>OZ004881.1:1655944-2255944 GCA_963926505.1 Russula olivacea | reverse complement strand
TCAACCAGTCCTGGTCCTGGTCCTTGTTCAAAAGGGCAAAAGACCGGACCGGACCGGACTTTAAATCACTAGGTGCAATGGGACACCCTAGGACTGATGGGAGATAGGTGATGCTTGTGATCCATGGTGACAGGGACAAGGGAGGGAACTGGCCCGGGGTTTGGGCGATAACGGGGACTCAGGTTTCAGTGAACAGAAAAGGGTAAATGGAGTTTGATGGGGGTGTTGAAAGGGGTCTCGACCGCACAGAAAGCAGGGCTCTAGGCTATGGGCAGCCTTCCACATGTGCTGCCAATACGCAGGGTTATGCCAAGGGGGCGGCGGATTCGCCGACGGTTTCATGTGGGATATTATCTATCCAGACATCGATCTCGACAAGGAGGACCGCATTGACACTGGAGTCAAACTCGTATATCTGGTATGTATCCTATGCTATTGTCATATCAAGGGTTACACTACATTTACAGCCTTACAGGCCAGAAACATACTTCATGACTGACGTTCTGCTATCAGGACGGGTGCATTAAATGTCATGAGGAACCACTTCCTTCTCTCGGCCAATGGGTTCCACAAGGAACACATCGTGAAGTTTGTGAGATGGGGCCTGAACCCCAAAAAGTTCAACTTTATTTATGGCACCCCCAATGCCGAAGCAGTACATATGCAACATTAGTTTCACTAATAATACTCACGTCGATCTGCAGAACCAAAAGCAAGGTTTTCGATCGGAACTTATACTCAACGTGTATGCCATCCACCTTAAGAAGGTTGCCGGAGCCGCAGCCACATATGGGGAACAGTATGGGGCTCTTGTGCTCTGTACTGCTGCTGTGAGTGTCTTATTTTCCATGCTGATTAATCATTTAATCCCTTTCCCCTTTACCAGACTGAGCACACACTTGCATTTTGGGCAAGCGGTGAGGACATGAGCATGAAGGATAAGAATGGGAAGCGCAAACTGGCTGCTCTGTTTGGGGAAATGGAATGGGGACCAAAGGCACATGGGTGGTCACAGGCGACCAACACGTTGAATATTGATCAGTGGAGGCTGATCACATCAGAGGCAACCGCACGGGGAAAGAAGCTGCCTCAGGGTGAGGCCAATGATGAGGATGCTCCGGATGTAGATCCACGCGCTGTGCTGGAGCTGTAGATCATCGAATGTCGTTGTGTTTCGTGTTGTTCATCTCAAATGCTTAGTTGATACTACTGATCATATTACTATAACCGTACCATAATGGTATAAACAAATGAAGTCATTTTTCCCACTCTAACTGATGGAATTTACAATGGGGGCGTTCAAAGTTGTAATTATTATGTCACTTATGTCTTACTTATTTGTGAATATAAGGAAATGAAATAAGTGACATAATAAGTACAACTTGAAACACCCCAATGGGGTTGTTAAAAATTGTACTTATTATGTTACTTATTTCATTTCCTTATAAACACAAATAAGTAAAAAATAAGTACCAGCTTTGAATGACCCTAATGGGGGCGTTCAAAGTTGTAATTATTATGTCACTTATGTCTTACTTATTTGTGAATATAAGGAAATGAAATAAGTGACATAATAAGTACAATTTGGAACACTCCAATGGGGTTGTTCAAAATTGTACTTATTATGTTACTTATTTCATTTCCTTATATTCACAAATAAGGAAAAAATAAGTACCAACTTTGAACGACCCTAATGCCTCGAATTGGGTCCTTGGATGTGAAATTGGCAGTCTTGGTGGCCTTGGCTGACTTGGCTGACTTGGTTGCCTTGGCCAAGTGCAAGCAGAATCAGCTGAGAATTGCACTGTCATGGCCAACTTCGTTGAAATCGGCCAAATCTGTCAAATCGGCCATGGTATCTTTTTTTGGCCAATTACAATGTAATTGGCGCTCTTGCCTTGTTTGGGTGACTTGGCATGACTTGTGTGTCATGGCCAAGTCACGCCAAGTAACGTGTCATCTTCCTGATGCTAGGGAGTAGCTCTATGGCATGGTCCCATATCGTGTGGCATGGCAGGCATTGAGAGTCTTCTTCACTGAAGACTTTCTTATGGCACTGGTATTCTTTAAGGAGTTGTTTGTCCTCTTCTGGTTTGGGGTCGATGGGGTGGATCATAATGCTGCCAATAAAATATTGGTTGTGTTGGGATGCTTTGGGAGACTTGGTTGGTCAGGGGGTAAATGTGGCCCTTTTCACATTTGGGGCTCTGAATATGATGGGTAGTTGCGTGTGATCAATCCAACCTCTTTTCCAATCTACTTTTGGTTGGACAGCGGCAAACCAAGGGTAGCCCAATATGGCCTTATTTTCTCCTAAGTCTGATAGGAAGAATCAGAGGGGTGTTGTGGCAGTACCAGTGTGGACTTCCAGGTCAGTGTAGAATGAGAGTTCACCACTCTTGTTTTCTGTCCCGTCGACATTAAATAGCTTTCGTGGTTGCGCCAGTCATTTGATGGGCAATTTGAGCCATCTTGTGTACGTAAGGTTCATAAAGTTTTTGGTGGCCCCTGAACCTATGAGGGCAATTGATTTGGCTCGTTTGGTGATGGAGTGTACGTAGAACCTAATGGTCATTGACTTTCTAGCTGACATGTAGACATCATTGGTGGTGGCTCACAACAGCGCAGTTTGGATCAAGCGATCTTGCATCCTTTGTGCAATCTTCTCTCACATCGTGGTGGTTGGCTTTCTGGCCAGTCGATGGGCTAGGAGGTCTCTTAACCATTGTTGGTTGTGCACTGCTCGTTTTGCTCGTTCTGTGAGGAGGTGGTGCTTGATGGTGGGTTTAGTCTGGATGGCATGTCAAAATGTTGGCAGGTTGTTGGGTGATTCTCTTTGTGCCGTCATATCTTTGGTGGCCCATTTCAGTATTTGGTGGAGGGCGAGCATTTCTTGGTAGGCATCGCTGTTCTTCCCTTTTTTGCTCGGTGGTGCAGTGTTTGGTGTGAGCAGTTGTTGTTTGGCTGAGGGGGCATCAAGGACCTTCTTTTTCAGTGGTTCTTGCTTAGCAGGGATAACCGTGGTTCCTCCAAAGGTGACTTGCATGGGTTGGCTTTTGACAGTGTCTTTGCAGGGCTTTGATGCATCTCCAGTGGCTTTGGCCTTTTCAAAGGCAGCCTGGTGCTTCTGCATCGGACTTTGTTCAAGTATGGCCGCTTTGTCTTTTCCAGCAGTGTCTCACACTTTCTGGATGGCTTTGGCACTTTCCCAAGTGGCTTGGAACTTCTGTGATGGGGTTTGCTTAGGTGTGGTGGTAGTCTGCTCCGTTGAGGACGTGTCTTGTACACTTGCCTCCTCTTTCTCGAAGATGGTTTGGACTGATGGGGGCTGCGTAGTCATGGTTGCTTTGGCCTGTTCGAAGGCTGCTTGGAACATCTGCGATGGGGTTCTTCTAGGTGTGGCGATAGTCATTTCTTCAAAGGCAGTCCATTTCTTCAGCGGCGTCTGCTGCACAGTCATGTCACCTTTCTCGAAGGCAGTGTGGACCCTCTGGGTGGGTCATGGTCATTGTTCAATGGCATGCTTTAATGCCCAAGTTGCCTTTGCTTCTAAGGCTTGTCTTCGTGACTGTTCTTTCTTTGCAACCCTTGTCGCCTTCTTTGCTGCCGCATCTTTGCTTGGCGTGATCCATCCTTCAGGATTGTGTACAGTTTCTTTTGCCCTGGGCATGGGCATCCTCCAGTTGGTGGCAGTGTGCACTGTCTCTCATGCATTGATCTTTTGCCCCCACAGCTTATATGGCAGCTGCAGTGCTTCATATCACTTGTCTACATGATTGTGGTCTTTGGGAGGGTGTAGCTCTTTTTGGCTGGCTACCATTGGCAAGCCAAGGATGCATCATATGAGGGCGCACTCTTCTGCATTCCAGGTGCAGTTCCTTGTATCACCACTGCGAGTGCAGTCCCTAGCACTGGCATTGTGGGCATGGTTTCTTCCACCTTCAGCGTGCTTCTTTGCATTGGCATCCTGGCATTGTCCAGCCGTTATGAGTGTGGCATGGGTGTGTCAGCCCGTCTTGAATAAGGAAGTTGAGTCTAATGTCACAGCCACATCTAACGACATGGAACTTAAAGGACAACTGGTATACATTGCATATACAGTGGGACAGAAGAACAGGTTACAGCCTCCAAGTACTGTTAGGAGACCCTGTTGTAGCACAAATGTACAAGAAGAAAGGGGAAACTGATATTGAGCCCTTGGGGCTGTCAAGAGCTACAGTAGGTAGGTAGACAGGAGACTCAACTTGGCCCTCTCTGGGCGCAATGAGTCCTCCTTATATGCTACTACAGACAGGGGTGGGAAAGTAGGACTAAGGTTCAGGGCAGAGGGTTCTCAGGACATGAGGCTAACAGGAGGCAGACATGAGGCAAACAGGAACAGGGTGGAAGGGAGGCAAACATGAGACAGATAACCACAAGGCACAGGAGCAGGACATGTGGTGCCTTGGGACATGAGGTGAACATGAGGCAACCAGGAGTCAGACAGGAACAGGACAACAAAGGGAATGGACACAGGGAATACGAGGTAGATAAGGGATAGCCTTACGGCTGATGGGATGCAGGTGGTGCATGTGACCCATAGCAATAGGGCAAATGCAGGGACCTGACTTGGGCAACGGGCAATGAGGGGGAATCAGGCTGCAACAAGCAGAATAACGAAAATGGGGTCTGATGTGGGTGACAAAAGGGGTCTTGGCCACAGAGGAAGCAAGGTTCTAGGCTATGGGCAGCCTTCCACATGTGCTGCCAGTATGCAGGGTTGTGCCAAGGGGGCAACGGATTCAATGACGGTTTCAGCACTGCTGCATGCTCACCAACCTTGCACCCCTGGCAGCTAATACAGAGGGTGCTCCTTTTACTTCTCTGCATCTGATAATCATGTCTGATCATTATTTGTTGTTGCTGCTCACATGTTAATGTAGTTTCTTTTCCCCTTAATTGTACCTTTCCTGTTCTTTCACATGTGTTAATCCTTTTGGCCTTTTAAGGGTGTGATGTACACCTTGAATAAATGTGTGTTCATGTCTTCTTCCATTGCCCATGTGTGCCTGCATTTCCATTCCAAGTCACCACCTCTTTTCTTGACACTTCCTTGTTGAAGTTGCTTGTGGCTCATTCTCACACCACTTGCCTGTTCCCACACCACCTCAACTCATTAGTTTTGTGCCTCACACTCTCACTGCATCCCTCTATACATTATTCTGAAAAGATGAGGCAATGAAAAGGTAAAATGTGCAATGGACCACTATATGTTAAAAGTAACATATTAGAATATAACAGATCTTTAAGCAAAAAGGGCACTTGAGTTGTCCATTCTGCTTAATACATTTGTCTGTCATCCATCTTTGAGCAAAAAGGTCTGTACAAATTGTACAATATGCTCAAAGGTAGGCAAAAAGACAATTAATAGCACTTTTAAGCCTACAAAGTTTTTGTTAAAGGGCTACTGCTACCCCAATGGTTATCCTTTCAAGACTATTTAAAATGTTATCAGTTTTATATATCAAAGTTTAAGACAATGTGATAAGGGTAATACCCCTACCCTTGAATAGGGGTATAAGGGTATAAGGGTATAAGGGTCAAGAGTCTAAATAACCAAACCCCCACCCTGACCCTCAGGTACCCTTACCCTTAACCCTTGAAGGGTATGAAAACCCCTGCCATTCCCTACCAATGCCATAGGATGGGCCAATTGCATTTGCAACTGAGGCTGTCGATGATTTCATGTGGGCCCATAACTTTTATAGAAGGTGCTGCCAATGCCCTTGGATGGGCCCATTGCATTCACAACTAAGGCTGCTGATGATTTCATCTGGGCCCATAACTTTTCCAGCAGGTGCTGTTGATGCCCTAGGATGGACCCATTGCATTTGCAACTGAGGCTGCCAATGATTTCATGCGGGCCTATAACATTTCTGGAAGGTGCTGCTGATGCCATAGGATGGGCCAATTGCATTTGCAACTGAGGCTGCCAATGACTTCATATGGGCCCATAACTTTTCTGGAAGGTGCTGCCGATACCCTTGGATGGGCCCATTACATTTGCAACTGAGGCTGCTGATGATTTTGTGTGGGCCCATAACTTTTCTGGAAGGTGCTGCCAATTCTAGTGATTTAAAGTCCGGTCCGGTCCGGTCTTGTGCCCTTTTGAACAAGGACCAGGACCAGGACTGGTTGATAGTTTTCAAAAATCCAAAAAGACCGGACCAAGACCACTATCAACTGGTCCATGTCAGTCTAATTACACTAAAAGACCAGTTGACAACTAGTCTCAACCAGTTTATTTCCAGTTGCAACTGACACTTAAGATCACTTTTAAAACTTAAACTCAGATAGTGTTGCTACAGCTTAAGCCAATGTTTTTTATAATTTGATTATATCTTAAAAAATAAAATTGCTAAAACTATGAAAATATTTGTGGATATAGATAAGATCAGAAGCTGATGGGTCCTCTGCCAATGCTAAGCGATCTGAGCAACCATTTCTGAGTTATTTGATCGGCTATAAAATTAATTTAAAATGCTAATTTTGTAGCTAATCAAATAACATAGGAATGGCTAATCAGACCACTTAAAGTTGGCAGAGGACCCATTAACTTCTGATCTTATCTATGTTGATAAATATTTTTGTATTTTTAGCTATTTTATTTCTTAAGATATAATCAAATTTCAAAAAACATTAAGCTATTGCTGCCACCACAGTCAGATATGTGGCAACTGTATTAAGAATTGTATCTTGGCATATGGCATGGAACTTGAACTTTACTAAACAGTTAAGGTCTCCTGGTTGCTAAAAGACCAGTTGAAACCAGTCTTTTCCTGGTTGCAGAAAGAAAGTCAAATGCATGCAACTGCAACTGGTCATGCTCCCAAACTGAGGCAACTGCAACCAGTGGTCCGGTCTTTTTTTTGGTCCGGTCCAGTCCGGTCCTAGTCTTTTTTCAGTCCATAGGACTGGACCTTAAAACACTAGCCAATTCCCTAAGATGGGCTGATTGCATTTTCAACTAAGGCTGCCAATGATTTTGTGTGGGCCCATAATATTTCTGGCAGGTACTGTCGATGCTCTAGAATGGGCCCATTTGCATTTGCAACTAAGGCTGCCAATGATTTCATGTGGGCCTATAACATTTCTGAAAGGTGCTGCTGATGCCATAAAATGGGCCCATTACACTTGCCACTAAAGCTGCCAATGATTTTATATCCACCTATAACTTTTCTGGCCAGTGCTGCCAATATTTAGCATAGGGTCATTGCAGTTGCAGCTAGTGTTCACCACAGGCGACCCTGGGGTTTTTTTTGACAACCTGTACCTGTACCCATGAAAACCCATACCCGCACCTACAGGTACGGGTTTTCACGGGTACGGGTTGCAGGTTTGAGGTCCATGCATTGATTAACTTGATTCAGACAGGCAACCAAATCAAGGCACGTGGCCCCCACCACACATTCCATCGCAACCAGAGGATGGCATCCCTATCACGCTAACTCATCCACTACCACCCGCAATCACATGTGCGCCACCTCAGGACACTTTGAGAAGGTCAAGAACTTCTTGAAGGAGGCCAAACTTGCCGATCAGCTCGATCAGCTTTCACTCATAATCATTTCTAACTGCTTTGACTTCATGCACAACCCTGCTTCGTATCTGTATCAAAATGGACCCACAAAGGTGCATGAACTCCATGCACACTCTCAAATCATTGTACCAACTCGAATGATGACAGAACATACAACCCTGAAGGCATGCACCATCCTCCTCCACTCACCCTCAGCCATCTCATCATTTCAAACACAAGCATCATGGTCACGGCGATGATGATGAAGGCAAGAACAATATTCCGACTCATCATGATAACGCTTGACACCCTCGGCCATCTCACCACTTCAAACACAAGCATCATGGTCATGAGGATGATGATGAAGATGAGAATGATGCTCCAACTTGCCATGATTCTGCCCAACAGCCTCATCCGTCTCACAATTTCAAGCACAAGCATCATGGTCACAGCGACGATGATCAAGGTCACAAGCATCAGGAGAGGAATAGTGACAGGCTTGCTCATGGTCTTCCCCCACTTCCCCCGGCTCGCCACAATAGTGCCAGACATCCTCAACCCTCCCACCATTTCAAACACAAACACCAGGGTAATGATGACGGTGCTAAGTACATCTGCATTACTTGTTTCTTACAGACACTTTGTCCCCATTACGATATACCGTATGCTGACTTGAGCCGAACAATAATGTGATTCGAATAGCAACTGCATTGAAATCCACGACACTGATGGCCAATTGCTCGGCTACCTTACGGACTTCACTGGCAGCAGGTGCGTGTTGTGGTGTTCCACAGTATCAATCCATGATTCTCACTCTAGCCAAGACCTTTTGGTGAAATACATCCGTGGGACCCACATTTTGTCTTTCTATGTGCATATTTTACTGTTCACTGTCCTTCTAAACAATGTTGATGGCCATCACAGGGTGACAACCTTGGTGATAGACACTACCTTGGCACTTCTGTCTCTGAAACTGATTTGGGTTCCAACTCCGAGTGGCTCATGGTAACTTTGATTTTCATGCAAAGGCAGAGAGTGTAGGCTTGATAGAACATGTACTGTATAGCCATAATTCCCTCCATAAACGAGTGATGATGCAGGTGTAGCGCAGGAGTGCAAAGTGAACATGAACACGATGAGGTGGCATGGGAACCGGTAGAGCATCAAAGGTCAACTGGTCAACACCTCTGCACGAATGGATGAAAGGTGACACGAACACAAAGGAAATCGATGCGAGCTCAGGCACACAAAGGGAACAAGAAGAGAGCAACAAGATACTTTATTCTGGTACACAACACACTCTTTAAGTACTAAGAAAAAGCAGCCAGGCTGTCCACAATACCTGACAATGGACTGAGATGTACAGAAATACCATGCCTCGGGGACATTTCAACTCCCTGTGTAAGATCGGACAACATCCCTACAACCAGGTCGACGTTGACAACTTTCAATGACCCCTCCTTTGCAAGTGTGAGCTCGCACACAAAACACAGAAGGCCCACTCACTCAATCAAGATGTATATAACATTGAAATCAAGAAATGTCTAGAGGAATGTGAGTGAGAATGGCGAGGGAAATTAGATAGAAAATGAATGCACGTTTTCCAGGACAGATTGCACGAGGTGCAAGCCAGGAGATTGGTACTTGGGCGGTGCCGCTGGTGAGGCATGCAAACAGGCATATGGTGCCCAGAAAGAAGAAAAGTGGGTTGGCGAGTCCACCTATCACTACGCTTTCGTAGCACAGGGCCATACACAGGAGTGAAAGATAGAGGGAGAAGGGAGGGAGGCGGAGGAGGTGGAAAGACTCTGAAAAAGTAAGCGAGGATGTGGTGGGACCTTTCCGTGACGTCTGAATCACAGATGATGTACACTTTTAGTACTTAACAACTTGGGGAATGGTCCAAACGGGCACTCACTTCAGGCATTCAGGAAAGAGATGACTCTGGATGAGCCACAGAGGAAGCAAAGAATAAGCATGGACCATGCAACGGTGACTTGGCATGGGCTGAAGGTGGTGTTGGTAGTGTTTGAGGGTCCAGTCCAGTCCAGTTTTCAGACCCGAAACTCCGCAACCGCAACCACAACCGGTTGCCTAATTTAGACAAACCTCTGATAACTGAACCGAACCACATATGACCAGTTAATATCGGTCCAGTTGTACAATACCATCGGTTGCAACTGGTCAAACCATGACCGGTGGCAACCTGTTATGACCAGTTCAGACCGGTCATTACAGTATATTTAAGTTATGAAAAATGGTTTGATTATAATATATGAATGAGTTTAAGTTTGTACAAAATGATATGTACTACTGGTAGCCCGAAACCGAGAGCGATGACGTGTACTAGCGAGCGTGACGGAGCAGCATCCGAGTCATCATGCCATAGTTGAGTTTTAATGTCGTGCTTGATGCCGATCTTCTGCTTCTGAATTGACGGCCGATGGTGCATGGAGTGGAGGAATGCTCGTTTTGCATGTTTCGAGTTCTGTCCATGTGAGATGTCGAGAAGATTTGGTCTTGGATTTGGTGGATGTGAGTGTCGGCAGATGGTGACTCGGACAGATGGGGGCAGAGGCCACGCGGTGTTCCGAGATGCGTGTACCAAGCGTCGTCGTGTCCGAGTCTTTGATGTTCACACAGGCTCTCCTCCTTCTTTTGAATCGATGGCTGATGGTGTATCATTATCATAATAAACGGGTGACGCAGCTGTAGCGCAAAAGCGCAAAACAAACATGAAGTGGCATGGGAACGGGCGAGTGGCATGGGAAGGAATCGAGAAAACGTGTGAAGAAACCAACAAGGCCTCTGCACAGACAGAAGAAGACGACACGGGCTCAAGACAATCGACTCAAGTGCTCGCAGATGAGTGGAACGGGAAGGCAATAACAAGCTGGTTTATTCTGGTGCACAACACACCGTTTAAATACTAAGAAAAGTGTCCTATTGTGTGAATATGAAGTGAGATACATCAGAGACTAGAAAACGAATACAAGACATGTGAACATAAGACAAATGACAATCGGACGTGATTGCTCGGCGTAGGTAGGTATAGATGCACCCCCATAGGGACTGCCGGGGGCACGAGGTCGGTGAGCATGCAATGAGCATGCAAGCCATGTGTGTGTGGGGCGGCGTGGGGTATGCATGATCGTCCTGCCCCTGATAAGATAGTGGTCCAAAGATGATCGCATTGATCGGTCACCACCAGTGGTGACCAATTGCAACTGATATTTTTGGTCGTCACAATTATCGTGACCGATAACTGGGAAACTTGAATACTGATGTAACCGCAACTGGTGGTCCGGTTACTTGCAGTTGCGTTGGGTTCGGTTACCGGTTATTTTCCGGTTATGGTAACCAGACCCTCAAACACTAGGTGTTGGCATTGGCGAAAGAGAAGTGCGAGACTTGGTGACAAAGAAAAAACCCACACCAACCTGTCTAACCTGCCCCGTGGGTACGGGTTTCTTGCAGGTGGGAAAATCCCAACCTGTACCCGTACCCACAGCAACCCATACCCGTGACCCGTATGGGTTGGCCAACCCGTGATTTTCCCTAGTTGCAGCTACAGCTGCCAATGGTTTCATTTGGGCATATAACATTTCTGGCATGCGCTACCGATGCTATAGGATGGGCCCATTATATTTGCAACTGAGGCTGCCAATAATTTTATGTGAGCCTATAATGCTTTGGCAGGTCATAGGTGCTGCTAATATTTTAGCATATGGTTATTGGATTTTCAGCTGGATCTGCCAATGGTTTCATGTGGGCACATAACATTTCTAGCAGGTGCTATTAATGCCATAGGATGGGCCCATTATAATTGCAAGTGAGGCTGCAGATAATTTTGTGTTGGCCCATAATGTTTTCTGCAGGTGCTTCTGATGCCCTAGGATGGGCCCATTACATTTGAAACTCAAGCTGCTAATGATTTCAGGTATACCCATAAGTTATGCCATTCATAGCATGTATTGTAAAAGTTATAGGCCCACATGAAATTATTGGCAACCTCAGTTCAAGTCAGTTGTATATATAATGGGCCCATTCTAAGTCACAGTCATCTGCAGCACCTGTCAGAAATGTTATGTACCCACATGAAACCATTGGCAGCTGCAGCTGAAAATGAAATAACCATATGCTAAGATATTAGCAGCATCTATGACCTGCCAAAGCATTATAGACCCATATGAAATTATTGGCAGCCTCAGTTGCAAATGTAATGGGCCCATCCTAAGGCATCGGCAGCACCTGCCAGAAATGTTATATGCCCACATGAAATCATTGGCAGCTCCAGCTGCAACTGCAATGATCCTATGCTAAATATTGGAAGAACCTGCCAGAAAAGTTCATCAGCAAAACATCATGTGTCTTGATCTGTACTTTATTAGCTTTTTTCCCCTTATTTTCCCTTATTTCCCTTGTTTTAGGGGGACTTGTCTTGAAACAAGGGAAAATAAGGGAAAATAAGGGGGAAAAAGCTAATAAAGTACAGATTAAGACACATGACATTTTGCTGATGTTATAGGTGGACATAAAATCATTGGCAGCTTTAGTGGCAAGTGTAATGGGCCCATCCTAGGGCATCAGCAGCACCTTCCAGAAAAGTTATGGGCCCACATGAAATCATTGGCAGCCTCAGTTGCAAATGCAATGGGCCCATCCTATGGCATCAGCAGCACCTTCCAGAAACATTATGGGTCCACACAAAATCATCGGCAGCCTCAGTTGCAAATGCAATGGGCCCATCCTAGGGCATCAACAGCACCTTTCAGAAACATTATGGGCCCACACAAAATCATCTGCAGCCTCAGTTGCAAATGCAATGGGCCCATCCTAGGGCATCGACAGTACCTGCCAGATAAATTATGGGCCCACACAAAAGCATCAGCAGCCTCTGTTGCAAATGCAAATGGGCCCATCCTAGTGCACCAGCAGCATCTGCTGAAAAAGTTATGGGCCCACACAAAGTCCTCAGCAGCCTCAGTTACAAATGCAATGGGCCCATCCTAGGGCATCGGCAACACCCTGCAGCCACAAGTTCACTGGGCCTAAATGGGCCAACACATTATATTTGCCCACTCTCACTTAATTGGCCCACTTATAATATTTGACAACTTTTATTTAATTGGCCCACATGGGTTTTCCCAAGCTGATCAACTATATTGCACATGTTTTCTACCAACTATTACTGTACTATTTTGATCGGATGCCATGGTCACATGTCACAGTTTATGTACAAAAATAGATTTTTTACTCATTTTTCCATCAAAAAAAAATCTAAATTTGGCCTAATTTTTGACCTTGTCATGCATCACAGACCAGTTATGGCCTTTTACCCTGTTTGGCCTAAGTACATTTTGTGTCGCATGTCACACCCCCATGGCATCCGATCAAAATGGTACAGTACAAGTGTACAACAAGGTTTGCGCCATGGGCTCTACCCTCAGCTGTGCTTCATCAAAGCATCCCCCGCAGGTTTACCTGCATCCATGTTATGACCTGTTGGAATGACCATGCCAACTTACAGAGAGATGGAGGAATGGACGCGTGCAATTTCGACAAGAAGGCGGGGCAGGCACGTGATTAGTAAGCGTCGACACTCGACACTCACTCGACAGGTTTGGGAACACAAGCGAAAGACAACCAATTTTCAGATAGGTACATGTAATGAAGCAGAGGCAATGTGTATGCAAAGTTAAAGACAGAGAGATTAATGTATTTAGGAGCAGGGGCTCATTCATACTAATTCTTCGATTTATTGCGCGGAGAATTTGTTCCTGTTTGTTCTGGGGCCGAAACACATGCACATGACATACATGACCTGGGACGGATCTTGCCACTTGTGGTGGGACTCGAGGTTGCCAATCTAAACCCTCACCACCTTTATCACCACCTGACCTATCGTCCCTTTCCACCACGTACTTCATTGAACCATTGTCAGCGGATGAATCAGAAGTTAAGGTTTCTTGCTGAGCCGAAGACAGTCTCCGTGAGCAAATGTACTCTGCCATGGTTATCTCATCCGCTTATAACACGCGTACAGATTGTTGGGTGTCCATTCAGGTCAGTCGTTATTTTCCTAGCATGGCATGAGCATAGCTAATTTTTGTTGTCCAGTGGTGGACAGGTAGGGCTGCCATCTATCCAGTGGCCCTCTCTCCTTTTAAGTGTTTTATAGCACAGAGTTGGTGTCGACAAAGGCCCGATACATTTGGTCAACGCAGGTCTTGTGGATCAGCTCAAGGACCTCGGTTGGGTTGTCGAATTTGATGGGCACCACCAGTTTGAAGACATCTGTGCTGAGATTGATCCCCCTATTGGAAAACTTAAGAACCCAAGACTAGTTTCGAAGGTCGCCCAGGCCGTCGCCCAGGTTGTGGGTGACCACGCAACCAGAGGCTCGCTTCCCCTGACGCTTGGCGGGGACCACTCCCTTGCCATGGGCACCATTGCGGGGACACTATCGTGAGTTTTCTGCTGTTTCTGCTGTTCCCTTTCATCATCTCGTGTGACTGTACGTTTAGGAGATACCCCGACGCCTGTGTGATTTGGATTGATGCACACGCAGACATCAATACGCATGAGACTACCGATTCTGGTGCGTAGTCATTGAATCTGGAGTTTCAAATTCACTTACATCCGCCTCGTAGGAAACATTCATGGCATGCCCTTGGCATTTCTGACCTCGCTGTCTGGTTCCAAGTCACTCGGCAACACTGACAGCGGTCAGCCTGTCCCATTCTCTTGGCTCGACTCCGTCCACCTCCATCCGTCACGCTTGGCATACATTGGCTTGCGGGACGTAGACCAGGGGGAGAAGGTGATTCTCAGAGAACACAACATTGCTGCGTTCTCCATGCACGAAGTAGATCGATATGGGATAGGCAATGTAGTGGAAATGGCTCTGGATCGAGTAAACCCAGACAGGTCGAAGCCAATCCACCTTAGCTTCGACGTCGACGCTCTCGATCCCAGTGTAGCTCCGAGCACGGGTACCCCAGTGAGAGGTGGCTTGACATTCAGAGAGGGTCACTATATCTGCGAAAGGTTGCATGAAACTGGTCTTCTGGTTGCCGTTGATCTGATGGTAAGCGAACGTTGCACGTCCAGCGCTTCTCATTAACTGCTTAGTTTGTAACAGGAAGTGAATCCTTCCTTGAGGGAAGCCGCAGATGTTCAGCAAACTGTCGCTGCAGGATGTTCCCTTGTTCGTGCTGCGCTTGGTATGCCCCATCATTTATATACCAAATACCACGATTTTCAGCTGGCATAATGTGTAGGTGAAACGCTACATTGAAGCGATAACATGAGTCAAGTCGATCAAAGATGAGAAATCGTAGTATACGCCTATGTACAACCCGAGGGACTACGTGGAATTAATAATACGTTCACTCGGGCCAGATAATAAAGGTTGATAATGATAAAGTACAGATAAGCCAGATTTGGAAGACTCGGAGACTCGGGCCGATGATATTGATAAAATCAGTACGCAAGAAGTTCAATCTATCCAACCTCTCATCCAGGGGACAATATGTCCTCCGAGTCGGCGCCGTCGCTGCCCCCCAGTACTGGATCATCCAGTGCCAGCCACAAAAAGTTCGGAGATGTAGTACGTCACCCCATTCAGTGGATACACCGCCATGATCGCCCCGTAATCCTAAGTGTTGATCGTTGCGACCGATTGTTCTAACGACCTTGCATTTCGTATGTGCCCTGTAGATTGTCGGTGCCTCGAAACTGCACAAGCATGAGAATGAGTCGGAAGCCCACCAGGTACTATTTATTATGTTCCTATCAAGACCACCTAATACATGGCAAACGTAGATCTATCGGCAATCAGCTGGCCACAAGGTGAAGCATAGTGTCCTCCCGCAAACTATCAACCCTGTTGGTATTCTTTCGTTAGTTGATTCTGTAGTCTTAATCTCGTCGCGATACAGGATGAGGAGACGGTTCCTGGGATTCAACACCCCGGCTCCACCGGAGTCATTTACTGCTCCGACCGTGCCCAGGCCAATGGGTTCAACTACGCTTCTTCTCATGAGTGGTCCAACCTTGGTCAAGGTGCCCCAGAAGTCGGTCCGATCCCTGACGCACCGTCTCGACCTGTTAAGGTCGAATTTGACTACGACGCTCTTGAATATGCGCCCACGACGGGCGTTAAAAGTACGCGTAACGCGTCATTCTACCCGATATCTAGACATATTTTCTGACGAATCACGTCAGAGCTTCGAGAAGCCGTCGCCAACCTTTATAATGTAACCTACCGGAAGGGAAAGGCGTCCCAATACACGTACGATAACGTTTGCATCGTCCCCGGTGGACGAGCAGGTCTTTCTCGCATTGCTGCTGTCATTGGTGATGTTTATTGTGTCCGATACAACTCTCTCGCATCTATATCACGTGTCTCATTTTACCTAGTCCTACCAAATTCCAGACTATACCGCATATGACCAAATGTTGTCTGCTTTCAAGCGCGTCGTACCGGTCCCTACTGCGTAGGTCTCAATTCGATTTATGATAGTCTAAATGTTAAAATCTCACCTCCATTGGGCAGTTTAGAACCAGAGGTGAGTAATTTCTCAAGCTGTGCCTTCTCATCTCACGGCATTCTCTAGAACCACTATAACCTCGATATTGGACGTGTTAAGGTATCTTCTCAACTTACATACGTCTTTTGTCCAGCGCTATTTTTCTCTCATGATGACTCTTGTTCGCAGAATGATATTCATTCTCAAGGGCTTGCGGTAATCCTCGCGTCAAATCCCCGAAACCCTACTGGTCAAGTTATCAGGTGAGCCATATTTTTTCACCCAATTGTATTGAACTCATCGCACCCTTCTACTGTTGCAGAGGTCAAGACCTAAAGGAACTTGTTAAACTCAGTCACCAGAGTTCAACCACTACCATTCTGGATGAGGTGAACCTTTGCTTCGTAATATTAATTGTTGCTTATTAGTACATATCACGCGGACATAGTTCTATTCGTGGTACATTTACCATGACAATGAGGCGGATGAGGGAAGGTCCATCTCCTCTGCAGAATATGTTGAGGACGTCAACAGTGACTCCGTTGTTATCGTTGACGGTCTTACAAAGGTACTACTTCTTCATTCTTTCGTACATGAACGTTTGCAACTGAGTATTCGCACAGAACTGGCGACTCCCTGGGTGGCGGATTTGTTGGGTCATCGGCCCCAAGAATCTTATCTCTGCCCTGTCTCAATCTGGTATGTTGTTAAATGCGACAGCTATCACCCGGGACAAGCAGATCAATTGCGTCCACAGGCTCGTTCTTAGATGGTGGTGCCAATCACCCGTAAGCATACAAGCCGCCTTCAGGAAAAATCTACTTAATGAGGCGGCATTGGCAGTCTCCAGTTAGCAGCCATTCCACTTTTAGACCCAGAGCACGTTCGACACGAGAGGGTTGCTCTCCAGAAGCACTTCAAGATGAAACGTGATCACGTCTTGAAGCGCTTGAAAGCCATCGGACTTGAAGTCGAGATACCCCCTGTCGCCACCTTTTACATTTGGCTAAACTTGGAGAATCTCCCTGACCCGATCAATAATGGTCTTACGTTCTTTGAGGAGCTTCTCAAAGAGAAAACGATCGTCATCCCGGGTATTTTCTTCGACGTCAATCCTGCACACCGCAGGAATCTGTTCAACTCGCCATGCCACCACTTTGTCAGACTTTCCTTTGGCCCGCCGCTCGAGGAACTCGATAAAGGTCGGCGTAGTTCAATTTCTCGATCTACTCTTAGTAAATGACGCTGCATAGGCATTGACGCCATGGAACGCGTGCTACACAAGGCTAACAAGGAAGGCTTCGCATTTGGGCACAGCTATAAGAAGAGCATCAAAGACCGAGCTGGCCTTGCTGTGCATGTATAATGTAACACTGATCAGGAAACAATTATGGGCGCGAAAAGAATTGATGTATGATGAAATTCAACAATATGTACTAGCTATCTCGAGTACCTGGTTTTTATCTCATATACAGACAATGGATCCTTGTGAACAGCACGGAGACTGCACTTAACATGTTGAGCTCTGAGAGCGAGGAGTATCACGGTCGATCGGCACACATAGCGAGAATGACGGCGTCAACACGACGGATCAAATGGTGCGAATGCGGTTTTGAAGGCCTGCACGTCAGTCTTGTCAGCCGCCTCGGACTGGAGACAATTCTTCCAGTCTATCCGCTCCTCAACTTTCAGCAGTGAAGCTAGCACTTTTCTGAAAAGGTACTTGAGCCATCATCACCAGGCAGAGCACACTGAACTTAGCCGCATACCTGCCAAATTGGACGCTGAATGGCAAACCTCGCCTCATTTGATGCACAAGTCTTCTCCCGCTAGGCAGCTCCACTCGGAAATAACCTTCCCCGTCGTCGTCGACGTCGCCGGGTGCGCCAGCATCCTCTGCGTCAAATTCAATCCCATGCAGCCTGCCCTCATCCCGGAATGCAGACTCGACCCTATTTTCAAGGGAGACTGGCACAGGAACAGCTTGAATATGCGCATGACCCCCCTTAGATGAAACACGGCCCACTTCGAAGAAGACAGCTGTCGCCCCATGTTTGGCGTACAGCGCACGCAGCGCCGCCTGGTATCTGTGGGACGGAGATGCCTCAAACCACATTCACTGCACGCTTGGAGATGTACCTATTACATTCGGCGATGACTGACGCACGTAGTTCTCCAGGAATCGAGTCGAGCGTTGCAACGTGGGCAATCGGCACAATGAGCACATGACCCCCACCAGGCACTTTAAAATCATCGCTCTTCTCGCGCTGATCGGTACTGTGCGTTGGCACCAGTTGGCCTTTGGGGAAGGTGAGATAACATTCTCCGCCAACCGCAACTATGAGGTGCTTCACTAAGGCGGGGTTAGATAAGCAGAACCAGCATTCATCTGGCCCAACCTCGCGAGCTCGTCGTTGGTGGTTACTGTGTTCATCGCGGGGACGTCTGTCCTTTACGGCGGCGCAGTCCTCGATGTAATGCAGTTCACTTCCACATGCGCGGCAGACGTAACCTTCGCGTGGTTTTCGGCCTCCAGTATCACCAACGGCATGTCTAGTTGGGCAATCACGAAGAAAATGCCCTGGCTAAAATCTTACGTCAGCAGCTGCAGGGCCAGAAAAGCACACTCTAACGTTGTTGCATATCTTGCATATATACTCCTGGGGAGGGCGTGCACGCTCGGGGCAGTTATTTATGAAATGCTGGAGTAACAGAGTCATAAATAGTCCCTGAGAGATGAGAGAACACACATCTGTCCCATCACATCGCTTGCAACGATAACCAGGGGCTGGCTTGCCTTGTTCTCCCCCTGCCGGTGAAGTTTTCAGATGACGAGGGAAGAGACGGGAATCGGTGCACAAGCCTTTGTAATTCCGCTTCCATGGCCGCTGTGCACTTCCCCGCTCTAATACTTCGCCTTCTACGGAAGTGAGAGGGCGCTTGTAAGTACGGGGGACGTCCACGAATGGATTCAAAGTCGCATTTGCAGGTCGATGGGATTCTGCCGTCGTCTGAACTTGTGGCCTAATTACGAATGCATAAAACCACTATCCGAAAATTTAGTAATCGATGCAAAATTCAATAGAGCAAGCACACTAACGCGCTGTTTTCTTCCGTCGAACTGCTCTCCACCAAATGCACCCAGGCCTATAAATCTGGAGACTCTGTCCGGTTCATCTTCCCAGGCAAACGGCTCCCTCTCCCAGAAGCTTGCCGGTTTGCCCCCACCACTACAAAAAATATATCTTGGTTTCGTTTTCGTGATAATGTCGTCGATCGGTGGAGAACCAGTGTTTGATAACTCGGTTGAGGGAAGTGGCACAGCGGAGAAATTGGTGATTAGGGACGGCCAGTCGTGTGAAACCAGTACATCAATTAAAGGAGAAGAAAGCGCAGAAGCCGCTATGGAGGAGAGAGACGAGCTGTCCACACGAGAGGAAACGGTGTTGGCGAGTAATTTCGAGACCGTTTGTGACGTGTAAAAAGGAGATGAGAAGCCCTACAATGGTTTTATCACACCGGGTTGACTTCAGAATGAGTACACACATGGGGAATTTCTGATCCACTGTACACGGCAGCTTTGTACGTCCCACCTATGCATGCAATTCGAAGGCCTTCTGTCGTGGTCACCACCGCCGATTTGCCTATAGTTCAATATATCAGTAACCTCAAGAGGACGAAAAGGAGTAGGGCGGTCCCACTGAGAAGGAATACATTGTTGCATAGCTCTCCGCTTGCTTTGGAAAATTGTTCGATCACCCTGTCAGGCAGAGGGTGCTCGCCCTGCATAACGTAACAAGGCATTGGAGCTTTGATTGATTCCACTTATTTTCAAACTTCTGACAGACAAAGAACTAAGACGAACCCCGCAATTCCCCTCTCAAAAGCCTCCCAACGTCATCCGAATCATTGTCACCTGATAATGGACCGAAAAAGTCTCCAACGCAGAGCGCAAGTTCGAACGGGCCATGTTTGTTGTGGATGGCTAACATCTTGTCAAATAGCGGGCTGATGGATCCAATTGCAGAACCTGTGACAAGTCTTGGGTTTATCAATAATTAAATTTTGGAGACGCGCCAATACTGAGTACTGAGTTCTCACATCTTAAGAGCTGCAGTTGTGGAAGCCATGGTGCGTGATAACGAATGTCAAGTTGAAACTGCGGCACATGCTCCGTTGCTGACCTAATCACTAATCACCTTGCGGCGATATTGCGGCCCAGTTGTGGCACAGGTACTGCAATATGATGGGAACCACCTGGCACCTTACAGTATAACTTGACGGCAACAATACAGTAAACCCTCCCACGGCAATTCGCGATGTTAGTCCCGAAAAGGGCAAGCTCTTTCACCTTCCCATTTTCGTCGTAACTTAACGCGCACAACGTAATGAATGCTGTTAACTTTGCCGAACAGCCTGAGACGTTTCTCGAGTCTTTGTTCTCTTCCGAGTCCGATTCCGCTCCGGCTAGTGCCTGGACGTCCTTCTCACCTTTCATATACTACTGGCTCTGCGCCAACACTCTCGTTAAGAGCCCACTTATCGACATTCCTTCTCAACGGTACTCTGTCTCTTCCTGAGGAAGTAAGGCAGCCAGCCATATTTATATTGGTGTTGTTTTCCTTGACTCTATGGTTGCCTTCGCATTTATCTTCGCCCCTCTCCTCCTCTTCGCTGTATTAGTTGGGGCCTCCCCCCATCACCTGGGGTCTCACTCTTCCAGGAGGAATCTGCTTGGACCACTCGTTTTAACCTCAATCGGCATTGCACAAGGCACGACACCCATCAATGGAATTTCGCAGTTTGCTGTTAAATACGCATCTGCACAACGATGGCAAAATCCCGTGGTTATGGGGGTATGGGGACCACCGTATGCACCGTCTATACAACCAATTCGTAGTTCACTAATTTTCTGTTAGTAATGGTTTATTGGATCCAACAGCACTTCCAAAGCCGTGTCCCCAGAGTGATCTTAATCCATCTCAATATTCCGAGGATTGTTTATCTATGATGCTTTACGTTCCGAGTGCTGTACCACCGAATACCAAGCTGCCCGTTTTTCTATGGTAAGTATTCGTCCCACTGAACAAATGCAGTCTAAAGACGTTAGCGATGTGATCACAGGATCCACGGAGGTTCGTTCATTAGCGGTTCTGCAACAGCGCCAGGTTTGAATGGGGCCAAACTCGCCAAAGCGACCAATTCTATCGTTGCCGTTGTACAGTACCGCCTCGGCGCAGTACGTTGCCCTTATCTGAAATTTGCTATTGAATAATGATCCTGGTCAGCTCGGATTTAATTCACCAGATGGGCGCACAAACTTCGCTGTACAGGACGTCATTACTTCCCTCAAATTTTTGCGCACTGTCTTGCCAAGTTTTGCGGGTGATGTCTCGAAAATAACCCTTGCCGGTCAGAGTAGCGGCGCGAACCTAATACGGGCTTTACTCGCTACCCCATCAGCTGCTCCGTTATTTCAATCTGCTATCCTTCACTCTGATCCCATGGTCAGCTTCTGTTTGCTTGCAAAAATTTCTCGTCGCTGAAATTCCACAGGACTTTGGATTTCAGTCTCCCGCCGTACAGTCTAAACTTCAGCAATACTTTAACAAGCAGATCAACTGCGTTGCGACAGACACGTCGTGTTTATGTTCCCTTCCCCTCAGCACGGTTCTTTCCGCCTCAGATGCGTTATTCAATAATGCAACGAGCATTGATCCATCTGCAACCGGGGAAGAACCCATGCGACCTGTCCATGATGGTGTTCTGATCACCAGCACGCTTGATTCTTCGTCAACTTTTCCTCAGGTTTCCAAACCAATAATCCTCAGTACTGTCGAGAATGAAGCAGGCCCCGCCATTTACGGTTCCTTTCCTTCCCCGATCGATGCATCGACCTATGAAATGATTGTGCAGTCATCGTTTGGGGAGTCTTGTGCAAACAATCTTCTTGCCTTCCCTGATTATCAGGTACCAAACGTTACTGATGGTCAACCCACAGATGCTCGTATCCAACTTGAGCAATTGGGTACGGATCAGATTTGGCGGTGTCCGACATGGACCTTCGCGCGTAGCTGGACCCAGAATGGCGGGAGAGCCTTTGTTGCACATTACACCCTCGGTGCAATGTATCCTGATAACAATGGCGTCCCGTATTGCTCTGGGGCCGGTGTCGTGTGTCATGAGGATGACATCGAAATTGTTGTACGTGACTTATTTGATGTTCCTTGATCGTATTCAATGGAAAAATGCAGTTTGGCACAGTCACGAACCCTACTTCAGCCCAGTCCTCCTTGATTAATGAGGTCCAGGCTCGCTACAAATCGTTCCTTCTCACAGGCGACCCAAATCCGTCCGGTGCGCAATTTCCTCAGTGGTCTCCTGCGACCACAGGAAACTTCTCTGCTCAGAACTTGGGAAGCCTGGGAACGGCTGCGGTTGGCGCCTGTAACACTCAGTTTTGGGGCACTTCTAATGTGCCTTACGATTATCAATTATTTGGAATCTAGATAGATATAACTGTTTTTCGAGTGCCCTTTGAATACGTAGCATCGTCACCGTGCAGGCCGGACTTCAAACCTACTTTATCAATATCCCCCCACAGTACAATGCCTCGCACGTCGCACGATTTAATCCATCATATGTATTACTGTAGTACAAAGTGGTAACCTTGGCGGCAACGTATTAAATTCGGAAATAAGGGCGTAAACATTTCCAACTGTTGAGCCCGCCACCCTCAATAAGTTAAAGTAACAAATGGTGGTATGACCATTCGTTAATGTGGCGCTACATCATTTGGTAGCGAGGTCAGTGCTTATTACTAGTTGGGAAGGTTTTGTCTCGCATGTGTGTATCCAATGTAGACAAGCGTCGGTTGAATGACTTCCGCATTGAAAGCTTGAATAGTTGCAAGGGACCTCACGTTCACCATTACAGTAAGACATACTGTACTGTAAGTGTTCGAATAGTCTTGATGCGCAGTAGGCCGTTGCTTCGCTACGACGATTCGTTCTGATTCTCCCATGCCCGGGCTCTTACCAAGACCGCGGCGCTGCTTAGTCATGGCCTGATCCTGGAATCGCCAGTTGGTGTCAATTTGCTAGTGATCCACTCTTCTACTTGCATCGTGTCCGTTGGGTTTTCAATGGTATGCACTATGGGCGAAGATAAGCAGCCTACAGTTTCTGAGGCTGTGTCGATGAGCCTCGGTTCTATCACTGCTGTGACAACCCCGGTAGTGGATATTGCCTGCGTGTGAATCATACCTTTTATCCTAACTCCAGTATACCAGGGCGATATCGCGGACGGCAGTGAAGGAATCGTGGAGAAATGGATTTCACTCTCATTTACGTGGTCTGGAAGGTCTTTCACTTTGGATATTGCACATTCCGACAGGTTAGATGGATTACAATGATACAATTGGTCGAAACGCTCATAGTTCCCGAAGGATATTCGATCTGAAGGCAGTTCTCTTCAGCATGACCGATGTACCACCAGAACGGCAGAAAATACTTGGATTGGTAAAAGGGAGGCTGCCCCCAGATGATGGGCGTATGTAAGCACCATCAGTCGGCTTTCATTCACATAAAACATGATACCTATCACGTAGCGGCGACCTCGGGCTCGTCAGCGGAAAGAAATTCACCCTTGTGGGTACACCGCAAGGCCACGAGTTAAGGGACCCCAATCGTCTGTTTCATAACCCTCGCTGTTGGCCTGGGTTGACGCTGCCTCGCAGGAATGGAACTTTTGTCAGATGTGGTCAATGATCTCGATGTTGATTTCTCTGCCAATCCAGCCGCTGCTGAATCACATAAGAACGACCAGCGTAACATACGCAAAATTCGTGAAGCATCCGAAAAGCTTAGAATCAATCTTATCAACCCTCTTCGCGAGGGGAAGCGTTTACTTGTGTTGGATATCGATTACAGTTTGGTTTTTTATTCTCAAAGGATACTTAACTAAGGTGACCAGGATCCACCTAGCGATCTTGGATACAAAACCCCTAACTTCCGGTGCACTGCCCCCCTCGGAATGTGCACGACCTCGACTGCATGAATTTTTGACGTCTATATACCCTTATTATGATATATGCATCTGGTCAGTCCGCATGGATTCGCTTGTTTGAATTTCTCACAAGACAATAGGTCGCAAACGAGCTGGATTTGGTTGGAGGCGAAGTTAATAGAACTCGGAATGTTGGGCGGGAGCCAAAGTTACCAGGTGATTACTCAACTGTCTTAGGCTCTTGTTCGTCTCCCCCTATAGGGTTCTCCTTTTCCCAGATATCTTTCGGTAAGCTCCGACAGGGCGTCAGTATCGGTCATTACGAAGACCAATATTCACAGTTTTGGACAAGACTCCTATGTTCACCGTATTTTCCAAGAGGGATGGCAAGTCGTATAGTCACCATGTAAAGCCTCTGCAAGTCATCTGGAACCATTTCCCTCAATTGTGAGTTGTCTCTCTCGGGCGACGCTCGCTGCTTTTAACAGTAATCTCAACTAGCAGCGCGAAGAATACTATTCACGTTGATGACCTTGTGAGAAGCACTCTTTCTCTCTCAAAGGATACGAGCCTGAGAGTTCTTTCAGGGTCGTAATTTTGCCCTGAACCCCAGACAGGGACTGAAAATATCGGCTTTCAGGGATGCCCACACCCCCAGTGCAATGGCCGACCGCGAGCTCGATGACTTGGCGAAATATCTTTTACATGTCGCGAGTATTGAAGATATGGAGACGTTGAACCACAAGGTAGTTTTACAGTCTCATGGGGGACCTCAATATTTGACCAACCTACTAGGATTGGAAACGAATTGTCCGCGCACTGCCTCCCCATTGATTGTTAGAGGACAACAATCGTGCTCCGCATCTCAGTAATTCCTCTCGAGCTAATAAATTCGTTTTATTCTTGCTTTGTGTGCTACAACCCCGATGCTCGATGTAACTTTTCGTTTCAAGGCGTGTGCGAGTCTCAACAGAAGTCAAACCGGGATCCAGTGTCCCCTACTCATACTACTAGGCCTCTAACCGTGCGACATTGTCTGTCACGGTGTTGAACATCGCAAGGGTGGATGGAGCTGCTCACAATAATTGTAAGCAACGTTCTAGGGCAAGGAGCGGAGGACCACCACGCACTTGCAGATGAGCTGATCTTGCGTGCAGCACGGACGGGCGTCATCACATGTGTGGCGGCATCGAAATTCCAACCTTTTTCCGATGCCACTTCAGTTGTGGAGAATGTGTTCTAAGCCATGGATAATGATTCAACTTAATATGGACGACATACAAGAAAGGAGTTCCTCGGCCGGCAGACCGAGGTACGCTTGGGCAATCGCGAAAGGGATGGTGGTATATGCTTTGGACAATAATACAACTGTCCGTTGGCGGAAAGACTCTACTTGACACATAGCAGTAAGCATCGGTGGATTTCGGACACCACACTTACCGATAAATGCAGTCACTAAGGATGTAAGGGCTCCTGCCACTTCTGTGTGCGAGAAATCGCCCTGTTGCGCAAGGTTGAAAAGGGCTTCACCACGAGAATAAACATGTTCATAACGCCTTTCCCAGACAGAAGCGAATAGATTCAGTGTTGCCCGTGCAAGTGGGAGAGAAGCTACGGCATCGGGCAGGCGCAGCAATGCAAACTTCGCTGAAGGTCTGTGTAAACTTGGTGGTCAGACAAAGTCACACTGAGGGATCAAACTGAGCTGACAGGTCGTTGACTATAAGACAAGAGAGCACGAGGGGCAGAGTGATGAGAAGTCGTGTGGGGTGATTATCGGATGCTACCTGGAGGAGACAGACGGGTTAAATTAAGCGTTCGTACGATAGGGACAGCGGTAGACACACGGCAAGGTCTGCACGTTCCGCAGTTTGGATAAGGCCGTAGTAGTCTCCTTTGGATTGCAGGGCTGCGAGCAGTGCAAACAGCTCGACGTATGATGATGAAGGGGAAGGGACAGGGGCTTCGGTATGGGCTAGCACATTCATCGCAACTCTATCTGGCGCAGGTAATTCTGGTTGTCTTTGAGCAGGTCCCTGGAAATGTTGGCTTTGTCTGTGGCGCCGAGGATGAGACGCACTGTGAGGAAGGGCACTTATCAAGGACTCGGATGGCGCCGAACCTGTACTCGTATTACGAATCCTTACTTTACCTCATTTCCATTGCGAAAGATCAATCATGGAGGAATTTGTCGCAGATGAAGTCGAATCAATCCTCTACATAGCGCGTGAAATATCTGGTACGCCTCATGCTCTCCCTCATGATGCGCCCGTGCGAGAACGAAGCAGTATACAGGATCCCACCTTTGAAGGCCAACGAAGGTCACCGTGCGCAAGAGTGGGGCGACCTTTCCCAACCTTTATGGAAGGGTCGTATGCGTGTTGTGGAGAAATCTGACACCGTATCTCTCTTATTTGAAGATGCGCAAACTGGTATGGACCCGCACACTGCCTCAGAGCTACCGGTCGACTAACGGAGACCTGTTCCAGGTGAATGTATGTACAAGATATATACCGCGAAAAAGAGTTGTTTTCTGAGACCTCTCCCTAGTATTCGCAAAGGCCCTGTACGACCCCTCCCGGCCATCGGTAGAGGCGGTCCTTGATTCGTCCCGATACTTTGTCATCCGAGTTGAAGAGGCGGGGCGAAAGGCCTACATCGGAATGGGATTTGCGGAGCGTTCCGACAGCTTCGATTTCAGTTTGTCCCGGTTTACATAAAATTTAATGCCTCCTAACTGTCGTCTTGCAGACGTGGCGTTGCAAGACTACACGAAGTAGGTTGTTGCGCATAATGACACGATCTATCTCTGATATGGCGTTTCAGGAGATGGAAAGCTCGCATGAATCCTTCATCGCCGGCCGAGGATGTAGACAACCCTTCACCTCACATCCCATCAGGGCCCAAGAAAGATTATTCACTCAAAGATGATCAGACTTTTACTATTTCTATTCCAGGACGTGGTGGTAAATCTGAGAGTAGGTCGGACTTGCTGGGGTTAGGGGGATCAGGCAGCGGCGGTCTCAATAAAGGTTCCGCCGTGGATGGCGGCACTGTTCCGCTACTTCCACCACCACCTACTAGTAACGTACCGAAGAGGCGTTAAATTCTCTTTGCCAGAGAAGTTAATGCCAACTACTCGAGTGGGGAAGGCACTGCATTCTTTTATCTATAGACAGGTATATTTACAATTTGCGAATTGTCAACCTCCTTGGGGCTACTGCCAGTAGTACTTTTGCTCTCGGATTTGTCCGAAATTTTCAGTCATTACAACTGTTTCGATAAACAATCCAGTAGATCGCACCGCAGGTATATATTTCAAAGGTCTGTTGGATTTACTGTAAATACGGTATCGCGTGCAACGCTCATGGTCCTTCAACACATATCTTTCTCATCCCTGTTTCCAGCTTCGCATACTCTTGTACAATCTTTTCATCCAGGTTCAACCAACCAGGAATCCTTTCAACACTCTTGATATCTAAATCGATGACCTTGATGCCATTGTTCCCGCTGTCAGCCGGATAGGGGTTGAAAGGGATGATCAGGGAACAGTCCTTGAAAGTAGCGGAGAGCACGTATGAGAGTATGTGATAACGAAGATCGGAAGGACTGAAGCTGGACTGCTTCTGATGTTTCGAAGACAAAAATGTGTCTACAAATGTTGCCCAGTCCTCTATTGTAGGCTGCGTCAAGTCAGCGCTGGGGGGCATTTCAACAAGCTTGGCGAGTCCTTCACAGTCCAGGGGGTCAAGAGAGCGCTGGAGGGTTGAGATGTGATCTAGAAGGGGAGTGTGGAGAATTTGTGGGAGTAGAGTGTTCAGAAAATACGATTTAATAGTTGTCAATGGGGCATCAGCGGGCAACGAGAAGGTTTCTCGCGACCATGCTTGCAAGGTTGATTCCTACACCCAAATCCATCTCAGTGCGGTCATTTGGGGGATATGACGACCCACATCATTCGGCAGTACAATTTTGCCATGACAGAAAATCCGTAGATTGTTGATAGAACCATTGGATTGGACCCAAGAGTTCCAAAGCGCGTCAATGGCTCTTTCAACCCGAACCTTAGATCCCGAGAAGAGATCCAGTGGGCAGAATTGCATTGCTGCATTCACACCTTCGGTCATTTTCAGGTGAGTATGCATGCAGGTCCTGCATGTTTGAGCTTTGATGGACTTGCTCGCTGGTGATAGATGGTGGCAATTAGGTAGGAAGCCCCATTTTGGCTTTTGGAGAAATTGTCAATCGGCACTTCAGGAGGATAGTGATTATTCACCTTCACTTCAACCGCACAGGACAGTCCGCCTATGAGATCTGGGGCTAAAACCCCAGTCTGTCTAGAGTAATCGATCACGCTGGCACTCCTCCTCTCCTGGGGGCGGAACGATTCGTGGTGGGTAGAGAGTGCCTCAACCCAGTCCGCTTGCAAGGGGATCGTTTGAAGATCTGGCAAGTAGGATGGGTCTAAAAGACGCGAGATTACACTTTGCTGGAATGCCACTGGATTGTCATCGGAGACGGAACGGCGAGGGGGGCCATGTCCCTCACGAGGCACCTTTCTGAGGCGCAACGCCTTGCCGGTCAAGATGGGGTGGTGAGGGCCATTATAAGAGAAGACGATATTTGCAGCGCCCTCGGAGATGTATTTCCAATCGGATGGAGATGTTCGCGAGAGGGAAAAGGCCATTATATTGGCCCACGTGCGACGATCCAATTCCGGACGCCGCCGTGAAGTTGGTGGCTTTGCCGTAAATGTCCCAACGCCTCAACGACGATTTCCCGCGCGGCAACGTATCACTCCCTCCCATCCTCCCATCTCAACCCGCCTCAATGGCCCCCTCACAGTCATCGGGCTCATCCACAACCTCTGTACAAGTTGGTATGTAATGTCTTATAAGCTCACCATCTTCTCACCCGCCTATAACTCCTGCAGCGCTTCGTATCAGACCGGTGACTCCGCAGGACGCCATTAATATCCCCGCTCGTTTTCAACGCACCGTCATTCATGCCACTTCATCCACTTCGGTATGCATAGACGTAACGACCTCAGCCCCCGCAGCGTCCGGTGCAGGCACCACCTCGGCACCCTCCTCGCCCTCACAAGCCGCCAGTGCCAAGAAACAACAATTTACGTTCGACCAGGTGCATGGACAGGATAGTACCCAGCATGATCTCTTCACCTCTACTACTCAGCCTCTTATTTCTCGTTTCCTGGAGGGTTTCAACTGCACAATTCTTGCATACGGTCAAACTAGTTCTGGCAAAACCTACTCCATGACCGGCATTGATCTCGATGCTGACCCCCTTGACCCTACGAATGGCATAGGCATCATTCCTCGTGCAGTCTCCACCATTTTTCAGCGTGCCCAAACTCTTAAAGAGGAACGCGGTGGCGCGTGGAGTTACAACATCAAAGGCTCCTTCATCGAAATATATAATGAAGACTTAATTGACTTGCTTGTAGACGACGGTGCTGGGGCCAAACGTGAAGTCCAAATACGTGAGGGAAAGGATGGGTCAATTATTTGGGGTGGTCTTCGCGAAGTCCAAGTCAAGAATGCGACAGAAGTCATGAAGTAAGTGGCATAATGTCTATCCCTCCTCCCAGCCGGCGCACTAATCGTGGGTCAGTCTGATTCGTCAAGGAACGTCGATCCGACGGACCAATGAAACCGAAATGAATGCGCAATCCTCACGCTCTCATGCCATTTTCTCTTTAACTCTCATTCAGCGAAAATACAGAGGCTCCGGCCTACCGCAACGGTCTTCCTCACCCCTTCCCCCCAATGGTCGGTCTCCGTCACGTCTAGCTCGTCCAGGTTCCATCCTTGCGGGATCATCGGGGAACCGTGTCTCTTCACCCACATTTGGCCGCCCAGTGACACCGAGTATACCATCAGCTATGGCACGCACAAGCATGCTTCGGCCTGCCAGTTCTCTTGGACATCACGACGCAAGAGGGAGTATTGACGATGACAATGGCGAATGGGTGACTGTGGTCTCGAAATTCCATTTCGTTGATCTCGCTGGCTCTGAACGTGTAAGCGCCCCGACTTGTCGTAGGCTTTTTTATACTGACTCCTTGGTAGCTCAAGCGAACTGCCGCCGTAGGTGATCGTATCAAAGAAGGGATATCCATCAACAGTGGCTTGCTAGCCTTGGGCAATGTCATCTCTGCCCTCGGTGACCCTTCCCGCGCAAAGTCTCACACCGCGTCTCACGTTCCGTACCGCGACTCCAAGCTTACCCGCCTTTTACAAGACTCCCTTGGTGGAAATGCCCACACCCTTATGATCGCCTGCGTTAGCCCCGTCGAGTGGAATGCTGCCGAAACATTTAATACACTCAAGTATGCGAACCGCGCGCGTAACATTAAAAACCGCGCGACCATAAACGAAAAGGAGGAGGGATGGGATGACGTCGAATGGCTTCAGGGCATGGTCACGCGCCTTCGCAAGGAACTCAAGGCAATAAAGGAAGGCACCGTACTCACCGGAGAACCCACCACACCTGAAATCAACCGACCTACCGTAGAGAGTACAGCCTCGAAGAGGATGCTTGCCAATTACAACGAGTTGAAAAACAACTACGAAGACCTTCGCGAGAAGTATGTTGCTCGCAACGAGGAACTCACAAGACTGCGAAGGGAGCACGGCGAGTGGCATCGTGCTTCGTCCTCTGGCACTGTTACAGGCATGAGCAAATACGAGGAGATCGTTGGCCCTGTTATTGAAGAATACGAGAAGACAATCAGCGCGATGGAGGCTGAGCTGAGCTTGAACCGTGCCGCTCTCAGACTTACAAATGACCTCGTAGAGGAGAAGGAAGAAGAACTGAATCAGACAATGGAGCGAAAGACCGCCGCCGAACTCTATATTGAAGAGTTGCGCGCCAGGCTAGCTAAGTTGACAGAGCGCGAAGTTTCTACCGAGGTGAGCCACGTCGTCATATATTGCCCTCAGGTATCCAATTGTACGTTTTTAGGCCTACGTTCATGACCTAGAGGACAAGATGAAACAATACGATGAGTCAAACATCAGTTCAAGTGAATCTTTGAGCGACCTCAAACGCGAACTCTCTCGCTTCAAAGATGCCGAGTCGCTCTCCACGAAGTACATAGCTGATCTCGAGATGCGCTTGACCAAGTCCGATGAGTCGGTCCTTGCCCTCCGTGAGCATGTCGAAAGATTGGAGCTAGAGTGCGAGAGACGACAGGATGAGGCACGGGTCTTGCAAGAACGACTCGAAGGGCTCAAGAAGGACGGTCAGAGCTGGCGGACCGATCTCGAAGAGCGCGAGCGTAAAGTACGCGAGCTTGAGGCGAAGATGGAAGAATGGAAAGAGAAGAAAAAGGAGGCAGGCGAGGCATGGGAGCGCCTGGACGGTGTCGCCAGCGAGGTGCAGCAGGAGCGGAAGAGGCTTGAGCTCGACTTAGCCAAGGCTGCCGGTTCCGGAAGTAACTCTGTTTCTGGGACCTCGACCCCAGGCGAACCAGAATCTGGACTCGAGAACCAGCTAGTGGCTCTCCAACAGGCGCACACCGCCACGCTCGCCGACTTATCCTCGGTTACTGCCAAATATCGCGACGCTCTCCGGGAGATATCTGACCTCGCTGCGCAAATACAGGAAGCGAAACTTAGCAATCCCGCTCTGACAGACTCGCCAGAGCGGTCTGTTGATTTGGGCTCGCACAAGCGGAGGGTGGCGGGTGGGCGCTCGAAGGAAAGCAGTGAAACCCCGCTTAATAGTGCAAGCAGGCGCCATTTTTTCCGCCAAGCGGCCTCAACAGAGTCCCTGCATTCGAGGCATGTCCCCTTTGACTAACTCACGGAACATCTTTCAATTAACTACTTGGCAGGTCGCTCTCCCAGTCGGTTTCGCTATCGCAGGAATTATCATCAGCGCGTTCGCGCAAAACTTCCTTCTCGAGCCATGGAACGAGTAGCCCCACACGGTCTCCACACAGACCCAATCTCTCAATCTCTCTTCCTTCCCTTACTGTCTCTTCCCATGAGCGGTCAGCGGCAAGCCTTGAAAAGGAGATCATGCGTTTACAGGATGTACTCAAAGAGCGTGAGCAAGAAATTGCCCAGCTCGAGATTTCACTCAAGGAGAGGGAAACCGTTGTTCCTACGCAACCGGGCTTGCAAGAAGTGACCGTTCCCCATACAGTCGACAACATAGACAGCCCTTCAGTATTTATGTCGCCAAGAAAAATCAATCAGCCCGACGAAACTAAAACAGTTTCGCCTCAAGGACCAGGGCCGGACAGTGCGGACGTGATGAGCAACCCAGAAACCGATGAATCTTTGGACCGTCTTAACGAACTAATGCGGTTTGTCATTGCACCATAACCTGTCCGACAACAACTCACCAAGCCCCCAGCGCAATGGCTCAAAAGGAATCCCAGCACCGTGAAGCTGTCGAGGGTCTCAATGAGGAATTGAGGTTGCTTCGACGCCAATATGACGAACTAACTGCTTTATCCAGTAACCAGGTACTTCTTTTATTAGACGAGAGGGATGCAGATACTCACCTTGCACATAGACCATCAACATGTCTAACGAACTCGGCAGTTTACGCAGTAAGCACGAAGATAGCCTGGTGCGACTTGAGGAGCTCGACCAGAGCAAAGCGGAGCTTCAGAAGGCTCTCGAGCAGGCCAAGGATGACCACAGTCAGGATATAGAGCAACTCCGCGTGGACCACGAACGAGTTCTGCGTCTCAAGGAGAAAGAAGATGATGAGCTCGGTAACCGCCTCAACGAAGAGCATACAGCTTCCTTAGCTTCACTGCGCGACCAATTACGCGATGCATCCCTTGCCTTGGAGGTGGCATACAAGGATCACACCGAAGCGTTCGGTCGTCTGAAGGCTGAGCATGAGGATGAGATTCGTCGTCGTCTTGATGAAGCCGGTTCTGCGCTTGCTATGGCTCAGGAAGAACATCAAACTGTTCTTGAGGAGACCAAAGCCAGGCATGAGGAAACCTTGAAGCAGAAGGATGATGAAATGGCCGCGTCTCTCGCAAAGACCGAGGAGGAGTATTATAACGGACTGGTTCGACTAAGGACCGAACACGCCACGGTACTAGAGCAGCAAACCGCCGAGGCCAAGACAACGTTGGAGAGGCTACGCGAAGATCACGTCACCGAACTTCGCATCGCCGATCTAACCCGAGAAGGTCTACTCTCCGAGTCGCAATCTGCACAAGCTGATGCCATCAGGGACATCCAAAAGGAGCACGCCGCGAGTCTCGCCAAGAAGGAAGCCACATTCGCTGAGGACCTGGAGAAACTTAAATCACAACACGCAGCCGCCCTATTCAAGGTTCAAGAGGAGACTAAGAGGGAACTGGAGCAAGTTCAACACGTAATGGCTAAGGCTCAAGAGGAGTACAGGGAGTCCAGCTCACGATCACACGAACAATCCGAAGCCTCGCTGTTGGCTTTAAGAGAGCAACAAACAGCTATTCTCAGGGAGGTGGAGTCCGGACACCAGCGAGATATAGCGGCCTTGAAGGTTTTACACCAAGAGGCTATCTCCACCCTCACTTCTCAAGCAGAGCAGGATCGCAATGCGCTGCAGCAACATCATACAGAGGAATTATCGGGGCTCCGCAGTTCTCACGAAAGAGCATTGGGTGAACTCACCGCCAAGCTCACAGCACAGCATGAAAACGCAATGCAGGATGCCCTGGCCAGTGCCGAGCAGCAACGCTTATTGTTGACAAAGACTCATGCGGAGGAATCCGCTACTTCTCGAGTAGAGCACGAAAAGGCCCTCACCTCTACGCTTCAAGACTTCCAGACGAAACACGAGAGCGAACTCCAGGAAGCTTTGTCCAAAGTCCAGGAAGAGCGTGCTGCCCTCGTCCAAAGTCATCGGGAACAGATGGCCCTCACCCAGGTTGAGCACGAGCGAGCACTGGATAATCTTAATTCTGCTCTTTTGGCGGAAGGCGAAGGTCATCAAAAAGCGTTGGAGTCGGCAAGACTGCAGATGGAACAGCTCATTGCGGATAAGGAACGCGTCCAAAGGGAACTCGAAGAGACCGAGGGAAAGAATCAACAGCAACGTGAATCGGTGGACAAGGAACGCGAATTACTCGTAGAAGAGCTAGCATCTCATAAGGCCGCAGCCGATGAATATTTACTCGCTCTATCTGAAGCCCAGAACGAGCGAGAGGTGCTGGCAAACGAAGTCGAATCGCTCAAGGCTCAGTTCGGAGATACCCGCAGCGAGCAATCCGACTTAATTCAGCAGGCGTCCAATCGGGACTCATTGGTGGACGAACTAGATAAGCACCGTTCAGTCCTGGCAGAACTGCAGCACACTCTTCAGCGTGTCAAAGACGAAAAGGATGCAATTCAAGAGGAGAAGGCAAAGCAGGAAGGTATAATGAGGGACCTGCAAGCCCAGCTTGCCCGAATCCCGACCATCCGTAACCCTCCACCTTCGCCCACCTCCCCTGTTCGCACACCACAGGAACGCATACTTTCGTCATACACTCGGGTCAATGGTCTTGCTACCAAACTCCCACCGCCGACGCCCCCGCCTTCCGTACCGCCACCTCCTGCGCCGAAGGTAGCCTCATCACTGGCCCACCAGCCCTCAACATCATCCGCCACGTCCTCTGCTGCATTATCTCCGTCCTCTTCACGTGATTCGGACATAAATTCGCCAGCAACCTCTGTTCAACCGTCTACTAATGGCCATGTACCAACCTTGGTTGCGGATGCGGAGCTTACTCAGCAACTCCAGGACCGAACCAAGCAGATGGAGGAGCAGGAAGCCATGATCAAGACGTTGAACAAGCAATTAACGCACTGCGAGTCCGATCTGCAGACTCACATGAACATGGTCAATAAACTAGAAACCTCCCTTGGAGATTCTGAGCAAAACCGTAAGTTCTTATCCTATGTAGGGTGTGCTTCTCTCACGTTTGCTTTCAGTTCGAAAAGCTCGCATGCAGGCTACAGAGTATGCTCGTGAGCGGGACAGCCTTAACAGTCAGGTAGAGAACCTCAGAAGCGAGCTAACAGAAACTAAGCGTGAAGTCACGCTGGTCCGCCGGTCGGTTGTCGAAGAGAAACAGTCCCTCGAACAACGTCTTGACGAAGAGCGCAGGGCTAAGGAAAGAGTCCGTCATCAACTAGACGCTCGTATGGATGAACTCTCAAAACGAAAGTCCAAGTTTGTGTGCATATAGATAATCTTTTGTGGTAGCAATCTCGCATTGCTTGAGGCGCCTTCACCTGTCCCGTACTCACGACACTTTCCTTTTATCCCTGTGTATCTTTTTATTTTCTTTGGGAAAGCTATGACATATTCTTCGGTACGGTGAGACTCGTTCCAGTCCCCCTTGCTTTGAATTTCGTCCGTCGGTTGTTTGGTAATTTACATGTCAGATACTATACCCGCGCTTGCGCGTGTCCCCTTTATGTACCATCCTACACCTACATCTCTTTGACCGCTTTGTTACTTCATAGCGACCTAGAGCGTGATCTAGACAGCGTAACTTAGATCATGCCGAGTCTGCATCTCAGCCGGATAAGCGAGCAGAGACAATTTGTAAAGGGACCATGAGGTCAGGCTGACTCCGTCGCGGTCGATCCGATTCTGACAGGGTTTGACTTTTACTGTACATGCGGCCGGCGATTTCACAACTGTCGCGCTTCCATCGCTAGCTTGACTACCGCCATTTGCACGTACCCTCATGATCCCCCTACGTCGTTCCCCGGCGTTTGCAATCCGAATTCCCTGGTCGTATGGCCGTTCTTGTGTACCCCGGGACCAATGGTTGAGTACCAGTGCACAATTGGCTTCTAAGATATTACCGTCTCTTTCGCTACAAGGAAAAGTCAGTAATGACATTGTCCTCCCGACCTGGAAACAAGTGCTATATGGAACGACAGGTTTGTCTTGTGACTGGGGCCGCTCGGGGACTTGGGAATGAGTTTTGTCGCGCTTTTATGCGGTCGTGAGTGTTCTATTGGAATCTTACAATAGCTAAATCTTGAGAAATTATGTAGAGGGTGCGCCTCCATCGCCCTCCTAGACCTAAAGCAGTCCGAAGCGCAGACAGCGGCGGAAGAACTCGTCGAATTTGCAGGTACGTTCTCACAATCCGGTCAACTTTCTGTGAGGGTGGTTCTCTCAGATCCCCGGAGCTAGCGAACGTTTGGAACTCAACCCTCTGAAGGTTGTCGGCCTCGAGTGCGATGTGTCTTCGGAAGTATCCGTGGCGAAGGCTTTTACGAGAATACTCGAAGTGTTTGGGCGTGTGGACGCTGTCGTTGCATCCGCTGGTATGTTTGTCTGTCACCTGAACCACCCGCAAATCCATTACCGAACATGAATAGGGATCGTTGAAAATTATTCCGCCCTCGAGTGAATCCCTCCCCTGTGCCTCGTCTGGCAAGTTACTTAATGTCACGCGTCCGGTAGCTATCCATCGGATCGTATCAAGCGTTTATACGATGTCAATGTCCACGGTACTTTCTTTACCGCTCGAGAAGCTGCAAAGTACATGATTCCACAAGGCGGAGGCAGTATCATTCTGGTGGCCAGCATGAGCGCTAATGTGTGTCTGCCTTCCTTTCTGATTTTCTTTCCGCCGTTCTGAACTGTTGCCTTTAGATTGTCAACGTACCCCAGGTAAGATAGTCGCCTAACAGGGCGCGGGTTAAATTGACCTTATTGCGAAGCTGCAAACCCCGTATAACGCATCGAAAGCGGGTGATTCTCCCTCCGCCGGCTCAATACGTGAGAGATGATACTGACCGGTTGTAGCCGTGAAACACATGGCATCTAGCCTCGCCGTGGAGTGGGCGACGAAAGGAGTGCGCGTGAACACGTTAAGGTATGAGAACATGAGGCTTGCTTCGAATCGAACCGGGTATTTCCGTCATGGTGCTGAAATTTCGCTGAAACCCCATCGCGACCGCCTGCAGTCCGGGATATATGATGACCAAACTGACACGGACGATACTTTCGAATAACCCGGAACTCAAGGTAGCGTTGCTTCTTCGTTATCCATTTTCGCAGGCTCTCATGTGGCGTGTCAGAGACAATGGGAAAGTCTGACTCCGATGGGACGGGTATGGTGATTGATGTACCCCGTTTGAGCGGATCTGACCAACTTTGATAGATGGGAGAGCCAGAGGACCTGGATGTCAGTGATTGATGTCCGGTGGCAGGATGAGCTAGACTGACGTTTATGAGCATTGCAGGGCGCAGTCGTCTTCCTCGCCAGTGACGCCTCTCGATTTATGACGGGGTCCGAGCTCCGAATCGACGGAGGCTACTGTTCTACCTAATTCACTCCCGGGCCGGCCTGTTAACGTCAAATACCTCCGTGAAAATCGCACTTTCTTCCTTTTAAGGAAATACCGTCGGCTTCCCCGCTCCACACCGCGTTTTGTGGTGTTTTGCAGTGTGTGGTGCTGCAGTATATAACCTCCCCTTCCTGTATTGTACCTTGTATCGCTTCCCCAATGAGTGCTGTAGCCGGTCCATCTTCACGCCCTGTTCAGTTACAACCAAGTCAACAGAATGTTCATCCATGGGAGTTTACGCGACGCAAACGTTGGGCAGATCTCCTAATGACCGAGTTGAGCGAGGCCATCGTGCTCGTCCTTTCTTCCAGACGTAAAGTCCTTTTCTGCAACCCAGCCGTACGCGAGATACTTGGCTGGCAGGATGAGGACTTGATAGACAGTGATTTCAAAGATCTTGTCAATGGTCTGTATCCCACTCAATCGCATCGCTGTCTTCCGGCTCTTATCTGCGATCTACGCCACAGCGAACGACAGACTCGGTTTTTGCGAGACATATGCTCGCTCCATCGAGCGTCGTGAAGAGTTACAATTCTATGCGAGGTTCTTCTGTAAATCCGACCCCTTCACTCACACGGCAGTAACTCCTCCACCTCCGGTTAAAGAGGTTCTCCTCGAAATAGTCGGCTATCCACACTTCATCATGGGAGAAAGCACGTGCAGGTGTTTCTTCGTGGTTGCCAAGCCGTATCCGAGTCGAAATGTGGCCATGTGAGTGCTTTTTGCATGATGTGCTATCAGTCGTGAGAGCCAACATTGGGGTCGTGCGATGGGGCAGGTTAAATACACTGCTAGAACTCAAACTCGAGAACGAGCGCCTGCAGCAGCATATAAGCACGCTTCGTGCTCATTCCCAGCAGCAGCTGTCCGCAACACACGCTGCTCAACACATTGGCTCATATGCCAGCGACGACTTACCGGCGCAGCTCGCGGCTAACCTAGGGTTACCTACGCGGTCAACAATCGACGGTGGGGACTCGTCACGATCGCACTACCCCCTGCCGCATGGGTACGAACCCGGTGGCGGCTTTCCTGCAATCTCCTCGCTCGAGGACGAAGGAGACTCAGAACCCCGAAGGAAGAAGGTACGCCACCTGCCTTTACGACCTGACCTCAGTCGCGTGTTGCCCCCTAACACGTCTGGTCCCCAGCTCAAAAAGTCAGTTGGGGGCGAACAGTATATTTGCAATACTTGTGGTCGGACTGATTCCCCGGAATGGAGGAAGGTGAACCCGTCATACTCTTTTCCTTCGATCACTTGCTAACTTCTCTGGATTGTAGGGCCCTCGCGGTCCAAAAACACTTTGTAATGCATGTGGCCTCCGATGGGCAAAGAAGGTGCGCAAATTCGAGGAGGCGGCCGAAGCAGGTGATACGAGTCACCTTCCACTGGACGACACAGTTCCTCCTTAATCTTGTTGCAATTACCTTTCTGTACTTGTGGTATTGGACACTTGTTGACTCATGATACATGTTAATTGCCGAATACACGCATTCACTCATCATTCATATCACCACTACCGTTATGGGGCCGGTCACGCGCGGTCTATGTGGAAAACATGGATATTGAACAGCAAGCGCAGAAGTGAAGACACGGGGTGAAGGTAAGGTGAAGATGTAGAGTAGAACAATCATTAAACATCTCCCCGATGTTTCTAGGGCGCCGGTAGGATAAACAAAATGTCCCAAATTCTCGGCGATCAGCAGCAGCCACCAGATTGAGCCTGTTGTACGTTCTGACCAGGAGTAATTGTTGATGACTTGCCCGCACCAGGTGCTGACGGAGTGGATCCCATACTAAAGAGGGGCGTCAGACGGAGGAGTAAAAACTTGGATTACAAGCTAAACTTACCGGTCCTTGATCTGCTTTGCCATGGTCAAGAAAGCCTGCTCGACATTTGTCGCATTCTTCGCAGAGGTCTCAAGGAATGGGATAGAAAGCTGGTCGGCAAATTCCTATAACGACAACGGGAAATCAATATAATAAGACAAGTCCATGCAGGAACTATGAACAGACCTTTGCGACACCGTACTCTACAACCTTCTTGCTGGTCAAGTCGGACTTGTTGCCGACGAGCAACTTGTTCACACCCTCTGAAGCATAGCGGTCGATTTCCTGCAACCATTGCTTTACGTTGGTGAATGTATCTATAAATAGGTGTGAAGGGAGGTTGGTGCAGACGACCATGAGACAGAAAGAGCTGACCGTTGTCAGTGACATCGTAGACGACAATGATACCATGTGCTCCACGGTAGTAAGATGAGGTGATAGTGCGGAATCGTTCTTGACCTTGATACCAAGGGCATTAATGACCACAAATAAAGACAGGAGGAGGCTAATTACCTGCGGTATCCCACTGTATGATAGGAAATTTTGTCAGTTTACGGTTTCTCGGAGAGTAAAAAAAGGTAAATAATGGTGCGAAGAGGGAGGCAGCAGAACAGTGGTGGCGGTGCCACGACGCGAGGCGTCAAGGAAAGGGCAGAGGACTGCGCACTTACAATCTGCAGTTTGACTGTCTTGCCTTCGAGCTCAATAGTGCGAATCTTGAAGTCAACGCCAATTGTGGAGATGTAGCTTTCTGTATAGGTATCATCTGCAAAACGGAGGAGTAGGCAGGACTGGAGGCGAGAGACGGTGAGTTGTTATGTTCCGAAGAAATTGGAGGGCGGTACCTTCCCGACGCCCGAATCACCGATGAGAAGGAGTTTGAAAAGGTAGTCGTACTCGCTGGTGTGCATGTTGAGGAATGAGGGAGAGTCAAGCAAAGGGTAGGTGGTTAGCGAGAGAGAGTCGTGTCGCGGTCGTTGTCACAGGAATGTGTCACGCTGTCATGGCACTTGGCGCTCGGCCTTCACTTGTTCTTTATCAAGTTCTCTCTGTTATTTTGCTCACTGGTAAACTGATTTCTCTGTTTTCACCCAAGCACTCAGCGCTCCCTCTCCCCTCGTAGGAGCGTTCTGGGGAACGATCTGTGGTGCTGTCGGAAGGGACGGGTGCGACTGGTGAGACACAACCGCGACATGATCGTGTGATGCTAGTGTGACGGTCGTTATGGGTTGGAGAGGGTACTGCGGTATACAAGACAGTATGGTGTATATTTCAAGCTCTGACAATGTTGATCTTGCTCTCATTCCTAGGCGTGTATCGGTGAATGGATCATGTGTTTTCTTCGTGTATGTCTTGCCCCCGCATTTCGGCCATTCCCTGCATCTCGCCGACAGCAAAGAATGTTTACGTCGTTAACTGCGGTCAAACTGCTCATTGATACCCACTCATTGGTCTACCCAACCTAATCAACGCCTCAAAGGCTTTTCTCCGCCCTCAGCGCGACGGCGGTCAAGGTCCGGGTGTCCCCCGGAACGGAAGGACAAAGGTCATAACTGTAAGGTGATGTACAACCGTCTCGTTTTGGTTTGGTGGAGCCGCAGCATGGCTGGAAGACTCACAGACGCATTGACAGCAGGAATGGCAAGAAATGGAGTGTAGTACTGTACGTAGGCGAGGTGTCAAATCTGCGTTAGTTACGAGAATGATCAAAGCCTACGTGCTTAATCGAAATATGGTCAATATTCGGAAACATACAAGACGCATCAGAAAGACAGTAGTCATATACGGCAACAAACAGTAAACGAAAAGAATGGAAGATGGAAGCGCAGAGATTTCAATAACCGTGCGGCGGACTGTCGTAAGAGGGTTGATATCCAGTCGAATGCGGACTCTGGTATGCCTGCTGATATCCCGGCTGATTTGGACCCCGCCCTGCATTCCCTGTTGGCAGAGCCGGCTCCCATCTAAGGACAACCGCACTTAGACAAAATGACAGATAGCACGTTGATTGGCTGAGACTCACCCGTTCTGCGTCGGCACGTACCAGTTACATATTGAGCATATCCAGATGTGCTTCTTCCTGAACGGAACGACAGGTACGAAGAAGAACGAAAACCACATGCGGGAGGTCGCACGAACAGCGCTCACTGTTCGAGAGCAAAGTTAACGCCAGACGAGCTGAGTATCCCCAGTGGATGGGAAAGGAGTTACCATTGTGACACTTGGGACAGACACGGGCAGTAGCGTCAACGACTCTGCGTTTGTCTTTGACACCAACTGTGAAAAGATGGTAAATGAAAAGGGGGGTAAGGGGGGAGTTCCCTACGTACAAAGGAGGGGGAGGAAGACTAGAAAGAAAATGAGGATGTCAGAGACAGGAAAAGTAAAGGCGATCGCATAAACGTACGAAACATGACCGTCCAGGTTCAAGTCAAGTACCCAGCACACGGGTTCAGTTGTCTCCACGGTCGGACATGAGCCGAGTGCTCGGCTTGGCGCAGCTTGGCTCGCACATGCGACAACTGCAACGGCCCCATGTTTCTTATTCTTCTATGCAGCGATCCTATGATGTAACGGGACATGACAAATGAACGATAATGCAGCACTACAGACAAATAAAGATATCTATGTATGACAGACAGAATGACTAAAGGTGAGATGCACCAAAACAACAGATCAGCCCCAGGGCTCGGCTACTAGCTTATAGCAAGTTGAAGTGAACGAATCGAGAAGCAGCGTATATGACAAATAATAATGTCCAGTCAACTGGTATTTCATTTATACCAAAGTGTGCACTAGAAGAACGGCGACGAGAGCGAAAACGTGTGATCCAGGGTGGAGCCAGTGTGGAGCGCCGGCGGCGAAGTCCCACCGATCGGATAGACGACGGAGCTTGTGTCGAAGAAAGTTGGGCTGGGTTGATTGAAAGCTGTCGCGGCGTCTTCTGGCATAGTACTGTGCGACGTCGGGCTAGAACACAACAACGTGGAGTTCATGGATCGAATGTCTGAGCTGGGTAGTTGAGCGCTCGTCAAGACGGACAGGGCGCCATTTGAGGACGGTGGCGTGAATGTATAGTGGCCGCTGTCGTAGAACATCAATGGGGGAGAATGGCCTTGTGCATCAGATTTTAACCCTGGCGAAATCTGCGAAAATGGAGTTGGTCCCTGAGCTAACGCGAAAAACGGAGGGGACTCGTTGGAGGAAACCACCGTCGACGAAGGTGAACCCCCGCTCGAACCCGAAATAAGTGGACCATCAATGGGCGAATGAGGACCCGACGAAGTTGCAGAAAGTGGAGAAGCCCAACTACTGTCTTCAGTACGTGCCGTGGTTGGAGCCGATGCGTCCAAACTAGAAGACAAGGGCGGAATAGATAGCGGGGGAGGGTGGGGTCGCTGGGAGTGAGTGCGTAGAAATTGTGCTCCAGTGGGGGGAAGCTCAAACAAGGATGTAGTTAGGGTGGGGGAGATGGAAGAGCACGACCTTGTGTTTGACCCTTTGCGAGACTCCCAGATCATCTGGACAGTTTTCTCCCTTTCTTCGCCTTTGGAGAACGCCCATCTCATTTGGCGCAATGCTTGTAAGCATGTTTGCACGTCTTCATCAGAACCACCTTCGCCTGCAAGCAAAAATCCCGCAAAAAAGCAACCATCTCGCGCAAGGGAGGCATCGTACTCGAAAAAGGGGGTGCCCAGGTGCTGGCGAATAATTACGACGACCCGTCGGACCACTTCGTGACACCGGGCATCAGCGATTTTCAACAGCCGAGTCGCCGTATCGAGCTGTGCGCTCCGCGGGCTTGAATTGGGGAGGGTGATATTAAGACTTCTATCACAGGTCGGGTGGACGACTGTCCGTTGTTTGAGTGCTTCACGTATTACGTTAACTACCAAAGTGTTAGTGTCGATGCGTTAGGAGAACCAGTCGGTACGCTACTTACGGCACTCGAAAATGAAGATCTATGAAAGGAAAGATTAAAACAAATAAATTGTTTGGCTGACAGCGGGTTTGCTCACCTGCCATCCGTGGATGTAGCGATCGACATCCTCCTCATGAACATTGCCAGATGAGCCTAGCATTCGTAGACTATCGAAGTCTTTCCACGACTTTTCAAGCGCATCCCAGACCTCATGTAGACTTTGCTCCTCGATCTCATTTTGTTGCCGAGCTTTGGGACCAGTCAAGGCTAAGTGCACTTTCCGACAAGCCGATGCCAGTCCAAGCGGAACCATCGCGTAATGATATGTAAACTCATAAGCGATGGTGGAAGTGCGCGACATAGTATCGCTGTTGAGCGGGGGGAGAGTCTTCTGAAACGCTGCCAGGTCATCATCCGAGCTGTTGAACGAGTCAACTTCTAACACACTGGCCATACGCAAATCCTGGACTTACATGAGTAGACGACCGCCACGAAGACCAGTAGTGACGCCTTCAACGATGTGAGAATACCAGAAGAGCCTTGCGCGGACAAGGATATCAATGGCCTGCCCTTGGCCACTTCCCACGGAAGAAACTGATGCCAGACTGCAAAGGGTGAAGACCTGGCTGACCAATGCTTCATACATCACAAGTCGTTCCATAGGGGACTGGATCTCTGGATGGAGGCTTGGATAAGACGACAGGAGGTTGGCTACAAACTACGGACCTTGTGTCAAAGGCAGCAAAAGGTGCAGGGCACGCACACCGTCCCACGTGGGCTTCCTCAGGATACCGTGGATATCGATCAGGTGAAGCATCTCCTGGACCATTTCGTTGGTAACCTCACGACGATTGCGGATGACGGCTTCGCTATGATGAAGCTCTTCGATGCCATATTCATTAACACCAAAGCTTGCTGCCCAAACAGCAAGCAGCATTGTAATAAGCTGGCCCGGGATGCCAAGGGCATTGCAGTTACCCTTGCTGAACTCGAAGAAGCGGGCACAAAACTCGGAGGGATCGATGATAGGATCTGTACAGAGGGAGGGATAAGGACCAAGGTAGGCGAACGAGAGGCTAAATGACTGACGCTGGATGTGGAACCGACGGAAGAAAGCCGATGAGAAGAATTCTGGTTTGAGTCTGGGAATGAGCCCAGGCGAGAGGGAGGGGGCGGTAAAGAGACCGCCCTCCTCATCGATGGTTTTGCCGTAGACGGCCCTGCGGAAAGAGTTGAACAAAGGAAGCGAAGACAAAGGAAAGGATGGAGACGGACTCGACCTGTTGGAGTCGGCGGCCGCGCCTGAGTAATTTAACGGCCTTCACTTCGGCAAATTCATCACTGTACAGGTGGTGTGAACGAAGGAACGAAGAGCACTGGAGAGAGAGAGAGTACAGACACGCATTTGAGGCCGCGCTCCTTGCAGTTCGAACACTGTGGCTGTGTGCCTGTGCTCGAAAAAGGCAAGTCTTTCAGGTCGCAGCGGACTCTGTTTCCCACGGCTGAGCAAGCTGTAGTCGGTTGAGCTAGCAATCTGCTATACCTTCTCATGCGACACGCCCCACATGCTGAGAACTGTTGGCGAGATGACTTGGGCTGGGAGGAGGTGCGGCGAGTGGTGGTGGAAGGATAGGGAGGGCTAGGAGAGCCTGGACTCCTAGGGACGGAGGCAGACTTGAGAGGCATATGGGGGGACTGATGGCTTGGGGGAAAGTGCTAGTAGTGGTGGCGGTGGAGTGGGAGTGGGTGCAAAAGGGGGGGGTATTTGAAGGTTTGGGATGAATGAAGAAGGAAGACGTGCGCTCGGAAGGGGAGAGGCCAACAGTTTACCGTCGACGGTTTCTTGGAACTGTATGTCCAGTGTGTCCACGCCCCATACCTTTATCTCCTTCCCCCGTCACGGTGCCCGTCATGGTGTCCTGGCACTGGACCAGACCACATGTCTCGTTCGGTTTTCGGTTTACATCGTCTACGGGGTCCACCTGATGTCGTAATTCGTTCGACCTGTCATTTCCCTGTTCCTCGGCTCACCGTATGTCCGCTCGTCCGGGCTCGTCCTGCCTACTTTATCCTTCCTCCCCGCAAAGCAACACGCATTCCCCCCTCGCTGACTTTATCTGCCTTCCTTTAATAGCTGTCCACGCCACACGTTCCATGTTCCCTGAGACCGTTCCCCCTTTCCTTGTCCAATCTTGGCATCTGTCCTTGCTTTGAATGTTTCCGGCACGCGAATCCCGAACGTCCAAGTCTGCTCACTATCAACGACACACGTACCCCTCAAATTGCTTTGTCCTCCTTACCCTTTGTCATTTAGGTAGGCATGTCAACGTACGACACAAATAGGCTATCCTTACATGCTGCCATACTCTTGCCGCTGTTAACGGAATACGTGTCCCGTCTCCCTATCCCCTTATGACATCTATCCACCTAGCTTCTCAAATCCTCCCGCTTTTTTAATGGCCCGCCGAACCTCTCCCTCTGTCCGCTGGTCAGAATTGAGCTTGCGATCTCGTATCATAGCTGTCACGTCTCGGCCATGTTTCGATATCAGTTTTTGTAGGAATATCATTTCACCTTTGGAAGTGAATCTCGGAACGGGCCCACGAAAGACGTCAGGGAGCGCTTCGTAAAATAATTAATCCAGACAGCGGCCCAAATGGTTCCATGGCAAGTCAGGTCAAAACGGTTATCTCCAGAAGCATTGGCGTTCGGCACCCACCTTGAGTTAGAACGGTATTTGGCTTTTGAGCGCCAGACGTCCGACCAAATGATATCCAACTTTGGCCATCTGGAGTACGAATTTCCGCCGCCACCTCCTCGACTAGATCCGGCCGATGGTTAGATGGAGGTGGATCGACATCATCGTTTGTCTCGACGGCTATAATTCGGCCAGCTTCGTCTCTCACGATGCGTCCTAAGCTCATTGGAAGATCACGGTCGCCCCCGCCGCTCATCAACACCGCCGGGTCCAAATTGTCAACTCCATTCACAACGCTTCGTGCTTCCGTGGCAGATGCGGCGCATTCCGCACCCCCAGGTGTGCTCGGATTCAGTGAAACGGCCAGACCCAAGGCAGCATAACTGGCAAAAAGAACCGTTGCGAACATCCCATCAATTATCCAACATTTCCTATCAAGGACTGAGTATACGTACTTTTGTCGGATAGTTTTATGTTTGTCCCATGCTTCCTGTAATACCTTGGGGCCCCGAATAGCTTGATGAGCATGGAATCAAATGAACGTCGGTAATGCGGACATGTACACAAAAAAGCCTAACCCACGAGGCTGCTTCTTGAGGAGCTTCTTCGCTTGCCTCGAATGATGTACAGGTTTGTGGGTGGAGCGAGCTTTGCGACGCTGCCGAGGATTTGCCATGAACTTGGCTCAAGAGGCGATAGGCAAGAGGCGAAACCTAATGAGCCCACGGACGTAAAAAGCAAGGAATTTAAATTAAAACAAAGGAGGAATGAAGGTGCCGAGGGTGATGCAGGAGTAGAGGTACGTCCTCACCGTCGTCCGAGTCTCGTATCCGAGTTTCGAAATTGAAATTGTACAAAGACCGGCTTCGGCCAGTTCCGAGTCTCACGGCCTCTGCCTTTCTCACGACTTTGTCTACCACCAACATCACAACTCGACCTCACACTATGTCCCGCTTAGCCTACTACCCGACTCCTGCTACCCGTAGACTGGGGAATTTCACGCTAGATGCATGTCCCCCTGCTTCTCCACGCTGTCTCACTCATTCATGATTTCGCAGACCGCGAAGCGATGGTCGGGCAGTCTCGGCCTTTGGGGGGTAGGAGCCAGCACCGCCCTTGTTTTCGTACGGTCACCCCAGCTACTTGTTGCACGCTGTTCCTACTGAACGGGTTTTCTCTAGCTTCTCTCTGTGACGCCTAAGGTGAAAAACACCCTGCTTCTCAAGATACCCGTGGTGCGTCTCTTGCCTCTTCACACATACGTCTCCCGACTGTACGCCCTCCACAGCTCAGTGGCTACTACGAGGACAAGACCCCAGCCTCAGACAAGCCATTCTAATTGCTGCTTTCTTGAGAACATAAAAACATAGAATAATTGTCAAATGCATTAGTTAATGTTATTCCCCCGCATCTCTCCGCGGCGAGACGGAGGAGAGAACATTGAATGTGCCGTCGTTCAGAGTTTTGACGGCATATTTGCTTCGAGTTCCAATCCTTGCGTCAGGTCAATGCCCAATTTGTCCCCCAAGATTCTGAGGGCGGACACAGCGCCGCCCATCGGCACATCTATCAACGCATGTTATGGATCAGACATTGGACTATTCACTCGGAAGAAAGCAAGATTCTGACGTATGGTTTCCATTCCGAGTTCCCGAGCAGCTTTGAGATTTCTGAGACGTCATACTCCGTCAATTGCGGGAACATGTATTCGCAACAGCTTTGACAAAGGAAACAAAGGAAACACTGTACTTACAAACCTAGATCATCTAAAAAGACAGCTTCTTGCGGCCGGATATGATTCCTTTCGCAGGCTAAGAGGTAGAACTGACTCTCTGGCTTCCTAAAGGCACGGAGCGGAGATTAGCGTGCCTTGGTCGTGTCAATTAGTGAGTTGCACACACCTCATGCCGCATTCACTCGAGTCTAGGAAATCATCAAAAAGGTTGCGGATGTGTGGCGGGACTGGGCCCCTTTCCCATCCAAGAAACCTGAGTTCTGAGTCTAGAGTAACACCGGGATATCGTTTTGAATGTCTGATGTCGAGACCAAGGAATGATGCATCAATTTTCGAATAGTTATTCGTGAGAGCGATGACACGCCAACGCTCCGCCGCTAAGGAGATGCAGAAAACCCCAATAAATCGAAGAGAAGCGTAAAACAGGCTAACAAACCTCTGATTCGCAAGATAGCCTCATAGACATATTTATCCAGTGTCTGACTTGTTCTCATCATGCGCCCGAAAAACTGACACACTGTTGAGAATCTGCGCATCAAATGTTTGGAGAGGGCTCACTTCCCGGCCGTCGATGACCAACTTCTGCGGAAGCTCGGGACATGCTGCCATCCGAATAAAATCTAATCGGCGTTTATGGAGCATGATTGCTTACCTATATTCTTCCTCTCACAGTACTCAACGTACAATTTATTGCCGCTATCCACGTCAGACAGCTCCTGGCTGAATTGTTCATAGAAGGGGAATAGGGAAATTTGTCCCCGCTCGAATTTCTGCCACGCCCCTTGCGAGCCCCGTCCGGTGCTGTGTAGTTGATATATGTTCTCGCGTGAGCGCTCAGATTGTGAACTTCCCGTCGGAATGCTCACATCAAGCAATTGATGTAGTTATTGGGGATCCCGTGCTCGATTTCATACTCACGGATGGCCAAGAGAGGGCTTTGCACAACAACCCCCCCGATCTTTGACAATGCTAAACATCCATGAAAATGGCGTAATGTGGAAAAGACGCACATCAAATAATACCGCCTTGAGATGTGGACTAGACATTGCAAAGCTCAGCCTTTACGCGTGTCAGCATCGACCATGAGTGCTGTGGAAATACTAGAAAGTAGAAACGAGTAAGGCATTCCCTCGCACGTACTACGTCTGCGGGTCGTCTTGCTCGATGGGGGGCGTAACGCACACCCGTACTGGGCAAGGAATGCTTGACAGTCCGGACTAATAAACTCTTACCATAAGGAGAAAGAGTTACGATCAGTTCATGGTGAAAAAGTGTTCCATACGCCCGTTCCTTCCAGAAATGGCAGAGTTTATGTACGAGCGGAGACAGAAACTGGCATCCCTCGATTTGAATTGGATTTTTCGTTGACTCTTGACTCATGGGTGGACCATGCACAAAGGAAGTTCAAGGCTAAGGTTATGGAGGAACAGAGCTAAACTGAGATCAGGATGTGTGATACAGGGTTGTTATCAGAATCTGAGGCCCAAGGCTCGCCTTGACAAGGGTGCCTATCGTATCTAAATTTAGAGACGGATGGCCCGGGCGCTGTTGACCATGACTCGTTTAGCTCACCTGCCCACCTCTCATCTTCCTCTGTCATACAGTTTCAATGTACGGTCCCAACTACGGTAGTGGCTACCACCACACACAGAGCACCCCCCGAACCTATCAATCCCCCAACCAGCTTGGTGGTAGCCATTCAAGTAGCCCCTACAATGCGGACCCACAGCTCTTGCAGTGGTTCAACGCAGTTGATACGGATAGGTCCGGCTCGATTAGCGTGGCCGAGCTTCAAGCTGCACTGGTGAATGGTCAGCGTCCTTTCCTCATATTATCTTCAATCATGGGTTGACGGATCTCGGAATGATACAGGAAATTGGTCGAGTGAGTGTCCCAGCTCGGGCTCATTTGAGGTCGAGCCACCTTCTATTGCCCTCGAGAATCATCCAGCTCCCTCTCCGCATTGAAATGCACCATTTTGGTTAAATTCGCATATTCCCGTGCTCATGCAGTCGTGTTATCTTAGAATTCGACCTGGATACTGTGAAAATGCTGATGAACATATTCGTATGTCATGGCTCCCTTCAGATCAGACTTCCCCTTACATATCAATGTCTAGGATACGGACAGAAATGGGACCATAGGCTTTCAGGGTGCGTAGTCCATTAATTCGAGCTGTTATCCTCTGTCTAACGTATGGATATCAAAAAGAGTTTTCGGGTCTTTGGAAGTACATCACCGACTGGCAGGGTGTTTTCCGGCACTTTGATAGGGATCGATCCGGTACTATTGACGGACACGAGTTGTCTGAGGCCCTCCGGAATTTCGGATACCGGTTGCCACCGAGCCTCCTGACCCTTCTCGAGCACAAATACGGTAAGTCACATAGTATTTATCATGGTTTGAGGTGATGATTTCGTCTTCGCCGATAAAGCTTCTGGACCATCCACGGGGCACGGCGCTTCGACAGGGATCACGTTTGATCGCTTCGTGAGGGCGTGCGTCGCGGTGAAAACTCTGAGCGAAGCTTTCACACGGTGTGTCTATTCAGATTCGCTCTCACGGACGGGGTCTCTGATGCGGAATAAGGGCTGACACGGATCGCGATGGGTGGATTACGATAAGTTATGAGGAATTCATGAGGGTAAGTCGTCGGCGCTTTCTTTTGTTCATTTTTGGCGATGACAGGTCTGAGGGACCGATGATAGATTGTGCTCAGTGCTCCCTAGGTCGGAGGGGTTGTGTAGGGGTTGTGTAATGTAATTGACAATGCAAATGTATCTAAGCTATAAGCTAGGAAAAGAATGTCACGACCGGGTCACGCATTGTTGCGGGACCGGATCCGGATCGATATATCGGGTCACCCGCGCGTAATGAATATTAATTAGCACGTGATAAATGCGACCGGTAAGCCAGGCCACTACTTATAATGCCCCACTCAAAATGCTCACTCCTCCCCTCCAACTTCCACCCATGCAGGCTCACAAGGTAATTCCTATACCCCACGATTCCGACTTCAAGAAACAGTCTTTTCAAGTTCCTCGCACGAAACGACCTGGCCAGACTGGTACGCCATCTTTTTCATCGTCTGATTTGCGTCCGTAACCGACCAGAAAACTCCCTTTTTTCTAGCTCACTATCGTAATGGTGTGCCAATCCCCTCTTACTTCTCGCTCTTGTATGTTTAATGTTCTGTCGATTGTAGCAACCTTCGGTTACGTGGATCTTGACACCCCTGGCGTTCTTACGACCCTTCCTGAGGTCTTCGACTCGGGTTACGCGGTGTCCAAGAACAGCATATTCTTGGGACAACGCCCAGTTATTTCAAAGAAACCGTTGACATATGCCCATCATTATGTCTGGCATACATATGCCGAAGTGGAAGAGAGGAGACGCAACATCGGAAGTGCTATCCATACTCTCTTCGAGAATGGAACAGTAGGCGGTGGAGAATATCCTACGGTTGGTCTCTGGAGCTCAAACAGACCGGGTATTTCTCTCTCTCTCGGCGTTATTCAATCTGTTAACTTCTAACAGAGTGGGTAATTGTTGAATTGGCGTTGAATGCATATGGAAAGGTGGGAGTCAGCCTTTACGACACCCTTGGTGATGAAGCTGTCGGTGCGTTCGTGAGCCGCAGCCGGCCGAACACACCCTGGAGCTAACTTCAAAATTCCTCAGAATATATGTAAGATCCTTAATCACGGGCAAACCGAAAACAATCTGACGGCCATACAGCATCGACCATGCCCACCTTACCATCATCTTCACGACATCGAACCACTTGGCTGCACTACTCAGGACAGCGCCGCGTCACCCCCACTTGAGGCTTATTGTTGTCATGGATGAACTAGAACCCGAATCCAAACGGTTCGCAACAGCTTGGTCTCAGACCATAGGTGTCAAACTCCAAGAATTATCTGAGTGTATGTCGTCCCTTATTGTCTATGCCTTCTATTAAGCAATGTCGTCCGTTTCAGTCGAGGAGTATGGTAAGAAGCACCGACGCGATAGTATTAAACCTTCGCCGAATGACCTTGCTACCCTTTGCTACACTTCCGTAAGTTTCGTCCAACCTGGTATCACACATAGGCCAGCTGAGGTGAATTAATGACCAGGGAACTACTAGTACACCGAAAGGTGACACACAAAGGCCCTCTATTGCTTCTCTGGGCTTATGGAACTTATGATAGGTGTTCTGCTCACCCATGGTAACTTGGCCATAGCGGCCCAATGTAATCTTTATGGATATCCGATTGACCATGAGCGTGTCACGATGCTGTCTTACCTTCCATTGGCACATATATACGAGGTTTGTTGGCAATTTCCTGTCCGCGCCTTTCCCTTTCAAAGTACGGCCTCAGCGAGTTATTCAGTTGGCGGTCATTGCTATCGGAGGGGCCATCGGCTTTTACACGGGCGACCCTCTTCGACTGCTCGAGGACGCGCAAGTCCTCAAACCAAATTTCTTCCCCGCAGTGCCCCGGGTTTTAAATCGCATATATCAGGCCGCCATGGTTGCAGGCAATGTCCCTGGCCTGAAGGGCGCCATATTCCGACGCGCAGTACAGACAAAGCTCGATAATATGCATTTAACAGGAGTGGTTATGCATCCTTTATGGGACCGATTAGTGTTCAAGAAGGTACGAGAGCATTCTGCATCCTGGCGATCGTGCATGAACATTGTAGGGTAGATTCAAACCGTTCTGGGAGGCAACGTGAAGGTGGTGACCACTGGCTCTGCTCCCATTAGCGCCGAAGTTCTCGACTTTCTCAAGATAGCTCTTGCCTGCGACATATTTGAGGGTAAGCCTTTTCGTTGCTTCATCATTCAATATCTGACCATTTTAAATTTCTCAGGGTAAGAGAGATAGTGGCTTCAATTTAATGGCATTTACCGAATTTTTTTGACTTTTGCAGCTACGGCATGACTGAGAACTGCGCCCTCTGTACAAGAGGTCTTGCAGGGGACCCAACATCGAGTGGAACTGTCGGCCCTCCCCAGCCTGCAGTAGAAATGAAACTAGTGGATGCCCCGGCCATGAATTACACTGCAGAAGACAAGCCATTCCCCCGAGGAGAAATATGTTGCCGAGGTCCGGGCGTTTTCACCGAGTATTACAAAGGTCCGGTTGGACTAGTTACGGCTTGTCGAACGTCACTGACAAAAGATTTAGACGAAAAAAATACCAAAGAAACCATTGATGCTGAAGGTTGGGTACACACCGGCGACATTGGGGAAATCGACGATTATGGGCGGTTTAGGATTATTGATCGCATAAAGGTACGCATGGCGCACTCTACTAGTCGTGCGCATCACTCAGCTCCCAGTTAGAATATAATGAAACTCGCGCAGGGCGAGTACGTTGCCTTGGAGAAGATTGAGGACGTCTACTCCCGCATCCCTATCGTCATGCAGGTTTTCGTCCACGGAAACAGTTTGAAGTCGTACCTTATCGGGGTAACCGTCCCAGATCCCGTACAGTTTGCCGCGTTCGCTTCGCGGGTCCTCAAACGTAGGGTAGACGCAGCAGATTTGCAGGCGTTGAAGGAGCTCTGCAAGGATCCGCGGATTGGGGAAAACTTGCTGATGGAACTGAACGGGGTAGCCGCGAAGAGTCTCAAGGGGTGGGCCATTCATCCTCCTGTGTGTGCTCCAAAACTAATGGATGACTAATACAACTTGCGTTTATTGAAGGTTCGAGCAACTTAAACGTGTACACCTGAGCCTTGACCCATTCAGTGTCGACGATAACACGTTGACGCCAACCCTGAAAATTCGAAGGTGTGTCAGACCCCAGTTGCGCTCGGATGCTTATGTTCAACACGGATACTTACATTCCCAACCGTGGTAGGCGGGACGCATATACCAAGTACAAAGTTGAACTTGACGCGCTCTACGAGCTCCCTGATCCCTCCCCTTCCGCATCAGAATCTGCAAAGTTGTGATTAATTGACGGAATTTATTACGTCTTTGTTCCATTATGTATAGGATCCTTAATAGGACTGTGCCTGTGCTCTACACGATCTAGCATTTTAAGGACCTGTCTTCCGCATTTCCTGTTATCATATACATAAATACGGCGTGTTGAAGTGCCCTTTTTGTTCGCAAACAATTTGAGGGGCGCGGCGGTTCACCGTGATAATCATCGAAGGATCCTGCGATCGTCAAACCTGTGGTACACTGGGTTGTTGTAGGCTTGAAAACCGGTAAGGCATGTGCATCCAGATCGCGTCCATCAGTTCATGCATTCGAGCACGTCATATCCGAATAGCACCTGTGTAGCACATGTCTCTACATTACACCATTTTCACTTTTTAGCATGGGCCGATGAAACGGGATGGGCGCGAAGACCTACTGATATGACAGATTTCCATCGTTTGCTTCCCAAAGAGAGCTAGCCGCGCAGGTTCCTCTGTTATGATTTGATACGATACAGTATGATACGAGAGATGAGTTCCGAACAGAACTACGATAGAAAGATAGGGTATCGACTTATGTCATGAGATGTTGCCAGTGCAACGATGGCAGCCAATCAGCCAATGACAAAGGATCTGTTATGTGTGCAGATCCAGGTATGGGAATTCCGTGCAATGGCCCATTCGAGTGAGATAATGGGCCTGTCCGAGTCACGGTGTCTAGCATGGGACGCAGTGAGCCACAGCAAATTAGAAGCCATGTCCTCCCGCCCCCTAAAGATCGCCCGCGCCCGTGAGCAACATATGCGGTTGTTATGTACGGCACGTTAACGATAGTGGGTCAGATAGATGAGATGAGAGGGGTCTCGGCCGACCGGTTCGATATGATGAGTGAATCTACGTGACCGAAAGATTGGGGACACGTCATCGATTAGCTAGGAACAAAGTTGGCGCGCTGGCCTGACATTCTCAGATACACTGTTTTCGTACAGAAAAAGAGCGGATAGATCCCCAATATCATAGGTAAAATAAGTAGTGGCGAATATGTTCTTGGAATAACGACAAAACGGGGTCGGGGATCTGATAATAGTTACATTGTGGCGATAGAGATCCAAAGGTGTACGTTGGGGAATAGTAAAGATGTACAGTAAAGCGTAGTCCCAAGATGCATCAGAGCATCGCCAGTTGCGAATGCAAGGGAAAACAAAATTTGATTTCGGTCATACTACTGAAGGTCGTGTTGGCGTAGCCTTGGCTGATAAGATGGGGTCAGATTGACTCGAGCTCGCTCGGTGTAGGAGAAGGCAGCGCGACTGAGGCCGGAGAGAGGGCCCGATCCTGCGGGAGATATGGAGCGGGGACAAGTGATGTCTCATAAGAAGCGTGACGTTGAAATGGATTGCGAGTGTGTATGCGGGAGATAGGGGAGGCTTAAGACCCGCCCAGTCAGCAAATTTATGGGCGCTAAGATCGGAAAGAATACAAAATACGTACCTAACGGACCGGAACTAAAAAACCTTGGAGGTGTTTCTGGTCTCACGTCATTTTCTTCGTTTTCACGAAGCGGGGGAGCGCGAGAGTTGACGGGAGCACCCAATTGTTTTACTGGAGTGCGAGAGTCGTCCCGCGGCAGAACCGAGAGATTATCGATCCCGCTTAGGGGCTTGGACGGAAGGGTAAGGGTGCGTTCATGCAGCGAAGAAATTGGGTATCTAAGGGGACGGAGGTTGGGAGAGCGTGGAGGGAATAGGGAAGGTCTGAGGATGGAGAGAAATTCTTCGAGGGCCTCCGAGGGCAAGCTAGCCCTTGGAGATGCACGGGGAGATGCCTTCGGGGACTTGGAGTCGGGATCCAAGTGGAGGAGGGCATCATCGTCTAAGGGGGAGTCGGCAGAATACAATCTGTCATCTGAATCTGCAGGAGCGGAGGCGATTCGAAGGGGATGTTGACGGTGAGGTGATGGGAGGTGAATGGCAAAGTTGGATAGTCTAACGGGGCGGGGAGCGACGAGGGTGATGTTGTCTGTGTTTGAGGGCATGGGAAGGAGCGTGAAGGAGCGTGAGGGTAACGGGCAGGTCAGGCGAGGCTCCCGGAAGGGAAGGGAAGCTCGGCCGGGTCACACGATCATGTGAGTCACGGGGGTCACGCGGGCTGCTGGCAGCGATTCGATTCTGGTCGACCGACGTAAAATGAGAGAGTATTTAATCCCCCAGTCGCATTCCCTCTTTTTTCCGAGCTCGTCCCTCTTTTCGAGCACATGGCGCAACGTGGCCAGCTCATTTGCTCCCCTCCCCCGCATCGCCATGACCATTGCATGACTCTCGATGAATCCTGTCCTCTTCTTCCACATCCTACTCCCGACGATCTAGAATCCCAGCCATCCCCTCCTCCCGCCAAGCTCCATCCTTCGTCTACTCCTCTGCCAACGGCCCAATTGGTTTGTCTATGCCTCATCCGTCTCGTCGACCCCATTGCCTTCACCCAAATCTTTCCCTACATAAATGAGATGATGGCTCACCTCCATATTACCAACGATCCTTCCCGTGTCGGTTTTTACAGCGGCTTGGCCGAGAGTGTTTTTTCGATTTGTTCCCTTTTCTCGATTTATCAGTGGGCTCGTCTCTCTGGTGCGTGCCTGCCTTTTTTTATATTTTTTATATTTTATCTTACCTCACTATCTTGCTTTAAGACGTAATCGGTCGTCGGCCCGTTATTTTCATTGGCATTCTCGGTGCGAGTCTCGCAACTGTGCTCTTTGGCTTACAACGGACCCTTCCTGGCATTTTACTCGTGCGGTGTATCGGTCAGTCACTTTTGGTCACTTATATTCTACATCGCTCACGTCCATCACTACAGGAGGTTTCTTTTCAGGCAACACGGCCGTAATCTACTCGGTACTGGGCGAGATTACCGATTCCACGAATCAGGCCATCGCCTTCCCTGTCTTCGCTCTTGCCTGGCCATTCGGTTCTATCATAGGGTAATACATCTCATCCATCGATTCTACTATCCTGACCAATCAGCTCGGCAGTCCCCTTATAGGTGGAACATTCTCAAGTCCCGCCAACGCATTCCCTAATTTATTCAATCACGACTTTTTCCGCTCCTACCCTTATTTCCTTCCCGGTTGCATAGCATCCGTCATCTGTTTAACTGGTGCTATCTTTGGTTACGTCTTTCTTGAGGAGGTAAGTTCTCTTCACAGCTTCCTCACCTCGGTGCTCACTTGTTATTGTAGACTTTGCCCAGCAAACGCCGAGGGTTTCTCAAGTCGATCACCGAGGAACACCAGCAACAAAAATCGGCACCATATACTTTTCGGATGCTTATCTCTGTGCCCATTATACGTGCCCTCTGCTTGTCTGGAGCCGGCCTCAGTTTCACATATACGGCCTTTGACGTAATCTTCGTCCTTTTCTGTTACTCGCCCATCGAATCCGGTGGTCTCGCACTCTCTGTATGTCGCACCATACTTTGCTCGTGGTTCATTAATTTACTGGTGACAGACCTCAGAGATTGGTTTTTGGCTTGCTATTGCAGGCTTTATCTCTTGCGTCATCCAGCTGTTTGTAACACCCATCCTTCTTACACGCTGCGACCATGTCCGCGTGTATAACAGGTGCATCGGTCTTTGGCCTTATTGCTTCCTTGCCTTACCACTCCTCAACATGGTCGCTCGAGTCGGCCTTCCGATGATGGACCATCAAGTGAGTGAGGAAGCTCTACGCCTGATAGATGTGGATCGCCGTGTGCAGGCGATCGTGTGGTGCGGTATCGCGGCGCTGTTAGCCTTATCGAGGCTGGCTTGCCTGGCATTTGCGTGCGTAGATGCATACTTTACTTTGTTAATATGGAGGTTGAAATGCTGTAATTTCAGGCTTAGCATGATATTGGTCAACGAGAATGCACCTACACCTGACTCTCTCGGTGCGACGAACGGACTTGTCCAGTTCGCGATGTGCTTAACTCGTTCGTTCTGTCCTGCTTTCGCAAGGTACGTCGACGATCAAACATAATGGCCTTGATGAGCATCAATATCTAACGTACGTATTCTTGTAGCTCGCTCTTTGCATCGTTAGCTGGCAACAAGATCCTTTATGGCAATCTCTGGGTTGTCATCATGGCAAGTATTTCGTATGTCTGCAGCTTGCTTGGCGGTCAAATCGAGCGCGGCCGAGAGTCGTCCATTGCCACCCACGACTGTGGGTTAAGCGAATAAGATCCGCCGTCTCCTGCACAATCACAACATTACTTGGTCTTCCCGGAAAACCCCGTTTCATTGATGATTCATGTTTCCCTGTTGTACCGGTAACTTTAGATTGAACCATGAATGGATTGATTCACCCAATTCATAGATTCGTCGACTGCCCTCCAACTCATGTAGTAAGATGGACAGACTTTCCGCCATGACCTCACCGGAATGAAACCTATTGTTCAGATCTCGCGATTTACTGTAAAATATGGACGAAGGGTTCACACTCCTTGTCCTCGTTGTAGACGCTTGGTGCCTCGGAGACAGTGCGTCCGCTCTCACTGATGGATTTAATATAACCCTATGCATATTTCGAGAAATTGCGCAAAACCTGGTCGCTGGTGACTGCACTCACTGCAACGTCCATGCGGGGTGCCTGGGTCTCATGGAGTGGGTTTCGGTGCGAGACACGATTCCTTGTTCGCGTTGATCTGTCCAAATAGAAAGTTTAGCTATTCCAATGCGTCAATGTCAATGGGAAGGAATGCGGACCCTTGTGACGTCGGTTGATGAAATTAATGAAAGGTACAGTAGGTGGGAAGACAAGAGAAATTAAAGCGAGAAACCGCAGACGCATTCTCGACTCTTTGCCGTAGTACTTTAGTGTATGTACTGTATTCGTACCAAGGATACCAAAATCGATGAGCAGACATTTATTTGGATCCCAATTCATGACCGATACATGAGTCATGGGTAAGAGAGCGCCGCAATCCCCAATCCTCTTTGGGAGCCAAATAGCTTTTGCACTCATCATCCCCCTGGCAGCGCCATACCACGAGTACATATCAATCTTCACTAAATTGAGGTCCAACGGTGTAAATCCGAAACTCCTTATATGGGTATGTCAGTTCACTGAACTCGATGATAATGAGTCAAGCTGGTCAAGTGTTACGTTTATGTTGACATAAAAATTAGCCGAGCTTTGCTCGGCATGCGTGTTCGCGACGGTTCCTTTCTGTGCACCTGTCACCTTCGCACCGTTCAATTCAATTGATTCGCAGCCCCTTTTGCTTGAATATGTGTACTGTACTGCTCAGTAACTTACGCTAATTACAACTGGCCAAGCCACTGGCGAGCGTTTGCCTCTGACATTTCCTTATTGTATAATCTGTTGGACTAATCATGGCCGATGATAAGGCAGGAACAGGGCAGTAACGATAAGGATGCCAGCGAGTCGATTGGGAAGAGTCGGAAGACAATAACGGTGTCCGCGTAGACTGCCGCGGGCCGAATGCGACCGCTCACTTTACAGCAAGCCTGAGGACACTGCCGGCGCGGGCTTCGTCTATAGCTTATAGTACCCCTCTTTCACGAGGTACACTTCACAGCCAAGCTGCTGTCACGACAGCGGTGTCCGTGTTTCAATTGCCACCAGCTGATGACAACCTTTGCCCGAATCCCGACTCGATCACCATTACAATAAATTTGTGAAACTTTGGCGGTACACTCCAACTTTTGATTTTCTTTACAGAATCACCGAAAGAATTTGAGATCCTGTAGCTCCATCACAGGCTGAGTTTGATGAGGGGTTGATGGCGGCCCAGAGGCAGGCTGGCAGCTGACAACCCACGCAAATTGATTGATTTGATTCACTTCGCGTATGTTAAGAGTCACCGAAGGTACTTGATCAGGACTAGTGTGGGGAGGGAAGACCATTGAGTTAAATATTCACACCGTGACATCGGAAGGAGGTTAGATAGACAGACAGCATACCAACGGCGCGTGATACCGTAGAACCCCAGGGTAGTCGGTCGTTGTTCGTAAAGGCCAAATACATTAGAGACCCTCTTGGCGACCTGCTAAAATGGTTTCTCCTGCGAGACAAAACAATGGGCTAACCTGATTGGGGCATATACATTGACAACCGCGAGCGCACAGAGAGGCACATCGCCGTTGCCGGCTATTTCAAGTTCAGCGAAGCCGCACGTGATAGACAGAGCAGCAGATCAGGTTGTCTACTTACGACGGTCTAAGGGACACCAGCGCAGCCAGGAAATGTGACATTAGCATCGATCATGGGGGCAGGAAGAAAAGCGATGCCTCAATTGATTACCCTATACATGAAGAAAAGCTATTCCGGTAGTGGTAGTACGAGAAGTCGTCTGATGAGATGTCAGTCGGGTCACGTTCGCCTCTCATCTCAAAGCATTTCTTATACCGTCTACAGGCAAAGTGCCACCTGGGAGCACGAGTTATCGCTATGAAAGAAACGTCTGGCCATTTTTCACATCGCACGGTCTTGGGAGATCCAGCCCTCCGCGTTTAATCACCCCTGCGAGTTTAAAATAGAAGACACTGAAGGCTCCTCGGTACCAATCCCCTAGGGTCATGTTTACACGGCGCCGTATTCAGAGGGCGTAGCGTCCAAGCTCCTGTTGTGGGCCCTCTAAAACAGCAACAGCGTCGGCGGACAGGATGAATTGTTCTCGCTGGTCTCGGAGACGCATTATGGTCCATCGGCCGCTGTATCGGATGTTCTGCGTCTTTGGGCGAGCGGGACCACCTTCCTTGTTCGATAGAATTCGCAAATTCCATGAGATGTATCTTCTCCGTAGCCATCTTCAGCGTGTTATTGCATTTTGTCACCCCCGGCAACCACGCACCATATCGATGTGTGCCGCCTTCACAGAAGCGCAGAGCATGAGATGTGATATCAAGGCGAATGATTACATAGCTAAGCGCTTCCCAGTCGTAATAGGTACATCGTTTTCCGCCTGTTGTTCCGCGGGCCTAGTGGTAACAGAAGTCTCCACCTTCGCTGTGATTGCGCTCGTGACAAGGAACCGCCACAGAGGAACCGCCACACTTCGGGTGCGACAAGCTTCTATCTCCAAGTCTTGGAATGATCTGCGCAAAAAACATAGGCAAAACTTGAACAAAGGGCGTGGATGATGATGGATGAACTCGGAGCCAGAATGATATAGGATTGGTTGAACGGGCAGGAATTGCGTGCTTTTCGGTTACTAGTACCGAGCCAGAACTCGGCAATGACTTGTACACTGGTAGCATCGCATTGAGATAAGGCACCAATAGACGATAAAGTAGGCAGCGACGAGAATTGGGGGTCGATTAAGGCCGACGTCGCGGAAATAGGCGAGAAAACGGGTGCATCAATGCTGGAATTGCAGTGGACCATGATTCTGAGACTCCAGAGACACAACATAAGCCTGACCATTTCCGAGTATATCTTGTCCGTAATGATGTTCGCCAATCATAAACTTGAGTGTGGCATTCGAACGAGTGATAGACAAATAGCTTAAGTGTTATTTGCTTGGTATCAATAGTCAACTTCTGTACGCTGCGTCGTTCCGGTTCTCTGGAGATGGCGCGGTTTTAAAAAGTACCAATAACGGACTGGATTGCAACCGTTGACTCCGAGTCCGTGACACAGCAATCCCGCCTCTCCTTCGTCTTCTGGCAAAGTCGGCTTATGTGGCATTTCATGCAAAATGAATTCATCATGCTGCAAGCCCGACATCCATTGCGATCGCTTGAAAAGGCAAAGGAGCAGGGATATGATCTGATAGAACGTTGGGGAGAAGCAACGCACGGCTGAGATAGGTGCGCCGGCCGGAGACGCCGGGGAATTGAAGAGACGAATTTGAACATGCACTGCGAAAGGGAAGCACTGCTATAAAGAACGACTGTGGTGGCCAATGAGAAGTGAGTGTCGCCCCGTGGCGACCTGGGATTTGCTGAGGACCATCAGCCTTGCTGTATGCGATCAGAGGACGAAAATGGTGCCGTGCGTGTCGGGCGTGTCGTAACTTACTCTCGATAACAACACCAACCTATGCGCAGACACAGCCGGGACTCCGGCGGCTGCAAAACGCGTATTAGGCTCCCACTGGCACGCGTAATGTTAAGCGGCAGGTGTTCTCCCAGACCCCTACGACCATCCAGTTCGTTCGTACTGAGAAACTAATTTCTATCCGGTCTTGTTTCGTCCAATCAATGAGCTTGAGCTTGACATGGGCTGCTGCCTCGTCGTTTCCGGCAGTACTACGGCGGGTCTCTGTTCTTCGTAGAGTCGACGTAGACTGGCTCATGATGCTATGCATTAATGTCCACCGGCGATACTCCCCCGTCCTCCGTTCTTGTGCGTCTGTACGAATGCACCGCTCCCCGTATAGCCCGGGTTGCACTGTCTATCAGCATTGATGGTCAGTGATTCATACCCATGCCACATAGGGTCGTTGGATGGCGTCGCCCATAACCCTATCGCCTGCAACTGAGACAGGGCATGGGTTCCGTTCTGAGGGACTTGACTGTAATGGCAAGCCGCCGACTGTCAGCCTCATCATGTGTGAGTGATCAGGATAGCTTGTTCTCGGTGGTCATTGTGATGGCCAGTAGTTGATGTATACTCGGTGGCGTTAGGGCCTGATGGTGATGAAGGGTCTCACCCGATCGTAGCCCTTATAACGTCAGGGCTGTTCCAATCATCATCAAGTCGGGATTAAACTTACACGTGGCCGAACAGGGGTCTTTGCAATTCACAACTGTCCCACTTCATGCCGCAGTGGTGTATTAGAAAATGTCCGCTTGTGTGGGTAAGACGGTAAGAGCGAAAGTGACGGAGACAGGGTGAGGCACCGTTGAGGAAGGATATTGAAGAATACCGATAACCATCAGTTGAGTATTAGGTCAAGACAAATCACCTGACGTAGAATTGTGTCTTCCGGGCGCCCGCTTTCCCGTAGTTGGAGCCACAAGATCATGAGGGGGATCTTGAGGTCATCGTAGAGCAAGCGACGCTGCATGAATAGATTGCTGTGGCGATGGAGTCTACGTGAGCAGTTCTGAGGGTTGGCATCAGCCGACAGCACGCAGTGGATAGGTCTTCTACGGAGGTTTTAGGCTTGATATTGACCCGATGTGACTCCAAGATAGGATCGTGAGTACTGCTCGCCTCTCCCGGAACTTCATCTATTCCTTTGCGCGATCAAGCGTCATTTGATTTAAACAGAGACTTCTTGATGACTGTTGTGCACACCCGCCACGAGGACTGAACCCGGGAGTTCGCCCCGTCTGTCTGTGAGGGAACGAAGATGCCGAATGCCGGCGCTGATTTGACCTTGCGACTTTTGTACTAACTTCGATTTCGCGGATGCCAACGTATGTGTAAAAGTTCTTGGTGAATGGCACACATGCGAAAATAATAATAATTACCTGCATATTGGTCAGAGATTAATTAGGCTTCAATTACTGTAAGGCGGAACCGTGACTGTTCCTTTGGAAACAGGGGTTGCTGGAGCGAGCACAGTCTGGCATGCGATCACCTGGCACCTCATTCAATTCCTCTCGCTCAAGCCTGGACCCATCTTCACAAGTCAAGGCTTCCAGTCAACTCCGATGCAGATAACTTATATGATTCGCCGATGTCGCTCCATCTAATGAACATTTGGGGATAGAGATTATTAGTCATGTGTGTTGCAATTAGTACATACCGGCAAGAGAGGGTTTTTGTTTTTTGAGCCTTGCGCTCGCCACTAGTGCATTGACGAGGCACCGTCCGCGCCCATCGACTGTAAAGTGGCTGCGACCTGCTCACGGCGCGGCCGTCGTCTATATATGCGCCCGCACGCGCTCTCGACAGCGTCCCCCGCCTATTTGAGGTGCTACCCACCATGTGCGTGCGAGATAGACATGGGAAATAGTCATACGCGCGCGCGGCCTTGAATTCCGGCATAAGGACCGTGATGCGGACAATAGTCGCCGAGTTTTTTTGCAGTTCTCCTGACGACACCGGATCGGGAGGTACGGGTCCGGCTCGAGTTGCACGGAAAAAGAGATTGGAGGCGCGTGCGATCATCGAGGATGTCAGCGTCGGGACATTTCTATTCCCCTCCCCTGGTGCGGGACAAACTGCCCTATCTCAGTCACGTGAGTGTACCTAAACGCAGTTAGACGGAACCACGGAACCCAGGGACAGACCAGAATTCCATTGGGATTTGTTCAACGTTTGCGTGATTCTCCGGCGTATCACATATGCGTCCCACATGAGTTTGTTGTGGGTACTCTTAACACTTTTATTGTAAAGGCTGTTGACTCAGGTCCCATCACGAGGGTCGTAGCCGACATGGCAGGGCAGAAGCGTAAAATCAATCAGGCGCCCATGTGAAACCGGTTTAGCCATGTCCGTTCTACCAGCAGGCGACGGCCACGGACATATTCGTCGGTGGCACGAATGTGCGAGTTCTTCGAATCGCCTGTGGCGTTCGCATCAGTGTTCATCAGTCACGGGAAAGTAGATGGAGGACGCCCTTGACAGAAACCTCAAGGCGCTTCGCAGGTCCTGGAAATGCGTGCTGACAAGTGGCGTGCTGGAAAGCGCCCAATATTCAAATGAGGTGTCTCACCAGGCAAGAAATTACTGTAATGGAACTGGCAGCGTGTGCTTCTCATTGTGAATCTATTAATAAACAGAATCCATGAATGCATGTGTCGAAGTATGTATGTATGTATGTGCAATGATGTGTTATCTGGAAGCAGGGAGTGTGAGCGGTTGGATGCAAGTGCCGAACAGACGGATCACTTACGATGAGTGAGGGAAATATTGACGTGGGTATGAAACTAGAGTGTTACAACAAGAAATGGGGACCGTCGCACGTAGGCCAAGTTACTTTGAATACCGCCGCTGCGATCTGATACCGTTCAAGCCTCGTAATACGGTCTCGGTGCCCCGTCGCTTAGAAACAGAAGATGTGGCAGCAAGGTCGTCCTGTCCATCTTGTGCTCGCTTTCGCTTTGAGCTCGATCGAGTGTACGGCGGGTGTGATAAATCCTCATCCGGGTCGGGAAGTTCGAAATTATCAATAAATGCAGGTGGTCGATATGGAAGTGGCTTGGGTGCCAATAACGGTGCGTTGCAAACCACATGGAGAAACTCCGGGGTTGGTGTGGGTGGAGCTACCGTTGACATCGGCGATCCGGGATCCGAGGGGGACACGGTAGATGCTGAGAAGCCGCGTAAATGGAGGTCAGAACAGGTACCAACGAAGACTCACAGAACTCACGCTCCAGCCCAGGCATCGGGAGAGAAATGGGGAGCGCAGGTAGCGCAGACAGTGCGGGAGCCACCTGGACACGTAGCGGATGGGGGTAGGGGTGTGCCCTCGTGCGGGAGGAATGAGGGTGCAGAGGCCTCGATGTGGATGGACTGGCCACAGTGTGTTCAAGACGACGATATGGCCGGCAGCGAGATGGATGAGGATTCGATGGGTAGTCGAACCAGGAGGGGTCTGGTTTGGCAGCAAAGGCGGGGACGTCGAGCCAGGAGGGGCTCCATTGGCCAAGGGGAGAGGGGAGAGGATGGGAGGAGTGGTACATCATGATAGGGAGGGAGAGGCTAAGGGGAAAGGGAGGGAAGGAAGGCGAGTAGACGGGTATAAGAGGGGCGGCATAATCGGGAATATTATGATATGTGGATGGTAGGGAAACGGAAGGGCGGTGTGAAATCTGGCGATATAATATGACAGCGTTGCGGGCGACGACTTGGCACAAACATAGACAGCACTTGACCACAGCACCACAGGGGTCCTGAGCTCACGCCGCGAAACACACGCCGCGCTAATTCAAATATTTTATACAGTAATAATCAGATCTCAAGATTCAGATTTGCACTGCGCCGCGTCCCTTCCGTAGCCGTAGCCATCACCACTTTTCTTTCCCCGTACACTCTACTTTCCACCCCCTCTTTGGGTCCTTTCCGCGCCCCGCTCAAGTAAAAGTCATGAGATTCCCTCCACCACACCCCTTTTCATTCTCGCGAATCACAAACCGGCTTTTCATCCGCCGTCTCGCCACATCCGGCCCAGCCACGTCCTCTCAGCACCCTTATCTCGTTCCCCGAAATTCCCGTGGCACTCTCCCTGTCTATTCAGATGTTCGTAATGGCGGCACACGCTATCTCATCTCGATTCGCAATGTGGAAGGAAACATAAAGGTCTGTGATCCGATTCCTCACGACCGTTCCCCTCTCATTCGCATCACAAAAGGCTCTAGCTGATGAGCTACTTCGCGACCTTTCCGACCCTAAATTAATAGGGTCAACTCGCATAAATGCACGCATCATTAGATCAAACCATCTCGTGCTTTCCGGCCTTAGACGGAAACAAGCCGTCTTGGATTGGCTAGTCCGTCACGGTTTTTGACACGAAAGGGCCGCCCATGACTTTTTATATTGTCCCCTTTGACACAACCGTGTGCATTCAAATACACCTTCTTGCGCCGTTCCTACAATGCATCGCACCAGCCCTCCAGCGCCCGATTGCTATTGGAATTTCTTTTTCTAGCCTCGCCCAATAGTTCATAACAACGACAGGCAGCCATGATGCACCCATCCTGATCGTTGGAGTACCTTTCCCCTTTCGGACCCTCTAGTTCCTTCTATGGCCATGGCCAAGAAGTCTTGTTCTGATTATCAGTCACGCAAGTCATCTCGTGGGTGAACAATTGGTGCCACCTGGCGCAATTAGCACATTAATGCTTCCACTGGAAGCATGCTCTGTTCGTCGCTTTCCGAAAACGTTGCTGCGCCCGAAAACTTAGTCAAAACCTTTTTTTAATTTTACTTGCGCAGTAAATAGCACGAGTTCCGACGGCCATCACGAGAATGTTGATGTCAGCAGGATCCTTACCCTACAAGGCGGTTTCCAGCTGTAATTGTCGGCGACGGGTCACATAATGTATATCGAATCACTGGCACCACAGAGTGATCGTATTTTGAACATGTGTCATCTCACCCTTCCCCCTGACACAGAAGCGAGATAATTCCAATTTGGTGCACCTAAAGCACGCATATGAGGGACATGTGCCAATGTGTGCAAGGCACAGAGACACCATATTCGGCTTTCTGTTGTTGCACTGCTAGTATGATCTCCCACCCTTCGTAATTAACAGCCGTCATGATTGTGCCACTGGTCGTGCCAACAGACAGTATAACTTTATTGCGATACGGCAAGAAAATTTCCCGTGAGAATGCGTTCCAGCTACTGTAAGTTACTAGACTTTGTTCAGAATTCATCTGACCTGATGAGGTATCCGGCAGCTGATAGTGCGCGAATATTGATACTCTTCCCCTCCAGGAACGAAGTGGGGGCATGTGTCTGATTGGTAACCCTTGGCCAACGGCCCCCATACTGAAGGGGGCCGGATGCAGTGCACTGCATACAGGATCTGGACTTGTAGTGATGGGCTATAAGGAGAACGCGCAGCACTAGGAAGAAAAATGAAGAACCCTAATTTCCATTAGCTTGTCATCCAAGCTTATACGACGGTCACGACCTGTCTGTCGAGACAGCATTTGAACTCAGACATTATCAATGACTTTTTCATATGTATAATGAATCTTGGGCCTCGTTGGTGAATGGAAGGGTACCAACTTGATTGCGTTGTGAAAAGTACGCACGCGGCTGACTAGTAACTTACGCCCAAGCCATGCCAGTCTTTGTCATGTGCGGTGCGCCGCGGTGGTTGTGTGTTGTTCCGCGTGGCGGGAACACTCGGGATTGCAGACATGCCGGCTTGATCGGTCCTGAACGAGGCGAGACGAGGCGATGATGAGAATCGCGCGTCGCACACATAACTTAGGGGCCCCGGGGAAAAATCAGATAAGAAAAAAAAACATAGGTTCAAATATAACCATTTTTTCGTTGCAAATTGAAAACCACTCAAGTCACAACTTGCCTTTAACTTGCTATAGCGATGAGTGCCTCGCCACAGATCACCCAAGGAGCAGGGAGCAACGCTGGATCTAACTTTTGTGCACCGACACGCGTAAAAGATGCGGGAAACAGCAACTTGGGCTCATTCGGGGTATGTCACTGTACTTCCTCGCTCATCGCCTTTCTTCTCTTTTGTAAGCGCCGTGACTCAATCCATGTGTAGGTCAAATCTGGCCTTGCCCAGATGCTAAAGGTGCGCATGTCCTGCCGTTCGATTACCCCTGCATCCTTGACGTTGAGCAGGGTGGCGTCATCATGGACGTCGTCAATGCAGAACAGGTGCGCATGCCGTACGCCCACTGCACGCATCTATAGTAGTTATTAATGGCTGTTCGCCTGCCGCCACAATGCGTTATTTTTACACCCAAGGCGCGGATAGCTGAGGAAGCTGGTGCGTGTGCCGTGATGGCGCTAGAACGTGTGCCTGCAGATATTCGTGCAACAGGCGGTGTCGCGCGTATGGCAAGTGCGAGGCTTGGCTACCGCTTATCCTGGTTGCTAAATTTTATGGCGTTTCGCACTTACCCTTTCTAGAGCGACCCCCAGATGATCAAAGAGATCGTCGAGGCGGTTTCCATTCCTGTCATGGCCAAAGTACGGATCGGTCATTTCGTCGAGGCCCAGGTAGCGACCTTTCCCGGTGAAATAAAGGCGCCACTCATAAAATTTTATCTCCGGGTCATTCTTAACTGTAGATATTACAAAGCATTGGGATCGACTACATCGACGAGTCAGAAGTGCTGACACCCGCGGATGAAGAACATCATATCAATAAGCACCCGTTCAAGGTGCCCTTCGTTTGTGGTGCGCGCAACCTCGGCGAAGCTTTACGACGCATATCTGAGGGCGCGGCTTTCATCCGGACAAAGGGAGAAGCCGGTACCGGTAACATCGTGGAGGCAGTGCGCCACCAGCGTGCTGTCGCTGGTGAAATCCGCAGGGCGAGCGTGATGACAGAGGACGAACTCTACGCGTACGCCAAGGATATCCAGGCGCCGTTCCACTTGCTCAAAGAGACGGCACGCTTGAAACATCTCCCTGTGGTCAACTTTGCCGCAGGAGGGATCGCCACGCCAGGTGCGCAGCAGAAAGTGCTTCCATTTCCTCATAGCTTCAGTTGATGCGATGCTTCTCCACCGCGGTTTTTGCTATCCTGCTTGGACCAAAAGCCGATGCCGCGTTGATGATGCAGTTGGGCAGCGATGGAGGTCGGCAGTATATTCCACCCTAGCGTGCGATCACAATTAATTTCCTCTATTTTAAGTGTTCGTCGGTTCGGGAATCTTCTTGGTACGTTTTTCCAATATAATAAGACCCGCAGCCATCTAATGAGTTGTCAATTCTGTGACAGTCCGGGGATCCCGCGAAGCGGGCTCGTGCGATCGTGCAGGCTGTGAGTCCTCAACCGAGCGCCGCCCTTCGTTTCTATCACTGAAACAGCCTCAACAAGGTTACTCACTACAACAACCCGAAAATTCTTGCGGAGGTACGGACTCGGTCTGATTCGAATCCGGTGTTTCGTTTTGTGATGGTAAACGTGAACGGACGTGAAACAGGTCTCAGGGAACCTCGGCGCGCCTATGGTGGGGCTGTCAACAATGTGAGTAGTGTTGCGTCGTGTGGCAGGGTTGCGCCGTTCTAATCAAGCATATTTTTAAGCGACGAAAACCTCAAAGGAGGGCGACTGGCGAATCGTGGATGGTAAAACAAAACAAAACAAAAGCGCAGGGGGCAATTTGGAGGTAGAAGCGTGTAGGAGATTATCGATTATCCATCACTTGTAGCGCTAAAGAGGGAATGAATACAAGGGGAGGGATGATGTCATGTCAGGTTGTGAATGGTACCGGATGAGAAAAGTGTGCGGCACGGCACTCTGTTGTCAGGATACGTACAGTACTGTACGGTACTAGTAACGGAACTTACACACGATGCCCTCCAACAACGCAAAGGAATCTCTCAGACAGTTCATTTCCGTTCGCCCGCTTTTTTTCATATGTATGGGTCAATTCATTCCTGACTCACGTATTTAATCCGCAGCGGGATCCCAACGCAAATTTTGTCTTTGACAGTGAGCGCGACGCGTCACAGTCCGAAATTTGTCGGCAGGGCAAGAACAAGGAGTGCATAATTGTGGGTTTTTGAGTTCACCAAACCTACCGGCGACGTGTTGACACCTTTTTGGGGGAAAAAGCTCCAGATGACCTCCAGGGAGATGTTTGCAGCGATGCAGGTCCGTGTTTCCCATCTGTCATCACTCTTCACGGCTCCCACAGCGGGTTGCTTCGTTGTATCTTGTCGCCTTGGTGTCTGTCATGGAGTTGATAGTAATCATGTCGTCGTCGTTTAGGAGAATGGCTTCTTTTGTGCGTTGCCCATGGATCCTGCTCGGACATACATAGAGTGCAAGCGGATCCCAAAGACGTAAACAACTCCGTAAACCCCACCGATTTACTCTCACAAACATCCGACGATCGCGCCCATCCAGCGTGCCTCCCCTTCACACCCATCGTATTGCCGTAATGAAAAGAAACAAAACGATTTCTTCTGGGCTCTAAGAATCCGACACCTTGCCCGAATACTCATGTCCGACACCTAACACTCCCGCACGTGCCTCCTCAACTTGTGCGGCCGCCACTTTGCGACGCTCACCAGCAGCATACAATTCAAGCAAACTCATCTCGAGTTCATGTCTTGAGCGTTCAGCGGCGCGAATGAGCGGCTCGGCAGCAGCTTTCTGAGACACGTTCAAACTAGCCAGTCGCGTGATCTGCAGGTATTTTTGTGTGAGCGGATACAGTCCAAAATGGAGTACGACTCGCCTCTTTATTAAGGCTCTCTTTAACGACCTCTTTTACTTCATGGGGCGGTATTGGGGGAAACCGGAAACCAGAGGAGGACCGGGATAGATTGGAAGCCGATGGGTTGGTTTGAGATTGAGAGGTTCGCGATCGTTTCAAGTTCGAGGGTATATTCGGATGAGATGGAACATGAGTCGTAGGTGAAGTTCCCATTGGAGGTTGAGGACTGGGCTTCCTTGGCTGATCGGTGGGCTGTGGACTGTGCCACGAAGCTGAATCGACCATTTTCACATCCTCATTGATGTTTGCAGCAGACTGTGGTGTCACCTTGCCCTTGCCCTTGTCTTGGGGGCTCGGAGACGCTGATGTTCGGCTTGGACGTATTTCGGTTGATGATGGGGGCTGCGGAGATGCGGGTGATGGTGAACGGTCTCGTTGTGGAGGCCGCACATCTGCCGCGCTGTCAGGTTGCAGAGGTGACTTCGGCTCTGAAGGTGCCAATCGTTTGGAGAGGAGTGGGAGGTTCGCTCTTACATCTGGACTCGAGCGAACATCTGGGGAACGCCTTCGCGGTGAGCTACGATGCGGTGGAGGCGTCGGGGAACGCCAACGGCGATCTCGAGAGGCTACAGGAAAATATTGGGTATGATCAACGTATGGCCCGAGCTCTCGTCCTGAGAAAACCTACATGAACGACGACGGGGTGACCATGATCGGTCATCCCGCCTCCGACTCCTGGAGCGTCGACGCGGTGGGCTATTGCGTCGACGGTCGCGGTCATAGTAATCACGTTGGTCGCGTCCATGGTCATGATCCCTTTTTTCATAATCGCGGCCGCGGTCACGAACATAGCCGCGCGAGTCGCGACCATTGTCGTTGTCGCGAGAACGGTCGCGCCGGTCATAGTCTCTTCGGTCCCTCCTATCAGGTTCATAATGTCTGCTGGGGTCATAACGTCTGTCACCACGACGATGATCGTCTCGCCCTCGCCCGTCTGGGTCAAAGCGAGAGGAACCGCGTGAGTCCCTGTAACGAGGACGATAGCCAGGGTGGTAGGAGTCGCCGTAGGGTGGGCGGGAACGAGGGGGTGGGGATCTGTGGGGAGGGGATCTATGGGGAGAGCGCTGACGGCGACCTGGGACTGGGCCAAAGTCAGGCTTTGGTGGAAGTGGAAGAGTGGAAGACATTGGCTGCCTTGTTTGTCCCTTGTTTCTCATGTCCGCACCCCCGACCCTTTATCCCATCGCCTCTCTCTCCCAACTCAACTCAACACCCTCAGCTCAGGATGGCGTTCCTCGTCATGTTGAAGATAACCTTAGGGTATATGGCTGCAAGCTGATCCACCAAGCGGGCATATTGCTCAATCAGTGCGTTTTCGTCAATCTTCGACCTCTCTTTTCCCCCACACTCTAGGCGACAGAAAGCAAGTTGCAGTAGCCACAGCCCAAATTCTCCTCCAGAGGTTTTTCTATGTCAGCTCTCTCAAGCAATTCAGTGTTGCCGTACGCGTGGATCGCGAATTCTTTTGTCGTTTCTTCTGACAGCCACATAGGACATCGGCATGGGTGCGCTCTATCTGTCCTCAAAGCTGGAGGAGTGTCCTGTCCGCATGCGCGACCTCATCAATGTCTACGACCTCCTTCTTCAACGCGCAGCGCACACCGTCGCGTCTGCGTCTGCGTCTTCGCCGCATCACCCATCCGAATTTAAGTATATGCCAATGTCATACTTTGGCAACACGTTTTACGACCTCAAAGAGGCATTGGTCGTCTGTGAGATGCAGATCTTAAAGAGACTGGGATTCAACGTGCAGGTGGTGCTGCCATATGGCACGCTGGTCAACTACATGCGCCTGCTTGGGTTGACGAGTCGCAACGAGGCTGTATCGATGGCATGGGGCTACCTTAATGACGCGTACGTTTTGACTGACTGATACTTTTGACGTGGAGCAAACTGAACACTGAATAGATTGCAAACACCAGTGTATGCTTTGTACGCTGTGCCGACCGTGGTGAGCGCGGCAATTCTGCTCACGACGCGTCGGCTGGGTATATCTTTGCCTTCAAGTCCAGAGAACTGTTGGTGGGAATTGTTCGACGTTGAGTGGGAAGATTTATGGAGTGTATGCGGGCACATCATGCGATTATATCGGGAACAATCGACAGCAGAACAAATTGAGATTATGGGACTGTTAAGCAAGAAAGACCTGCGACAATGGCTTGAGGGTAGAGTAAAATAAATAAATAATAAACATAAGTATTCTTGACCGGAGACAGCGACAATGCTCGACCACTGCTCAATAATACACAAAGGTCTGCTCGCTCTTCCCGTTAATTCTCGTTGTTCATTTACCACCAGGCGGAATCGTCCTTTGGTCCCGCTCATTCACCCCCGAGGCATCCCAATTGGCCTCTTCCTCTGCGTCCCCAGTCAACGGCCTCTTCCGTGACACTCTCATAGAGGGTCGCACAGCAGAACAAAAATACGAGAAGGACGGATATGCCGTCAAGTGGACGTTTGTCAATGGCCTCGAACTGATCTTTGTCGTACGCTCCCTTCCTGCTTCTCAGCGCAGACTAGTGACATGTTCTGCAATTTCAGGTCGCATACCAACGCATCCTCCAACTCACATACGTCGATGAACTCTTGAGTGCACTCAAGACCGTATTCGTCGAGCTCTTTCGACCTTTCATCGCTGCTTTTGTAGCTTCGCTCCGCGCTGCCAACAACACCGCCGTCGCGCTTTCCAATTCTGCATCCGAGCCGACCCGTTGGAATTTTGCAAAGGCATTCGAAGGTTGGGATGCTACCTTCGACAAACTGCTCAAAGGTCTGGAGAATAAGGCAGCGGAGGTGCGCTCTTGTCACATTTAATCAAGTCCGGCACTCATGCAGAGCCACTCTCGGCGTTTCAGGACCGTAAATCTCGTTTGCACCCCGCTGCTAGACCGCCTCCAACTATCCCTAGCCCCAGTTCTAGTGACATTGATACTCGTAGGTGTTATCCATTACTTTTCTCTGCCTCCGCTCATGGCGGATATTAGCTTCTGCCGAGTCACATCCCGGAACAGTGGACGAACAACAAATCGCACGTAATGTCCAAGCACTGAAAAACAGACTCCGGGGACGAGGAGGGGCCCGTGCAGCTGGGCGGGGCAGAGCACGTGCGGACCCTGGGAGTGGCCGAGATAGTCATCCCAACTCAGAGTACGACCCTTTGGACTACGCTTTTTTCTCCCCCGCTGACCCGGTATAATGCAATCAGCTCGGAGGGAGCCATGAAACGTAAGCAGAAAGGCAAGGTCCTCCGCAAGTGGGGCGACGCCCTACCCAGCGAGTCCGAGATGGCCTCTCTCGATTTCTCATACGAGAAGTTGAGTGAACTAGATGCTCGTCCGGCGTCGAATGACTTGCAGGGCCTCGTTGATGAGGCATCACTCGGAACCCGTACCAGAGATGGGTTGTATGAAGTCAGAGACTTAGAGTTCGCCAACGCCAAGGCGGCGGATGATGCGATTGCCAGAGCGCTGAATGCTGGCCCAGACAAGGAAAACAAGCCATCTCAGAGCTCGCTTGGCACTCTGGGTTCATTGTTCGCAAGGTTTACGGGGTCAAAAGTACTTTCAGAAGCTGATCTCAACCCTGTGTTGGAGGGCATGAAACAACACCTGATGAAGAAGAACGTGGCCAAGGAGATTGCTGAGAAAGTTTGCGAAGGTGTTGGAGAGAGCCTCGTTGGGAAAAAAGTAGGGGGGTTCCAAAGTATGTTCGCCCGTGGTTCTACTCAACACTACCATTGACATTTCCTAGCAACGAACGCGGCCGTGCGACAGGCCCTGTCTAATTCAATCACGCATATATTGACTCCCAAAACGTCGACAGACATGTTGCTTTCCATCCGGGAAAAATTGTCGTCGCCACTTACGTCGACGCAACGACGTATGCCATATAGTATCACCTTCGTCGGCGTCAATGGCGTGGGCAAGAGCACCAACTTATCTAAAGTCTGCTTCTGGCTCATCCAAAATGGCTTCAGGGTCCTCATCGCTGCGTGCGATACTTTCCGGTGCGTCTTGCATGACATCAACTGAGGGTCTGGGATACCCATAATCATATAGGAGCGGAGCCGTGGAACAGCTACGCGTTCATGTCCGGAATCTGGGTATGCTTGGCGTGAACGGAGCTGGAGACAGCAAGGGCCGTGTTGAGCTATACGAGCGCGGTTACGGTAAGGATGCTGCTGGGATTGCTAAGGAAGCTATCACCTATGGTAATGGTCATGAGCCATCTGCTTGACAAGGAGTGCTGATCGGCATCATAGCCAGGGACAATGATTTTGATGTTGTTTTGATTGATACTGCTGGCCGTATGCAGGATAATGAGGTATGTATACATTCTTTCGGACTTGAGACAAATTCTAGGTGGCTCAAGATGTGATCCAGCCTTTGATGCGGGCCCTTGCCAAGTTGGTGTCTGTGAATAACCCCGACAAGATTCTTTTTGTCGGCGAAGCCCTTGTCGGGAATGAAGCTGTTGATCAACTGTCCAAATTCGACCGTGCCTTACGCGATTTTTCGGGTGGTGGCGGTGTGAGTAAGGGTCGGGGAATTGATGGAATGCTTGTGACCAAATGGGACACTGTTGACGACAAGGCCAGTTTTCTCCTGTCAGTTGCGCATCCCGCAGACGCTGATGTAGAAGCCCTGGCGGCGGTTGTAGGTGGGCGCGGCTTTATCAATGACATACGTGACAGGGCAGCCGATAGTCTTCGTCGGTACGGGACAGGTATGCACACTTTTGCCTTCCCCTTTCCGAATCGAACCTGATGCACGAATGTAGACGTATACCGACCTGAAACAGTTACGTGTCGCGAACGTTGTGCAGGCCATTCTAAGTGACTAGGTCCGGGTAAGATAATATATATTTCCGGGTCCTGACCATCGATGACAAAATGTGTGTAGAATATTCCGGCACGACATGCTGGTTAATGCCAAATTGTTCGCTTCATGTCACCACTCTGTTTATACCATATTACTGTCTGTGTGCGTGCTTTTGCGGGTTCAGGTGTTTAGATTCATCCGTAGGGAATGTTCCAGTCTCAATTGCTCACCTTATCTCAGATGTATTATACACCAAGCCAGGAACTTACTGGTGTTGTTATGTGAACTGAGGGCTAACGACCAGAACTTCAAGCTATATTATACAATGGTGTGGCAGCCACCATGGCCTAACGACCCAGAAGGGGGGACGTTGGAAAGCTATTTTGCTGGCACCGGGAGGCGAGATGCCGCCGTGCGAAGCCGGATACATACTCTGCGAACAATTTGCAGTGGCTTTCAGGAGAGATAAACCCATGGTACCCGGTCAGCGGAAATTGGGCAGGTGACCCCCATTTCATGGGCCCGAATTGGCCCCCTGGTATTAGATCGTCATTATCTAGTGAGTTGTGAAATCTGGCTTCATGCGGGGCACCAGTGACACGCAGTTAAGTACTGTACTGAGTACTGAGTACCGTAAAGTGGGCGGCTGTCATCTTCGTCGGGCGCAAGTTGGCGACTTAAAGTTGCACCCAGTGTCATCACTGTCATGCTCCGACCGGATTTGAAACCTCTCTTTGTTGAACGATCTCATTTTTTTTTCAAACTGCAGCCGCGCCCGGATATATATGAACGTACCGTTTGTCGGACCAGTGGATTCCCCTCATGTTTAACCTCTCATCTCCCCTTGCACGTCATACTGTTCCGCTTGAACATACCAGCGTCCATCTCTTTGCTCTCGGTCCAGAACAATCCAGGACGTTCTTCCCCTTCTCCCTGTCCCTCTCACTGTCCGCTGCGACGACATAAAACGTCGCATGTAATGATTAACCGTTGACACCGCATACAGCGGTTCATTTCCTGCTCCTGAGACACCTCTGTACAGGTGCACTCCTTTTGGGCCTGTGCATGCGTCAGATGTCCTCGAACACAGTGCCTCCCTTTCCAGTGCCTGGGCGTCTTCTTTTCCTGGTGAGTTTACGTCACATACCGATCGTATGTACTGATCACTTTCCCCTTCACGTCGTATGTGTTTTTCATACTCTGCGAGTCTGCGTCGTCTCTCCGAACACATTTTAACGGTCTTTTTGTTAGATCATACCGAAGTAGTAGCGTCTCGCACTCTCAACATACACTTTCACAGCGCTTTCGCCCTCAACAATTTCCTCCGGAATTACGTGGATTACTGTAGTGCACACGGCTGTCATTGTCATATGGGGAGTGTGTCATCATTCTCTCGGCTCACGATTCGATTTCTGTTTACAGCTGGAGCCGGTACAAACAAACTATTCCATGTGGTACGTACGCTGCTTCTGCCGAGGCGGCCATCGGGCCCGGGGTTGCAAAGGCTCAGATCCTGTGTCAGACGAGAGACACTTCACTCGATTTACAGTGCAGTGACTGACATCACAGACTTCCACAATCTTACTAGACTTGATGTAGCCGGATATAATGACCATATTTTCTTTGGTCGAGCGAGGGATACTGTACGTCCCCAGTCATGACGTATAGAGCTACCGTATTTGGATAGGTTGTTTGTTACTATAGTAACCCAGCTTAAGCTCCAGCGCAGCTGTAAAATACAGGAGCCGACTTGGACGAGTTCTGGTCTAATGCATTGAATTCAGTTGTGACAGCTTTATTATATTAGATGTTGTACGTTCTTGAGGCGTATCGCTCTTCTCTTTCCTATCGGCCATAGTCCTACAACCCTTCCCCCTTATGTCTTATACTTACCCTCAGGCTACTTCCACACCCTCTAACTTCCATCTGATTTTCGACAATGCCTTGGAAGCATACAAAAAACGCACGAAGAAGGAGCTTCTCAAGCACCCACTCGCTGCCCAGCTCCAGGACTGTCACTCGCCTGCCAGTATTCTCGACTTGCTTCAACAGCAAGTTGAGGAGCTCAATCACTCTCGAAAACGAAACGAAAGGTGGACGAGGTGGCTAGGTCCAACTGTGAAAGTTCTTCATGGGTTCTCGAAGATGCTCGGACATGCCACCCTGGTATGCGTCAGCTCATGAACATGTCTGATATCCGCGTTCTCATACTTATTCCGACACTGGCAAGGCATTTCCACCGGCAAGAGCCATCTTTACTGCAATTGGCGTCCTCTTTTCGGTGTGTATCCTTTCCAATATGTTCGTGCGGCCCATCGTAATGCGGCCCCCTCTCAGGCGGCCAAGAATGTCCGTGGAAGCCAAGATGCACTTTCCGAGATTTTCGAGCGCCTGGAAGCCTTTTTCCAACGGCTCGAGATTTACACTGAAATACCACTGGATCGAAGAATGTTGGATACAGTCGCGAGAATAATGGCTGAAGTCCTCAACGTCCTTGCAATTGCAACAAAAGAAATTGGCCAAGGCCGAAATCGAATAAGTACGCCTTTTTGCTGTACAAATATTTGTGTTGCAGTTTTTTGACAGGACCCGCTTTCAGAGGGATATCTAAAGAAACTGATCGGAAATAGTACCGATGTTGAGGATGCGCTGAAGAGATTAGACAGGCTGACGAACGAGGAGGCGCAAATGGCTGCTGCGCAAGTCATGAAGGCCACGTATTCTACTAGTACCGTTGACACCAGCGGAGTGAGGGGTGGTGTGGATATCGTGCCTGGTGCCGACAATAGAATGGCCGGTGTAAGGACGTCGAGTGCGTTGCACTCGACCCACGAGCTGGCGTATTCGTACGCGCATTCGTACGTGCCTACGACGACTCAGCCACGAGCTAGAACGCATTTCACTCCCACGCCGCCGCTGCCGCCGCCGCTGCCACACCGTGATTTGTTACTAGCCTGCTACTAAGTTAGCCTCACTGTACAGTAGTCATGACTGTAAGGTATTTGATCGAGTTTCGGCTATTCTTGTATTGATGATGAAATTCGAAATAACCGAGTGGTGGTGGTTCTGTACTGTACAATACGCGACTGCAACCGATGTTACCTACAACGAGGACGCTGCTCAGGTCTGCTGTCGCAAGCACAACACAACGAGCATTCCAATTCCGCTCCTCTGCCATTTCGCAAGCCTACAACATGAGGGTCATTCCGATCCCAGTCCGGAAGGACAATTACTCTTATCTCATCGTAGACGACGCCGCGAATGAGGCCGCCGCCGTCGACCCGTACACGCCTTCGAAAGTAAAGGAGGCGGCGGATCAATTAGGTGTCAAAGTCGTCGCAGGAATCACGACGCATCACCACCACGACCATAGCGGCGGAAACCAAGTCAGTCTCACTCACTTACTCCATTGAATTGAATAAAATAAAATAACCGTGCATAGGAGTTCGTACGTTGCGTTCTGATCGTCTCTTCTCTCTCCCCCTGCATGCTCAAATCTGTTGCTCTTTCCTCCCCGCGTGGAACGTATATATTGTATAATACGATTCGGTCACAGGCCCGACTGTTTCCAAGCGTACCGATTTACGGGGGCAGCCACCAAAGCCCCGCTTTGACCCAACTCGTCAAAGGCGACGATCAATTCACGATCGGCAAAACGCTCAACGTCAAGTCCATATTTTTTTTTTCCCTCCGCTAACTCAACCCAACCCGGCCCACCCCCTGGGGTCCTGTGTGGCTTGCCCCAACCAGATGTCTCGCAACGCCCTGCCACACCCAAGACTCGATCTGCTACTACGTGACCGACCCCAAGTCCGAGCGCGAGTCCGCCGGCGGTGCGGTCTTCACGGGCGACACGCTCTTCATCGCAGGCTGTGGCGTCTTCTTCGAGGGTACAGGCGCAGAGATGCACGCCGCATTCCAGCTTCTCTCCGCGCTCCCAGACACCACTGTCACCTACGTCGGGCACGAGTACACAGCAGATAATGTCCGCTTCGCCCTCTCCGTCGACCCGGGGAACCCAGCGCTTGCGTGGCTGGGGGAGCTCGTCGATACACACCCTGTCACGGTCGGCCGCACTACGATCGGCGACGAGAAGGAGTGGAACGTCTTTTGGCGTTTGACGAGCGAGCCGGTGCGGTACGTGATCTTCCTGAATTTGTCGCTGATCCCTTGCATACCGAAAAATACGTATCTCCACCTCACATCGTCACATGTAGGGCTGCTACCAAGTCGGGACTAGGCGCATCTCCCGACGAAATAATGGACAAGTTGAGAACACTGAAGAATAACTTCAAGGGATGACCGCAGCTAAAGGCTTTATACCGATTTCATGTCCGCATTTGTTGTATTTCGCCTTTTTCGCGTATGAACGTTGCGGAGATATTACACTAAATGGCTGATGCTTGCTAGCAATTTAACAACTTCGGACTCGAAAGGCATAATAAATAGTGAGTTTCTTACTACGCAAAAGATAATACCTGTACAAGTGTCCAGGACAAAACAGATTACTCGTGACAGCATGACCTATAAGCAGCCTAGACAAGCGCCGGATGGGACGTAAAGTGTGATGACGAATACGCGATAAGGGCATCTAAGCAAGGCCGAACACTCTGAGGACGGCGCTGCGCGCGTAGGGAATGTACGACAACGTATACCAGAGGAACGCAAGGTACTCGAGCACGACGAATACTGCCTCGCATGAGCAAATAGACACAAGAGACCACAGATGTGTGCTTACCGATACAGAGAGTTGAGCTATCGAGCACAAAGGCCGCGACGAAGATCATGATGATCATAGCCAGGAATACGATTGTCGCGACAATGCGGACGGGCTTGAACATCTGATGATAATGCGTGGAAGGGAGGGGAAAAAAAAGTGAACATCTGAATGTGATGTCAACATGCCGGTTAACTTACTAGTTTCAGCTGCTTGCGGAACTGTTTCATATTCTGAGAGCATGTTCTCGTGGCGGCGGAAAAGAAATTCAGACGTACCCCGATCAAGAATCCCGTTCCTATAAGGGAGATTACGGTCCCTAGGGCGTAGAGTACTATTGTCGGAGGGGGAAAGGACGCACAGGGTAGAGGGGTAGGTCAGGATCCCAAACATTTAGAGAACAGAACAGACCGGGGAGAGAGGGGACATGGAGGACGCACCTGAGAAAGAGCCCAAACCACCGATGATGAGCATCACGGTGCCGAGGATGCTAAGGACCATTCCAACAACATAACTGCAACAAAGAGAATCATGCGTCAATAGGAGGTACAGCAAGCAAACGAGCCCAAAAGGCCACTGATAGGGGGGAAGAAAAGAAACCGGGCATAACGAATGAAGGAAGGAAGGACGACGACGACGTACCATGCGGCAAAACCGTAGAGTCTTTGTGTGCGTGTCAGACCGAGAGAACTGAAAGCCGAATCACCCTCGAAGAACTGCGTTTCAGGGATGGTCCCGCCAACCGCTTCGAGGTTAAACCAGCCCTTTGAACTCATTGTTTACGGATCGTGAAGAAGAGGATAGTCGTGAGGTACGTGAGGTAACTTAGGAGGACGAGGGATGTAGACGACGACGCGTGTCTGTTCTGTGGCTGTGCAACCCTGCCGAAACGGTCGCCGTTCGTTTCCGTGTGGAAATTCATTATCGCAACAACAGATGAGGAAATAAATCATCAATGATATGAGAACGAAAAAATGTGAGTATTTTTTTTAATCATTTGAGTACCCTGAAGCCATAACAACATTGCAAACAACATGATAAGACATCGACCGTGACCAGCGAGATGAGACATGCGTAGTTGCGAAAACGTGAAAAGTCATGAAAGACATGGGAAAAGAAGAAACCACAAAATTCATGCGCAGTAGGATATGGAGAGAACCTGGCTCGAGACGCGAGCAAAAAAACCTAGGCGGACTGCAACCTGAAAGGCCCAGCTTGAGACCAGTCAGCATGAATGCATCCAGGGAATCAACGCCGATGACGAGATCAAGGAGGGCACGCCCCCCGAAATATCATCGCCCACAGGGCGGATATCACATCAACTCCAGGTGGTCTGACCTAATTCGGCTTGTGGCTCAGGACGTCCTGAACCTCAGAAATCGCCCTGGCCGTCTCCATCACCTGAGGCGCTCCAGGAAGGATAGCGATACGCTGCTTCGTCGTATTGAGCATTTGTTGTACACTTGGCAAGACGCGAGCTGTGTAAGGTGCGATGAGCGAATCGTTCGTGTTCAACACAGTGGCAGCACGCTGCAGCCACCACATCGAAGACTTGAATGATTCGTCAACCGGCGCACTCTCACCAATCGCCCCAGCGAGCTAAAGCACATCCGTGCATCAGTAATTGATCACCCAGCCGGTGAAAAAGCCTTACTCTATGCACGAGCGTCAGGATGACTGCCTGCGACAATGGGGATTGTCCCTTTAAGGGCATGACAACGTCAGGATTGGACCTCGCCAGCAGCTCACGAAGTTGACGAAGGTCCTGTGTTCCGAGCACGGCAAGATAAGTATCGTCCCACATCTCTTCTGGTGGAGCCGGAGGTGTTTGCTGAGTTGGAGGGGGAAGCGCAGGATGCGATGCCTGGGGAGCAGGGATTCCAGAGGAGAACCACGGTCCCTGCATGCCTGGCTGCTGCGCGGGGGGCGGAGGTGGTCCATATATCTGTGGAACATTGACGGGCGGCCCAGCGTGGCGGAAGGTTTGTTGTTGACCGAAGGAAGCCATAGAGTTGGCACCTGGAACGGGACCCGGCGAGTTCCTCACTGGAGGCTGCTGGAGCGTCATTCCAGTATTGATGCTTAAGAACTTGATTTGCTCCGAGAGTGTACGAACGGATTGCTCGAGTTCTCTGATCATTGACTAAGAAAAGTTAACTCGGTGCACAGATCAATTCGAAACGGCGAACCGACCTCTTGTCCTCGGAGGGCCTCACTTTGCCAAGCAATGACTTCTTTCTTGATATTCAACATTTCCGCGTGGATCTCGTGAGACAACTCCTGGTGCATGGAGGAGGACTGAGCCGTGTAGGCGGGAATCAGCGTCTTATTGATAGCTTCCTTCACATGACGTTCAATGATCGGGGTAACCGCTGCTGAGAACGTCCGTGCAACGTGGCTAGAGACGTCTGGTCGAAGAAGCAACTTTTCAATCTCGTTAGGAAGAGCCTTAACACAACCGAAATAGTCAAATATCACAGAAAAGGTAGAAACCCCAAAGAGAAATACCTGATTCATTGAGTCGCCGAGGCCTTTTGCAATCTGACCGTTGACGGCAGTCCTCACCTCGGTCTTTGTGATGTTCTCCAGGGACGGGAGAACGGAGTTCAGGACCTCCGCCTTGACAGCCATCTCAACCACTCGGGTCGTGTTTTTGGTCAACTCATTGGAAACGAGCTTCAATAGCTTCTCCTGCCGGGCAACATCTGCCGCCTGCTCGTTGACACGAGCATCCTCCAGGCGTTGGTCTACCGATGCGCGTGTAAGCACCCGAAACATTAAAGGGCAGTGTAAACTCACGCTGCTTGTCGAGCTCTTTCCCTACAAGCCTGCCGATACGGCTATATAGGGTCTCCTCCATCTTCTTGATCTCCTTAGACATCGCTGCACTAAGCTGTGCTTCACTACCGTTGGGAGTCTCTGCCGGCTTCACAGCGGACTCTTTTGCCTCTTTCTCCTTCCAGCCAACATTCTTGCCCCTGCTACGGCCACGATTATCACCAGAGCGACTCTCCTCGCGAATCTCTGCTTCAGCTTCCTCTGCCGAAGGTGGGGTGCGGATCCTAGGGCCGGGAGGGGGGATCGACGACTCTGCCACCGGCTGAACAACAGGAGCCTGGATGGCTTGTAGACGGTGATTCTTTGGTTCAGAGGAAGCTTGCGGCAGGTGAGTTGCCGAAGGAAATTTAGCGAGGGATGTCGCCAAAGCGCCATCGAACCACTCTTTGCGAACAAGAACTTGGTCCACGCCAGAGGAATGGACGGAAAACGCCACGAGTGCCAGTTCTCCGGGAGGAACCTTCGCAGCAACGCACGCAGCATGAGCTTCTTCGCCTCGTGGGTCGGCATCAGCTGTCAAGATGACAAAATGGATAGTTGGCTTGGGTCCAGCAAATTCCAAGACTTGCTCGAAGTAAGGTCGGGTATCATGCCCTCTACCCGGCGAAGATGCCTCAAATCCGAGCTTGAAGGCGATCATACTGTCGCGGCGGTTGTTGGCGATCCACAAAGTTTGGATTCGAGAATCATAGTTCGCATGGCCAAACATATCCGGATCATCGGCGAACCCATGGACGAACTTGATAGTGGAAAGAACAGTGTTACTCTTGTTTGGAAGAAGCTGGAAGATTGTGCCATGCTTGCGGCCAATGACCACGCCGTGGTCCACAAATGTGATCGAAGAGGGAGGATCGTCGCCGCGAATCGTCGCCGACCAGAAAGCTCTTCGGTCACGAATATTCCAGAGGGTGAGGGTGGAGTCATTGAAAATTGTGGCAATAGCGGAATGACCAATGTCGAACTCGAAGGCAACGAGGGGCTATGGAATGTTTGATATAAGCTTTAGCACGCAGAACCAAAGAGACATGTAGCTTACAGCAGGCATTCTGAAAGACTGAACAAAGCGGTGCAGTTCTGATTGCATGATAGGCTCGCCTTCAAAGTACCTAGCAGCTTCAAAGATATTGAGCACGTAGATGTCATTCTCTGAAGCCACGGCCACAGTATTGTACTGCTTCGAGTGCCATTTCACGGAATGAAGAGCCTCCTGGCCTGCAGAGGGTAAGACGCAGAGTAGAACTTTGCCACTGAGCCAATAGAATGTCAATGAGAGGTTCCTGATTGATATAGCCAAGGAACATACGGAACATCATCCGTGATTGTTTCGGGTAACTCCCAGACAACAAAACCTCCATCTGAGGTGACACCCGCAAGTCGGTTGCCGTGAACGGCCATATCAGTCACTGAGGTACTGGGTGCGAAGACCGCCGGAAGTTGGAGTAGGGTGCGATCGCCGCTCGAACGAGATATAACACGGACGCGACCTTCATAGAAACAAATGAGGTCCACCCGTCGGGCTCAAATAACAACGTACCTTTTGTCATGGCATAGGCAACCCAGTGCGTAGCGCCGATGGTCGTTCCAGGTAAAAAGGTAGAGTCAACTCTAACCAGAGCAATCGCCGTCGATTTTACAGCATCGCGAGGCGCCTGAATATCATCCAATGACTGTGCGACGTCTACGACTATGGTATGCGGCTGGGAGCTGAAAGGATTGCAACTCAGAACTCATTCGAAGCGAGTATTAGCTGAGGCACTTACATGGGACCGGACGGGGCCTTGACCTTGGATCCTGAGCCACGGTTGCGACCACCTTCGTGTCCCTTCCAGCTCCCGCGCGGACCTGGCGAACTTTCTTTTTCTCGCTGAGTTGTGGCCGTAGGCACGTGCGAAAGAGCAGGACCGACTTGCGGCCCGAAAGGGGATTCGGATGCTTGAACATCCCGACGAATGGGTGGAGTGCCCTTTGGGGGAGAACTACGCGGAGAAGGGGCCTGCGTGGGTTTCGGGGGGAGCGGACGAGAAGCGGCTTTAGATTGGACGAGCTCGGTAATGGGTGTCTCGTCATCAGGACTATGTTGATCGAAAGATATCGGTTGAGTCGACGGAACAGGTGCCTTGGTATGGCCAATCTGCTCGAGGAGATTGTCCACGGACTTGCGCTTGGGATCGATGACGGACGTCCAAGTGTCTTCGAATGGCTCAGAGGGCCCTTGCTGGTGAGAGGATGGCTGGGCAGGCTTGCGAACAGGAGCGGCCGAGGACGAAGCCAGAGCATCGAAAGGCGAGACGAAGTCAAACATGGTCTTATTTGGCTGAGGGGACCCTTGCGCCTGGGATTGTCCCGCTGGCAGAGGACCTTGGATAGCCTCTGTAGATGTAGTTTGCGGGGTGACGAGTTCTGGCTCGTAATACGAACTGGAGTCCGCATGCTGAGATGATCCGACCAACGAGTAGGTAGGGGAGGGCCCCGTGGGAGGTGAAAGCCGCTGGTGAGTATTATCCGGGACGTTCGTGCGTGGGGCATTGCTTGAGGAAGCGATACAGTATGAGCTTAAAGTCGGCATGAGACATCTGAAATGAATGCTTACCCTGCCATGAGCTGTTCGAGAAGAAGACGGCCTTGAGACTCATTATTGACGGCGGCAAGGGCGTTAGAGGTAAGGGTGTTGGAGCCAACAGCGGCAGTGGGTCCAGTACGATTGGGAGGGCCAGGAGGAGTTGGGACCTGTTGAGGGGCAGATGCACTAGAAGAGGAACCTGCCGGGGAAACAGAACTAATGAGAGAGAGGAGCGCGCTTTGCCTGCTGTCGCCTGGCGGGTTTGGATTTGGTGGGGTATTGGTTGACTTGGACATACTAGTGGGTGCTGAAAGAGCAGTGAAAGAAGAAGCTGGGGAAGTTGGACCAGAAGTGGTGGTGGCGGTGGCTGAGGGCTGTGCGGTGCCCTGGAACGGAGGGTTTGGGTTGACGCTGGACTGGCCAGGGGCTGTTAAATTAGAAAGAAAAGAATCGACTTGGGCGGGAGGAGAGGACGGAGGGACGTCTTTGAGACTTTGCGAGGGAGAAGCGCGCTGGAACTGCTGGAAGTGTTGAACGGACGGCGACTGCTCCTCAGGATAAGATTGGAGACTGTTCGATGGATTTGCGAAACTGTTCGGGGGACTGGTGTTTCGGGAAAAGATGTTGCGGATGAGATTGTGATGATCCATTCGACGCAAAAAGGAGTCGTCTGAGCAGTGATCGCAGCGGAAAGGTGGGTGAGTAGAGAGAAAGGTGAGATGGGAGTGAAGGAAAGAAGAGGGATCCCCTTGTCGAGCCTACTCGACTCGTCTGCCCAGGCCTCGTTGAACCCACGAGGCACTGACTCGGTCCTTGAAATCTTTTTCTCTCTACTCTACTGCGTGGCCGCTCCTTAGAATATATCTATCAGAAATTGGCTTCGCTATCTCCACGATGTGATGCACGCTCCCGGAAACATGATGGTGAACCATGTCTTTGACGTCACGCGGTGGTTCCGTCCTACGACTGAGCATCTTATGCTGGCTCCAATGGCTGGACCGGCCCCTCGTGGTGTGAGGTATCGCGTTATATATGCTCGCTTATTGTCCCAGGTGGTTGCAGGCGCTCTTTATGCGCTAGTGCGCTTTTGGGATGAATTTCGCATGGACACTTACACCTACTTGTTTGCAAGTGAAGTGGTTGAGTCTAGGCCCAATACCAAGTCGGGACGCGCATGCTGCTGGTTTTATACAGTACCATCATGAAAAACCTTCCCACACCACGTTCTGGTTAGCACAGCTGTTATCCAATCTCTCCGCCTGCTGACACGAGAGCGCCCCGATGTCGTGACTTTAGTCCTACAGTAGGGTAAGTCAATGCGGACCTCAGGGGGCCTGTAACACGAAGTCTCTTGACTAAATGGGAGCAAGATGGCGTACCCAGTCACCTGGGCACTCACGTCGAAAGCGTAGCGAAGCTCCTGTTGACAGACCCCTTGCATGAGCCTCCACGTGTCCCAGGTTTTGGGTCTTGTCGCGATGTCGACTGCAGGTGCTCATCCTGCTGGGTTTTGTCATACAAATAATACCCTTGCAGTTGCACGTGTCCCACTGAGAGCTGCAAATTGCTGCTGAGTGGTTTAATTGCCGTAAATAACTTCTATTCTTTTCCCCTCAGAAAAAGACTCAGATCCGCTGTATATATAAGTTATCAGGAAGACGTATGCGTAGCTCCAGGAGCACCTGATCTGTTCACTAGAGCCGTCCCGTGATGTGGCCTTGCGTGAACGCGAATGCGGAATCTCGAGATATGCGGACGGATACAATACACAGGTCAAACTCGTCCTTTTCCTCTTGGTTTGCACGTCACTACTTTAATTGCGCACCTGTAAATAACAATTAACATTACTTGAGGACGTCCACGATATCTTGCACGCACCTATGTCCCGATATCGCTGATGTCGCATTGGATCGGCCTCTTCTAAGTCCTTGAGCAACGTCAAACACTGATTTGTGACGTCGGTTCTCTCTCGTGAATCTGTCGGTAGATGATTCTTTAAGAGCAGTTGCTTATATGTGACCAATGACTCCATACACCCTGTATATTGAGTCAGTGAGAATTTGCAGGTAATATTTGCTGGACGCTCACACTTGCTGTCTGGCTGCTCGTCCAGAAGTGTCTGGATCACATCGATCTCACGTTCAAGCGTGGCCCTGTCGTCTCCTAGGGTAATTGTCAGACCAATGCGTGAAACACAGTACAGAACGCCAACCAGAACCGATCAGCCAGCGGTGATACAACCACGCGCTCTGATCCTCGGGCAGAGTGAACATGGCATTCTGCACCAGTTCAAATTCTGATTGTGGAAGATGTTGGTAGACCTAACGATGGCAAACAGGTAGGCGGTTGATACCTTTCTGAAGCGATGACTTCCTGTCAACCTCGCCACTGGCCCACAAGGAGCTTAACACTTTGGTTCTCTGGTGCCAGGCGCTGAAGTTCGAGAAATTAGCCTCAATCTTTTTCGTTGTATACGCGAGCTCCGCCTTTTCGGGACGACGAATTGGCATGCTCGCGAGAACGTAACGGCGATAGTCCCATGCCATAACTAGAATGAACAGAGATCTGAGGTCCTAATGAGCATCCGACATGAGCGAATAGACGGACAATTCCGAGAATCGGCGTCAAGCATCCTTTCTACGATGAAGAGCTCTCTTTCCCAAATCGACCGTCTCCATGCCTGAATATCCGCAGGATCAGGTTTCTCTGGGATATGCTCGAGACACCATCTCCTGTGATTCCAGATCCAGTAGACTTTCGGGTGAACCTTGAGCGCCGTTGTCGTCATGGCCAGATCGTCGTTCAGTAATTCATTAATTTCTTCCGGGGAACTGCAAGCGGGCCTGAGCGATAAGGGACGGAAACTTAGAGGGGGACGATATACCTATCAGGAAATATACCAGTGGTGAGGATCTTCCTACGATAGTTCCATACCGTGTAAAATTCGGGATTGGTTACAGTAGGATGTGCTGATAGGAGCTGTGTCGTGAGACTGAATGCCTCTCTGCTCCAGTCATTATTCTTTTTCTAAAGAAGGGTTAGAAGATGAGTGAATACATGAGGAAAAGTAGCATGCCCTGGAAAGAACGTCGTTTGTCAACGTGAGATAGGCGGAGAGCTTGGCGCTCTCGCGCTGGCGTTTAGCAGCAAGTGATTCTGTTGTTCGTTTTACGCCGTGCTGTGGTGATTTGAGATTCGAGAGAATGAGAGATGGTGTGGAACGGGTACCATCGTGTGAAGTTGAGATCAAGCTGAGGAGACGCGTGCGCGACTCTGACTCCAAACGATGACCGTCGAGGCAGCCGCCAACATCGAATCCCTCTCTGCCTCGTTCCCCCTCACTTTCCCTATTCCTACTCCAGTCACCCATCCATCTCTTGTTTCTGTAAAAGACCTACACAGGGAAGAAGACCTCCTCCGCAACCCATCCTCATTCCGTCAATGGTGGTCCGCGATCCACACAACGCGCGAAGCACAGAACGCTCTCCTCAAGCTTGAGCCTCAGGCGGATATCCTTCCAGAGACACGCGCTCTTCTAGGCCCTCTTGCCTCGCCCACTGCTCGCCAATCTCTACAGCGTCTCACCTATCTCTATGAGGCCGCTCTCGCGAACTTTACGGGCTTGTACAAGCTGTGGAAGTCTTACCTCCAGATGCGTATGTCCTATGTCTTGGGCAAACAATTAATAAAAAAGAAAGCCGGTGGGAAAAAGAGGCTTCCAGACATCAAAGACGCCATCGAAGAAGAGCAAGAGAACTTGGAACAATGGGAAGGTGGTCTGGATGGCGTGGTAGGATGGGAAGAGTGGAGGGCACTAATTGCCACCTTCGAGCGTGCTTTAATGTGGTTACCGAAGGTCCGTTATCAACTCTCATATTCTTCCTCTCTAATGCTAAATCCTACCATATTCATGTACCCAGCTACCGAGGCTATGGTTGATGTACCTCTCCATCTTCAATCACCAAAATTGCCCTCCAGTCCTCTCACACTCTCATGCACGTCGAACCTTTGATCGGGCACTACGGACCTTACCTCCCTCCTTACACCATCGTATTTGGGTTCGCTACCTCCTCTGGGCAGAGACGCGAGGCGGTCTTACCACTGTCGCTGTTTATCGTAGGTATCTTGCGATAGACCCGTCTGTGACCGAGCGTTACGTAGCGCTGCTGCTTTCTCCGAGCAACCCGTCCCCTCGACCTCTCGAGGCCGCTAAACTGCTACTGCGGCTCTCAAGAAAAGCAGCACGAGGGGAATACTTCAGCTCGGAGGGAAAGAGCCCTTACCAACTTCTCGGAGACCTGCTGGACGTCGTCGAGGCACATGCAGAGCATGTCGGACTTGGTATTGAAGAACTCGGGTCGGCTGAAGCTGATGAGGAGCCAGCGGATGGAGATGCAAAAGATCCGCAACAACAGCAAAATGGCAATAGCCTCATTCGTTTCGCTGGGCCGCCTACTACTGTTGGCGCTGACGGAAAACCCGCTCCTGTCTACGACGAGGACGAAGACCCCAACAGTCCGCGAAGACTTGACATTGAAAAAATTATTCGCAAGGATGGTCTCGCAGTGTATAAAGACCAAGCAGGTCGGTTATGGACAGGGCTAGCCACCTACTGGATCAAGCGGGGAGAATTTGACCGTGCCAAGGAAACCTTCGAAACTGGCATCGCTTCAGTGCTCACTATCCGTGATTTCACGCAAATCTTTGATGCCTATGCCGAGTTTAGCGAGACAGTCATCAGCGGTATTATGGAAGAACTGGCGAATCCGGACGAGGAAGACGAGGACCTGGACGTGAAGGAGACTGAGGAGGAACTTGATGCCAAGATGAAGGAGTTCGAAGAGCTGATGGATCGACGGCCGTTCTTAGTCAACGACGTGTTACTCAGGCGCAATCCAAACGATGTTCAGGAATGGGAGAAGAGGGTGGGACTTTGGGGTCAAGACGATGAGAAGGTTTGAGTTCACGGCCTTTTATTTCTCCACTACAACTTATCGGATTTGTTTCACAGGTGGCAGAGACGTACACTCGCGCACTCTCTACTATTGCTCCGCGCAGGGCCACACCGAACCTCCACCGCTTGTATATTGACTTTGCCAAGTTCTACGAAGAAGGCGGGACCACAGGCGAAGCCGAAGCGGACCTAGCTAGTGCCCGCAAGGTGCTTGAGAAGGCTACCAAGGTCAACTTCAAGAATGTCGAGGACCTCGCTGAGATCTGGTGTGAGTGGGCCGAAATGGAAGTACGCCATGAGTGAGTTACTTTTCCGTTGGTGCATAGAAACGCACTCTCACAACGTCACAGGAATTACGACGATGCCATCCGCGTCATGCAACGGGCCGCCGCTGTTCCCAAGAACGCAAAAGTTAATTACCATGACCATGTTCGTTTCATAACAACGTACATCGCGCAACTTCTGACCAGAGTTTGTAGTCCCTCCCGGTGCAGGCACGACTCTTCAAGTCGCTTAAACTGTGGTCGTTCTACGTCGATCTCGAGGAGTCCCTCGGGACCGTGGAGTCCACAAAGGCGGTGTATGACAAAATCTTGGAACTCCGTATTGCAAATGCCCAGATTACTGTCAACTATGCTGCTTTCCTCGAAGAAAATAACTATTTCGAGGAAAGTTTCAAAGTATATGAGAGGGGCGTCGAGTTGTTCACGTTCCCAGTTTCTTTCGAGATATGGAACATTTATCTCTCAAAATTCGTCAAGCGATACGTACGTCCTTTTCATCTGCGTTGGTTTATCCATATGAATAAAACTTAATTTGACTCAGGGTGGCTCGAAACTGGAAAGAGCGCGCGATTTGTTCGAGCAGGCGCTCGAGAAGTGCCCGCCAAAGTCATGCAAACCTATATTCATGAAGTATGCCCAGCTCGAAGAGGAATACGGGCTAGCGAAACGAGCAATGTCTATCTACGACCGCGCTACTCAAGTCGTTGAGAACGAGGACAAGTTTGAGGTAGGCTGTTTCTGCTCATCTTCAACAACGTCGAGCGTTATCTGATGAATGATTGGTCCTCTTTTAAGATGTTCACCATTTATATCGCCAAGGCAGCCGCGAACTATGGCCTCACTGCGACGCGTCCTATATACGAGCGCGCCCTAGAGGTTCTTCCCGATCGTCAAACAGCCAAGATGTGTCTCCGCTTTGCGGCATTAGAGCGCAAGCTTGGGGAAATCGACCGAGCGCGTGCTATCTATGCACACGCCTCTCAGTTCTGCGACCCACGGACGAACCCGGAGTTCTGGGCGGAGTGGCACACTTTCGAAATTGACACAGGATCCGAAGACACGTTCCGCGAGATGTTGCGCATCAAGCGCAGCGTGCAGGCTCAGTTTAACACGGAGGCAAGTTACCTCGCTGCGCAGGCGCTGGCGGCGAGCCAAGGCGCGGCGAAGAACGCGGAAGAGGAGGCTGCGTTGGATCCTATGGCCGCAGCGGAGAGACAAACGGGTGGGAAGGCTGGCCCGACATTTGTGTCTGCAAAACAACAGGCACCACGGAAGGGCGACGACGACGAACAGGCACCAATTCCTGAGGCCGTCGGGAATGCAGACGAGATTCAGATATCCGACGAGGAAGATACATGAAGCACTTTGCCCTAGTCCTCTCGTTTTGTTTTCATTATTTTATCCACCCTTGCTATGAATTTCACATACAAAAAAAGACCGGGGCTTCATAGCTTCATCGGCTGTCCCACCGATCGATCTCGACCTCGCACAAGTCTTCCCATATGGCGTCCCAACTGTCCTCTTCGAGATGCGGCTGCTCAACCCACGTATTGGCGACTTTGCGGGACGTCTCAAAGGAGACGTCGTGACTGTGCAGTGTGTCGAGAAGTTCAGCGTGCATTTCCAGGGAACGCCGATATGGCCAGAGGATGTCAGAGATTGCGGTAACTGACAAACGGCGTTTCATTTCTATCCGAGTACGATGGTGCTTGAGATCGACGCACCGAACTTTTCCATAGGCCAAGTAGTCCACATTGGCTCCGAGTAGACCCAGTGCCATCCCTTGGCCTTGTGTGCATCGGCGAGCAGGGCTTCCATACCATCGATGATGGAGTTCATCTTCTGGAACTGCCTTTTCTACGACAATTAGCGTCAGATGCCGAGGACTGACTGACCTGAGGCAAAAGGCAGAGAAAGCACAACGTACGAGCTTTGATACAACCAGGTCGATTGTCGCAATGCGTTCGTCCATGTATGAGAGCTTCGGACCGACGATACGAGAGCGCGGCTGCTCTCCGTCGGGCACAAGTGCAAGCATATTACTACACAACAACAACCAGGAATTCATGAGCCACATCTCGCGTTGAAACTCGTGGTGTTTGGAACTGGGAAAAGACAGACACACTCAAGGTCGGTTCTAGCATCTATAAGCTCGCGGACAGCTCTGAGACCGTCCTTGCGCACGAGATCGTCCCATGTGTGGCAAGCAGCGCGGAGATCCTGTAGCGACGCGCGCAGTTTTCGATGATAAGTTGATTCCGTGGATTTGGCGGCTTGTGTAGGTGTAGATTTCGTCGTAGGAGATTTGGCTTGCTTTACGGGCGAGGATGATGGTGTGGACGGCCCACGGAATGAAGCCAGTCGTGCAGCCATGCGAAGGTCGTCGCGGCCCGTGTCCGAGTTGCGCTTCTCTCTCTCTCTCTCTCATGACCACCGTGCGGGAGGAAAATCTACTCCGGTCAGAGGCAGAACTCAAGCTTGATTTGGTATCGAGGCTCTCTCTGCAATAGGCCCCGAAGCTGTTATGATTTAATTGAGGTGCACAGGCCAGGAAACAAAAGGCGGAGAGAAATAAGGATGTTGGTGGACCCATATCCCTCCCCGGTGTGCCCATAGATATAAAAATACGCGGAAACTATGCCTGGGTTGCTGGGAGCTCGCATACAGCTCATAAAATCGACCTTCAGGTACGCTCAAAATTCCTAACCCCTTCGTACATATATAAAGAAGATGCGCGACATTTACGCGGTTATGGACGCGACGCCCGTCCCTCACATAGACGGGGAAAACGGTCCAACTGTACAAGGGCCATTCCGGGCCCGTGACGTCTCTAGTGTTTTACGACAAGATATCTGGTTCAGGAGACGAGAAACTTCTGATAACAGGCTCGTGGGATAAGGTGGGATACCCTCTCGCCCCACTTTCATTGATGAAGAGAAACTTCTCTGATATAATAGCAAAGACCATCAAGATCTGGGATACGGATGTGAGCATCTTCTATTTATCTTGCGGGGCTGGCTCCCATATCTCACCGGTCCCTTCAAGACCAAGACTGTGATCTCATCGACACTAGCGCACTCAGATTTCGTCAAGACACTCCTCGTTATGCCCTCTCTTCAGCTACTTGTATCTGGTAGCTCGGATAAATCTGTTCGCTTCTGGTCAGTACCATAAAGTCATTGATCTTGTTAGTCAATCCGTTAAGCATCCGATGTGAATACGGATCTAGGGACCTGTCCTCGCCGCATTCGCCGGATGGTCTTACTCCCATGGGCTCTATATCCGCGCATACGCGGCCAGTCGAGTCTCTGGCTGCATACCTGGACACGAGTACCACTCCACCCCACCCTGTCCTGTTCACAGCCGACACAATGGGCGTTATCAAGGTGTGGGACGTAGTGAAGGACTCCTCGGACGGCCCTCCAATCTGGCGTAGTACCCTCCGTGATGACTTGGGGGGCCACCGTACCCGAATCAACGAGATTGTGTATGAAAATGGTCACTTGTGGTCAGGCAAGAAGTCACGAGACTCGCCTCAGACAGCGAGTCCAGCTGACGCTGATATCTTTTTTCTCTCCTCAGTTTCTGCGGATGAGACAATACAGCTGCTTGTTTATCCACCACCCACACACGTAGGGTTGAAGAAGAAGATACGCATCACACACACGACGGCATTCAGAGCCGTCCTACCGATTTACCTCCACCCCGAGTTGGATTCAGACGCGTTTCCCTATCTTCTCGCCGGATCTGGGGACTGCATCCGTGTCTACGATATCTCCTCGCTTGATGAAGCGGAATTCATGAGAGAAATCGAGGGACATTGGCACGATGTTACACATCTGCGAACGTGGATTCAAGGGTCCGGAGATAGTGCGAGGAGAGATGTATGGGTTGTTAGTGGGAGCCTCGATGGCACTCTCCGCAAGTGGAAACTATCAGGTAAGGACGGTGTATCAGCGCTCTGGTGACCATGTCTTCACCGAGTTTTTTAGAGCTTGTCGCGCCTCCACAGCCCCAAAACGCTACCACCGCGAAGGATACGAGTCAAACCGAGGGACCACTCGGCCTAACTGAAGAAGAGGAAAGAGAGCTCGCTGAGTTGATGGGAGACGATGTGTAAATATCATAAAATGATAACATAGTACATAGAAAGAAATAGCTTATAGCCAATAGCGAGCATGCCGCGACTCAGTGCAGTCCTCCACGCTCAACTTTGCCGGCAACCGCAATGTCCGACAACAAATGTCCAGTTGACCACGGCTCCCAAAACAACAGCTGCCCCGTTGACCACACTGCCCGTTCCACCTGGAGCAAAATTCTGCCTCATTCCTCGGACACCTTGTCTGCGGAGTCCGTGTCACCATCTACTACCAACACCGTCAACGCTACCCCCGTTCAACAATCGCTCTCCACCTCCCGCGAGCTCTCCTCCATCCCTCGCAGTGACAAGGGAAACTGGATATACCCTTCCGAGGCACAGTTCTACGCGGCGATGGCGCGTAAGAACCACGATCCCCGTGCGCCAGACATGAAGGTCGTCGTACCCATTCACAACGCCGTGAACGAGCGCGCGTGGTCGCACATCAAGGGATGGGAGGCAGGACGTGGTGGGGAGAACTGTGGGGGCATCCGTCTGGTCAGTTTCAAGGGCAGACCGGGGGAGCCCAGCCCAAAGGCAAGGATTCTGACCCTTCTCGGGTGAGTATGCTTCCCCTCTCTCCAGACCCGCTCCTCTGCTGAATATGCTCGTATCGCAGATACAACCCTCCCTTTGACAGGCACGATTGGATCGTGGACCGCTGTGGGACTCGTATGCGTTATGTGATAGATTTTTATGCAGGTCGTCCTCTGCCAGGCACTTCAAACGTGTCTTTCTTCCTTGATGTGCGACCCGCACTTGACAGCTGGGAAGCGGTGAGCATGCGCACCACCATGTTTGTGAACAGATGGACGCGTATAATCCGGGATACGTTTTCCGGCTCTTCCTCTCTACCACCAGCATCTACAAAACCCGGGTCATAGCCTCTCTTTGACTGCACGCTACTTTATACACACCTCTATAATAAGGAATATCATTTATACTTCCCTGGCACCAGCGGACGTTGGGCCCAACCTCAAGTTAATCGACTGCAAGTGAAACGTCGTGGGTGAGTCCTTCTCCGAGAGCATTCAGGACCGCAGGACACTAATAAGTTGCGAACCTAGTCGCATTTCTATTTTCCTACTGTGGCTACGCCAAGCGGTCACAATATAAGCCATGACTGCAAGGTGTGACTACTATATGGTATGCACTGCCCTGACTTGCGGCCTTCATATTCTGGCCCTGGCAGGTCTTACGCAAGGACAAAAGACATCAATCCGGCCAATACGAACCAGTGCGAACACGAGAGTGAATCAACCCGTGGTGTAATGAGCAAAGTCATGACAGGGACAGGGAGGAAAGATAAGATTCTCCTCAGCAATGTCTGGTGACGCCTGCAGGACGTGCAGAACCTCGGCGCGCTGATCACACCTGTTCCCTCTTTTTAAGATCAGGATGTTAACTCGACCAGTGGGAAAATGCACGAGTGACCGCGTGACCACTGTAGGGCATCCTCATACTTTCCCTCTTTTGGGGATATGACGAACGTGTCGTTCAACGGGATTACAATACTGTATTGAATCTGTGGTGGGATGAGACGAGCTGATCAGATACACAGACGTTGTTGACAGCCATCTCGACATCGGAGTCGACGATGGTAAGACTGCACAAACAACAGGGGCCGGGCCGAGCAGAGGAACAGGACAATTGAACGGTGTTGCTTTAGGCTCAGGCTTGTGGCGCAGCTGAAGCGCTGAACACCCGCCAGTTCGATGGACGAGACTCCAAAGAAGAATCCCATTCCGTGTCATCAATACCATCTAGCTCGTCCTCGTTCTCCACCGAGATGGATTCTTCACATATCTATGTTGAACCTCAGAATCGGAGTGGATGGTAGCGAGAAGGGGATTTTTCAGAGATCTGGCGCAAAACAGTAGGTATAGCATTGAGCTTAGTTCGGCTTGGATGTTCCGTTTAGCTTACATCGAGCCGATGAGAAGAGGCATGACACATGAGTCTCCCGGCCTTGTTACTTCACATGATTTACTGTACTGTACTGTACATAAAGTGATGGGCCAAACCACGGAAAGCCACCCAACATATTTTTTTTGTCGGCATCAGTTATTAATCTCACTTGCTTTTCGCTTGCGGTCAAGGGCATCCATCGGAGGAAGGACGTTCTTAGCCTCACCTTCTGACTTGAAATGGGCTCTGAATTCGTCAATATTGAATGACGCCAACGCGACATTTGCGCCAAGCGCGTGAATTGCCTGCTGGACAGACGCTTCATTCGAATTCAGGTCGGGAGCCAGTGGGTAGCCTTCAACAAGTCAAAGGACATCGTGTTTCTCTATGGCGTCTATGAGTTTCTGACGTTGATGGGACGGCTGCCACAAGGCTGTTAATGAGATGAGGACAATAATGAAACTAAATAGCACACCGCGTGTTTAAACCAGTGGTCTGGATGTAGGGAAGTGAGAGCCTCGGCAACAGTTTCCGTGTCGAGGGATGCTTTGTTGCCAACCGTAAACTGGCCCATCAGAAGGACGTTCCTAGGTGGGGCGGTTGTGTTCGACGAAGATGAAGGGCCACTGCCTGCGATCCTATCCTCCGAGTCTATGTTGGATGTCCTCGCTTTCTTGTTTGGCGGGCGGCCCTCCTGCGCATCATTGGTTTGGCTCTTGATGGTCTTCTTGTGATACTGGGTGTACCATACCGAATACAGCGTCGTCGCGAGCTTGCTTGCCTTCCAATGGTTGTCGCAGTACCGGAGGACCTCCCATCGTCCCTCCATCTCGCGAAAGTATTCTTCACGCACGTCTCTGGATGCGTCAGTCCATTTCTCGGGTGCTTTACCTCGCTGATAGAGGTCTTTCCAGATCATTCTTGCGTGTTCTCGGATTTGGGCCGCCATATTACCGTCTATTGGTGTGCCATCATTATGCTCTATGTAGAGCATCATGACGTTTTCGCCTTTTGCAGATCTTGTACCTCCGCGCGTTTTGTCTTTGTTGTCTAGTAGGTCGGACGCGTCCTTGGTACTGTTCTCGTTTTCTTTCCACTGTTGTCTGGTCCAATACTTGATGTGGGGGTATTGTGACTGCGAATAAACAAGCGGCTTGGTATCGTCTACGGTTGTATTATGCGAGGGCGAATAGGATGGCTCGTCCTCGTACTGCCTCTTTGTCGCGCCGTTGGTGAACATTGCTACTAGCATATTGTTTGTTTCGACGAGTTTTTGGTGGGTTAATCTATGCCGCAGATTATTAACTATTAGGCTGGGAAACGGGGAAACGTGGTACTTTCCTCAAATTTTTATGTTCTTCTTTTTCGTACTCGAGCTCGCATTCGAGGTGTTGGTACCTGTCCTGAAGATTGCTGCTATATGCGCCTGATTCATAAGGGAGAGAGCCACCCAAAGTCCTAGCAAGATTCCTGGAGCCATGTGAGAAGTCGCCAGACAGGAGTCCGTTGTGTAGCGGAGTGGTCGGGCTTTGGGATACAGTGTGATCGCCTGGCTGCCGGTGCTGAACTGTATCAAGTTGACTAGGTGTATGGCCATCAAGATGATGAGGGGAGGGGTCGTCCGGAATGCCAGGAGAAAGGCCATCTGTATATATGGAAGACTGGCATAGTATTGTTATCAACAAGATCGCGAATACCCATGAAATATGATACTTACCTCAACAGCATCACGACCAACAAGTCCCCCTACCTGGGCCGTGTGATTGTATCGAAGGGAAGGTCCTGTGGTTAAATGCCCACTAGGACCCGGTTCGGGCACGACAATAGGGTGGCGAGCGAGAAAGTCTTGAAATCGAGGAGTGAATGAAACGCGATGTTTCTCTTGTCTGAAGAACGTGGCTTTAGAAACCTCTTTCAGGACACCCTGGCAGTACTTTTCGCAGTCACAATGGTAGGTCTTCATGATGGACGATGAATTAAAATCTGTACAAATGATACCTAGGAAGGGAACGATGATGCATCAGTAAACCTGCACAAACCTTTTTTGAGCTTGCTCAAGCTTGAGCAAGCTTGAGCAAGTGAAAAAGTCCGAAAAGTGCCTGAAGTGCCAAAGTAGCCTATTTTTCTTGCAAAAGTTGATTTTGAGCATTTTGTCAAAAAGTAAAAAAGTTGAAAAAAGCTGAAAAAGTCATCCAAAGTCATGCTTACAGTCACTTACAGTCGTATGAGTCAGTGTCAACTTTTTCACTTTTTCACTTATTTACTTGTGCAAGTCGGAAAGTCAAAAAGTTTTTGCACAATTTACTGATGTGGGGACTTGGAGGCGACGAGGGAGAACAGGACTTACAAGTATAGCATATAGTACAAGCTGTAGATCTGGCTATATCCAGATCTACAGCAAAAGGCACCCAAGACCAGCCATTCGGTCTGGCTTTGATTAGATTTACATTTGATCATTACTAACTATCTACTAATCAAAATAAATGTTTATATTTTATTTAATATCGTTATATAACATTACATTGGATTATATTTCAATCGACCCCATTCGATTTGATTTACACGATTTCTGGCTGGGATTGACCTCTTGAGCAACACGTTCCCTTGTATCGACTTCATTAAGGTCGGATACCCATTCCCGATGCACAGCGACTTCGTCCAATCTTTTAAATCTCCGACGCCAACTCCGGTGATATCTGGAGTTGCAAGTTGCAACAATTAATGTAGAATCCCCAGTATTTCGCGAGATCGAGACCTTCCAACATGCGACGAGTTTTGCCCAGCTGGTACGTATTGAGAAGTGTTCAAAGCACAATTAATAACGACATACTGCTCTGTACTAGGTCCAAATATCTTGTTGATTTCCACATCGTCGCACAGGTCGAGATTGTGAAATAAGAGACTTGCCATTACGATAAGATGGTATTCGAAGGTTAGTGAGTCACTCGGCGTGACGGAGTCTACAAGAATCAAGGTGCGTGGCTCAGGATTTTTCAGGAATGTCTCAACCATCCCGCGAAGCGAGTCGAATTCACCATTGATCTTCTCGTCGATTGCGTCGATACCAAGTGTTAACTCTGTAGGTGTGATGTTCCTTTTCTTGATATCGGGAAGTTCCAGATAATGTGTATATGTCGGGGGTTAGGCGGCGTGGCCTCAGGCCAATGATCCGAAATGTGGTCCAAGTCTCCCAGTTTCACGTCTTTACCAATGAGGGGCATCCACTTACTTGAAGCGTCAATAACAGGGGGTTAGTAGCTAAATACGGTACGAATCGGGCGTTGATACGACCACGTGGGATTCTGATCATCGGACGGCGTGTCGCAGGTCGCTTTGGGGAACCGCGGAGAATACATCATATTACCGTGCAGTTACTGGCGTAGCACTGCCAGTGCATGAAGTACTTGTCATGGTGCTGCTTGGCACCAAACACGGTATAGGGGGTAGAGAGGTAAGGAGGACGGCTGGAGAGGATTTTTATTTGGTGCATGAGTGTTATTAATAACTCGGTAGGTGTGATGTTCCTTTTCTTGCTACCGGGAGGCCCGGCACCACGATGACGTGGATGTGACCGTCAACAAGTTCGTCCAGGAACGCCGCCGATAGCCTTGACACGGGGTTCGCTTGCTCTTGTGCAGTGTGCACCGGGAACCGTGACCTCCGGGCTTGTGATCCCAACCAGTTGAAAAAGTACAGCAGACTAGACACTCTGCGCACTTTGAGTGTAAGGATATGATTCGCAGCGGTAGTAACATACGGCGCCCACCTTCCAGATCCTGAGGTCGCCCGCAGCAATGTCTTTGAATGCGGGTTTTCTTGGCCCTGATCGCTTCTTTGAGGGCCCGGTGTCGGCATACTTCGATTTGTCAATATTGACAACTTGAACAAATGCAGAGCGGGGGTCATCGCCAAGAACCTGTCAGGCATGGCCTCCCCGGTATTGCCGCTAGTCCGAGATGGCACCAGTGTGACTTCAATGTAAATCCCTAGTCACGGTATGAGGATAAGAGCTGATGTATGTCAAAGTCCCCAGATAGCAAACTATATACTATACAGTAAGCTACGGGTCGATGTACGTACCATCTCTTTAGCTCCCTGAGGATCGTGCCAGTAGCCCCCGTCAGGCCCATCCATCCAGCCTACACAATGAATTCATCCAACCATCACAAGTAAACTATCCGTGCACTGCACTGCACAAGTCATGAATATGTATGTTCATGGAGAAAAATTAGTTCGACACACCCATAGTAACATACATTATCGTCGATTATTTTACTTTTGGTTTCTTTTTTCTGGGCGGTTTATCGTCCTCATCGTCGTCTTCGCTACTGCGATCATCATTCCTTGCATCGTCGTCTTCGCTTACCTCCCCATCGCTTATTTCCTCTTCTTCATCCCAGGAAGCTTCTTCATCATCTTCGTCCTCACTTGGATACCCTGGAGAATTTTCATCATCGTCACCGTCTTCGTGATCTGTCCCCTCCTCATCAGTTGCACCGATGGTATTAGCTTTTGTCTTCCCCGCCAAGGCCCTTTTGCGTTGTACGTTCCGATCTTGTTCCTCGCGACGCTCTTTTCTCAACTTTTCCCGGTCAGCGTGCCATTCTTTTTGGGCCGTAATTTCAGTCTTTGTCTTCTTGACTGCAAAATAAAATAAAATACGATTAGCCCCCCACACGCGCGTATAGGTTCGGCAAACCGAGTCGATGAGGTAGGTTCCCCTCCGCCACTCACCAAATTGATGATGAATGACCGCCCCCTCCTTCCCCGGTACGCCCTCGGTGATCTTCACCAAGCGCAGCTCCATCCGCGGTCCAATCTCGTCCAGATGCACGGCGCGTTTCTGGCCCTTGCGATTATTCCGCCCGACGTAGTCCTCCGCGAGCGAGACGATATCTTCGGCGTCGGTCCCCTCGGCAACAGACGACACCTCCGAAGTGGCAGTCTCGTATCCCCCATCTACGCTCGCGCCGCCACCACGACCACCATGCGCACGCAGCACATAATCAGCGACATCCTTCTCATTTCCCAAGTCGAGCACCGCGCCGCTGCCACCACCACCACCACCACCACCGCGAACCGTGGGGCCTGTTCCCTGCAAGACGCGGCGCACGCGTCGGGATACGCCGTAGGGTTTGACGGTGATGCGAAAGTGGCGCCAGTCGATGGTTCCGCGCCCCGCGTTGTATGAAACAAGCACGACGCGACGCGCTGATGAGAGTGCGAGCTTGTGTGGCGCGAGTGGGGGAAAGAGCGTCTGGAACGTTTTCATTACGAGCGTCAGGTGTGACGGGGTGGTAGGGCCCGGTGGAGGGAAGGACGCGAGGACAAGCTTTATAAAATAATAATTTTTTTAACAAGGCGATGAGAGAAGGGAGAGAAACAGAAGACGTACGAGCGGTGCGCTCATGGACTCGATTGAGCTCAGGGATTTCGCGTGCCGCGAAGACGCAATGATGTCTCTCATGAGACTGTAACGTTCAACGCGGAAGCTAAGCGTGGGCCCGTTGGACAGGCGCACGATGCGCATGGACGGTGCGATATCCGTCAATGTAAACGCGAGGAGATGGGTGACCCGCAACACCGGCGCCATGGTCAAAAAGTCCCTGAGCTTGTTCCGGGAGCGTTCCTTCACTTGCACGAAAACGGTCATATCAGCATCCATCAAGACCAAAAAGAGGGGAAGGAGAGAGAGGGTCAACCTTCAGCCTTGTCGCAGTGTTAGGCTCCATAACTTTGCGGACGTCGCGAGTGAGCTGGGTGAGAGAGGGGCCGACATTGCCATGTTTTATGACAAAAGACTTGGGAAGGTCGCCAGAGGGGGAGGCAGAAGACTGTACTCCCTTCAAGTGAGTGCGATTTTTGCGTCTGCGAGCCATACAGTGCAGGTATGAAATAATCAAACAAACTAATATATTTGGGAACCGGGCCGGCCAGCAAAGCGGAGGGTTAAGGTTGTTAAAATACACTGGATTATCGAATATAACAGGGCCCGTAACCAAACAAGTTCATGCTATCTAATGAATGAAAAAAGAACAAAGAAGCATGTGTGGGCTACACTCGGGCGGATGCACAAGTATGGCAACCATCTGTCGGGTATGGTGGAAAATTTTGATACAGCTCTGGAAAGAGTGGGACCATTAGTTGGGATTATACCGGATGTGCAAGTCTGCATACATGAAAAGAAAAGAGCATTGCGAAGGAATACGAGTTAGAGAGTGTGGATCGACAGATGATAAATTAAAATTCATTGAACTGAAATCCGACAACATCGAAGCAGCGCTGAGGTGGACAGGGGTTATCCTCCCGCTGCACGAGACCCGGAATTTGGTCGGGAGGTGGTAAAGGAAGACGAGCAAAGTGGCGCGTGTCATCATACGAAGTTACATGTGGCACAATGGGAGCCTATATGCAAGGGATTGGGAATAAGGGTCTGGAACAGCAATTAGACAGTAAAGACTTACTCTGATCTCGCGTCGTTCTAGGGCACCCCAGTCAACGCCTCGGAACCAGGGGTGGTCAAGGACATCATCCGCGCCTGCGAGGAGGTTGCCTAGCCGCTGGGTGCGGTCGGGGTTTAAGAATCCTCTTATGAGGTTACGAGATAATGGGTCCATGTCCCTTGGCCATTGAATTTTCCCCTTGAGGATCCTGTCATAGATCCCATATGCCGTCTCGTCAAAGAATGGAGGATGGCCAACCATCATCTCATAGGCGAGAATACCACAAGCCCACCAATCCGCAGGTTTGCCGTGACCATCCGACTGGATTATTTCGGGGGCTAGATATTCCGGAGTACCGCATAATGTCCAAGTGCGGTCATCGACCACTTTAGCGAAACCAAAGTCAGTGAGACGGAGATATCCACGGTTGTCGAGAAGGAGGTTTTCCGGTTTAAGATCACGATAGATGATGTTGAATGAGTGAAGGTATTTGAGGGCAAGAACGATGGTTGCGAGGTAGAAACGGGTGACATCGGGGCTGAAGCGTCCAGCACGTCGAAGGTGGGTGAAAAGTTCACCCCCAGGAACGTAAGAAAGCAACATATAAATATTCAAGCTGTCTTGAAAAGTTGCGTAAAGATCGACGATGAAAGGATGTCGCACGCGGGAGAGGATGCGTCTCTCTGCTTTGACGTGTTCGACTTGACGGAGGCGAATCACCTCGGTCTTTTGAAGGACCTTCATTGCAAAAAACCTGGTCGTATTGGCTGACGCAGACGATGCAGGACGGTACTTGACAAGGAGGACGCGCCCGAATGTACCCGTTCCTGAGAAGTAGATAAGACTAGTGTAGACGGAGTGGAGACAACAAGACGTGTACGTACCCAGAGTGCCTCTGAGTTCAAAGTCCTGGAGCCGAAGGGAACGATGAAGGTGTTCCTCTTCATCGTTCAAAATTCTGGCCGGTGTCGGTGGTTTAGCAGGTATGGGTGGCGGAAGGGGTGCGACGTCGTCACAATCCATATCTTGATCCGGAGCCGACTCGGAAAGCGAATGGGGCGGCGATTGCGGAGGAGATATGCATGGGGAATGGTCGGAATCTTTAGCGCTGTACGGGGGTGGTTCGGAGTCGTCGTCGACAGTCAGCTCGGGCCGGATGAGGACTTGTAGGGGAGAAGAGGGCGGACTGGTCGAGTCTGCGACGACCATGACAGTCGAGCCATGGCGAGAGGGATAGCACGGACGATCGTGGACGCTATCAGGGGAAATTGGCAAAGAGGACGAACGACGGGGGATGACGGGTAAGAGAGTGACGCTCATGAGGAGGTGGGGGTGATGAAACGGATTTGGAACAAGGGAACAAGGGATGAGGGGAGGAGGGAGACAAGGAATAGGATGGCTGTGAACGGTTTAGCTGCGTCAGCTGCGTCCAGCGCGGCCAAAGCAGAGAACAAGGTTGCCTCTTTTCGTCCGCCAAACTTTGCCGAGAACCGCTGATTACCATTTCAGGACTGCCGTACCACCTCTCGTCATCCATGACGATTCTCCGACAACGCGTTGCACGTTGTCAGTAACGCGAACGTGACTTGAAAGATGGCCTCCACGTCAGCTGACGAACCCTCTCTTGACGCCCCTACAGATCCTCTTATGGGCAGCGATAACCAGCAACTCAAGGATGAGTCCAGGCCTGGTGACCGTCTCGCCCTCTACACCGCCGTTGTACGTTTCTTTTCAACTGTCTATCCAAACTCGGACCCCTGATCGTTCTCTAGGCCTCTGCATTGGTGTGACTGTCCCTAATCCATATGATTGAATTGTCCTCTTATCCTCCGTTAGATCCTTCTTTTGTCGACATGGACTATCATCCTGTCCAATAACCCAAGGACACTCTCGTGGTTTGCATTCCACCCCACCCTCAATACACTTGCCATCTCGTGCTTTACCATGGGTACTTTTCCACAGTTCTCTTCCGTCAGGATCACAACTAACTAAATACAACCGTACAGGCATTCTCACTCTTCAGCCAACGTCCCAGCCAAAAACTAAAGCTGACGGACTTTGGCGTCATCAGATCATCAACTTGACAGGGCTACTATGCATCGCCCTGGCTTCCTCCGCAATGTTTACTTACAAGGCATCGCACGGTGCTCCCCACTTCACAACCTGGCATTCTGTACGTGCATCTTCTCTCCCTCTTGCAGCATCCTGACGGAATCCTTAGACATTTGGCTTGATCACCGTCTCCTTGCTCGTTGTCCAGCTCCTGCTGGGCGCGGGAAGCGTCTGGTTTGGCGGCGTTGCCTTTGGAGGTGGTCTAAAGGCCAAGCTGGTGTGGAAGTACCATAGGTTGATAGGCTACTTGGCATTGCTTTCCCTTGTCACTACCGTCCACTTTGGAGGTTGGTCGACATGGGTCTCCGCACACAGCATGTATCCTGCCCGCGTCGTCGCCTACACATTGGCGCCCCTTGGCATCCTACTATCTCTTTACATTCGCATCAGGTGCCCCATTTATTTTCTGACACATCCTCAAGACTTTTCTAACCAATCCTTACTAGGCCATCAAAGATGAAGTTTTTTAAGCTGTGACATCCGAAGGTGCTTTGCCAGCACCCTTTCTTGTATCTTGTAGGGCAGTTCGTCCTAAATAGTGTTTGTCTCCTCGGTGATGTAAATTTGTGAATTAAACGACTATGAGACAAATGTTGGTCTAGACAACGGAAGTTCCCTCGTTTGGCTCCGTCGCTGTCGGCGGCTGCACAACAATCGGCGGAGGAGGATCCAGAACCAAAGCAGTCAGAACTGAGGTTGTTGACAGCTCGACAGAAGGTACTGGCGGTGACAGCGGGATGACGCTCTCTATGAATCCGGGAATGAATTGCTCAATCTTGTCGTGCGTGATATGCCATAGTTGTCCCTCATTTCGCGAGTCTCCATGTTCCTCGGCCAAAGGAGGAAGAAGCATACCGGCCGCATGCATCACGAGGATCACATTTTTGAGTGATTCGTGAACAGCCTCGGACTGCGCAACACAGTCAACCTTCCATTGCGCGTATCAAAAGGAAGGTGAAGCGTACCAGCTGCTCACTGTGGTCTATTTGCATGAGTCGACCCAGGTAGTCGAGGACTTGCATCCAACACTCGGTTACATCCTCTCCCCCAACGTTGTCACTGACTTGAAACCTCATGAACGCCTTGCACAACAGTACAGACGCGCGCAGGCGACTTTCTGTTGTTTCTATGCTGACCGGGGCAACGATCAGCGCTTCGAGCAGCGGGTAGAGCACACGTTGGAAAATTTCTGGAATGTCAGCGCGGGATACAACCACAAGCGGCCCGAGGATTGCGCGGGAAAGTGAGGAAAGCGCATCATGTCGGACCTCGGATGACGCGGATGTGGATCGACGGGATAGAGAGACTAACACCGGAAGAGTGAGTCGATGGCAACCTGCACGGATATTCAGCCCACGATCCAGCCAGCCAGTGAATGACCCGCATCGAAACAAGAAAATTAGCTGACTTTTATCACGAGACTCGCTGCGATTCTCTGTCAGAGAGGGGATGTACTTCAAGATGTCGAACATGAGATCGATAGCTTTTCGTCCTCGGTCGATTACGGAAGAGCTGAGTCAGGTAAGTGAAAGTGTGCCAAGACGGTTATGGGACTGTTCACCTGGATGAATTAGACTGAGGACGCTGCCGAGCGTGTTGCTGCTCCATCTCGGCCACAATCCCAGCGGCAGAGGCAAAGTCGTCAAGCACAGCGACAAGACCAGCAACGTTATCAACACTGATGCACCTTTCGGGTCCTTCGATTATAAGCCGCTGAATGAAGTCGAATGATGCGCGTGCCGCTTCGAGGTTTGAGACGCCCGAGCGGACCGATGCCAAGACGATGTTCCATTCAGTCTGCGAGCTGATAACCTCGCGATGGTTTTGAACGATGAGGGTCAACCCCGAAATAATCTGCTCGGCTACCGAGTTCGCTACCACTGGGGGGAGACCTCCAAGAAGATCAAACGAGAGGTATATCTGATCACGCAATTTACTTGGCTGCGGCAACTGAGTCATCAACCTGGGTGTTTTTGATACGTATCACAGCTCACCTTAGCAGCCAAGATCAGACAAATCCTCATTACAGACACAACTGCGCGCTCAACGAGAAGGACGCTGTACATTTGCGAAGATTTCAGCAGCAGGGATAAGTGCTCAAAAACGATGGGCCTAGGGTAATGAGACAATTGCTTGCTAGCGACTGCGGGGGCTTACCATAGCTCTTCAATGTGTTCTGGTGTCTTGCAGACGATACTGACCATCATCTCGAGTAAAAACACTGAAGCCGGGTCGTATGGTAATGGGCGAGGTGAACTTTCGACAGAGCCGGAAGGGGTATCATCGGACTCGTGTTGAAGGCTTGTATTTGTTCGTTCATAAGCAAGGGCCTCCAGTGATCGAACAGCAGCAACCAAAGGCTCCAAGTCCAATTGCCTACGACGGAGTCAGCGTTATATACTTGCTATTCATGTTAACGCATACATGATCTGTGCATAAAGTTCTTCTAGCCGACACGTGGAGATACAGTCAAGTGCGCAGAGAGTGCTTTCTATATCGGCGTCAGACGCTTTTGGAATAAGATTATCTTGTGAAGAGCTATAAGGGGTCATCAAATATGAGGAAAGAGTCGATAGAAGGCCATCGTTTCTTGGCGGTGGTCGCGTCGGTTGACTACTGCTCCCGCGCAAAGGGATCATGGAAACGCCACCGAGAAAGTCCTCCATCTGAAGCATTCGGGTGGGGAGAAGAGAGTGGATGAATAGATTTAACAAAATCTCGAAAACCTGTATCACATGAAGCACGCTAAAACGCAAACAGACAATGTGACGAACCTGAATCCAGCCTTCACGGATGGCATTTCCGTTGCCATTCATAATGTTGAATAGGACGACGGCTGCCAGCTGCCCCTTCAGGTGTCCACCGAAGCTTACGGCCAATGAGGAGACTGTAATGGATTGTCCCTCGACTTCTACAACGGGGTATATGGGAACTTCGGAAGGGAGATTCTCAGAAAGAAGACTCGTCGCCTGCGAGAGCGAAATGACCACATAATCGAATACTTCCGGGAGTTGGAAGTAACCAGCAAGGGTGGCGCATTGTCGGAAGCCCGCAATAGCACGTTCGATAATGTAGTCATCATCAAAAGTCATGAACGCAAACGTGATCGCGGAAATGACAGGTTTCCAAATGGTTCGGAACATTTCCTTGTCGAAGACAGGAGAATTACAGATCATGAGTTCTCCTGAAAAGCGAGGTGATCTTAGCACAGGGAAACATGCACAGAACTACATACCAGATTGTCGCGAGCGCATGAGTAGTTCTTTCCAAGCAAACTCAAAGCCAAGTTGCCCTGTATGCTCCTCGGGCATTACTATCTCTTGTCTTCGTATAGAGTCGTAAACAGCTTGCTAAGAGAAACGTGAGAAACGAGTATTAGCCTCGGATGCATCTTATCACGTACAAGATACTCAGGTGAGAAGTCGGATCCATCATTGACACCTCTCAGATTACGCTGATAGTCTTCAATAGTCATGCGTTTCTGGAAATTTTCAGATATGGACTAAGAAATGTGATAGTGGCTTAAAATTGACATACCCGAACTTGGGGATTGTGTAAATCGGTATTTAACATGATCACTGAATATGCGAGGACATAAACGGCGTCTTGGCTTTTGATCTCAGCTGGGAGGTGTCGTGAGCAACTATATCCCAATGTATAACAAAAAATAAACCTGGCTTCGATGCGAAGTATATTTCAGCAAATGTCTCGGTGATTCGCGCAATTTGTTGAGCCTCTCCTGGAAGTCGGAAAGTTTCCAAGAGCTCTCTCATCGCATCCGCAATAGGTTTCTGTGAACAAGTCGACAGTTCAAGGTCGGAACACAAATGAGGCCATTATTGAACGCACTTCGCGAAAGTCGAAAAGCCCAACAAAGGCTTTGAGAACGTCGGTATTCTCCGGCTTTGAGATAAAGTCTCCCAATAGCTTCTTGTCGAGCCTAGTACTACTTTTCAGAAATTTCGCAAGACTCTGCGCACGAGTGATCTCGTCCGAGAGGTCATGATATATAAGACCATTTTCCTCAAGGAACGCAAGCCCTGTTTTTGGCTTGCTATTGAAGCGAGCGGCACCGGTTAGAATGAGTCTCTTCTTGGACTTCCGTTGCATTAGCTCTTCGGCCGAGACATAACTCTACGAGAATCAAAAGAGGACTGAGTGATACAGATACACGGTAGCATAATAAGGGACGAACCTTAGGCCACTCTGTGTCTGGCTGGCTATCTGGTTAGTATGGAGGTGTCTGGTCGGCTGATTTGACTCACGACCGCAGCGCGCGTAGCCATTGCATTGATAAATGTTAGAAGGATGTCCAAACACAGGTACTGGGCACTCAAATACGAGATTTGCAATGGTTCTCCGTAATAATCGTTGTACACGCCCTAGAAGGCGACGGTAAATGAGCGGAGAATTAAAGAATGTTATGCGAGTGAACCTTAGTCAATAGGTCGATAACCCTGTCGAACAGGTTTTCTGCGTTGATATCGCAGTCATAGTTACTGAAAAGTTCAACAAGGAAACTCGGGTGGCTCGATATCTGACTGAGGACGTCCAACAGCAGATCTCGTGCGCTCCCGCTGGCTGGGATGACAGATGGTCTGTTCGGCGCTGGACTGCCCTTTTCGACGTCGGCCTCTTCGAGTAGCTCAAGGCTGGAGGCGTGAGAGCCTGGCGAATTAGGACGAGGGGAGAATAATCCACTCTTCGGCACTGGCGTCCCTAGGCGACTTGGCTTGCCCGATACAGGGGGTGCAAGTCGATCCAATGTATAGGCTAGGAATAGTTCCTGCTGAAGCTTCAGATACCTTCGCACACTGTTAATCATCGTAGATATGGTGCGGAGTGTCAGCTGGAAGACGGAAGAATTATCGGATTGGGCTAGCTGGAAGAGATACTTGCATCCATGGTCAAGAACCATGATGCGTAGAGTAGGGAAATCGCCCAGTCGTGGGCCAGACACTTCGAAGGACGTGTTTAACACGCCTAGCGCGAGGAGCCTTGTAGAATCTGTATGTATGCGGTCATGTGGGTCGAGAATATTCACAAGAACTCTGAGCAGTTCAACGATCGACGGTAGCCCATCTGAGATGCCCATCAAAGTCAGGGCGGATAATTGGTAGGCGGTGCTATAACATACAATCTAACTTCTGGGTCGCGGAGGTATCTTGTGGGCTCTCTGAAATGGGGGTCTCTGATTGACCTGCAGCTACAGAATCACCTGACGCCGGCTCTATGGGCCGTGTTGGCGAAGAGGGATCCGTTCCTGCTGTCGGCGTACTCGGAACGACCACTAGCCTTTTCTCCTCACTCACAGGGTCGAGGGTGTAGAGTTTGGACAGGACCGTTCTCACGAGTTTGTGCATCGTCAGCTCAGCGGAGCGCCGCAGAGCCTCTGTTGTAATATGAACAGTGTTACATCGGGAAAAGATACGAGAGGACAGACCACTGAGCCTCATTTGTACACATGTCGCAAGGACAGTCTCCAACATTTCACAGACCTCGATGTCACCAAGCCGTGTACCCCACACCCCACATATGCAATCTTCGATGACGGTCAGTATCCGAAGCAGTACAACCTCATCACCGGAAGAGTCGCTGGCTTCAAATTTGCAGTGGGAAACGGAGGAACTAACAGCCACAAGGGCAACATCGACGGATGGATCGTTTTTTAAAAAGAGACCGCAGGAAAAGAAAGAGTGCAGAGCGGAAAGGGCAGCAGACGTGATGGGACCCGTAGAAAGAGGCGAACGAATGATGGAAAGAAAGGGCGCAAGAATATCAGTGAGGGATATGGACGAGATGTCTAAAGGACAAACAATGATTTTACCGCCGCCTTGTGCATTAGAGACACTCCACACACCTTGCGCACTTCTGAGGGATCTCTTTAGCTCCTCGAAACCCGACATAAGATCCTCCTCTCTGCTCCCTTGTTGCGGTGTTGAGACAATATTTGACCCCGGCCGTCGGAGTCCAAGATTACTTGCCAGGGCTGAGTCCTTGGTGTAGTACGTGTGCATACTTGATGACCACCTAGAATTCTTTCGCATAACCGAGGTTACGGAGAGAATCTCGGAATAGATAATATGGCCGGAGGGGACTGCTTCATTGTGGACAGTGTTGTCGGGGGGCGTATGTGAGGCGGCCATCGTCTGGCAGTACAACGCGCGGTTGCGTACTGCGTTATGCAAGAGGTAAAACTGGCCCAGTAGTGGGGGCTTACTAATAGGAATACCAAATTAGTACACACTATTTCCCATTTTGGTGGTAAAGCACTGGTGTCCAAACTTGAACGTGATGCATATAATTACACAATACAGCCATTGCCCTATGATCCTGGCGCATCCCCTGCACGGCTTGCCATCGCCGCCTGTCCCGCTGCTGTGGCAGCCAACCTCGAGCGCTTCCTTTCCGCCTCTGCAGTGGACAACATAATTAGCCAGAGTCGGAACGTACGATAGTCGTTTAATCTTACCAGCTTCTTTCTCTTGTTCAATTTCTTGAACAATGGCTTCTATTTGTGCAAGATCCAGATTCTGAAGTCAAGTGTAAAGTGGGGTAAGGAACAGCATACGTTACTTCCACTCACTGTGACCTTTCCATATTCTTCCATAACACTGATCTCAATGTTCTTTGCGCCGGTCTGTACAACCTCGAGAAGACTCTTTACAGTAAGTTTAATACTCTCGTCGCGCGTCATGTCATCTTTGTGATTCTTCTCTAAGAACTCCCGAACAGTTTTTGAAGATCTTCCGATGGCGTTGGCCTTACGATGGCATGAACAAATGGACATGGTTTGGTGAGTCAAGTAGATGGCACACCTTCCAAGCACTGTAAATGCCACTGGGCTCAGTTTGGTATAACCGAGGGATCACATCGTTAGGGTCAAACCCTACGATGAGTGTTGAGATGCCGAAAGGTCGAACACCTCCCGACTGCGTATAACGCTTGAAAAGAGGAAGTCAATTTATAAAACCCTTTCACGTCGTCAATGGACGCACCTGCTGGATTCCAGCAACATGTCTGGTGATATACTCAACAGTGACCGGATCCTCTACGGTGAGGCGATGGCTTTGGCATTCCACCCTCGCCTTGTCGATCAGCACGCGTCCGTCGGCTGTAAGACCTAGGTAAAACCATCGCCAGTTGTTTCTTCATGCTCTCTTAGTGAGACAACGCCGGACTAACCAGCAAACGCAAGACAAATGTGATCGTCAAGCATGACGACCTTTCTGACTGTTCGTGGGTCTTGTAGTTGAAGAACAGATTTCTTTTCCACGCCCAGGACCACAACGTCTTTCCCCCGCACACCCACCTAACAAATGTGAGAGAAGTCGAGGTGTATAGGAAGTGTAACACGTACAGCGCAAGTGCCCTTTCTCACCGCTTCTTGGGCATATTCGACCTAAGAGGCATAAGACGTGCTATAAAGGCTGGAAGGAAAGAGCATACTTGAAACAAATGTCCATCGGGTGAGAATACGGTAAGTGCTGTAGGATAAATGAGGAATTGTTTTTTTACGTGAGGACACTGAGCACAGACCGCGATCGTATGACCTAGACATGACTATACTGATGAGCAACAAATGGACGCGTAGGCGTACAGTGAGCCAGTCTATTAGATCATCCGGAGTAAGCCGAAAGGCGATCCCGTCGAATATTATTATCCATTTAACCTGTTAGCATTAGGTTAATAACAGCGTTAATAATCGAAAAATAAAATATTCATAGTTACTAATTCAAAAATAATGCCCAACGAAAGCTGTTACCTTCCGCCGTTACCAATTCCAGTCAGTCAGGTGCTTTCTGTGCTTTCTGTGTTTCTTTCTGAGGGGGAACCTTTTCACAGACAATGGGTTCTATGCAACCATGTCTTTTAGAGCCTTCGAATTGATATCAATTTCGGCGTCAATCTCAATCGCAGAGGCCTTTGTCTTGGCTTCATATTCAGTCACCGTCACTTTCTGGGGAATCCTGGCTCGTCCTCATGGTCTAGGTCATTGTCACCTGAAACATCTCAATTGTCTGTCTGAAGAACACTTTTGTCAGAACAGTTTTGTCAATATTGCGAAACTTTACCAGGCTAGAAACCTCCTCCAAAGGTTTTCAGAAATCTACCCGGACCTCATCGCGTTACTCTTCCAAGAAGTCACTATTTTTCTTTGCTCCTAATTGGTGTGTCTCGCGCGAAGTTCTTTGCTTCGGGATGGCAATTGACCTATTTTGGACAGGATAGTCATCATCTCATTAGTTGTCTCGGCACGTTCTGGCCCCTACCTCTTGACTCCCACGAAATGGCCGATACAACCTACGATCTGAAGTGCTTTGTCGAAGGAGACAACGCGCTCTTTCGTGTCATTGCCTCGTCAATATCCATTGGCGTGTTGAAGGATCTCATCAAGGAAAAGTGCAGGAACCGCGTGCTCAATAGCGTTGATGCCAGAGATCTGACCCTTTGGAAGGCGAGGATGACCTTGGCCGGCGACAGCACAACTAACTCTCCCGCAGGTTGATCTCGCTCCTCCTCTCTAAGATGAGTGGAAGGACCTCATTGGTAAAAACGTGCCGGGTTCAGTGAAGATTGAAGGAGAGCTTGACAACATCTCGGATCATTGGCCTGCGCCTAACCCTAAACATCTACACACTATTGTAGAGCTTCCTTCTGGTGCGTCTTGCTTTTCATCATATGTCAGTCCGCGCTCATTCATACGACGTGGAGATCTTGGTGTTGTTGTTCAACGCTCTTCCAAGCGATGCCGTTTGGATGATTCTGGGCATTCGGAAACCCCTAGTGAAGCAGAGAAGCGGATTGAAGCGCTTGAGAAGGATATTAAGAATTTGCGCGGTCAACTCGGTGAGTTCTTCATCCGTCACTTTGCCGCAGTTCAGGATATCTGACGAACACACCGCCTGAAGCTGCAATGCAATGAAAATGGTTTGCCCTCCCGATCCCCACTGGTTAAAGGAACTTCACTTGAGGGTTTGGAATCATGGGTACCTTACTTTTCCGAACGGTGTAGATCACTCAACTCGAGTGACCTTGCAATTTATTGTATTGCGCTCGAGTCACTCGAGCGCAATATGATGAATTGCAAGATAGGCTGAATCGGAGATACCCGAATCGTGACTCCGACGAGTACGATGGCATAAGTCTCGACAACAATGAGGATCGAGTAGACGATGATGATTCTGATATCAACTCATGCTTCCCATTCGCTCTCAGCTATCCTGTCAACTCAGTCTCTCAATCTCAAGAACATGTCGGACCGCTTCCACTTGCCTCTTTTCATTCGTCAAGAGTAATATAATATTTCGAGGCTGATCAATGAGGGTTCAAACGGCGGCAGAGGTTCGGCTATAGTTAGTGGCGAACCGGGAACGGGTGAGGTTCTTGTCTCCCTGCCTCGCAGCATCTAACTACTAGCATTGCCAATTTCAAGGCAAGACCGCGTATAGAATCATTGAGTCTCTAATCGACGGCGTCCCATTCCTGTCCTAAACAAGGAAGGGAATGTATATCGTGTCACCGAGAACGGTGTTGAGGTGCACCTGTCGTCTTGGTCACCAGAAACACATATCATGGCCTTTGTCGACGGCGACAAGGGGGATTGCGAACCTAATGGCTTCCTCCGCAAACCCTTCGTGCAGATTATTGTGGCATCATCCCCAAGTGGTGCATATCAACGATGGACAGAGAAAACAGGTAACTACACAAAGTTTACCAAATTCGCAACTAGTCTATGGTCGACCCGCGAGCTTTTCCTAACCGGGTTGGTCTTAGCATTTCTTCTTTCAACGCTCGACTGATTCATTTCTTTAGGATATTCCTTCATCCAATTGACATCACTTTTAAACTACTCAGGAAGTCGACCTCGTATTTCGGCTACAATCCCCGCCGATGCTTTGATGCTTCCTGTTCCGAGACTAGATTGGAGGTGAACACGGAGGAGGTCATAGCGCAAATCACAATCATTGGACAAAAGCCGCGCCATATCTTGCAGGAGCTACTGACGTACCCAAGGGGTGCCGATGCCGTCTCCCAGTCAAATTTTCAACTCTACCCAGCCGATGATTTTCGGCAACTCGGAATCTGCCACTGTGAAGTTGTCTCACGATGGGCTTTTGATTCCTTACTGCGCATTTGCGAAATCAACGAAGTTGATGCGGCCACTCAACTTTACCGCCGAATTTCATGAATGCGGCCTGGGGCGGCGTCGTTCGTGGACCGTCTGTTCGAAAGGCAGGCGTTGACCTACTTGGACGGCATTGATACCACCTGCGACCTACCAATACGTGGTTTGACCAAGCCCTGCCAAAGGACGTGGACCTATCGTGGTCGCATGCCACGTATCACCTTTCAGGAATCGAAAGTCATCGAGGAAATCATGAAGGTGGTTGAGGCCAATGAACCAGTACATCTGGTACCTTCAGCGGTCAACTCTCCGACCGTTGATTTGATCGTCTACGACCTGAAGGAGGTCCTCACCTGTATTCAAGTCACGATGAATAGTAGCCACCCTATTGCTGTCTCGGGTCTCCGGCGTATTCAAAAATGGCTGCAACCTGATACACCGCCTGCAAGTCTCCGCCCTAAAAAAAACAAAGCCGTGGCGTATCATATTTATTGTGCCGCCAGATATGGCGTCTAGTTTCACGAAGCAAACGTTGAAAGGTGATACTGTCGAGGGTGAATGGGCTGGAAAGGTGGACCAATATGTGCTAGGGTTGGAAGTTGGAGGTGTATAAAATAGTGCTCAGCAATAGTGTTTAGACCTAGCTAGCTGATTCGAGTTGATTCGACTACATGGACCTGCGCCGCCCCAGCCTGTCACTCACGGGTGTCAACTGATCCCCGTAGCAAAGCCTCAGCCCACAAGGGCCCAAAGCTAGTGGCTGAGCTATCCAAAGAAAAATGTCCACAAGTCCCACGTCGACGACAAGATCAAGAAGCGCATGTCGACACGATCATATGCTACAATCTCGTCCCCTACTACCAGAACCTATTGCCACTACGCTGGGACTCCCCATCTGTGCCCAGTCTACGCCTTGAGCTGGGGGTACCGCTGGCTTCTTCATTGCTGAGGGCGGGAATACTGAGAGGCCCCTCCTTGTCACAGCTTGCCACGTTGTCTTCATGTCACCAGACAAGAGTGAGAATAATCACTTCGAGTGTAGGAATGTCAGTCAGCCCCGTTGTATTGTCACGCTCTCGCCTTGAATATGATCTCAGCATGTATTTTTTCAAGGTACTTGTTAATTTCACAAGTACCTTGAAAAAATCCAGCTGAAGATGAGATCAGATTCAAGGCGCTTATCACCCAGGTCCAGGAGCAGTGTATTAGGGTGATTGAGGGGAAGGACGACCCAGCAGCAAATATGGGGCACCAGAAGGCCCATGTCGAGTTGGATGAGGCAAGGGAGGACGCCAGCCTCGCACCACTCGGCCTAAGCGGCCCTGACGTCCGACTCCATGAGATTGTCACGGACTCGGACCCGGACTTCCGTCATGTCGCCGCCGGCGTCCGACCAACCTTAAGGGCCCGTTCGGCAGCTCCAGTTTCAAAACCGGCGGGTTTCAAAATCGGGCGATTTCGAAACTGGGGACGCGAAATCGGCGGTGGCGCTAGAGTCACACTATGTCACACCCTTTCCTCATCGATTTCGACAATTTTTCGAGTCTGTCTACTGTAATAACTGTATATACCTTGTCATAATGGTCTCTACAACTTCTCAAAAGGCAAAGGCCTATATTGCCTGCTGCTCTGTAAGAACCCTAACAAGCTTGGCAGAGTTCTCGGGGCTCCACTTCATCTGCTTGGGAGGTTTGGTGGGGGCTGGTGGCCCGTGTTGGTTTCTGCTGTTTGGTGCTTGGTTTGGTGCAAGTTTGTGCAGATTTCCCTGGAATTTTTTAGCTTCAGGGAAGTGACGGGAGTTCCATTCTCCTGGCTGGAAGACATGGGTGGGTATAATAATAGTAAGAAAGGAGAGGAAGGGAGACACGAGAGCAACAAGAACTGTCAAGAAGTGGAGTGACGCGACCAAAGACGCGATGTGACAGGCTGTTTCGAAAACGGGCAGGTGCCGAACAGCGTCCCCAATTTCGAAAGTTGGCCAAAATCCAAATTCGGCAAATCGGGCGATTTCAAAACTGGACCATGCATTTTGGCGGGCGCCGGTTTTGAAACCGGAGCTACCGAACGGGCCCTAAGCTCGTCGTGAGGACTCGGAGGAACCGAGGAACCGTGACACAGGAGGAGTATCATACTTCTCCCCTCCATAGCACACTTTCTATAGTAACTATACACGCATTTGTTTCGTCTACGTGCCTCCATCACACTTACCATACACTCATAGCTACTCGTCTACCACACCACTATAGCTAGTTATCCACAGGAGTTATCCACAGGAGTGAATCACACGCATCGAGTCACGACACTTGTCAGTGTGCTCACGTGATTTGTGCTCACGTGATCTAGGACGATACACACGCGTCTGTCCTCCCTCGAGCTCAGTACTCCGTGCATACGAGTCACTGAGGGTCATCTCTAGGATCTCACACGTTCAATCGCCATTGCAGAACTCGAAAGGCAACGTCGCAGCTGATCTACAGCGTAACGTGTTCAAAAGTGCTCTATCCCTCTGAATGATTCTTAGCCACGCACAGTTTGTTTTTACTGTATCTCCAAGGAAATCGGAACGCTCGAGAATGATATGATGGAACTCGAGGAGAGTCACCACACACTAAAACAAGCGTCGAGGTATGTGCCTTATTTACTGCTCTCTCGCTTACCCACTAACACTCTCACCTCTCACCCAAGTGAACCACTGTTCTGCATGTTTTGCAATGTAGATCTTATGAAATGGTCGCCTAAAGACAGACAATCGCACTATGAAGCCCACCTTTCCAACCTAGACACACTGCGTGCGCACTAACTGTCCTATCTCCGGCCCTTGCGAATTAATTCTTTGAATGTTGCGAACAGCACCCCCGACCTCCGGCTCACGTACACGACACTCGCCTTCGCATGCCAAAAGCTCACGAACCAAGGGCATTTCCCTCTCTAGCCGCTCTGCGAAAGATCAATTTTGGTACCATTCTCTCGGGATCGAACCGCCCTCTAATTACACCCCCGGTTTATACGCTTTCTCGTTATTCAAAAAGCCGGCGTTTACCTTTCTCCAGGGCTCATTCCACTCCTGAGAAGGATGTTGTTGACCTCCGTGGAGAGAAACACCACTCGTCGTGCTGTGCTCTGTTATGAGAGGGCGGTCCACATATACCACGAGATGTGGGACGCAGGCTGGGCCTGCGGGTAAGCTTATTCATCCAGTGCAGAGACAGGTGTGTTCACTAGTTATTAGTTACAGGAATTTCATGATGTTATGCGCTGTTTTGATGGACCAACGCATGAAGCCAGAATATCCGTCTTTGATAATCAACCCGATCTCTCCAGGTGTCAGCAATTTGAAAGTTTGGATTGAAGAAGCTTGGAAGAATGGTGAATACCTCCATCAATCTGCGCGCCGCGTGCCTTGATCCTCTCAAGTCAGGTTTTGACCCCGATGGCGCGGAACAGCTAAAGGGCAAGCTCGTCGGCCACAACAAGTGGATAGGCACTGCCGGTAAAAATCATTCAAAAATCTATCTATTAACTGGCTGATCTCTGTCCGATAAGAATTATACGTGGCATTCACGTACAGAGGAATTCCGTAACTACCGCCCCTCACCATTTGAGACGAGGATTAGAGTCTTACTCCAACTTACTCAGATCTCGACTTATCGATTTTGATACTCCGGATGGTAGTACGTTGCGAAGCTATATATTCTTCGCCATCCGATGATGGAACACTAGCTCCTCTTAGATGTGACCCCTTTACTTGATTGGATTAAACAGTATTTCGACACTCAAACCGAGGATCATCCCACCTCTGTGCAAGAGAGGTGGCGAGCGGCAACCCCTGTTATGATATCAGACCGCATGCCACTTATCCTCCAGCAACCGGGCCACTCGCGTACGATTATTGGTTATGAGATAGCGAAAGACGGCAGTACCACTCTGCTCACATTCGATCCCGCAATGTATGTATTCACTCTCTCCACTCTCGTGCTCCGGGTCGTTCATGGTTCCATCAGACGTATGACACAACTTGATATACGTCGCACTGCCCTATCCTCTCTCAACTTGTCCAAACAGCGGACGGGTCACAGCAGCACAGGGCATCTCGCAGAATCTCTGAAGAAACCATTCCAGACTCATAGTAAGCGTGCTGGCCCGTCGGCAGAAGGACAAGGAGACAGCTCTCCGAAACGACCACGGATTGGTCCCATCGGGGACGTCGTCGCCGCCACTGAGGACCACGAGAAGACATTGGATATCAGGAAAGTATTGAAGATATTCAGAGTTGATCATAAGAGACTTGCGTGAGTCCCGAATATGAGCAGCATCTCTGTTGGTCTTGCTTACAAGGAAGTAGGAGAAAAAAGAAACACCAGGTGTTGTGGTGTCCTATGGAGGACCCGCTGACTGAATCGGATAAACAAGCACGACGGGAGGTGAGAAGTGAACACGTGTGATAGTTAGATTATTATCACCGTGCTATTGACAATGGCACCCTACCCTACATCCCCGTAATCAGACAAACAATATCGTCGTTCTATGAGTTACACGACGTATCATTGCACGATGCGCATATCTAATCATTACATTATTCTACGATATTTTGAATGGAGGGACATGTTACTACACAGATGCCATTACTACATCCGCATCGACTCTACTAGTGTTCGTTCCCTGCGGAAGAGACAAAGATACGTCACCGAGCGGAGGAGAAATATCCAAACCAGCAACTGCGTATCGAAGGGCACGTTCCCAAGCTTCCTCAACGCGATACCCACCAGCCCGCATGATGCCCTCCTTATCCCTCCGAACGGCATCGCTCGCCGGATCAAAGTACGAGGTCCGAAGGGCATACATATCCTCATAAGCGTAATACGTATCCGACAGCGGTACGTGCGGCTGGTCGGGCACAACAGCCGCGTTCTGTGCAGCGCGCAAGCGCATCGCCTCCTGCTGCTGTGCAAAGACGGCCTGTTGCGCCGCTGCGGTACGCGCGGCGGCACGCTTGAGGGCCTCGGCGCGCGCCTGCGCGACGAGTCTTGCGGCGTCCGCGTCGCTATTTTCCAAATTGTCGATCAACGCGCGGCGCTCGCCCTCGCGCGCATCGCGCTCCTCTTCTTCGGCCCGACGGAGCTCCTCGGCGCGCAGCTGGCGTTCGCGGCGCTCGGCCTCTTCTTGTTCCTTGAGCGCCTGCGCGTACGCCTCTTCGCGCTGTTGGTTGAGTTCGATGAACGCCACGTTTTCTTTTCGGTAGGCGGCGATGCGCGCTTGCGTTTCGGGGATGTCGATATCGTTTATGAGATTGAAGGCTTGCGTACGCGGAAGTAATAAAACGTTTTATTATTATTCTTTGTTGAAAAGGAGGATGAGGTGACTCTTACTGATATCTTCCACTTCTTGGAGGTAATCGTTGTAAGAGCGGAGATCAGGAAAGTCTTCTCTGCGCTTGTTGAACCTGATCCCGGACAGGGTTGAGCAATGTCTTAGAGACGGACCAGAACCAGAAACACTGCGCCACGGACTCTTTGGCAAGTTTTCTCCTGATAGCGACTTCTTTCTCCACAACGAGATCTTCAAATGTTTGGGGAATGAAGGTCATTTTCTTGAGTGTCTTTCCACAAACAGGACATGGGGCTGGGCCCAAGGTGTAAAGGCGGTCTATGCAGGATTCACACCTTGTCGCATGAGGTTCGAAGTGAGTGAAAGGATGAGTTCGACGGATCACGCGACACACATTTTGTGATAACACGAGCTCACAAGCAAGCGGAGCTTTGGGTTCAAGTATCTGTCCGACTTGCACACTGGGCATTGATCGTCCATAGACTTGACGGCGATAGCATGACGACGGTCAGTAGGAGGATTTGGATGGAGAGCTGCGAGAGAGAGAGAGAGAGAGACTGACGAAATACTCGGATGTCCTTCCCGAGGCATCTTTAACCCCACCGCTGAATACTATCGTAGAGGAGGTCGACTGTGTCTGCGGCGTATGGGACCGGGTCGCAGGCGTTGTTGTTCCCTTGCGGATAGTTGTTCCTCTGAGCCAGCTTCCAGCATTACTCCTACCTGATGACATAGAAAGAGAGAGAGATCACGTCATCCCACTATTCACATCTGGTGTCGATTTGTGATGCAACTGTCCCGACCTCCTTACCTAGCCTCAATATAATGTCATATAATGTCATTGACTAGTCAGTACTAGTCAGTTATTATTCCAGCCATGTCCTCCTCCTCCTCCTCCGCCCGTCCACCGCTGCCAGTCACTCGTCCCGCGTGGCAACATCGCCTCGCCACCCTTCCCGGCGACCCTGAACACATCCCATCCTTCTTCTTTGCCCATGGCTCCCCAATCCTCACCATGAATGATTCTCCTGACCTGAATCCCCAGATGCGCGCACTCATCCAGCGTAGCGGCCTAGAGAGCCCCTTTGCTAACTTCCTGCGCGATTTCGGTCCCGCTCTACTCGCCAAGTATCAGCCAAAGGGTATACTTGTCTTCAGTGCGCATTGGGAAACAGAGGGAGAACAACTTGGTACGTACTGTACTGTACTGAGAGTGGGGGAATAAACCCCGTTATTACTTCTCATTTCGGAAATATAGTAACAGACTATGGCGAGGAAAACCCGCTGCTCATGGATTATTACGGCTTCAAGCCCGAGTTCTACGAGTTCAAATTCAGCTCGCGCGGTGACGCTCAGCTATCCCAACGCGTAGTCGAGCTATTCAATCAAGTAAACCTCCGTTCGCCGGCCCGTTACTTTTTATTCTTATCTGACTTTAGTGTTTGCGTTGCGTTGCGTTGCGTTGCGTTGCTGTAACGAATAGGCGGGTATCCGCGCTCGCCTAATATCGAAGGATGAAGCCCGCGGCGCAGACGGACGAGGTTTCCAAGGGCCAGGCCTAGACCACGGCGTCTTCATACCCTTTCGCCTTATGTTCGGCGAGGACTTCCGCAGTGTCCCCATCGTACAGGCATCAATCGATGGATCGTTGAGTCCCGAGCGCAGCTGGTCGCTCGGTAAAGCGATCACTAAGCTCCGGTGCGTCTCAGCGTGATACCGTACCGTAACTTACTGCACAAAGAACTGTACTGATCCCGTACTGCAGGGAAGAAGGCATCTTGGTCCTTTCCGGCGGTCTGACCATCCATAACTTGCAAGATCGATCATGCTTCACTCCCGAAACGGCCAACCCGCTTACTCGGGAGTTCAACGATGCTGTTTCTTCGGCCATTTCTCTTTCGGATGTGAGCATTCCCCATCCCCATGTGAACTGTATTCCTTTTCGCTGACAGCGCCACTCAACAGCCCGTTGCGAGGAAGACAGCACTTGTTGCCCTCACGAAGCACAAAGGTTTCCGGCTGGCGCACCCACGAGAGGACCACTTCGTCCCTATTTACGTAGCCGCGGGTGCTGGTGAAGACGGTAACGTGCACGTGTTGTCTGGCATTTATGGGTGTCAAACAGTTGCGTTTGGCTCATGAAAAATGCCACGGAGGAAGTCCCCGTCCAAATAAATGCTTCATTAAATGTAGTGTACACTAAGTATCATCAAAGTTGTAATAAGCGCAGACTGAATTGTCGAATGGTCACAACGCAGCACACTTGGTGGCACAGAAGCGAAAAGCAAAGAGACGTAAGGTCTTGGGCTCGTAGGCAAAATCATGAAAGATACTCATATCAGTCGTCTACACGACCGTCCCCTTTTCGTTCCGGACGATTGGCCAGATACCATCGGCCTTCCACTTGTCGACGATTTCGTAAAGGACTTCAGCCGTCATGCTGGGCCGCTTCAATTGGTAGCCGATAATGCGCTGTATCTTCTTATTGGAGAAGGCGACGGTATGCTTCGAAAGCGAGAAGGTATTCATGTATGCCGTCAATGGTGTTATGGTTACGGGGGGGTCCGACCTTGTGAGCATTTCCGCCCATGCGCTCACGTGTGCTTCGTTTATGTCTTCCACAACATCTTCGAGGCGAAACTGAAAGGGGTTACATCCATAGCAGAATACCCTGTCAGGAGAGAAAACGTACCCTGAGCATTGCACTCGTGACAAAGTTATGGTACTCGAAGGTAGTACCAAAGATCCCAGTCATAGTTTTTCCAGCCTTGTCAAGCGTCGTCCCATTATCGTCCGTCTGGGAGAAGTCAGCTTTCCTTCGATCCGCCACGCTGATAAAACAATACTCGCGAGGTTGAACAAAGGTGCAATAACTTTCGTCTCTGGCGGAGGCATGCCCGTTACTTCCGTCACTTTACTCTTGTCGTTCTTCCAGTAGATCTCTTCTCTCGCCAACTTGAGTGCCTCTTCACGACCGACACGAGACATCCACTCAGCGGCGGCCCAAAGGCCACCGGCAACGTCATCGGAATGAATTGTATTCATTGCATTATGGCCGGGGCTCCATCTGAACACCAAATAAAAATCGCTTAGTGCAGCTAGTTGTGACGGAAGCTCACAATGATTTCATGGGCTTTTTCATGTAGCCATACACGGCTGCCACCGTCAGCACGTTTGTCACTGCAGGCTATGTGAGATTAAGATGACAGAAGAAGTGATTTACCCACTCAAGCCAAAGTCAATGTAGGGTCCATAAACGAGGCCGATGCGTAAGATAACAAGATTGAGGCTAATACAAAGTCACAAGCGGCATCAACGCAGATGGACGTGACGCACCCATCAATTGCACCCAAGATGCGAAGAGACTCGTGCCACCATGTCCCAATGACGCCCTGAGGCTTTATTTCTTCTTTCTCCTCGTGCGAGCCCTTGTCGGTAATCTCGTACCAAGGCTGCTGTAAACGTACGTATGCCTTGACGTTTCGGCGAGCAGCCTCCTCTCCAATTAAACGCGCGACATTACATGTATGGTTGATTTGGACCTTGGATGTGCACAAGATAAGGGACATTGCATGATACAAAGACAATCGAGAGACGCACCTTCTCGGGACGGTCATGAGCTACCTCTCCGGTCAAATCAAATACGAGCGAATAAGGATCTTGTCCAGCCGGTGGATCAAACGCGGATGAGACAATTGCTGGCAGTAGCATTGGACCCTTCAAAGGGGGGAAAGGAGGAGAAAGGAAGTAGACAGACCAGGGACAGTCAGATTTGCCTGTCTATATTCGACGTTTTCTTTGGCCAGTATTCGGGGGAATTCCGGACCAAGATACCTGTGCATTTTGATGCTATCAGGCCAGGCGCAAATCAAGGATTAAATGGAAACCCGCACGTTGTGGGGGGGAATACAGAGTATTTGTCAACGATGCGCAAGTTCTGGGTTGCAAGATTGGGCGACGGAAGGACAATCAGAATCGAGTACGAACAGAGACAAGGGCTTCCCCCTCTGGAGGGATCAAACAGCTTGTCAATGCACGAGAACAAGTGTTGACGCCGCCTGAAAAGGTGTCTCAAAAGTAGGAGATTGGCAGGGTGTCCATGACTGACCAAATATGATGGCGCTGGGTTTTTGGGTCATGGTAACCGGTAAAGAAAAGGGATGGAAGGAAGGTCAAGAAGAGGGCGCAGATGAGAGAGGAAGTATAAAAGAGAGGGTGGACTGAGAGGGATGTCCCTCGAGCTTTTGTTGGTGGTTGGCGGGAGAGGTGTCAATGAGATATGAGATAGGGTTATTGTCTCCCTTTCTAATTTACTAAGTTACTACAAACTTAGGCTCTCTACCGCTTCACCGTCCCCAAATATTCGTAGACAGCAGAAAAATCCTTCCTCGAAAGCTCTGGGTATTGCTCCACAGCCTCCATGTAAATCTTCTCTGCGGCTTCGGCCAACGGCACTGGTGAACCCGATTCCCTTGAAACATTCGTCGCCAATCCCATATCCTGTCCGACCCCAGTGAGTCAAATTTGTCAATAAGAGTCCCTTTACGCCACCTACCTTTATCATTAACGCCGTAGCAAAGCCGCCTTCAAAGCCACGCTCGCATGGCGGAGACTTATCTGGCAATGCCCCAGGCACAGGGTTATTTACACTCGATGACCAGCATGCCCCTGTGGAATTATTGATGACGCCGGCCAAAACTGCCGGATCCAATCCGAGCCGTTGTCCTAGTAGCATGGCTTCGGCCACGACTATCTGTTCCACGCCGAGTATCAAATTATTACATATTTTGGCCGCGAGTCCAGACCCCGTAGGTCCGCAATGAATGACGCGCTGACCCATAAGTGCAAGTATCGGCGAGGCACGGGTGAATGACTGTTCGCTGCCTCCCACGAGGAAAGACAACGTTCCTGCTTTGGCGCCTGTCACACCTGCAAAGAGTCAAACCTCGACGCTCTCTTATGGGCATACGATCAGCATGCCTCCGGAGACGGGAGCATCCACCATCCCTGCCCCCGCGGCCTGCGCTTCTGCGGCAACATCACGACCGACTTGTACGTCGAGGGTGGTTGAGTCGATGCAAACTGTGCTTGATGCGTCGACCGGTGGCATAGAACGAAGCGTCTGGATGATACCGTTTGATTCCAGATAAACCTGACGAACGTGGGGCGACGAAGGCAACATGGTGATGATCGTCCCAGACGCCCGAGTGGCCCTGTGCTATATTTAGGTGTAATAGGAATGGCCATCAGTTGGGTGCGCACTCTTCTGGGTTGTTGGCGACATTTATATTGGCGCCTTGAAATTGTTTGCGGAAGTTGTTAATAAATTGGGCGGCTACCTCTGGCACTGCATCGAAAACAACAAAGCTAGAGTTGCCCTCGTTGGCAAACCGCTTGGAGAATAGGTTGTATGCCATTTCGGAACCCATGCGACCCAAGCCGACGAAACTGATGCTATTTGCGCGCGAGCGGGACACATGACTGAAAAGGTGAGCGGTCGACCTCATGAGTGAGTGATAAAGAGAGATGGTGATGCCGCATTGGCGCCAACTGGGCGCATCTTGCATGTCCTCTAAGGTCCTGTGCTTTCTCCTTCTGCACAGAAGGACACTGCCTTCTGTTCAGTTGGCATACGCCGTTAAAGCGGTTCTATTCAATACCGTACTAGTGTGCCGGCAAATGGCAGGGGCTCTCCACATATTACTCGTGTGAGTGGTTTCTCGCTTATGATTCGTGTCTTCCCCCCCTCCCCCGCCTGGATCTTATCAAGCTGAACATTGTGCCGATGATCACGACCTCATTCCATCCAGTAACGCTGGGCTCAGAGGGTACCCTCTCTGTGACGTCCTTTGCTGGATCTAAGTCTTCGGATGGTGGCGACACACAATGGTCTTCCGCTTCCACTTTCCTATACGAGAGTTCCCTTGTCACTGTCACCCTTGGAAAGCGCATGTGGGGTCTAAAGCAGCCCGCATACGGGTTCAATGGTATTGTGCAAGGAGCCATTAAACTGAGTAGGAAGTGTACCCACGTTGTTCGCGTGGAAGCTTCAGTTGAGACAGCCTTACTCATTCGCCACGTGGGGCACAGCTGACAGACGTGGTCTTTATTTAACAGCTCCTGGGGAGAGTGAAGGTGACTTTGTCAGACAGAGGATTGATTTCTGAGCAGGTCAATCGAAATCTACTCACCTCTGCCATTGTCCTCTCTTGTCCTCCACGTGATGTATTTACCCCTACCGAGGAGTGTTTACCGTTCGTCATTCCGTTTCCATCCCATGTGGCAGGTGGTACAAGCCCACTTCCACCCTCCTGCGCTTGGTGGTCGTCTACGTTCTCAACCGAGGTGGAGTACTGCGTCAGAATCGATGTACATAGAAAGGGACTTCGCAGACATGAACTGTATGGGTTCTCTTTTGCCACACGTTCGTCTTTGACCCCGTCTCTCTAGGAGGATTATCCCTATAATGTACCTTCCTAAAACATGGCCCTCACATCCGATCTCCAGCAGAGAATCCATTTTTGGTTCACCTTCAAGTTCGACCGTCTATAAGACAGTTTCACTACATCCTGTATGGCCCTCCGATGTCCCACCCAAGGCCATGGCTACGGTGCCGACAGTTGAGGCAAGCTTCGCAGTCACTTGCATCCACACCAGCCACTTTGCTCACCGAATAGCAGCTGTTCTATCCATCCAACGTCACATACCCTTCAGGCCAAACCATTCATCTAAGGCTTAGTATCGAGAGCAGGGGGGCTCCCGCTCTTGCATTACTCCTCATCCAAGGACTAGAAGCCCAGTTGGTAAAGTACATGGTAGCGCGGACTCAGAGTGATCGGGTTGTTGGGGGGAGAGAAGTAGTACTGAGCAGAGGGAACGTCACTGAAATCGACACCACTGAAGAAGGTTTTGCCATCTCATATTTTGATCTTACTCTTGGGGAGCCCGGAAAAGAGCTGTCCTGGGCAATCGACGACGACATCAAAATGACCGTGAGTTGTCTCTCTTACGAATTCTCAAACTGACTGACTCGAATAGTATCTGATCCGAGTTTCTGTGAGCTGTCCGGACAGCGCGTTAAACTTTGTGCCAACGTATAAACATGCATCACGGATCGGAGTAGCCACGGAAACGTGGGTTCTCCGTGAACGTGGACTACTTGGGTTCGGTGGATTTTCGGACCCTGCGATTGGAATGAGCGACGAGAGTTTAGAGAGGCAACGAGTATCGAATGTCAACGTAGGTTGGCAGTAGGGTAGAGAGCGGTAGATAGAGTGTGATTATGATAAACCCATTTGGACTCATCCTTCCTCTCCGGTCTCGGCTCCCCGCCCGCGCTCGCCTCACACTTCGTACACTCAAATGCTCGCCGCCGCAACCTCTTTCTTTTCCAGATCGAATATCTCTCAAAACTATGTCATCGGTGGTTCTTCTAGCAGTCGCACCCCCACCCCAACGCCAGGACCAGGAGCTGGGGCGTCTTCCGCTACTCTTCCTGCACCCGCCCATGTCCCTCCATTCCAAGTCGGCCTGTGGCGTGTTCAATCAGCCACTCACAAGGTCACAGGTAAACGCGTCTCGGTGTGGACTTTCGACAAGAGGAGCGCGGAAATAGATCGCCTGTCGCCAATGGCTAGGGACAAGACGATGGATGTTCTTAAGGCAGAGGTGCGTCTCATGCAAGCGGGATTGAGAATGACCTACTAACGCATGTAAATGCGTAGGCTACATCGTTGAGCAAACTAAGGCATCCCTGTATTCTTGGTACGCTCAGTATTCTTCATAATTTTGCGTAACGCATGTGCCTCATGGCAGTGAAGAGATGGTCGAACCCTTAGAAGAGACGCGCAGTGAGCTCATATTCGCCACCGAACCTTTATTATCATCTCTCTATCTCTCCGTCCCTGGCTCTCCCCATGCCTCCGCGTTTGTCGATCTGGATGAAGTCGAGGGGAGTGATGTACAGAACCAAGACTGGGCATCCGCCAGCTAACAAGGCAACTACAGATCCAAAAAGGCGTGTTACAACTCTGCAAGGGCCTATCATTTCTCCACACATCCGCGCGCACTATCCACTCCAACATCAACACAGAAAGCATTCTAATTAACAATGCCGTACGTTCAGTCCGAGAGCCTCAAATTGATGCGTCTCAACTTTCCGCCTATAGGGAGATTGGAAACTGGGTGGTCTTGGTCTCACTATTCCCCTCAAACGTTCCGACGGCTCCTTGACCGACTGGGAATTCCCGTCGTATGATAGCAGGATGCCATCCTATGCCCAACGATCATTTGATTACATCGGTACGCAACGACACGTTCGCTACGTAGAGCAAGGTCATCGCATCACGTTGACATTACTACCGCAGCTCCAGAATATGCCCTTGACGAAGTCTTGAGCACCGCCTCGGACATGTATTCGTTGGGCTGCCTGATACACGCGGCGCATCTCAAGGGCGAACCGCCGTTCAAAAACTTCGGTAACTTGGGGAGCGTAAGGGAACATGCCGGGCAGCCGCCTTCTGGAATAGCACGCTTAGACAAGGATCTTCAGGGCATGTCGCACTTTCAATTGTCAGTCTGTGTTGCTGAGTAAAGTCTCTGATGCAGCGATGCTCGCTTCTCTGATTACCCGGCATTCACAGAGCCGGCCGACACCCAGCTCGCTCCCATCCCACTCGTTCTTCTCGTCGTTGCCGATTTCGACGCTCAACTTTTTAGACCGATCCAACTTTGCTGCAAAATCTAGAGAGGAGAAAATATCATTCATGAAGGGACTAACTAGTGTCCTTGGTCGTTTCACCGAAGGTCTTCGCGTACGGAAGGTCCTTCCTTCCCTGCTCGAGGAGGTATGGATCAGGTTTTAATTATGGAATTTAATTTCAACTTTTTCTAGATGAAAGACCCTCACCTTCTACCTCACATCCTACCCAACGTGTTCGCTATCGCGACCATCGTTTCTCCCCAACAATTTGTCTCCTTGGTCCTGCCCAGCCTCAAACCTCTGTTCGCTATCAAGGAACCACCCCAAAACATGCTCACGCTGCTGGATAACCTGAACACACTTCAGGAAAAAACCGACAACGCCGTATTCAGAGAACGTACGTCTGAAACCCCTCTCATGTTGCCTTATGTTTCAATATGCGCTTCAGATGTCCTTCCCCTTGTATATAATGCTCTTGAGTCGGAACATGCTCCTGTATGTGATTACGGCGTTCCTCCTTTTCAGAATTCTACTTAGTCGTTTCAAGGTCCAAGAACGCGCCCTTAAGGTTGTACCCGGCCTCTGCGAGAGCATAGATTATGCCGAAGTTCAATCCGTTCTCTTCCCGAGGGTTGCGGTACGGTTTTCCAAATCGTTTCCGTGAATATCTCACGTACGGCGCCATAGCTTGTTTTCACCAAAACCCGCATCCTGTCCGTGAAAGTGGCCACTCTTGTCACATTCTTAAGCATGGTCAAAACACTTGATCAGGTAAATGCTCAGGTCATTGCGCGTCCACGGCTCGACTGATTATTGTCCAGACAAGTCTGACGCAAAAGCTTGTCCCTCTCCTTTCGAAGATCCGTACCAAAGAGCCGGCGGTGACGGTGCGTTTTGGATTTCCTCTCTCTGCAGAGTAGAAACCCATGTAAAATCTGACAGATGGCTACTCTATCCGTACAAGAGGCAATGGGTCTAAAGGTCGACAGAGAAGCCGTGGCAACTCTTGTCCTCCCACAGCTATGGGCAATGTCCATCGGCCCTTGTAGGTTTTACTTTTGTTTTATGTCAATTATGTTTTTCTAAACATCTCCACAGTGCTTAATGTCCAACAATTCCAGCGATTCATGGGTGTGATCAAGAAATTAGGGGATCGCGTCGAAAAGGAGCACGACCAGTTTTTGCGCGATTCGCAGCGCATAGAAGATCGCTCTGCAACCGCGGTCAACAGTTTGTCGGATGGGCTAAATACCAGAGGGGGTATGGACTTTGAGACTCTCGTTGGCGGAGCAGGCACCGATAGCATCAAAGCCGACACCGAGTTGAATGGGAACTGGGAAGACGACGTCTGGGGTAGTATCCTGTCGTCCAACTCGGAGGTCCGTACTCCTCCCCAAAGCAGAAAAAAAAGAAAATGAGATGACTGACTTTTGTCGTCCACCACAGAGCCCTTCGATCTCCCAAACAACTTTTGTCTCTTCAATGTCCGCACAATCTCAACCGACAACGCAGAGCCTTCCCTCTTCACCACGCATTGGCACATCTATTGGTGCCGCCCCAATATCGAGACCACTAACGTCGCGAACCACCACGGGGAGCAATGGGCTACTACGAGTCGGCTCGTCCATCGCGCCGCCACCTCTTTCCTCTTCTACACTCGCATCGACGTCCTCCCGTTCCATGAGCCCACCACCGGCCCAAATTGCACGATCTAAATATCAGGGGAGTCTACTATCATCCCAAGGCACCAAGCAAAGTACGCCTCAGCCACCACAAAGATCCACCCTCCCTAAACCCAACTATAACGTCTCGTTGTCCGACGTCACCACGACCACGAATTCGAGCCAACGACCCCCGCCGCTCTCTGCACCATTCATGACATCCCCGAGCCAGCTGCATGCCAGTGTACCTACTGGCAATGCCCTTTCTACAACACCGGTGGTATCTCCCCCAGCATTTTCCCCGCGCCAAGGGATGGGCGATATTCTCACACCTCTCAAACCGCAACGAACGTCGTTGTCTGGGGTCGGCACAAAAGCGCAAGCGTCGAAGGACATATTGAGCGACTTTGATCCCCTCGCATAGGTTCTTTTATTATATTACATTCATATTAATTTACTCGGATGACTGCAATCTTTCCTTATCTTTCAACGGCACACGTCAATCAGGACATCTACTGTCCATGAACGTGCTGAGAACCGTCTGGGATACACCTGAATGGTAGGTGGAATGCGCATGTAAGCACGGCAGTAAGCACAGTAACCGTTATGCGTCAAGCTTCTCAACAACGACGCCTTCGGCGACGCCCACGCCTCGTGCTTCGACTACGGTCAGGGGCTGATAGGTCGTATCTCCTTCAGGCTCAGCTTCGCCCAAAGGAATACCCAGGATATCTCTTAGGACTACCAAGGCGCCTCTCTTTGAACTGATTTCGTTGCCCTTTCTACAGAGACTGCTCGTAGTACCTTGCCGTCGTCTGTTAATGTCCCCGTCTTCAAAGATGAAGTATAGAGCGCTCACAGTTCTCACAGCCTTCCATATTCACACAATCACAGGAACTGACAGCTTCCAGGGCACGAAAGAGAAGGTCGGATGCTTTGTCGATTGTTTAGTATATATATATACCTGGGACCATAGTGACCAGGGTTTTCACTCACTGTGATCAAATGCCTTGGCAGCAACACCACCCGTACTTCTCCCGGCAAGGTCGTAGAAAATAAGACTGTTCTTGGATTAAGTGACCTCCCGCCTGCCGTTCTAGCTAGAGAACGTACCGCCCAGGCCGCTTCCGGGAAGATTCTTTTTTTCCCATCTCTTTTTTAGGAACTGGGCATTCTGTCCGTAGATCACCCGCCATAGGGAATTGGTTGAGGAATGCATGGGCTGCGGCGTGGATAGCGGCGGCAGCATCACCGCCTAGGAGATCCAAAGCTTCTTTTGACACATCGATCCACATCCCCGTCGTGGTGTTCTCGTAAGGAGGCATGTCAACCCACACGGTATCGATGATTTTTTGGCCGCTTGGTGGAAGTCATCAGTGACCGGATTTTTAAATTATGAACGTTTGGACGCACCGTATCTTATGGTAGCCTAGGTCAGACGTCATGAGCGCATCAATGGAACCTAATACATCATAAGCAACGCACCGAATACAACCGAGCGCCGGTTGACTTCTGCGGAGGTCCTAGTAAGTGTGTCCACACGACAAGCAGTCAAACTACGTACTGCCGTATAGAGCCCTTCGTGGCGAACCTTTGATCTCCCGAATTCGCCATGTCTGTATAGGGTCGACATCCCTGAATGCGTCAAAAGAGTTTTAAGGTTAAGGTGTTACTACCGGTGATGAAAAGCCACAAACGTGAAATCCCTGTTCGACCCGTAAATGTGTGAGCAATACTCGCGCTAGAACTTGATTAAGCTGACGAAACGGAATAGAACATACCTGGGCGTCGTGATCCAATCAACATCCGTGCGTATAAGCCTGGCTTGCTTTGAGTCATGGTTAATTTCTCTAACCTGGAATTTTCGTTCAACAGGGGCACATTGTCAGGATAAAGTTCTGTTAAAGAACTCACGATGTAAGTTTTGCCCTGGTGCAGGAACTGCGACGGATGAACGATGGGGAAGCAGCGTGGTGATTGATTGAAGGGCCCAACTCACTATAGCTCCTTCGTATAATTCGAATAGTGCCCTCGAAATCTCGGTCTCCTCAAGAATAAGGCCCTTCACACCGAATTCGGTAGCACTGACATCTATGACCGTATACTTCTCTTCTTCAGCCCCTCTAACGGAGAGACCACTAGCAGGATAAGGCAGGTGCTTTGGGTGCGTGTGGAACCTAAGGACTGGTTACTACCCTCCCTGAAGCTGGAAAATCAGCTTCACGCACCAGCCTTCCTTGTCCCGAACGAGTTTTGTTTCGCAGATTTTTGTTGTCAATGGGCCGAACCAACAAGTATCATCACTCGACAGCGGCATCTCAAAAGCAGCGCATTGTAAATGGGCTTCGATGACCAGCTCGCTTTCTAAATTGACGATAAGTTCTGGAGTAGGCTTGTCAAAGAGGTCATCAGGATAAGCGACGTAGTGATCGTCGGCTTTTCCTTCGCCGGCAACAAAGATTGCCAAGGAATCACGGGCTCTCCTTCCCGCTCTTCCGATTTGTTGACGCTGCGAGAATGTGAGTGCACGTGGAGAAGGAACGCAATAGTGGCACCTACGAAGCTGGACAGTGACGCGGGAAACCCGCACAGTATTACAGCGTCTAGTACTCCGATATCCACACCAAGCTCGAGTGCATTCGTAGCCACGAGGCCAAGGATTCTCCCTGAGAAAGCTTCTTGCTCTATTTTGCGCCGCTCCAATGGTTGATAACCTGAACGAACTCAAATGACTGTGTTATCACAAAGTGAAGCGAACCATACCACCACGGTAGGGCATGACTCTATTAAGGATATCGTACCGCTGCTCCATGCTTAGACTATTCCTGAGAGTTTTCATTGCCTACATCGTCCAGTTAGACAGAGTATATTTGTAAGAGAAAAAAAAAAAATCAAATCTGACCAGTTCGCAAGATTTTCTGGTCTAGAAAAACGTCAACCTCAACAGGAGATACGAAGCAAAATGGAAATTCACCTTGCAGAACAAGATGACGCGGACGCCTCTCTTCATGAGATACGACATGAGCCTTGTACTCTCGTCAATTGGGTCTACCTTCGATAAACCCCACAGAAGGAACTCCTTCCTTCCCGAGGGTGCACCATCTTCAGTAATCGCTTCCACATCCTAGCTAAAATGTTGAGTTTGTATACTGTACAAAGGCAGTATTAGCCAGTACCTCCAATCCGAACATGGCCTTCATATGTTCCTTGGGTCGTGAGATAGTTGCGCTGCATGAGACAAATCGAATGCGACGGTCTTGTTTCGTGAGTCAGCTCAGAACTCCGAGATAAATCCACCGGCACTGACTGCCCACAGCGGCACATATTCTTCTCAACCGCCTTATTACCAATGCCACATTGCTGTATGATGTTGGTGAGGACCCAAGTGAGACAGCCTAATTGGTGCACACCTGCCAAACATGTCATGATAATAATGTAACTCGTCAACTACGACGAGCTTGAGATTCTTCAAAAACCTTGGATGTCTTATTAGCTATAATACTTCCTGATGAGACTAAACAAGTCAACCTGCGCCACCGTTCTTCATGAGGTAATATGGAGGCGTGTATTGTATCCTGAAAGGGGCAATGAGAACAATTTCAAGTCGATTCAAGAGGACAGACAATGTTTGTAAATAGAACGGACGCCGTGTCGCGAATCGCTCCAACCAATTCTAAGCATAAGTTTCGTTGTTGTGTATATGGTGCTTACACGCTCGTACATCCTGGGGAGTATCGCCGTCGTATGTCGAGACCTGGTAGATATCTAAGAAACGCAAAGCAAAGAGTAGTGGGTTTTACCAACAAAAATAGACTCTAAACCGGGACAACAAAATAGCAACTGTTCAAGCGCTGCCCTTTGGTCTTGAGCCAATGCCTTGACGAAGCATTCAACCCTATTATGGCTGTGGGTGGATAGGGACTAACCTTAGTGGGATAAATGAAAAGTGCCTTAGTTCCTTTATCCTGCTCGAGCATTCGCAACAAAGGAACCTTTTGTGAAAACAGGTTAGTACGGACGCAAAGAGAACAATTTCGGACGTTGCCTGATAGATCACTGATTTGCCTGAAGCCGTACTTGTGGACACAATAACGTCTTTTCCATTGGACAGTGCAGCTATCGCACTTGTTTGATGAGTATAGAGTGTTGTTATTTTCCGAGCATCCCGCAAGGCCACCTTGGTGGTTTCGGAAAGAGGCGGGTGAGGTGTCCCTACGTTTTGTCAAAATATTATGACAGGTTATTCTCGCCGCGCCTACCAAGGGATCCTTCCTTAGCATCAAAGGTCCTTCGGTACTTAATCTGTTGCATATACCACTTCTGTTCCTGAAGTTCCTCAATGATCCCATCGATAGGTGGCCGGTTTTCAGGGTCAGGTATGTGCGGTAACTTCCCCGTGAGGCCTACAGTGGTGTTGAGAGGTATATGTTCTTGTGCTGAAGCCACAAGTAATGCGACCGGGTCTTCGGCATCAGAAAAGGCCTCAATCAACCTAATGAGGGCGTCACGGAATCCGTAGGGGAAGAGAAACTGGCGGGAACCCGTACTCATCAACCGCTTTAGAAAAAATCGCATTCCGCTTCTCAACTAACAGCTTCACAGCGGCAGGATCAAGAGTATCCGGAACGAGAGTCGCGCTACAACATTTACAGCTTCAACTAGAATATTGGCACGATACCCAGAGATACTTGCGAGTTAGAAGAGGATTTGCGTTTGCGAATTATGCTGTCATCCATGTCAAGGACGAGTACATGCTCATCTTCGTCGTATGGTATTGGACGAGTGCCGCCTGCATAGTCAGTGAATATATCTTTGCGGAGATCCGGTTGTTGGCTAGTGCCGTTGAATTTGAGATGGTTAGCAGGGATATAGGCGAAAGTCACAAGCTCGGGCAAAAGAGCCCTAAAGGAAAAGAAAAGATAGCCATGAACGTGGGTCATTCATAATCAGCCAGAAACAATACTTTATTTCAGCAACTTTCTCTAGTTCAAGCGGACTGGAAATGGAAGCGGCGTGAGACATATACTCAAGTCTAACCCATGAATGACGCCAACCGTTTGAGGAGGCCCTCAATGGAAGTACGGAGGGAGTTGAACGAGGTAGCAAACTGTTTCCTTGAAGTACAAAATGCTAATACCGTGTTCAATGCCTGGGAAACAAAGTTGATACTCGGTCAAATCGTCGAGAGCTACAGAACAGACCTTGAATATCTAGATACAATGAAATGAATTAGGAAACGACAATTCTAGGACCAACACTAAACGCACCTTGAACAACTGACAGAAGGAAGTTCCCAGTGTCAAACTTCAAACAGTTTTCACGGACGCTCACCTCTTTAAAATAGTCGGGCCATTGGGGTTCGACCTTTACTGTCTCTCCCGTTTCTGATTGGCTCTTGCTCTTCCTTGTTCTTTTCCCTGATGTGTTGACAACTGAGTTGGAGTCCTCAACGGTTTTGCGCTTCTTGTCGACCGAATGATTTGGTCCGGAATCTTCCTGCATTGCGGTAAACAGTATCGGACCCTCCTATCCGAGTCCTCGTAGTGCCAGTGTCGGCGCTTCGCGTCTTTCGTCGCGTCTTTTGAAGACGCGTTACGTTAGTCACGTCACATGCTAGTATGTCACGCGTCGACATTAATTTGTGTTCGGCGACGGCCTCAACAGACACACAACACAGTATCCCTCGGGGACGATAGTCGCATTGGTCTAGGGTTTAGAGTGTGTAAATATCGTCAATAACTACTTTCACTGGAACTGATCACGTTCTGCCAGCCATCCGTAATGCGTGCCTCTCTTCCGCGCCTCGTCCGTATTCTTAAACGTTCTGCCATCGCCCTACCAGAGCACGGCCACCCTCCACTGCGGATCTATGAGGAACTGCCAAAAGACGCCAGAAAAGAACCAACATTGCTCGAAATCCTATTGAAGGAAAAGGAGGCCGCAGGGTCCAATTATCCACCCAACATCCGAATAGAACCTGTTGCGCAAAAGAAGACGTTTACGGGTGTGAAACGTGATTTGGTCCCACAGATGAAGGCTATCCTGAGAGAGAGGTAGCAGGAGAAGGGCGCTGGGCAAGAGAGCTGGGGGGACTCTCTGCATGAACGTGCGGTGTACACTCACTTGATTACGTTATTATAAGTAGTGGATTGACAGCTCTGAATGACTGTTGCACCCGTCCTACAACGTAGCCGTTGTCACTTCAAAGTGGAACTAGGGCCTCTTTAAAGAATTCGTTGACCGTTGCGCATCGATTACCTCACGATGTCGACTCTGGTCCTTCGCAGTAAGTTGTCGAGTGCAGGACCGTCATGCTCGCAAACTCAACCCCCTGATCTCCTCATCCATCCTTAGTACTGTTACCTGCACTTTTGTTCACACCCCTGGCGTTCGCAGCACGTCATTTTTTAATTGGCTTCCTCGTTAAATCAGGTGGTGCTGCCCTCCTGACCGGCCAATGCCCTCCCAATCCAGGACCCTACAGCGTTCGCTACGTTGGGCTTGGCCCCATCGACGGCCTCCTCTGCATCCTTGTCGCCTTCTTCCAATCAAGCTTCGACCCTACCACCTTTCCCTTCTCTGCAGATTTCGCCGCGTCCTGGGCGACCCCCATTGCGCTCACCTTCGTTGAGGCCGCCCGCTCCGGCAGTTCTTCGCTCCTAGCGTTCCCCGTTATCGTGGGCCTGTTCTACCAGATCCAAGGCGCAGGATTCACCTTTCCGCTCTTCTGGTTAGCTTTGATTCTATCCGGACACACCCGCTTGAACCGCGTCGCAGCGAGGATCGACCAGGCAAGGGCCGAAGCCGCTCTCTTCGCCGTGCTAGCGGGCTTCGCCCTGCCAACTGCGCTCATGTTGACCCTCCAGGATCCTGTGGTGACAGCCGCTTGGCAATTTTTTCCAGCCTGGATGTGGGTGGCACAAGCTGCACATCTCTTCATCCGTCCCTCTTCGCGTTACAACACATCCGGTTACTGGACGGTGCAAGCAACGTTCATCTTCACCTTCACAGCATCCGCAATATCCCACATCGCCGCCATATCTGCCATCAACGACCTCGCGTTACTCAAGGATCTCTACGTACCACCAATCGTACCTCCCGATCCCGCAACAACGAACCTTCAACTGGCCACGCACGTGTTCTTTCAGTGGGATGCCGTCTTTACAATGGGTTCGAGCCTACTTGGAACCCTTTGGTTTGCTCGCAACGCTAAGCAAACCGTCTTGATCACGCTGTGGAACGTGATTGCAACGGTCGTTGTTGGTCCTGGCGCTGCGGTGTCTGGTGTCCTCCTTTGGCGGGAGCGGGCTCTTAATGGGGCACCTGAAGAGCCTGAGGTTTCTAAAAAGGAGTGATGAAACTAACGAAACGAACATTGGGCCGGATTACGCGTGTGTATATTCGTTAACTTAACTATGGCATTCCTTGTCGACGTTAGCTTGGACGTTAGATACCATAGTTGCGAATAATATTGGCACATAACGGCCGACTCCGAGTCGGTTTGTTGACCACTTTTACAAGCAAATTGGTCAAAAATCTGTCGTTTGGCCATATGAGAGGCATTTCCCGGACTCTGAAACCCGCATGCATCAAGGTGCAGTATACAAGTGCAGCATGCATCACTCAATTACGTTGAGTAGACAGCTCTATTCTTCAAATGACAGCTCCGTATCGTACGACTGCTGCACCCGCCCTCTCACTTAAAAGCGCAACAATGGCCCTTGAAAGAATTCATCGACTACTTCACAATGTCGACTCTGGTCCTTCGAGGTAAGTTGCCCAGCTCAGCAATGTAATAATCGCACTCGCGTCTCTGATCTCTCCATCCATCCCCAGTACTGCTACCTGCACTTCTGTTCACTTCCCTGGCATTCGCAGCACGCCACTTTGTACTCGGCCACTTTGACAGATCAGGTGGTACTGCCCTCCTGACCAGCCAATGCCCTCCCAACTCCGGATCTTACAGCATGCGCTACGTTGGAGTTGGCCCCATCGACGACGCCCTCTGCTTAATCGTCACCTTCCTCCAATCAAGCTTCGACCCGGCCACCTTTCCCTTCGCCGCAGATTTCACCGCTTCCTGCGCGGCCCTCGTTGTGCTCACCTTCGTTGAGGCCGCCCGCTCCGGCTGTTCTTCGCTCCTAGCGTTCCCTGCCATCGTGGGCCTGTTCTGCCAGTTCCAAGGCTCAGGATTCACCATTCCGCTCTTCTGGTTGGCTTTGATTCTATCCGGACACACCCGCCTGGACCGCGTCGCGGCTAGGATTGACCAGGCCAGAGCCGAAGCCACTCTCTTCGCCGTGCTGGCAGGCTTCGCCCTTCCAACTGCACTCATGTTTAACCTCAAGGATCCCGTGGTGACAGCCGCCTGGCAATTTTTTCCAGCCTGGATGTGGATGGCACAAGTCGCATATCTCTTCATTCGCCCCTCTTCGCGCTACAACACGTCCGGTTACTGGACGGTGCAAACAACGTTTATTTTCACCTTTATAGCATCCGCAATATCCCACATCGCTGTCATCCGGGCCGTAAAGGACCTCACATTACTCAGGGATCTCTACGCTATGCCACCAATCGTACCCCCCGACCCCGCGACAACAAACCTTCAACAGGTCGTGCACGTGACCTTGCAATGGGGTTACCTTTTTACAATGGATTCAAGCCTACTTGGAACCCTTTGGTTCGCGCGCAACGCTACACAGGCCGTCTTGATCGCTCTGTGGAACGTGATTGCATCGATAGTTGTTGGTCCTGGCGCTGCAGTGTCTGGCGTCCTCCTTTGGCGGGAGTGGACTCTTAACGGGGCGCGTAAAGAGGTTTCTAAGAAGAAATGGTGAAGCTGACGTTGGATGAAACTAGCATTGGACAATTATCTCGGACTACGCAAGGCGTATGTCCGTTAACTACGACGATCCCTATCGATGTTAGCGATACTGCGTTTGTAAATAATATTACAGCTGTTTGCATAGAACTTGGCAGTCCCACACTGGCACCGGTTCTGAATGAAAAGGGAAATTGAGTGCTTCACCAAAATTTGAGTCGCGACTACCATGTCCTTCCGCAAAATCAGTTGAGCTGCTAAATACTCAACTTCTTTTCATTCAAAATCCGCATGGGTACGCAAACAGCTGTAAAGCACACCGGACTCGACCATGATCTCAAACAAACACCATACGACACACTGCATAACTAGCATGATCATACTACGATGTCAACCAACTCTTGTCCATATTTCGCCCCCGGCTGCCGAAAACCTTTTTCGCAAGCTATTTATTCCACGCTGGGGAAGTATAGTATGCTCATATGCCTTGTTTTATCTAGCACACGAGAGTACTTTCTCAAACAAGCTGAATAGATCTTTCCGCCTTTCTCATGAGGGTGTGGAAGCACTATCGTACGTATACAAAACAGAAAGTATGGATATGACAAGGAGGCACGGTAAAGAGATTGCCACAGTGCGGCGTTCTCAGCGCTTGCGTTTGCCATTAGCTGCAGGCCTGGCTTGTGACTTGGACTTTGCTGGTGCCTTTTTCTTTGGCCGGTCGGAGTCATCAGAGTCGTCGCCCTTTACGCGACCTCCGTCTACTCGTTTCTTGTCCGCTGTGGAATTGGGCCAGTTAGTTGGGACTTATAAAATTCCTGAGAACAAAAGATTGCCTTACACTTCGCAGCTTTTCTCTCGAGCTCATCCCAGTCTTCGCCTTGAAAACAATAGTGAGAATTATTGGCTTGTGTCACAGCCGCCGTTGGAACACCTTACCATCGCTTTCTTCAAAGTCAGACTCACTTCCTTCGTCTTCACTGGCATTGAAGTCATCTTGGTCGCTGACAGCATCAGAGCCTGTCTCGCTTGATGCCTGCAGAGACTCTGCTTCGAACTCAGACTCGGTTTCGGTCTCCTCTTCCTGTTCGCTCTAAACAAGATTGAGTAAAGTAAAAAGGCACATGAAATCGAAGGGGGCTCTACGTCATCGCCAGTGCCACCCAAGAACGTCCAACCTCCACCTCGGAAAAAGTCATGTGGACTGTCGTTGATCGTTTTCATGATGGGACCCCAGTTTAGGTTGACAGGACCCTCTGCGAGTGGTATGTCAACAGAGCTACAAGAAGTCAATTCCTTGCTCTAGTAGCTGGTATCAAGACGCACTCTAGCCAGTTTTTAACGTCATCCAGTTGCATGCTTGGTATGGAATTAATGTGAAGAGGGGCTCTTGTGAAATCCTTGAAGACTAGGACTAGATCGAACTGCTTGAGGCCGAATTGCACGCGTTCCAAAGACGCAATTTCGATATCTGCTAGTGTAACCACCAAGAATGGCGGATCAGACAGATGGACCAGACAGTCGGTCGTTGGTAGGAGGCGAACATTCGTTCGGAACGGAACGCCCTCGAATGATAGTTCGCGGAACGGAATATCAGGTTCTAGTGAGTCGCCAGTCTGGTGGGGTTACTTGTAAGCAGAATTAATGACTCGTGGCGAGAAACACGCACAGAATTCACGGCGGCCTCCGCAATCCTCTCTGAAAAGGATTTGAATTCCTTATTGAGCATTTGGCGCCGTTTCCGCTCTTGCTGCTCCATCTCTATCTCGTCTTCGTCGCCGTACCGGTACTTACGCTTGCGATTACCGGTTTCGTCGAACTGAACGTCCGATGCCTCTCGGTAGAATTGTACGTCCTGATTGTGGAGTTTGTCATTAGCAACATGTGGGAGACGTATCATGGGGCCCTACGTAAGTCTTTTTCTTGCCAATCATGATTGGGGCTTTCAAATGAACGTGAAGGATCACGAGTAGTTCATGATCACATGGCTGGAAGAACAAGTGCCTGACGTTACTGAACAGTACGTCTTTGGGAGCACTTTAGTCAGATACTGGACATCTCGAATCAACGAGCTTACCAGTCTTCTGTGTTCCCAAGGGAGATTGGTACCGTAGCCCATTTTGATGGATCTCCACCTCTCCGGGCAGACGTTTGCCGTCCGGGGCAGGTCGCACAAAAACTTCAGGAAGTTTGTGGGGTCTCCGGCCTTTCACCTCCACTAGAACATCTTGCTCGATGACGTCCGCAAGTTCCTTTTTCTGTTGTTCGCGCTTGTTCACTTCCTTTTTCAGGTCAGTGATCTGCCTGCTGACGATGTCGAACCGATGGCCGTCGGTGGATTTGTATGTGATCGAGCGGACGAAGGTCGCATCGGGATCTTCGAAGGGCTAACATTGGATGAGTAAAAGGACAGCTGGTTCAAACAATTCGACGAACCGTATCCTCCTTCTTACCAGTAAGCTGTCCTGGTGTTTGGAAGTTGACGCGAAGATAGGTGAGGTTGCCCTCGTCATTTTTGCTGACGTTCTTTATCGTATTTATGTGGAATGGAACTGCAAATCCATGGATGGGTAGGATGACCGTTTGTGATTTGCGGTCCACGAAAATCTAATAGGTGTGAGCGTAGTGACTTACGTCAAAAAATCTCGGCATACCCGCTGCGTTTCAACTTCTTTTGGTAAACCAGCTTCACCCTTGTAACTCTGGAACTTTTTCCAAGCTTTGCCCTCCTTGCCATTTGTGCCATCACCTTCCTCCGAGTACCTGGCAAGTCCCTGCTCCTGTAACTGATTGTGGAGCTCTTTTTGATGTTCCGCGATCTTCGCGCCGGTCGAATGCATCGCTTCCTCTTGTGTGGCGCTTCGTGTTTTGTTCCGTAGCACTTTGCCACCGGCAGTCTTGTTTTTCATTGGCGAGGCATTGCCATTGGTCTTCGTTTTCGGCTTTTGACGAACCATTTCTTCCTCGGAATCGTCACGAGTAAGGTAAAAGAGCGTATCCTTCGCCGACTTGACACCTTCTGTGATGCAAATGCCCTTGTCCTGACCAATTTTTACACTGTCGTTTATTTGCAAAGCATATCTATCGAGGAATTGGTATGTTCCAAGACCCAGTGGTAGGACAACATACCGCTTATGCTCTTGGTCCTCAAGATCTTGAAAACCGAGAGATAAACAAAATACCATGTTTGCTTTCAACTGACGGCTGTTCTTGGGCGAAAGCAGATAGGTTGAATCACGGAACTCCATTCCCATCTATTGCCTATGTGTTAAGAGTTAATCACTACCCCTAATTCCTGTAACTCACCCCAAATCCAATGTTCTTTACGAAGTGTTTCTCCAAGTCTGGCTTGTGCTTCTTGACGTAGGACAAGGCGTGTTGATACAGGTCTCTGGCCACAGCACCATCCTTCATCCTCTGCAAGATTTCTGCTTGGAGATTCAGCAATAAGTTGTAGACGGACTCTTGCTCCTGGGGGAGAGTTGATGCCACATCAACGCAGACGACATGTGAAGGCCTACCTTGTCCGGGTCTACAATAAAAGTTCGACCAAGGTTGGCGCAGTAACCCCTATAGCGCATCCCAAGAGAGACTAAGAAAACGCCCTTATGAGACATGTCTTCAACACTTGACTCCGCGGTAGGCTTCAAATCATAACCATCGGCCGAGGAACGAGACTGGATGATAGGGGAATAGCAAAACTCGGTAGACAACCAGTCAACCTGTGGAAAAATCCGTATGACGTCGGGAGAGATCGATGAGCGCACAACTCACATCGTTAATGCCTCGACCCTTGCTCCAGATCTTCATATCAGGACCCTTCGCAGTCTCCCCTTCACCAGACCCCAACCTGGCTTCAATCTGGGTGGCAAACTGCTCATGAGATATTTTGGTCTCTCGGTCAAGTATGGTTTCGAGCTTGAGGGCGACGTAGTGTGTCAACAGCGTGACGGTCAAGTTTGCGGCTGTGCGTGTCGATTTCTGCACGGCGTGAATTCGCTGCTGGGTGTATGTAAAACAAATGACTTGCCAGCTCCTCATCGTCTTTTACCGCCATGAAGGTAGAGATAGACGCGGAGATATCCACCATTTCGGGCTTCTTGTTCGAAGCAGCCAATGCGGCGTCCCACTCGTCGATGAGCTTGCCTGCGTATGTTTCCTTGGACAGGTGGCCTATGCGTTCATTGGAGGTAAACGCGCTCAAAAATCGAGGAAGCGCATCTGTTGGGGGCTCCTTAGACTTTGCTAGAGTGAAAATCTCTACAGGGACGACGGTTCTATGCTTTTGAAGTTGTTCAAGGATCCTTGCTGAAGACAGAGTCAGAATGGCCCCGTGGAGGTCATGAGACTAGTTCAGCACCTTTCCTCGCAGAGCAAAGAATAGAGATCTTGTCTTTTTGGAACAAAATGAACGTGGAAGGAAACTCGTATCCAAGAAGCCATGTCTATAGGGTTACAGGTGAATGGCGTAGGCAAGACGAGTGAACGAGAGAGGACCTGAAATGCTGTTCCCTTTCTGACGGGTTCATCCTCTCCTGCGGCAAGGAATATGCCATCAGCATCGGCTATCGCGCTATACTCGTCGTTTTTGCCAGCTTTCTAATACATGCTTGTCAGTTGTCACAGCAAGGAAGATGAGGTCGGACACACAACCCATGAGTCGTAAATTATTTTCATGCGCGAATATGTGAGTTCCTTGTTCAATTCTTCCGACATCGTGCGTGAATGGAGAGGTTGGAAGGTCTGTGAACGAGAGAGGATGGCAAGGCGCTGGGGCGGCGCGTCGATGGCCAAACAACAGAGCGCGTCCACTGGAAATATTACATAATAGTGGTATCATGTGTGCTTTAGATCTACGATGACCGCTTGGCCGTATCCTCCAGACATGGCCGCATTCACAGAAACGCGTTCACTCCCTTCGTGAGTAATCGCTCCGTGAGCCTCATGGATGTGTCCGAAAACGTGCATCCTGCACTGCCTGAGCTCCTCCAGCGTCGTGGAAAGTACCGGGCATCCTGCGTTCGTCCCTCTCTTCGTCATGTCCAACACCCCATATCCCGGCGTATGAGTCAGCAAAATCTCCGTATCTCGCGGTATGCGTTTATAGATTGCTTCATGGTCAACGGTCAGCTTAGAGCTAGGGGAGGGCAAGGGTCCCTTACCTTGGGCTTCTGCGATATCTTCATATTCATATTGGAACGACCCTGGCAGGTATTTTGGGGCTGCCTGTGCGAGATCAGACGTACAATTTGAAACATTCAGAGAAACGAAGACGTACAGGAGACCCATAGACTTTCCATGTTTTATTGCCCGTCTTCAGTTCCATGGATTCATGCTCTAGATAATGCAAGCCTGCGGCTCTCGCAGCACGACTCTTTATCATGGAACGTGCCTTGGCAACATCCTACCCACATATAAGCGATGGCACCTCTCGCAGGAAAAACGTAAACTCACGTCGCGAGTGACACTGCAGTACTGAAAGCCCCTAGCATTCACGCGAGTTTCGTCTAGGCATAGCTGAGAATGTAAAATGATGTAAGTCTTTGACAAGGTCTGTAAGGACTTCGGTAACTCAACGTCATGGTTGCCCGCAATGATACTATATGCATATGCAAAACAACTCTGAGCATCACACTTCACATATTAGAAATGGCCATGTCTTACATTTTAGTTGGGTGAGGTAGCGACACTAGCCAATCCATGGTCACCTGGAGGTGCTTTACGGCGCCCCAGCTACAAAGGTCGCCAGCATGGATCAAGACATCGCCCTCCGGCAAAGGAAACGTCTTGGAGTGAGTGTCCGAAATACACACAAATCGCGTCCAGTCTTGACCAGGATGTGGAGGGACATCCTTTCCGTAATAGTCGTGCACGACGATGGTAGAGTCGGAAACGTTTCCGTCTCGTGGATTCGAGGTCTGGATGAAAGCGTATTCACGGGAACTAAGAGGGGACATGGTGGTGTTGATTACCGGCAAACAAAGCGGGGCAGTGGGTATTTAAAGAGTAGACTGCTGGCATGCATGTGCATGTGCATTGCACGGTACCTGCATTAAGGACAGCCATAATGAGCAGAGGCGCCTCGCGCCTCTTCGGCTAAGTCCTGACTCCGGTACTGGAGTCATAGAGCAGTGTTCTTTGCGATGCGACTATTATTTTTTCTAACGTCCAGGGTAACTTGTAGTCTACTGAAAAGTGACTATGAGGGTCTGCTAGGAACATCTCCAGTGGTTGTGTTCCAGTTGTGCCCATCCCAGTCTCCGTGGCAAGCCCAGTCCCAATCCGTACTTGAGATGATCTTCTTCTGCGCAGCGATAAATACCGGAATAGGACACATTCCATCTGCGTCCTCTGGGCATCCCTCGATGCCTGTGAGGGGAGCAACGGCATCATTTATTATGACACGAATCTGTTCGCTCTCCCGCGAGGGACAGGAAAGCACTGCAGACCCTCAATTCTCCCGAACATAGTGAACGGTGATCAGACTCACGTTGGAACTGGACATTTGTCGAGAATGGGGCAAGCTCTGACACGCGAAATGACCTGTGTTTCGGAATGTGGTCGGTGGGTAGCGGCCCATTCGCCGCGAAACTCGATAAATTGAGAGCAGTAATAACTGCAGCGGAAGTTGCTAAGTATGAGTAGGTTATGCGAGGATTCAAACTCACTGTTAAGAACAACCACTTCGTGAGTCGCATCTACGTATAGATTATGGTCCAGGGGGAAAGTAATGCGGTTGTCGTCAAGCGTTGAGTTGGTGGAGGAATTGTGCCTCTCGATTGGAGTGTGCGTCAGACGGGCAACCATCTCTTGTATATACCCAATTCCTAGCGCACGCGCAAATGGATATCCGAAACCAGAGTCGTACCTAGGATGGGAATGGGTCATTGTCGCCTTCAAAGGGTTGTTGACTCTCACCAGAAGGTTATGTCCATCCTAGGAATCCCTTTGAGTCATGAACGTTCATGAAAGACGAGTGTGGAACATACGCGTAGTTGAACCCGTCCCATTCTTCTTCCGTAAACAGACCGCAGAATTTGGAGAAGCCGATGGCTACAGTCTAAAATAACGGTCATTGGGGCCTGTCGGTAAAGGCGATTGGCAAAACCAACTTCGTAAGCACACATCTGCTGCATTATGTACACATCCTCAATGGTGAATGTATAACCGTCAATTTGCTTTTGTAGTCTATCCTGCGCTGCCTTCAGGTAGATACTAGCCCACTCTTTCACGGACGATGTGCCGCGACCGGTTTTGGAACGGTCGGAGGAATTAGGACACCTGAGAAATCATGAGTTTAAGAAGGCCGAGAAGTAGCACTGTTACGGACGTCATGTAAGGAGCGAGGGTATTGTTAAACTATCTTAGAGTATGAAGTTCAGCTCCTACGCACAGAATGACGGGGAACTCACGCCACGAGCCTCAATAGTGATACTTTGCAAATACTTATGTTCATATGGGATTCCCCAGAACCCAGCAGCAAAGTTGAGCGCAGAGGCCAACATACGGTTTCTAATGCGTAAAGTTATACGAGTGAGGACAATTGAAGGTCTCGAGACGCACTGAGACTCGGTGCGAAACACGGGAAGAACATCCGTGAATTTCTACGAATTGTCAAACCCTATACACAACTCGTGGTGCAGACGTACGGACCTCGAGTAGGAATCCATATTTCAAGCGTATAGAAATGCCGAGGTCAACTGCATTTATCGTGAATTAAAGGAACTTTACGAAAGGTTGGGACTAACAGAGTTGCTGTCTTCCAAAAGGAGTTAATACTGCAAGAAGTGAGCTCTGAATTCAGAACGTGTCACAAGAGAAACACACCTTCTTCTCCAAGCTTGTATGTCCTAAGGTATATTGAATCAGATACGATGTTCCACAAAGTTGGCTCACAATTACCAATTGTTGAGAAAATCCAGATCACCATGCGCCATCCAGTCCGCTGCGGCTTTGTTCAAACGATGGGCCAACGTGGTAGGACCACCGTATGCAGCTATCTCACCGTCAGTAAGGCAAAATGGGGATATCACGAATGTTCTCAGAATGATTTACTTACACCAGGAAGTGGGATACCTAGCCCCATGACGGTGAAGCAAATGAAGACCAGTGACGTTGCAGCCATCAGGTGCTCCAGGGTCAGAGTCGATTCCAAAGGCACCTCGCTTGACGCTGTACCAAGGGGACAGATTACCCCATTTCTTGAAAAGGTTAAAATGCTTCTTTGAGCTTGCATGTAGCGTTGCGGGTAAGACTAACTGTGGCGCGCCAGTGTGAATGGGGTAGGAGGGCGCAGTGAGGATGAGTGCAGGCTCGGCGCCTGTAGGTGTTGCACCGGCATGGCCAACATTGGTTGGGAATAGGGGCGGGACATCGTTGGTCGGGGTAGGAGGTGGCCAATTATGTACCTCTGTCGAGCCGACATAAGGGGGAGCGAGAACATTGGCAGCATCATCGATGGAGGACCTCGGTCCGAAGCATGACGGACCAAAGAGAGCATACTGGCCAACAAAGCATGCGAGAGACCCCGCGATGAAGGCGACGATGATGTGCAAAACGGAGAACGTTCTGCTCTTTGAAGGAGAGCATGGCGACAGTTGGGGAGTCGATGTGGTGACGGGTGGGTCTCTAGTCGATGTTGGGAGAAGAGACTGCTGCTCCTCAGTCTCAGGTTCGGGCTTGTACGAGTCGTCGCCGGTCTCTACGTCGGCATGGGACTCCTTCATCTTTGCGGTGGGTGGAGACGATGGTCTTGAACAGCGGTTGCACTATGAGGCAAAAATACCTGCACTAATATGGCCGAAGATTGTACATAAAGACACACGTGGTCTAAGCCAAACTGTATGTATGTAAAAAGACACGTGATACGCGACATCATGACTATAAACCGCGAATTGCTGCAACTTTGAGAGAAAAGCGCTTGCCGAAGATGGATAGCTTGTTGCCTGGCGTCAGTGCGTGAAGAGTGTGGTCAGAATGATGCATCGACCAGGTGTCTTTCGATGTCTACATTACTATACTGAATCTAATCTACCCAAGTCCTTCAGAATGAACACAACCTCCTCTACCCGCGCCTCCAATACGGTCAACTTTTCTATTTTCAACTCCCACTCTTTCAGAGTTTCCCGCTCGTTCCGCGTGAGTAGCCCCTCATCTTGACTCACGTCACTACGTTCTCTCTTTTCCAATACCGCCTTGACACTCGCTTCTTCTGTTTCCGCTTGCTTCCTCACGTTGATATTATACAAGGTCTTGTATAGGTTTCCCAAGAGCACGGAACATGCCTTGGGCAGATTGACATACCTGTGTTCATCGCACGGATCGGTCATATGGTCCGAAACGACAAAGTGATAATTAAGCTGACCATAGGTAAAACATGCGCGTTGGATTGCGATCCGCACTTTTAGGGACTTCTTGGATGCTGATTAGAGATTCGTTTGACATCGCGGATAGCAACGGCCGGACATCCTTTGGGGCAATCATTGCGAGCTTTGACACCTGTAGTGGTCTCCTTGAACACGTAAGTGTAAATCAAGCTAGGTAGACACACACCTGCTTCTCATCGGCTTTGCCACAATCGAGTAACAGGCGTAAAACACGTACGCCTTCATCCCCGTGTCGCTCTCTAGTAACAGCCTCCAAGACACGCCTCCGTAACCGCGTGGCGATGATCTCGAACTCCACGTAGACTTTTGACCCAGTGAACGATACAAAAGAGGCAGCTTTCCCCGCCGGTGTTGGGTTGTCCACAAATCCAAGCATACTCAGGTAGGCCTTTACCAGCGTGATGTCCTTAGGCTTCCTGGTATTGAGAACGACTCCCGACTTTAGTGCATGGTCATCTTCCAGGTGCGTGGATATGTTGGCAGCTGTGGTAGAGGCTTGGTAACCAAACAATAAGAGAGTGAGATTAGACGACATGATAGGAAAGTACCGGAGCGAATCTCAGCAAGTGTTTTCTGATCACTCTCAGTCGCCCTGAGAGCTGCTCTCAGAACCTGCGCGGCGCCGTCGTTGAAGCGTTCCCTCGCCGCCGCCTCGATGAGCTGCCGAGAATGCTCAGTCCCCGCAAAAAGGGAAATAATGCACACCCACCTTATTGCGAATATGTATGTTGAATCTATCGTAGTTAACTCGGAAGTAGACATCATTCTGCAATAACAGTTAGCGAGGAGCAAAAGGTTGGAAGAGGCGTCTACGTTACATCAACGACATTATCGTCCGAAACCTTAACTCGCTGCTGGAATGTGAGCATTACGAATGGCTGGTAGAACTCCCGCCTGCCTTAGAGGGTCTTGAAGAAACCTGACTTTTGCGTTTCTGTGATACAATACTCCACATCAATTCGTCATTCTCCTCGTAGATCGTGCATAAATGGCGACCCACCATACCAACTTTTTCCGCCTCGTCCTCTTCTCGTTTTAGGCGTCCCTCCGCGACTTCACGAGCCTGCCGAAGCTCTTTCGCAGTCGGAAAGCCAATAATTTTTGCTTTTTCTTCCGCTTCGTACGAGATACGTTTGTCCCTTGGAGAGATGTGCGACAACACGGTCGACGGCTTGAGATAACATGACGTGACGAGCTTGTGTAAAGCTTGTGTATATACCGTAGAATCTGAAACAAAAGAGAGGGGTCAAGGAACAGATGTAAGGGCGGACCGCGACGCTCCTACCTTTTGAACCTTGAGGGGCCAAGTGCGACATGATATCTGGTGGGCGAAGCTTTCCATGGTCAAGAAGAAGCTGAACAATTCCGGCACTCTAGAACAACGTTCGTTTAGCACTGAGCTATTGACCGCATCCACGGGCAGAAAATGTATGAAGAAGACATACCGGCGTCCCAAAGCGCTGTTCCGCGAGCCAGACATACCTTCCGAACCGCAACCGTGTCAAGCACTCGTCAATGTTCACCTCGAAGACTTCACCCTCATCCTCCGAGGTCGCATGCCAAAGGATGTTGTGCTGAACGAGCACAAGAATAGCCGCACGTACGGTTCGGGGTTTTAACTGTGAATATCGCACAAGTTGAGGAAAGGAGAGCCGGCCCCTGGTTAGAAGAGTGGAAGCTACGGTCTAACACGTTTGTCAGACGGGAAAACGTAGAGAGTAGATGCAATACTGACAGAGATGAATTGTCCGAAGTGTGAGTGAATGATTTGGGTGCATACATTAGCGATATTCACGTCGGCCATGCAATAGAGAAAGTGTCATTTTATTTTATTCCGAAAGGTTAGATTATTCAATTACCAACAAGAAATTGATAAATTAAACTTTTGTACTTTAGACGAGTCATATCGACCACTAATTCGTCTGCTACAACCGTGATGAACTATGCTAACAACATGATGATCAAAGCTGTAATTCCCCATACAGCGTGCCCTCGGCCAGCTATCCAATTCCCGTTGTCCTGTTGCCGAGTACATTGTCACCTAGACATGTCAGTAGACCAGGAGTAACAGCAGGAAATGTACCGTCGATGCAGTCGTAAAAATTCATTGAAAGAAACGCGTATGAAACACTTAGCCTTAAGCAATAACAACTTGAAAGCCTGCGGTGTAATCCAAAGATTCGAGTATGTCGAAGGATGGGGGAGGTGCTGCTGATGTGATAATATACCATGTGAGGACGTTATGGTGTCGATGCTGAGAAGGTAATCGGGATGCTTGCAAGTCATAACTAACGCCGTTTACATGCATGCCAAAAGAGCGTCATCGCGTTCGCGTCTTTTTCAGGTCTGAGGATAGCTTCATTAGTGGATGTCAAAAAATTCGTGGTCGGTTAACTGACTTTGTAGCGATGACTGTCCCACTGTGGGTTCGCTTTCATCAACCGCGTCAAAAGACCGTTTGGACGAAATTGATGCCGTCTTTCCAGAGAGTGTGGAACTGCCCGTCGACACCGAATCGGGCTCAACAACTAGACCGATATCAAACTCGTCGCCCCCAGCAGTTTCTTCCCAGACGGGGTAGCCATCATCAAGCTCCCAACTTTCTGGGTTCTCTTCATCTTCCTCGGTGTGATGATCGGGATCCTCGGGTTCCAAGATTTCAACCCCTGATGATATTGCCGGTGTTGTTAACTCTGCTTCCTGCACAATATATTCATCGGTGTCTTTATGGCCGGCAGCACCCTCTTCCTCGTTTGTGACGACCCCAACGTTGTTCCTAGGACTAGTAGCTTGAGCAGGTTCGTCACCTGTGACGTCATCCTCTGCTTCGCCATCCTCTGCACTCAGTTAAGTTAAATGACGCGGGGATACATTGGACGTGACAAACCTGTGAAGCCATCGGCTTCCGCTTGCTCCTCCCCATAACCATTACCGGAAACGGTACTTGAATGTTCTGTGTTAAGAGCTTGCCGTTCTGCGAGAAGACACTGAATAAGACAATGAAAGGCATTGGCAATAAGACTTACCGTCAATTTCTTCGAGTTGCGGTTCACCTGTAACTACTGAATCTCGCACCTCCGTAAGAACACGTAACTCATCACCCGCGAAACCGGTGTCATTTGCGTGTGTAGATGCTGTGATGGTACTGGCGACCTCTGCATCGCCAGATGTTTCACCCTCTACATGCCCGTCATCCCGTTCCTGATGCTCAGTTGATTCGGGATCAGCTGAGCCTTTATGAGTGGGGTCGACATCTGGCAGAGGCTCAGGTTCGTCATTAGTAACAAACTGATCAGTTTCTTCGCGTGCATCCGCTTCGTCCTCGGGCGCTTGGGGGTATTCCTGAGTATCATCATACTGTTCAGACTCGTCGTAATCCGCCTCTCCGTTCTCGCTCTGATATTCTGCGTGGTCCAAGTATGTGGACCCGACATCTTCACGTTCATCCACGCCTCCTGCGACTTCTTCGTGACCATCATCATCTGTCGGTTCTCGTTCAGTTTGTTCATCATGATTAACGGCATGGTCTTCATGGGCTGACAGAAGACGTTTATCACATACTCTGAGAGAGATCGACCAGAGAGACTCACGTGGACCTACGAGCGCCTGCTCTTCGGAGGACTCGTCCTCCACGGGGTGACTTGATCTGGCAACATCAAGACGCGTTACTTGACTTTGAAGGCTGCGATACCGGTTGATAAATCTAGGTAACACGGTCCGTAATCGTAGGCGAAGGGGGCCAATCAGGTCTAGGCCATGGTGTAAAACATTCAAATCATGCAACGATATTTCACGCGCATGCACATTATCCTTTTCGATACCGTGAGCACAGCGTCAAATGAAGAGAAAGAGCGGCAGTTACCTCAGATACAACCAACTGCAAGTCGTAGGCTTCGATGACCATCTCACCGTTGGCAAATTCGGTGATAGACTGAATGCGCTCTTCCTCGCGCAGAGCATCGAAGAAATCATTCAACGTTTCGTAGTAGAGCGTGGGTCGACTTTGAAATAAAATGGTGTACGAAGCTTCAGCATTTGGAACATTCACTCCGGTGTCAGCTGAGGGAAGGTTAGACAGCGCGTTGAAGAGGGAGCACACAGGCTCATTCGAAGTCGATGGTAGCTCTATCAATATGGGTGGCGGGGGTTCAATATATACGCCTTCGGAGATCTCGTGGGGGTCTGCATCGTCCTCTTCTGTTTCATGGGATTCGGCAGCAGGACGTTCAGGTTCGCCAGCCTCTGCGCTGTCTAGTGCGGCTCCGGGAACACCACCTTCATGACTTTCGTCAGGAATACGCACACCGTCATGGGATTCACTATCCTGTATTTCAGTTTGATGGGAGCCCTCCTCGACTGGAGTCACATTCTGCGGAACGGAAGCGGTTGACTCATGCTCGGGAGGAGAGAATTCTGGCACTCTCTTTTGTTCTGAGTCATCTAAAGGCAGGACAGTGACGTTGTCGGACGTGCCATCGGCAGTGGTCACCCTTGGTGAACCTGTATGTCGTTCGAGAGCTGTCGAGGCTTCACCATTGGAATGGGGATCTTTGGTGTCAGCCGCCAAGGGTGGAAAGCTTTCTTGTAAAGCGACAGCGGCATCAGATGAACCCGATGGCCTGGTATCGTGATCCTGTCCCACCGCCGCCTGAAGGGGGACTGGAGTGAGAAGCTCCGGCTCGGCGGATTGGCGGATGGGTGGTTCGAGGTTGGAGATTGGGGGTATATGGTCTGTGGTGGCAACCTCACTTTCAGAAGGGAGATAACGATCTGCGGTTGGCTTCTTGGAGATATCTTGGTCCGTAGGCCCTGTAGGGTGAGAGATGGGGGCAGAAGCTGACGCTGCTTCCTCCCGCGTGGCATCATACACATCAATGTCGACCAACTCGGTGTCAGCTACCGCAATTTCTCCATCTGCCATCTCATACTCCACATTTTCATTGTAATAGTCGTCCATGTCTATCTCCACATCTTGCTGCGGAAGGTGAGAGGGGAAAGGGTTGGGGAGCTGTATGGGGTGGACATCTTCCTCCATGATCGTTTCGGGTTGAATCCAAGGCTTTGGAGAGGACAGAGTGGTTTGCATATGTACGTCCATGTCCCCGGAGTAGTCGAGCATCGGTGCATCGAAAGAGTCCATAACTGTCGAGGACGACATGGTTTTGGTCAAAGGTAAAAGGGTAAACCCGGTAAACTCCTGTCACATGTCACACATATGGCTTTTATCGGTCCCGCACCGGACCGATAGCCCGTCTGGTTCGTTGAGTTGACCACTACAAATGTCCTCAGAGAATATTGACTTGGAAAATGCGCGCATCGCCGATACTCAATACCTTGTTCGACGCTCTATGACAAAGGGCTATCAATTATTCTCTATCATAACTCCTCCCATCTATATCGGCTTCAATCTTTTTCGAAAGAGAAGCAGCCATATCACAGTCAACCGTTTACTACGTGCAACATGGCTTGGAGGAGTGGCTGGTATGTACCGCATGACGTCCCAGTATCCCATATATATCTCACTTTTTGTGCATATAGGTATTGGTAGCGGGGGAGCTGTTGGATATGTCAGGTCAGCAAACTCAAGTCCAGAGACACTTCGCTCTCGCAGGATTCGCGCCGCACTCGATGTAATACCCATGTTGCTCTCTTTGTCCCCACGTGCCACGATTTTCTGACGCATTACCTGTCTGCCTTTTAAACAGAGAGCTTCTCATAGAGCTGACGACCATGCTACCATCGGCGCGCTTCTCTGCGCAGTGCTCGCCCCGGCCATCTTCTGGAAACATGGAGCGACTATTAACCGTGAGTATCTTGTCCAAGTTTTTTTTGGACTATTTAGAAATAACTCGTGTGAAGTCGTCTTCGGTGGTGCCGGTTTAGGTACCGCAGCGGGATATTTCACCCACATTGCGAGAAGCGCATCTGGAGACGTTCCATCAACACCAGTCATTCCACACGTTACTTCTGATTCCGAGTCCTAAGAACTCCATCCCATCTACATCCCCCTGAGCATGATCGACACCACTCTTCTACAATATACACACAAACAGGTGATGTTACAAACTTTAGTTCTGTGCTTCGTCCTTCAATCTCCCATCGACCGTTGGATTCACAACCAGCAAGTCCTCATCAGATGAATTCCCCGTAGCGTCGCCCTCATCTAGGGGTTTTCCAGCGCGTTGTTTGGCGCCATCGAAGCAATCAACCGCGGTCATGTGCTCCCTGGAGGTTATGTTAATGTGATCTCGGAAGTGTCTCCGGGATTTCCAGCTATGCACAGCAGACGCAAGTTTTCGCCAGTGTTCTGCTGCTGCTACGTGTTGATGATGGGAGCTGTGCCTTTTCAGACGAGAACGCTCATTTTGGATTATCCTATGGGTTTCTCCATGTAGATGATCTTGGGACTGGTTGAAACGGGCTAATCTCCTAACAAATCGTGAACCTATGACAATTTGTTAGCACTAGGTTTATATACCGAATTGAAAGCTGAAGGACCTAGTAGATACTTCCTTACGACGGTGCTCGTTATCTGCCCGGACTCATCATCGATAAGATATTTATTGCCACTAAGTGGAGTGAAACCATCATGTCCTTGCGCCATGTATTCCCGTGTCAGTATCTTATATTTGGGTTTGGTGTCATCGCGGGAGATGATTTCTCCGTCCTTCAGTGCTGGCGTCGAAAAACCACTGTCGTTCGACACCACTGATACGTCGTCAGTCTGGTCTTCCAATGGCCACACGCCCAGCACACGCTGACCGGGCGGGCGGCGAGAATCCCAAGAAACGCGGAATCCGGTAATCACAGGGAATCTCCTGAAAACAAATTCGGTCAGCGGCAGTCATATGGTGACGAACATCGTGGGATAAACGGGGCGAAAATGCTCACCCCTCCTGAGCAGGCCAGGTAGCCAAAGAAGCCTCCAATGCCTCCCACAACGTTTTCCCGCTGATTTCCAAAACCACCAGGGGGTCCTCAAACGGAAGGATCTCCAGAACGTCCCCAAGTGTCAGGTATCCTATCGATTGGGACATCTGAGTCCGTTCTGCCTGTCGACCTGAAAACCGAAAAGATATTTCATACCGGGTCCGTATACAGAATCGCCGCGGAGCATGCCGGCGCATATAAAAACTCCATCTACACCTCCTTGGATTCCTTTCAAGCACAATGCATCATCATACGTATTCCGCAGGATATCCGCAAACCAGTCCGCGCTGGCAGACTGTAGATTGAAAAAGCAAGTTATCTAGGGATAAATCAAGAATAGATGAGGATAATCGTACTTCCTGTGTCCGGATTAGGTGAGACCTGAGGTCCAGCTCTGCCGCAAGTTTGCACAATGGTGCTTTGAGGGAAGCACCAACAGACTCGAGGATATTGTCAAGGACCTTGCGAAGATTTGGGCAGGATCGCAGGTTCGGAGTAATCTGGTGACGCTTTCCTGAGGGCAATATGTGCGTCGATACCCTTCCGATTCTTCGTGAGTCTTGTTCACTTACCGGTAATCCCGCTGATCAACTTTTTCCTAGCGCTCCCCTCTGGGGTGTCCTTGAGCTCCAAACAGATCTCGCTGATGTCACGGAAATCCGTCCCGCTTTTGATGACCAGCACATCCCCTTTATCTTCCTCAGCCCCAAGAACGTGTTCAGAAAGGTTGTAGTTGTCCCATTCGTCAACCCCACGTCCCACAAAATAAAGGTGATCATGACCGCCAAGAATAATGTCCACACCATGTTCGTTGGCAATGTTAGAGGGGGACTGATACGAAGGCGTTAATGCGAGTAGCTGCTTGGCAAGTTGTATATCCTGATGTGACAGTCAGACACGATCCACGATGCTCTGCGATATTTTCTAATCTCACATTGGGAACTCTACGAATCAAAATCAGAAGAGATAGACAAAAGGTCGTGCAGAACTTACCGCGCGTGAGTCAGAGCAACGATAATGTCGCATTTATGCGGGCCCGTAGGATCCCGGAGGATTCGGGACAACCGCTTCCCGGTCTCCGCCATGTCTTGATACACAAAACTCGACGGCCACGACGATACAGTCCCAATCCATTCTCTGCGATGAGCCATTCACCAAACAAGTCAGCACTTGGCATGGGTATTCAGATAAACGTCAGTCCATTACTTTTCGACGAGACCAATGATTCCGATTCTAACTCCCCTCCGTTCTAGGACATAGAACTCTAATAGATGTTCCGGTACTTGAGACGTAGTGGTGTCGATAATATTGCTCAGAAGCCATGGCTACAGTAGTGCGCCGAGAGACATGTCAGGGTACGCCCAACCCATGGGACGGTAATTACCCACAAACTTGGTGTCCTGGATAAGTGTGCAGAGATGCGGATATCCTAAGGACCCTTCTTCAAAACGCGAAAAACACGATACGTAGTTGCCTGAGCGTACCAAAGTCAAAGTCATGATTACCTGTGACAACATGCATGAGTGTAGGACAGACTAGAAATTCCATAGAATTATCTCGCCGACTAGAGAGATATCAGGAGCAAGCGTATTCATGACTGGCACCTGGATGATGAGTTCAATCACGTTCAGCTTTACTTCGATTGAGACGGCGGGGAGAGCGTAAGCGCACCATATGACTTCCTCTAGTGACGGAACTATCTACGCTCGGCGAAAAGACATCGCCTGAAAACAGCGAAAGGCCATCTCGCTGTCCATCATCGCGCAGCGGCCACTGGTCGCGGATGTCGTCGAGGAGGCCGGCGAACTGAGTTACATCTATGGTCTCGGATGATGTAGGAGACACTTTCTGGGGTCGCACGCGATAGACGTCGTTCCAGTGTAAAATAGGAAGTCGGGTCATGATCGTAAAGAAACTTGTATGGTCGTTGAGATGACTGATAAGGATCGTAACCTATAGATGGATACGGATCAAAGTGATTGACAGACCGCATCAACATGTCTATATGCCAACGGGATGCTACTGAGCACGTGATGCTACACATTCAAATCTAGGATGATGTGGAAATTATTCCTGTTCCTTCCCAGTCGAAGCACCTTCTTCCTGCCGAAATTCTCGACAGCACTCTTTTCTGGCGGCGATTGCTTTTCGTATAACCAATATATCATCTTCCCCCCAGGTTTCCATCGTTCTTTCAGCTGAGCGAAGCCGATGGTATTCATTAACTCTCTCATGTGCTCCAGGGTCATATAGCGTGAATTATTGACACAAGGAAGAGGGAGCTGTGATGATTTTTTTTGGCGGTCAACAGGGAAACTTTCATTTAGCGGCTAGTAGTAAGACGCACAGCAAGAAAGCACAGACCGCCCAGACGAATCATTGAATGCGCCTGGACGAGCATCCGCCCTGATATAGACATCATCATCATCCACCGTCAGTGTCACAGGAATTAGTTAGTTGGCTGCTGCAGTCCGGACGTGGCCATGTGGCAGCGTACCGCGATCCTTCCCATCCGGGACGAAATTAAGGACCAGACTGAGGCTTATGATATCCCAAGCCTCGCGATGGCGCTCCTGATCCATGCACAAGAAATCTTGTTCAAGGATAGAAGGGTGGCGCGAATGGAGGTCGATGGGCGTCACGTCGATCCAAGATGCACAAGAATAATAATTATCAGGCTTGACCGCGCCAACATCGAGTAACCTAGTAGGGGGGGGAAAGGGAAAGTAATGATCACCGATCCAGTCCAGTCCAGCAGGAGTGAGATCAGTCAGTGTCCTGTACACAAATCTGACGTGCCTGTGCTTTTGATCCGCCCAGCCCATTTGCTTCACCCATCCAATCAATACCTTTTCACTTCCACCTCCCCTGTCTGTGCCCTGCCCAATGCATGACATATGCTGATACTTTTCGAGCCCACCCAGCTTCTCCAACTCATGGTTTATACTTGTTAGTGTGTCACCCTGAGCACTTTTTTGTTGTTTGAGCAGCGTATGAAATTTGCGGATGACGGTGCGGCTCGTGCGCGGTGTGCTGGATGACCCATATATTTCCGCGACTGTTACGGGGAGTTTGCGCCGCCGGCTGCCTTTAGGCATAGCAAAGAAGATTGATGGCCAGTGTGTTAATGGGTGCACGAGAGGTCACTGACAGGAGTATGATGATGGTCTCGTGCCAACATCAATGATGCGCCCATTGGCAGTGCCTACCTGGTCACAATAACATCAACCCACGGCCATGCCAAAAAGGTACAGAAGGATATCATTACATCTTCACCACTACCCTTTAAACCAACCTAGGAGCCAAATTCTGAGTGCAACCGAGACATGTAACATGTATGAATAAGTAAAGTGACCTGATGGAGGAAAGATAGCGCCACGTCTACTTGACTTGTTAAAGACCAACGAGGCAGGGATGGAAATACGACATGGCAAGTGTAAAGAAAACCCCCCGACATGAGGCGACATGATGACGGAAGAAGGGAATGAATATTTGTCTCAAACAAATCCTCTACCTCCACGCTTTGCATCGATCCTCCGGAAACGCTCGAATTCTTGTCTCTGCAAATACAATCAGAACCAAGAGAAGAAGTAGATATGATGATATACATACAACTTTTATGACACAGAGCGACGAGAGAAAGAGGCCGATGATGCCCGCCATGAAACCATAGATCGTCCTAATAACATGGCCTGTCAGGGCATCCAGGGCTGTTGAGAAAAAAAACCCAACATACGAAAACACGTCGTTCAAAGAACCATCAACGTGCTGAGTGACGGGTGACACGCAGAAGTTGGTTGTAACGGTCGCATTGAGTGAATTAACGAACGTTTGGTTCTGGCAAAAGCTTCCACTAAGTTCAACAGAATCCGACGAGTTGAAATATCCGCAGCAGCTAAACTGATCACAGTTGACAGACGGGTTAGTAAGGCACTCGAAAGGCAACGACATTCTGACTCACCATATCCTGGATGGCTACACGCTGTGATGACTGCAGACTTTGGTATTTGGCATGATACTCGGCGCGTTCGCGGAGGGTAAAAAACCAGACAAAGGTGCCAACGACAAGTACAATTATAGCGTCTGAAATGAGGACCCAGTTGAGAACAACAAGACCAATGGTGACGTGGTTCCGTTGGATGATTGCTCCGATGGACAAAGCAGTAGTGATCAGGAATGCGATACCCATGGCAAGTCCAGCTGATGACAGGCGACATTGTGAAAAGATGACAGCGGGTGAAAGCCAACAAGACGTACCATTTAGGTCGCCGGTACTAAACGTCATGTTCAACATCATGTCCTCCTTCCTCCACAGGATTGAGAACAAGATGGATAGTATGCCGGCGATCGCAAGGCCCAGCGTGAAGAAACCATAGAAGCCGTAGAGGTATTTCGATGACATTTCCTGGTGTTAATGCTGTGCAAGCATGCATGTTAAGCAGCAAAGATGGAAGTCCGGGGTGTACGCACACAATCGTAGTTGTGAAAGACCTTTGGAATAAGGATAGGCAAGGAGACCAGCACCAAAAGAATGAAGGATTGTCAGGGTAAGGAGGGGGGAGACGGTCAACGTCTAAGGCTTTCACTGAGAAGAACGAAAAGATTAGTGAGGTCGAAAGGGGGCGCGCCGCACCGAGAAAGAGGGAAGGAGGTGGTGGAGGAGAAAAGAGGGGAAGTGGGCGTCACCTGGGCGTCACCTGGGGATGAGAATGGAAAGGTTCAGGGTCGCATGCGGCGCAGCATTTTCGATCGATTGTCAAGCACGACCGTCAAAATAAATAGGAAGTTAACGTAACGCATTAACGTACCAAGGATTCGTTCGTGATGTTTTGAAAGAAGAAATTGCCGCAGCCAGGTCCCACCGTCGTTTGTGTGCGCAGGCCATATTCTTTTTTGTGTCCATTATGGGAAGTGACCACAGTCACCATGGCGACTACCTCACCTTCACCCTCACCATAGGAATGGTTTAAGCTTGTCGCTTCGGTGAAATAAGGCCGTTGCGGCCCGGTCTGCGGGCCATCTTTCACCTTCATCTCCATCTCCGAGTCGGCATCGCCCCATGGAAACTACATCCCCCGTGGATTCACACACCCCCGGTTCCTTGCTCATCGCATGGCAACTCAGGGATAAACACGCCTTGGTCATCGGAGGCGGCCAAGTCGCTGCCTCTCGAATACAACACGTCCTTGTTGCGGGCGCCAATGTCACGGTTGTCTCACCCGCTGAAGGTCTGAGTGAAAAAACAAAGTCGCTCATCGACGATAATCATAATAACATCGTATTCCATGACCGTGCATTCCTGTCTACGGATCTAGACAATATGGACATGGTCCTGACGGCCATTGATGACGTCGAGCTCTCCAGACATATCGGTGCATCATGCAGAGACCGCCGAGTCCCCGTGAACGTCGCAGACGATCCATCGTACTGCGACTTTTACTTTGGCTCCCAAATTCGACAGGGCCCACTTCAGATCATGGTCTCAACAAATGGGAAGAGCCCCAAACTGGCTAACATTCTTAGGAAGAGGATAGAGGAAAGTATACCGAAAGGCGCGGGCGACGCGATAGAGAAGGTTGGAGTGCTGAGAGAGAAGCTCAAGGAGCGTGCGCCGGGTGTCGGAGGCGATGTGAGCAAGAGACGGATGAAGTGGATTGTGGATCTATGTACGAGCTGGGAATTGGATGACCTGGCTGGACTGGACGATGGACAGATAGAACGGCTGCTCGACGAGGGCTGGGAGCGGAACGTCGTTCCGAGCCGAGAGAGCGTCTATTGATGGCGATGAGTCACATACAAAATAAATAACAATAACTTTCTCTTCCTCCTCTTTCCAGCCAACAAACTTTCAATTTTCATCTCTTACTCCTCCCCTCCTCTCACAATGAGCAACGTTGAATGGGACTCAAAGACCGTCATCGGCCAAAAGGCCAAGGCTCCAAAGGTTACCAAGAATGCGGCTGATCTCAATGGTGCGTTGCGTCAGACACGCAATGACCACCTGCCACTCCGAAACTCATATTTCCCCGCCCTTTTTTTCTTTTGTTAGCTGTAAGGGTTTTTCTTTCTGAATGAAAAAAACTGCGGACTTTTGTCTCATTAAGGTGCATAGGCCCGTAGAGCAGGTGCGGTCGTCGCAACAGAAAAGAAGGTTAGCACCGGTGTAAACAAGGCTCACCAAGGTTAGAGAAATACACCCACGCACGTTGAAACGGCCCGAAGTTCCTCTTACTTACCATCTCCAAGGAACGGATCACCAACGTATAGTCAAATTAGATCGCGAGAATGAGGTCGCTCCCCCAACCAAGGTGGCCCCGAGCGTCGGACGTGTGCGTGTAGTTTCATGTCTCCCGCCCTAACGCCGTTATCTCATATATATGACATTCGGAAACACATTTTCGGGGCCACGTTCGTAGGCCATGCAAACAGCGCGTATGGAATTGAAGCTCTCGCAGAAGGAGGTCGCTCAAAAGGTAAACGAGAAGCCCTCTGTGCTTCAAGATTACGAGTCGGGCAAGGCTATCCCCAATGCCCAGATCCTCTCTAAGCTCGAGCGTACTCTTGGGGTAAAGCTGCGCGGTAAGTCGCCTTGGTTTCAACGGCCACTATTTTGGTTGACCCGTCTTGATATTCGAATTTCAGGTAGTGACATTGGGAAGAAGCTGGAGGGTCCGAAAAAGTCGTAATTCGTTCTCTCCGTAGTCACCATCCCATTACGGCTGCTCGTAGGTTCTGCTCCGACTAGAGTTTGTTCGAGTGTTATGTGGTTGGATCATAGACAGCACAGCCCTTCATTCCGTTATTGTCCGTAACTCTTTGTAAAACCCCAGAAATAACAGCTTAATACATTTAGCGGGTATGTCAATCAGTACATATATAGTACAGCGAGGTCTTTAGACATTGAAGATCGACGTATTATCCGGCTTGTTCGCCGTCGTTGGACCCCTGATGATGAGTGTTACAGAGTGCAGAGAAGGAAATGGGGGGCGGACGTACATAAGATATATAATCCGGGCTTTCACAGGCCTTGTACTCCTTCAACAGCTCGTCCGCAGTCGCTCTAATGGCAACGCGAATCATTGACGGTGGTCAAGGGAAGAGCACGATAGGATCCGTACCTCGCGTCGTCAAATTCTTCCAGTCCATTTTCAAACATTCTCTCCTTTTTGTATTGTTCGACGAATGCGTTTCGCTTTTTCAATCGGTCGAACTGATCCAACATACGCTTGAATAACTGTGCAAAAGTTAACGTGTACGTGCGTGCCAATGAGTTCTTTCTTCTGCATTTTGGGCCGACATGATTACCCACCGAAGCGATGCTCGTGTGGTTTGCAAGCATAAGCCCGCTGACGCGGTGGTTCGTCGTAACGTACGGTGACCGACGTGTCAGTGCGACCTGGATGGACGCTGGGCCCCACGGTATGAAATTGGCAAGCTGGCGTTCCCGGATGCGAAGAAGTGATTGATGTACCTGTTTCACAACCAAAAAAATATGCATGAGTATTGTGGCACCGACTCAGGGGACTTTGGGAAACATGTACATACGTCGGTGGGGTCGACGTCACCTTGAATAATGTTGAGAATCGAGATATAGCATGCGGTCTTGCTCGGTACGGTGGAAACCATCCTGTTTTTGGGCTGAAGTAGACGACGCATCACGTCTAGCACAGTCGTACGCCGAATCGGCTTGGCCTAGTCGAACAGATAGGACGAACAAACGAAAACAGCTCAGACATGTTTGATTTGATGCGATGAAGTAAGTGCCTGTCATTACCTTGTCGATAGAGTCGGAAGTGAACGGGGTGTAGGACGTCATCAAGAAATGACAACGCGGCGTTGGGATGAGGGAAGCGATGATGCCGACCAGGTCATTATTCATATATCCCGGGTATCGCAGTGTCTGCGTGCTTGCCGCCATAACCGTCGAGACCTTAACAAACCACATTCACGGCGTGACGACAAAATCAATAAACCCCTTGTTCCCCTCCCTCTGGGGCGGAGCGCACAAAGGCAGAAAACGGCAGTGAACACGCACGAGCTGATTGGTCTGGTCAAACGAGGGCGTCTGCAAATGCAGGCGGTCCGCATTGATGCGCGCAAGCGCACCATTGTCGAGCACGACGACCGAGTCTGCGTGGTTCGCGAGCCGCTTGAGTGTCAGTAGCGCGTTGTAGGGCTGGACCACTACGTCGCCTTCCTGCGCGTTCGGAAAGACCGAGTACGTCTGTACCAACTTTTTCGGGAACTTATCGTTCAGCCGCTCGAGAAGGAACGAGCCTAGCCCGGAGCCCGTACCGCCTGCGATCGAGTGCATCAACATGAAGCCCTGCAAAAGAAGAAAGGAAGAAAAAGAAAAGTAAGGCACCACCACCACCGTTGGCTTCGTGATGGACGAGAAGAGAGGGAGAGGAAGTGGTACGCACCTCGAGTGAATCACTACCCTCAGCTTCCCGGTCAACCATCTCCATAATGTCCTCATACAGTTTCTCGCCAGCCGAGTATCCTTGTGCCCAATTATTGCCTGCACCACCACCGTCCTGGGACATGAAGATGTTCTCCGGGTTGTACAAGTTCGCAAATGGCGACGTCAATATATTGTTGATGACCTGCCAAGGGTGCATGCATTTCAGTGAGTAATGGTGCATATTTCTATTGGCAAAACGCACCCGTGGCTCGAGGTCAACGAGAATTGCACGGGGAATATAATGTTCATCATCTGCCTGATAGAAAAACACGTCTTTACGGTCGCCCCCCTCTGTCGCCCAGTCCTCGAGGATGCCCTCTTTGTTGATGCCATGCTCGGCGCAAAGCCGCTGCCAGAAGACGGAGCCCACTGTAAGGCACCCATGAGCATGAGCCTCGTAAAGTCGAGTTAGTATCGCGTATACTTTGGTTGCCGCATTGGCCGATCTGTACTGTTACAATTTCGCGAGGCATTCGTTGCGACGGCGACAATGGAGAACAACTCACGCGTATTCACGAGGCGCGTCCAACGCGTAAAAGCACACACAAACACACAGGCACTGTCGCTTCCGAACAATACTGTACAATTGCAGGAAAATACGTAGTTAAAGATGCCTACCGGCCTTAAGCCGTGTTATAATGATAATATGCAGGGTAAGTGGCCTTGAGCCTGACAGAACATTGCGATGGTTGTGTAACTATCTACGAGTAGATATCGATATTCCAGTAATGCAAAAGCAAAAAGAAAATGCAAATCAGAGAGCATGGCTGTGAATTGGTGATAGAGGGAAAAATCAAAGATTACGGACGATGAGACAGCAGACAGTTGTTAAGTACTTGGCCATTTGGATATTGATATGGAAACCAGCCAGAGGGGGCAGCCTATTGTCCAGGTTTAGGGGCAAATAAATTACTGAGACGACCACTGACCTGATGAGAAGAAACCATTGAACCCATAAGCTCGAGAAAATGTGCCGTGAAAGTGACTGCCAACATAGGATTCATGTGTTTGGCGATTGATGGAGGAAAAAGAGACATGGAGAAAAAAAAAGCGTTTATCGCGATGGCGCAAAATACACGTGGTGCATTTTAGGCAGACGTCGTTCATCGCCTGGCGTTGGCATTTCTGCGCGTTGGTAACTTCCTGACTGGGCGTTGCCCGGGTGGTGGTGCTGCCTGCGACGATGGAGCACCCATCGTGAAAATGGCACTACCACTACTGCCCGGCGTCTGCATCTGTGGCGTGGATGCTCCAAATTGTCCCGTCGGCGTCGAAGGTGTTCCCCCGTAGTTAAACGTGAAGCCCTGCTGTACAACAGGAGACGTGGGTTGTCCAGCGCCCGAACCGAACCCGAACGGATTTGGCGCAGGCTGTTGCGGTGGGGCACTTGTGGGTCCTGCAAAAGAAAAGGGCGTAGACGATACAGGTGCCAACGGTTGTGTACCGAACGCGGGACTGGCAGGTGCAGATCCAAATGCCCCGCCGCTTGCAGGAGAATTAAACGAGAAAGAAGCGTTAGTTGCCGCTTGCTGAGGTGGAGCGTTTCCAAAAGTAAACCCGGCAGAAGACGGGCGGGTAGGTTCAGGTAAAGTCTGTCCAAACGTGAAGCTCGTCGAGTGTTGGATAGGCTCGGGTGCCTTGAAAGAGAATCCCGAAGACGTTGCATCAGCAGTTTTCGGACCCTGTTGGGCAAACGAAAATCCAGTGGAAGGCGACGGCTTGGCATCTGTCGTAGGCTGGCCGAATGTGGACCCAGTAGGAGTGGCGTTCTCGGCGGGCTTTGTTGCAGGGAATGAAAACCCTCCATTTATACTCTCAGAGGCCTTTTTATTGGTGCCAAAGGTAAACCCTCCACTCGCACCCTGGCTTGAAGGCTGGTTCTGCTGCCCATATGTGAAGCCACTTCCAGAATTCCCTCCAAATGGAGAAGGTAATGGTGATCCAAAACTGGTGGTGCCAGTGCTAGTGCCAAAAGAAAAACCGGGTTTGGAACTACCGGGCATTTGCAACTGTGGGAGTGACTGCGGTTTAGCACTTCCACCGTTGACGTCCATTCCACCTCCGCGCGTAGGACTCTCTTCCATACGCATGCCATCATCCGCAGGTGGAGGAGTTGAAGAACGAACTGGGGTGGTGACACCAAATGAGAATGCCGGCTTCGTCGCATCAGCAGATGCAGGTGTACCAAAAGAAAACCCTCCGGTGCTGGCTACAGGTTTGGCTTCGGATTGTGTGGCTGGCGAGCCAAACGAAAGCCCGGTGGGTGCACTAGCTGGAGTTGTGGTCGAGGAACCGAATGTGAACCCAGTAGATGTAACAGCTGGTTTTTCAGCTGTCGAGGGTGTGGTTGAGGAAGTAAACGTAAATATGTTTTTAGCCGGGGTTGAAGATGCAACAGTTGTTGTTTCTTTGGCCGGTTGGTCAAAAGAAAAAGGTGTAGATAATTTAGGGGGTTTGGGTGCCTCAGTCGGAGGCGCAGGTTCCGATACAGATATTGGCATCAGTAAAGGACTCGGTGCAAGGGAAAAACCTGGCTTCAATGGCTCAACACTTTCTGCTGCGGCTGGTTTCGTTACTTTCGGGAAGGAGAAAGGAGCCGTTGAAGCTTCAGCTGATTGAGTCGCCGGTTTTGTGCTCGGCGCTGATGCTGATACAGGCTTCCCAAAACCAGGAAACGACGAGGTTGCACCGCCAAACAAAGGCTTGGGCGGGGCTACACCAGCATCATCTTTCTTCTCCGACGGCTGCTCTCCTGACGATGGGGTGAGGCTAAATGGAAGTGAGGTGGTGCTGGTCGGTTGCGTAGACGATGTCGACTTCGGTAGGGTCGGTGGGGTTGGGCCAAAATTGAACGGAGCCAGAGATGGACCGTGAGTTTCCAAGGTCTGCGCAGGGGTAATTGAAGTGTGAGAAGCCGGGGATTCTGGCGTTGTTACCCCCGTTTCCGACCTGCTACCTGTCGCAGGTTCATCGACGGCCTGAGGGACAGGGTTGAGTTCAGGTTTGGATGCACAATTGGAGTCAGATTGGGGCGGTGTTACACCAGTATGCGCAGAAGTTTGCGACGTGGAAGGGAAGCCCGGGGGAGTTCGTTCCGACACTGGTTTGTCCATCTGCGGTCCTTCCGGGGTAGGTGGAACCAGCGCAATCGTAGGGGGTTGCGGAGCAGGCGTCACAAAAGCAGGTGCCGGAATCGTGACCGTCGGCATTTGAGTCTTGGTGAACGTGAAAGGAAGGGCGCTGATAGGTGGCTCATCTTGAGATGACATATCGGGGGCCTGAGGTATAGTGGTGACGGAGGGCGGCTATCGAGAAAAAAAATCAATCATTCGCTACTGAGAATAGACAGGAAAGACGCACGGGAGCGAAGCTAAATCCGCTTGGGGGTTCAAATTTCGGAAGACTCGCACTGACACTCTCCTTCTCCTCTGATGGCTCCTCGGACATAGTAGTCAAGTCATCTGCACCGTCCAGTTCGTCGTCCTCGTAGGCCGCTGTAAAGCGATTTCTTGTACGTGTGGGACCAACTGTACGTGCACGACTCGTGCGGCCGTGAGCTGGTTTCCGGCCGGTTATAGAGACAAATGAGGAAGGCGGCGGTGCAGACACTTTGCGCGCAAAAGTGGCAGGAGAGCGAACGGGTTCGGCGATCTTACTCGTGCGCTTCGGGCGCACAAGTTCACGCTCATTATCATCAATCATGGATTGCGCATCCGGATCTTCCACGGATTCTGCTTCCATCACCTCCTGTTTGCGACGGGCCAACAACTTCTTAAGACCACCTTCGCCAGCATACGGTTTACTATTCTTATTCTTCGATGGGGTGTCCTTGTCCTTTTCTTTGGAAGAGTTGATATACTTGCTGGCGTGGCCAAGGCGAGGTTTGTCATCACGCTTATCTCGCTTCATCAGGACAAGCGCGCGAGCCTTCTTCCGCGCTTGGAAGAGCCCTGGAAGGGCGACATCGACATTGGCTGATCCAAGACGGGTAGGGACGAGAGGAGTACGATATCTCTCGAGCTCTTGCAAGGCAATCTCTGCGGCGTTTGTGGTACGGAGACCTGAAACAGATATGAAACAAGCGGTGAGACAACAAAGACGGGCGCTTACCGTCGGTGGCCTGAGCACGAAGGACAAGGACAGAATGAGATCGATTAGCGGAAGGCTTCTGTTGATGGAGCCAATAAGCCCGAGAAAGAAGAGAGTAAAAACAAAGAATACATACCGATTTCTGAGTATCAACAAGAGAACCAAGAGTAAGGGAGGAAGGGCCATCGATCACGCGCCTATTATCTTGTGAGGCAGAGGGCGGTTTTACAAAAATAGGATTCTCGATGAGGGCCGTGAGTGGCGGAGGTTCTGATGGATTACGTTCACGTCTCTGTGGGTTAGGACCGTATAGAGGGGCACCAGGCTGGGGTGTGAGTGACGATCGCATACGGAACGCGGGGTTGGCTGGCTGAGTGGAGGGATTTGGGGAACTCTCCATGGAAACGTCGCGGGAGATGGGAGGAGGAATGTAAGTAGGCTCCTGGGCGGAGGTGCGACGAGCAGTTGGGGGATCCATGGACATCGTGCGAGCACCAGGGACCACTTGGGCCCGCGGAGGTGGATTGAAAGAGATGGGTGAGAGTCTGGAGGTATCCGGGCGCGGAATGGGAATAGTATTGTTTGAAGGAGCGTAGGGCCGTATGGGCTTGGAAGCATGGGAGCGAGGAAGGGCCGACGGTCGAAGTGAAGGAGTGGGAGGATCGAGGTATGAAGTGGGGGCGGTAGGGAGTGTGTCGACATGCTCTGGGGAATCGAGGCGGATACGTTTAACTCTGTATGCCGAGGGAGCGTCTTGTTTATCCCCTTCATCGTCGTATGAATTGGCAGCGCTATGGACAAGTTTGCGCTTGCCAGGGGTATCATCGGTTTCAAACGAGTCATTTGTAGTGTTAGCGAACCATGACAAGGGAGTGGTGACGAGGGATTTAAGAGAGGAAAACATGGAGATAGAACGAGAAGGAGGGGGTCTTCTTGTGTGATGAGAAGGTTTTTTGCGACGGAAACCGCTGTGACGAACCGACGACGACGGGGAAGGGGCCGCGAGTGTGGCGGGCGACGGGGACGAGGTCAACATGTTGTCCGGGCCATACCTGCCGGACTCCCACTAGTCTTCCCTTGTTTGTTTGTCTTCATTTCTTTCTGACGTCATCCGTCGCCTCTATGCGCATACACTCGCTCTCGCTCTCTAGAGTCCCTTCCAAAGTCCTCGCATCTTCAATCCACTCTCTTGCTCACAAAAGCAATGCCTGGCTTTTCATCGACTCGGTCTCTCCTGTGAAACTAGCCGCTTGGGAGTCAGTCATCCACTATTTTCCTTGCACGTTTGATACTCACATCCATTATTCTAAGTTTTCGATATTTCTTTGGCCATCTCCACCAAGAACGTCTTCTTGACACACTCTCCCAGCTTATTACACAAGTACACACCCATGGCTTTAAACCCATCTCTATGGAGCCTCTCGTAAAAGACGGGGGCCTATTCATACTCTTCGAATACACTCCCTCACAGTCAGAGGACGCCCTTTCAAACATTCAGTCAGACCTTAGAAATCACATTCAATCCCAAGGCGGCGTCCCTTCTTCCGCAGGTCTTCGTAGAGGTAACATCTGGATTGTGCAGGGACAACCATGGCGAGAGGTACCGTACCTATCCCTTCGACCTTGCTCAGCCCTCAAATTTCAATTCAGGACATGAATAGATTTGCCTCTCCTATCCTTCGCGTAGCCTTCGATGGGGTGGATCCCCCAGAAGAGACCCTGTATCATACCTTCAGAGTATTTCTTCTCTCTACCCGCAATAATACGCACCTTATTCCTACCACCAGCCATTTGGCCGCATCGTTGACATCTCAGCACCAACCTCTGTTTCTGGCACCTCTTACCGTGCTTCCACCGTCACTTTTTCTGATCTTCGCTCTTCTATTGTGGCCCGCAATGTTGTACATGGTCTCTACATTGACAACACACGCCTTCGCACCTCCTTTGTTCCTCCGGTACAGGGCCATATCATCCGAGACTGGGTTGCTAAGCACCCCCGTATCGTCATTCCGGTCATTGTATTTCTCTTGGGCACCTTGACATATACCGTGCGTGGCATTTCTTGGCCGATGTTTTCACTGCCAACGTTCGTCCAGATTTTCGATCCTGTACGTGCACTGATGGTCGAGGGAAAGATCCTCGATTGGTTTTCATATCGAGGTAGTTTTTGTTATCTCAACTGCTCCTGTATCCAACTTCAATTTTTACGCAGAATCTCACCTGTATCAGTGGCTTCGCAGGAATACTATTGACAGGTTAACCATCAAACCTGCAGATACTCTCGACGTTGATACCGAGGCGACTTGGCAGGAGCGTCAGGACGCCGAAACTGCTCTCCGAAATTACCTCGATGATCTACCCAGTATGTCTTTCTTGGAACGTTGTATATCCGTCTCATTTCACATCCGCAGCAAACATCGCATTTCTTCATGGACCCCAGGGTAGTGGCAAATCAAAAATGTTGTCCCGCATACTCCAGGACAAGAAGCGGTACAGCTGACGCATCTTTCCGGTCCAAGCCATGATGACATTTGTCCGTAGTCCAATGCTCGCCATCGATTGCTCGGAACTCCAACGCACTAACTCGGACACACGCCTTATCAACGCCTTATCAAGACAGACCGGTTACTGGCCTGTCTTCACATTTTTAGACTCAATAAACAACCTCATTGATCTCGCCAGTGTTGGCCTCATTGGCCAAAAAGGTATAGTTTGTCGTCGAATGTGAGTCGAACCGACGGAAGCGTATTGACCTTCCTAACCCTCATAGCTGGTTTGAGCTCTTCACTCCCAGACGAGGTTAAACAGATACTCGAAGTCGTTGGAACTGCGCTCCGCTCCGTTTCGTCTGCCCGGCGAAAACAAGTTCTTCGTAGTCACGAACACGCGACCCGGCTCATGGAAGAGGAGCGGATCACAAAGCAGGTCCAAGAGCGTATTCGCCGCGGCATCTGGCATGATCCACGCATGGGCGCGGCCGTAGGGGGCGGGGTCATTGCAGAGTTGGGCGTCGGGAACGAACCATTCGGGAAGCGTGATGAAGAACTTGTAACCCATTCACACGAGATCGAAGCGCCAACCCCTACAACGTCAAAGCGAGAGGGGAGCAACAGACCAGACCTCCAGGCAGTAAGCATATTACCTGTTGTAGTTCTGAAGGACTACAGTACAGGAGGCAAGGAAGAAGTCATGGGTGTTTTTGCCAAATGGGCAGCTGCTTTGGTGGAAGGCAAAGTGCGTACGGTGAGCATCTGTGAAAGAACACTGACAGCGGGATGAACCCGGTAGATTGCCCATGTCATCGTCATAAGCGATAATCGGGAGAGCTCGAAGTATCTTGCGAAAGGCAAGCACATCCTCAGCCTATAAGCTTCCTGGATCGCTGAGTCTTTAATCATCAAGCCCTCCCTTCAAGACCGCTTAGCACGATTGCCCTCCATGATGCAGATGACCAAAGCGCATTGCAATACGTCAAGGCGAAATTGGGTGACGTGGGCATTAATGTTCGGTTCTCACTCGAAGAGACGGAGATGATAAATTGCTTGGGCGGCAGGGCAAGCGACCTCGCCACTGTACGCCCTTGTTTGTTTGCTTAAATCATCTGGGGCTAACGTATACTTACAGCTTATACACAAAATGCGTGTCGGGCAGAAACCCGCAGAAGCAGTTGAGGATATTATCCGACAGGGTGTCTCTGAGTTGCGCAAGCGCGCGTTTGGTGAAGATGCAGATGATACGCCCAGCTTGCCTTGGAGAAGAGAGCAGGCTTGGGCAGTCTTGAGCGCGCTCTCACGCAGAGATACTATACCCTATCACGAGACGTTGATGAATGCGCCATTCAGGGGCGAAGAGGGCGCTCTGCGGAGTATGGAGCGTGCGGAATTGATCACTGTCGACACCCAGGATGGTCGATCTTCCACAATACGTCCAGGACGGCCTATCTATCGCCATGTCTTCCGACGACTCGCGAACGGTATATTTGTTCTTTGGCACTTTCTTATTCCCTACTAAGCTCATGAGCCGTCAACGCTGCTACCTAGACCCAATCTTCCGAGCAGTTCAAGCCCTTGCTTTTAATGCAAAGCTCATCGAAAAAGCCGAGGTAACTGTGCTCGCATGCGAGCAGGAATTGCAGGTGTTGCGTATGATTGGGTTTGACTCTGCGCGATGGTGGAGACGCACAAGCGCGACGGGGATACGAGCAAAATACTTGATGGAGAAAATGGGAAATGCGCAGGCTACTTTGCAGAAGTTGGAGAAAGAGAGCGGCGAGCTGAGGAAGGTATTAGCACAGGCCGGATAGCTAGTATAATGTGGGCGGCTACGGCTAGGCATACTCAATACGACCACACCACAAATTTGGACTCAACGTTGACTAGAAAATGGACGGGGCAGGACATCTCCTGTCCCTCAAAGTGATGCGAACCTCTGTGCGTTTCTGTCCAGCTATTCAGCCTCGAATCTTTGTGATTTTGGTCCCAAGTAGCGACCGGCGCTGGCGAGCGCATGGGAGCCTTTTTATTCAAACTCGCCCTCCTTCTCAGCCCACTCCACCGCGTCCGTACTCTCTCTTCAAGGTAGTACCCCACTCCCAGGCCACCCCAAAACTCTACGCGACCTGACGAATGCGTCTACCCTCTTGACCCTCCCATCCTCATTCGGGGCGATCCAGCTCGGCGAAACGTTTTCTGGCGCTCTCGCGGTGAACAATGAGTCCGCTGCGATGGTCGACTGCGTCCATTTACGCGTCGAGATGCAGACCGCGACAAGCAAAGTGCTCCTCGCCGATATTGGTGGGCCGACGTTGAGCCTCGTCGCTGGCGATACTACCGAGGCAACGGTCCATCATGAGATCAAGGAACTCGGGCAGCATGTATTGGCTTGCACTGTATCTTACCAGCTCCCGCCTGGCGCACGGAGGCCTGCAACCTCTGCATCGACCACCGCCCTCGGTGGTGTGGACACAGAGGATGATAACGGATTGCAGACCTTTCGCAAATTTTACAAATTCGCTGTACGTTGAACTCGATTACTTCCTCCTTTCCCTCTCGCCTCTTGTCTCCTTGTCAGGCACAATGCATATGCTATTCCCTTTCGCTGACAATATTTGACATGCTTTCGTGTAGGTGACCAATCCGCTATCGGTCAAGACAAAGGTCCATGTGCCTCGTTCACCCTCTGCGTTACTATCTACAGAGGAGCGCTCAAAGGTCTTCCTTGAAGTCCACATTCAGAACCTCACCTCTGATCCCATGTGGTTTGAGCGCATTATCCTCGAACCAGCTCCGGGTTGGAATGTCCAGGACGCAAACCTGCTGCCGGATAGCCAAAAGAGTATATTCTCTGACGGAATGGCTATGATGCAACCACAGGATACGAGACAGTATATTTACATCATCAACGAGATCAATCCACCGGCAATCCCTGTGCGACATGAGCCCGGGGCGATCCTTCCTCTGGGAAGACTCGATATCTCCTGGCGGTCGTCATTTGGCGAACCAGGGAGACTCCTAACCTCCGTGAGTTCCATGTTCGTCCTTCTGTCTGGATATCCCTTCCTGAGTACCAATGATAGATGTTATCCCGTCGGATACCTCTTCCTCCAAACCAACCGTCCGTCCGTTCATCTCAGCAACAGCAACCCCAACAGTCCGCTTCTGCTCTCCCGCTTCACCTCCAGCGGTCTGCGAGCGTAGCCGGTCATACCTCTCAACCGCCCTCACGTCCAGGCACACCACCAGCCGGTCCAGTACCCTATCGTTCTTCCTCGCCCTTCCGCCACCGGCCCATGTCCGTCCCACCTCGACCGCACAGCCCTGGGATGTCAACGACAACACTCGGCAATCTCATTTCCGGTTCTCAGCCGAGCTTGGCACTAGTAGATCCGGTCGACGTGGACCTCGTCGTGCGTTCTATCCCACAAGGCACACTTCAAGCTGGCAAATCGTTCTCCGTCGCTTGCACCCTTGGCGTGTCGGTGTCCGTTCGGGAGGGCCAACAACGCACGCTGAGTCTCGCAGTGCAACATGTCCAACCGTCTACCGCACCCACAACATCCGAAACTGCACCACCAGCCGTGACGGCGACTACGACACCAGCAGCGACGAATGCTCGCCTTGCGTCGGCAGTGGCCATGGCCATGGCATCATCCCCTACGCCACGATCGTCGTTGACGCTCCTCGATGGACCACTGATCGGATCGCCACGCACCACCCAACCTGCGGAACATGAGGAGGACGATCCCGCTTCTCGACAGCGTTTCCCGCCACCGCAGCCCATGCACGGCGACGAGGCGCGCTACGACAAGCTGCGAGGTGCGACACGCTTTCTTGGTGCGTCGACACTGCTCGTGCCTCCCATGACACTTGCCCGTACCCATCCCGAGTCCGAGTTGTCGTCGGTGGGACCTGGTAGTGGAGGTAGTGGTGGCGACAATGACAACAGAGGCGATGCAACGACCAGGACCAGTGCGGCAACAACAGGAAAGGAAGTGCAGTTTTGGGACTTTGAGCTTGAGTATACACCACTCAGGATCGGGTTCGTGCCGGTTGGTGGACTGCGGGTCTTGGTTCTGGAAGATCGAGTGCAGGGTGCAGAAGAAGCTTATCCAGAAAGGCGATCTAGTAGTGCTCCTGTGGTACTGAAAGAGTGGGATGTAATTGGCGAGATCTGGGTCAAGTCCTAAGAATCTTGTAGATATACAATACTCAAGTTAGATCAACCTGTCCGTTTTTTGTTCATTTTGTACATGAATCCATAAAGCTGTGATGGGTATTAAATGCATTCGTGCTTCGCAGAATTACTATAGTATACATTTCTGGTCGTTCTCTACTCATTCGTCGCGCCAGACGTAATCACACCGCCTGCCATGGATGGCTAACGAGCCGCTGCACGGAAAGTAGTGCTTGATACCGCACTTCCTGACTACCATGCGACATGAGCTCCATAGCGCGAGTTTTCGCGCCGAGGTCTGTGACAATCCTGGTTGTAAGGGAAGGGCGGCGGGGGGTCAATGAGTTGGATCTAATGAGTGAATATGAGCTCGAAAAACATACTTCTTCCCGCGTTCGTAATACTTCACATACTGCCCAAGGTCGTGTGCGGCGACCGCGAGCACAATAGGATCTTGTGATGATCGCAAAAGTTCGATAAGTCGCCTAAAGCAAAGAGGATAATTTCACGTCTTGTCGAAGCTCAAAAAAACTGGAACGAACTTCAGGTAAAAGTGGTCCCTCTCGTTCAGTCTTGTCACGTTGTCCTTCCAGAACAAGTCCGAATCGTGAACTGGCGTCCACGAGAGATGCCCTGAGGAAAGCTCGGAGGTATATTCATCCCACGTTCTGTTTCAGGGCCGTTTGTCGCTGACTTTTTCCAATCATGAAAGGTATGGGGACGCACGTGAGGCTCTCAAACCTTGCTTCGAGTTCATCTCTGAGGAAGTTCACATCCTCCAGGATATCTTCGTCTGACCATTTACGCGCCGCGAGGTTCTTCATAAATGGGAGGAGCTCGGCAACCAACATCGCTGGCAGATTGGCAGATGGCGCTTTCGTGACGAGGTTCTTGAGCACATCAAAGGATAAGTATGAGGTGGCGATGGGATATTAGGGGCTTACGCGGAGAGTCGCTATAATGACGCGCACGATCTTCTCCTTGGCAGCAGCTTGCGCAACACTGATGAAGAGAGGAATGACATCATATTTCCTGTAATCTTCTGAGCAAACGCAATGACCAGGAATTATAGGGCGCATTTACGTGTTGATCTGCTCCGCAATCTCCGTCTCGAACGTCAATAACCAGAAGCAGAACCCAACTTGATAATTCATTTGGGGATTCTGGTTCGATTTGAGAATATCCACTAATCTGAAGAGTAAGGTTAGAAATTCTATTTCTCGCGCCACGACATGACTATGATGTTTCGAACCCGCTCAGGATTCTTGGGATCGCCCAGACAGCTTGGCGAACTTCATGTCGGGGCAGAATGGCCTCGAGACATTGTACTGCCACGTCTCGTTTATTTTGAGACGTCCCTTGTACGCATACGGATAGATAATTCAGGAGGGGTTGCAATTGCCATTGTTGGAGGGCTGCTTTCTCTGCGCTGGAGGTCATCGGTATGAATCTCTGTGCTGAGCAAAGGAGAATGATGGACGAACCTTAAGAGAACTGTCAATATTCGCGAGGTCTTTAACTGCACGAAATCGTCCTGAGTTTCGAGTATCCTGGGGGTTGTTCACAGGACCAGGTACTCAGCGAACACGAGTGCACGCACCGCAACAATGGGCCGAACGGTAGATCCGGGTCAGATTTGGACGCTTCTGTGAACAGGACGATACGCTCTTCATGATCTGCAGAAAAGGTCCAGAAGCCTATGGGAAACTGCATGTGCGGTGACACATACCGGTGAGAGCATCTGCGATGAGAACAAGAATAGACTGCAGGGTGTCTACCCTCTGCAATTTCTTGAGTAGTCCAAGATAAAGTGATGCATAGGTCTGGCCATCAGAGAGCAAGAGGGGCTCTGTCTTTGACTTGGGTTGTCTGTCTACTTTCTTGATAAGCGCGAGCTCCTCAAGAGTGATATGTCCAGCGCGTTGATATCCCTAATGGAGGATCACTCGGATATGATGAGGTGAGAGATGGCAGAGTCGATGAACACACCTCCCAAGGCACTTGCTTTACGCGTATCTTTGCAGTGCTCTCTTCCAGATATGAGTTTGAGACGAGCCTGAGTGTCATTGTGGGTTGAAGCAACTCGCGCCGTGTGATCCGTTTCGGGACGCCCGCTCTGTTCTTGCCCCATGTCCACATCCTCCTTATTCCGTGCACCCTGGCGTAGCACACATACTTGGTCACTGGAGCTCGCAAAACTTCGTCATGCAGCAGGCAGACCAATCTTCCATCGAGGCCTGGCAACAGAGGTAGCAGCACCCCCCGCACCCCGTCCCAAACTGCACACAGCAGTCATCCTCAATCGCTCTCCCATTCTCACCCGCACACCAACATCTTTCGAACGCGCCTACTACGCCTACCAAGCCCGTATCCAACGTGCATTGCACAACCCATTCCCCCACGACTTCTACTTCAAGCCGGGCTCCCTCCTCGAGTCCAAGTTCAACCTCGAGGAACGCAAGCGCGATAGAAAAGCTTTCGGGCCTGGATTTGGTGCGGACCATCCCCTCGCACCAGGTGCTGGAGTCACCGCTCAGGACTTGAAAAAGTTCGGACGAGACGAGGACGAGACATCGGCACCTCGCGTACACGCGAGCGATACGAACGGTGACGTGAAAAGTTTAGACAGGAAGGGCCAGCGGAATCTCCACCTGCTAATTCAACAAAAGACGGATGCGGGTGCGGTGTGGAAGTTTCCCGAGACTGCGGTTGTCGACAATGAGCTATTGCATGAGGTACGTAGTCCACAATCCTTCGCCGGCTTTCCCCAATCATCTATTTTCATAGTCTGCGGCGCGTGATTTGAGAGAGCTGTGCGGCGAGGCCATGGACACCTGGTTTGTCGGCCGCAAACCAATTGGTCTGTATGAGGTCCATCCTTCATCCACCGCCACCGATGCAACTGCATTCCCCAAAGTACGTCTAATTCAGTTTCGCTTAATCCGACATAGCTCATCCGCTCTGGTAGACTTGCGTGTTTTTCTTCAAAGCACACATTATGACTGGTCAAGTAAGACCAGGAGAATCGGTCACTGACTTTGCTTGGCTCACAAAGAATGAGATCTCGGAACGTGTGGACCAACAGTACTGGGATGGTATTAAGGACATGTTATCTGACTTTTAGATCACTATCGGTAATAATGAGCAACCCTAATACGTAGCAAACGTCATTTGCACGAAAATCAAATCACCGCCCAAATGTGACAATGCAGGGCATTCTACCGGGGGGACGAAATCGTTCGTCTCATCTCCGGTCTTTTTTGTACATCGTCAAAGCGACGCACGGTGACGTCACACTTGGTCGTTCTGCAAATATGCTTCGACCCTCCTTTAATCGCGTCCGAGAACAGCGTTAGACCTGCGGCGCGCTCGACGGCGTCAACTGACGGACTCCTAGTCAGACATTTATGTTCTTGGACGACGGCAGCGTGACCTACTAGGAGTTACAAAGGTCTCCAAGGGTGCCTCCTCTGGGATCACGGCATTTGGAAGCACAAATGCTCCGGTAGAGATCTCGGGGACATGAGGGGTTGAAGGTGATGACGGCCGTGATGCAAGAACCACTTTCGCGAAATGCGTCGGAACGGCGACATTTGGTGGGTTGCCGATCACTTCGTATGTCTGGGGAAGGAAGCGTATTATAAGCAACATGTTACCTCAGAGGACTATAGATGTGCCCACTCACAACCCGCGATTTCCCATCCCTATCCTTCTGTGGCAGATACAATGGGATAGTGAAAACGTAAACGTCGGCAAAAGACCTTGTCAACCGACGACACCAATCTTCGAGGTAGGCCCAATCTACACACATGCGGCAAGGGGAGTTGATTAGCATTGCATATACATACCATGAACCCGAACGAAACTCGTGAAAGAAACCAAGTGAAAACGTACAGTGGCGATTGAAACCGACTCCGACTTGCGGGGCGATGTTAGAGAGTAGAAATGTCTCATTCATATCTTCCTATTGCTACGAAATCAGAACGAGCATTAATCGGAGAGAATGTGTCATGGGGCGCTTGACCTGTGATCGTTTTGCATCCGCAGCTGGTACCCTAGCGTGGCAATAACAAAGTTTTGCGGTCAGTAAGGAAAGATAACGGAAGCGACGCGACGCAAAACAAGGAGGAGAGTGGGGTAGTAATAATCTTTAACGTACATATGTCCTCGATCATAACCACTTCGAAAGTAGTCTTGCAACTTTGCGCGGAATGCGACCGGAAGAGATTCGTCCTCGTGGAACGTCGATTTTTCGCGGTCACCTTTTTCGCCATTACCTGGGGTGGGATCCTCGACCGTCGATTTCCCAAGAGAAGCGAGTGTCAAATGTTCTGCCGTCTGGGGGGGGGGGGGGGGGGGGGGAACAGAGACAGTAAAAATCTCTCTTTGTTAGCGGAAGGAGGAGTGGGCAAAGGCAAGAAAGAAAAACTTGAACTGACCCATGCAGGATGCCGCAAGCGACGATCATATCCAGTGATATACGCTCGGCGCACGAGTTGGTCGAAAATGGGGCCTCATAGCAATCAATCTTGTTCGTTAACAGAAATAGTGGCCATTAACGTGTCATACACACCAGGGTTCCCGTATTTAAGAACAGGGCCAACTGCCAGTGCAGCAGCTCCGGCAGCCTGAGATAAGCGAGGGTTACCAGTGACACCCACCTCTACAAGGGCGTTGCCAGTGGGTGGTTGTGCTTGAGTTGTGCTAGCGGTAGCCCTCACTAGAGCCTCCTTTTTTCTGGACGCATTAATAGCAACTACAGTGCCTCCCCCTACGGCTGCACCGAGGGCAAAGAAAGCAGCGTGGATGAAGGACGAAGCGGGCATAGTGCCGCAGCTCGGACTCGGAGCGCGTCGCTTAACATTACGCAGAACGCATGTAGAGCGCTTATAATAACGACGAGAGGACAACGACTATTGTATCTCTATCGACACATTGACCAAAACCAGGGACCGGGACCGGCTAAGTCACAACTACCAATGCATGTAAAAGAACAAGTACTTTATATGAACAGGGTTAAGAGAGGGAAGAGAGCCAAGCAGATCACGTCGTCTTGCGCAGCAGGAAATGGGGGACAGCCAGATGAAATAAGAGCCAAGTCGCAGACTTTATGAGTTACACAAAATGATCTGGAAGTTTTAAACAAGACAGTATTATGAAAATTTGATTGAGGTTAGCTGAAATGCCAGACAGGTAAGGCCCCTCCCAAGGTTTGGTGGCGAAATGTCATTGTCGTACATGCCTATAAAGCAGCAGCTCTTAAATCCTGATCCTTGGTCTCGTCCTGTGCTACACTTCACATCTCCAGCGGCTCGTGGGAGCGGGTATCCAGACTGCGTACAGCGCTCTCACTAGCGACAACGCGTTCCCGGCGAGTGGTGAAACCGCCAACACCCGGGCCACGCGGCTGTCTCACGACGCCGCTTGTCGGGCTTTCGAGCCGATCTGCGTTGTTCAAACTGCCGACACTCGTTGGTAAACTCGGAACCGGTGGCACGGTATCAAATGGGCTGGAGCTTCCAAAGAGCGAGCCAAAGCCTCCCAAGCGGCGCGAAGGAGAAGCAATAGTTGCGTAACCTTCACGGATGTTGCCGTTCGAAGAGCGTGTGGTAAGTCGGGGAGCCTGTGTGCGGAGGGCGCCCATATCAGGCATAGATTTCTTTACGCGTAAAGTTGGAGCGATCCCAGCAGACGTGGGAGAGGTAGGCGAGAGATAAGCGGAAGGCATGCGCTGCAAACCTGGGCGGTGGTTACCCTGCTGTCTCTGGTGAGTCAAGTACATGCAGTTAGTCCGATGCAGTGATGATGAATAGTTATGAGCAAACCTTTTCTGGGTCGATGCGCGTGACGACGGCATACCGCTCGTCCCCTTCGCCGATGGAATAGTGATATACACCGAGCTTCTGGGCAACTAGGTGAACTATTCGTCGTTGCTTTGGAGAGAGCGTCCTGGAAAACGCAAGTTCATCTCTCATGTGATCATCTTTGAAAAGCAAGATACGCGAGTAGATCTCCAACGTAGATGGGTCATTGAGATCCAGCTCATTAGAGGTTGAATTGCCCTTAAGGGACGGGCTAGGTGTAACAGGAAGCGCAGGGGGTGGTGTTTGGACGCCGTATGGCTGTGGGGTCGGCATCGGGGGGCCCGAGGGCGGGGAGTACTGTTGTGGGGACTGATAATTCGTCCCGGAATACGAACGCTGAGGGGTGAATGGAGAGGTAATAACAGAAAATTCATCGTAAGGGGTTTGTGGAGTAGCCTGGATTTGCTGCTGTTGGTGCTGGTGCTGTTCCTTCTCAAGTTGCATAGAACGCATGCGCCGAATCGCTTTTTCCCGCTCAATTCGTTCCTTCTCCCCGGCTTGCAGTACCTTTTTGTACTCGACGCGTAACTTGCGACCTTGCACATCAAAGCCATTTAAAGCGGCGACTACGGCATCTGCGTCGGATGCCTGGCGAAAATTGGCGAAGGCAAGACCCCGGAAAGAGCCGGACTGATCTAGGTGGTAGTTGAATGCATACGGGGTTGGAATGGAGAGGGAAGCCTGTTAGAGAAATGATATAAGGGAAACGAGGCGAAGCATGACAGAGGACATACGATGATGTCCAGAAGGGTCTCGCGTTTGACATTAAAAGGGATGTTTTTGATGACAATGGCGGTGGGTATAATCTCGTCTTCGGGATTCTGACTTGGAGGAATGCCCGGAGGGGCATTGATCTGTGGGAGAGGCGGCGAACCCCCACCAGAGGAAAGATCAGAATTGTTGGGGGAAGATAGAGAGCGATTGTCCGGGTACGTGGGTACGTGCGTGGCACCACCGTCGAGCCATTGCTGACGAGGGGGAGCATATGGAGATAATGTATATTAACTATGATGATCACGGGTGAAAAAAAGGGCGGACATACAGAAGGGAGGCCAGCGCGAGAAGTCTTGTTCTTGAGAGGAGACTGATTCATACTAAGAGGGAGGAAAGGGGATTGACTGGGGGGAGCAGGAGGAGATGTAGCGTAGTGGTACTGGGGCCTGCCATTGCCAGTGCCGGTGCCGTCAAAGTCGTAAGTATCGTGCAGACGTTGATGGGATGACTGAGAAGAGAGTGACAGCGAGGCAATGTCGGGAGTAGGAGAAGAGCTGGTCATTATGGATACGATGGAGAGGATGTAAATATGGGAGAGAGAAAAAGACGACTAGATGTACAAGCTAATCCAAGTCGGTGCGAGACGACTGACATGCACGGCACAACCCGACACACACGAGGTCCTCCTCATTTTCTTCTCTACAGCTACCGTGACACTGTCCTACTCGGTGCCGCCAATTCACCCCTCTTCTCTCCTCTCATCACTCCTCCTTCAATAGGGTCACAAGAAACTCGTCTCCGAACAACTGCCGTCGCCGTCGGGGGATGGAATATGGACCTCGGCACTGATGGCATCGTGAATTTCGGCTCGCCGCGAGGTGGTAACGGCCCTTGAACAAGAAGGAGAGGCGTTGGAGGCGGTCGACGGGGCATCAGAGAGCCTGACTTGTTCTAGTGTTATTTTTTGAGCACTGCATATCAAACACAACAGCAGAAAGGCAGACAGACCGGTAAGAATATATGACGAAAAGGGTATAAAATCGGCTCAACCGAATACAAGGGATCCACCCAGGATTCGAATAAAGGAAAAGAAAAGGGGGGGGCTTTGTTGATGAGTGGGTGAAAGAGAGCAATGTATATTATGCGCAGCAATTCGATGATGACAAAGCAAAACCCAAACGGTACAGTTCGAATTATACAAGACAGGGTATACTGCCATCTCTATCCATCTTAAGCTGTCGACTCATCACTCATTGGTCTGTAATGCTTCTGAAGTTGTCCTTTGAATACTAAAGTCGGGTATCAAATACGGTCCACAATGAGGAGGGTCGACTCACACTCCGGAGATTCCCAAAGGTTTGATGCGTCCGTGTTCAAGGGAGATGCGTTGTTTGGCTCTAGAATAGAGGATCAGAGACGGATACACTTCAATTGAAATTTTCTTTCTACCTCCGAGAAGGGATTGCAGAGACAAGAGAATGGTTTGGACGCTATAGACGGCGGACCACTTGTCCTGAGTTAAGACCAACGTCAACTTGAGTCACGTCATAGCCTTGGGACGCAAACCTGAAGAATATCAAGGCAAATTGCGCCAGATGCAATATCCACATTGGGATGAAAACATGGAGATTCAAACTTGATGACAGGTGGGACGTAGGGATAATTTGGTGGAAAGTGTATCGAGATTTTAAATGACATCCCGCCATAATACTGTAGCATATAAATTATGAAGCAAATGACGGCCGGTTAAAGTACGCACTCACAGTTCCGGCGGGCCCCTCTATAGTGCCTAGCCATTCGAAGAGGTTGGCATCAGACTTTGGAAAGGCTGACTAGACGCGCAAAAAAGGTTAGACGAAGCATCGACAAGCAGGGACGTTGATACATACAATTCCAGGTGAAGAAGACATCTGGAAGATTGATGAGAAGTGCTACCAGTTGAACTCGAAGGACACTTACCATCAAGGTCATCAATTCATTGCTCAGTCTGCCAGACGAAATCAGAGAGTTGCAGCTAGATACAGAAAGAAAAAACCTTTTGGTTACACTGCCAGCAGCATCGCTTCCAGAACCCGACACTGTCGACTTTGGAGCCGTGCGTACGGCAAGAGAGGAAGTGATTTGCTCCATGGCAGAAGAGATGTTGGAATCACCCGTCAAAACGCGGTTTGATAACGCGTGACTTGAATCACGTGCACGGAAGCTGCGCTCCGGCGGCTCGGAACGGCTGTGCGAAACACTTTCCTACCTTCGTACCCCCTTCACCCCCATGGCCGCCGTTTTCTCTCCAACACACGGGGAGGTCGCTCTTGTAAACCAGATATTTTCAAAGCATGACCCCCAAAAGTTTGGTGTCATCACCGGTGAAGTTGCCGTCAACTTCTTTGGTGGTGCCAACCTCAGTGCTACCACATTAAGTCAAATCTGGAGTATCGCAGACGCGGACAACCAAGGCTTTCTCACTCGCAAGGGTGTCTCTGTTGCAGTACGTCTCCTTGGTTGGGCCCAGAAAGGTGAGGCCATCTCAGCGGAACTGGTCAACAAACGTGAGTGCGACGAGTCCTCTCCCCCCGAATCTTATTACTCATCCTGATCAAAGCTGGCCCTCTCCCCGTCATTGATGGGGTTTCTTCCTCCGCGGAATCTCGCAGGGCTGTTAGCCCCTCTCCAAAGTCCCCAGGGACTTCCCGTTTACCCCCTCCGCTGACTGCACAAGACAAGGCCAAGTTTGCGCAATACTTCAGCAAGTGTAATCCCGTAAACGGGATTCTTTCAGGTATGTGCATGGACATGCCTTTTCACATCCCAATCGGGTTTCTGATCTTAATCTCTTTCTCAAGGTGAGAAAGCACGCGAAGTATTTGTCAAGTCCAAGCTCTCAGTCGAGCAACTCTCTCAAATTTGGTGTGTCCGATTTTCATTTTTACTGGCACTTCTGTTAATGTATCGTTTTCAGGAAATTGTCGGATACTCAGAATCGTGGATCGTTGGATGTTGCTGACTTTATTGTTGCCATGTACCTTGTCCAGGCTTCGATGTCCGGTCAACTCCCTTTTATCCCGACTACCCTCCCCCCTGGCTTATACGAAATGGCCTCTGATCAAACTTTACCGGGCAGTACAGTAGCTTCGCATACTACGGGAAATAGCGGCTCTTTCCATCATGGCATGCCTGGCAGCTTCCCTCAGACTAGCGGGTCAGGTATAGTCCAACCTCAGTTGACAGGCAAGCAGTTGCAGCCTCAATATTCTGGGCGACCTCTGCAACAGCAATTTACGGGTCCAGTGGCACAGAATCAAACCGGTTCTTCAGCCCGGAAGGCGCCCGCGGCGCCCTTTTCCGCTTTCACCGCTCCACAATCCCAATTGGCGTGGGACGTCACCCCTACTGAGAAGGCTAGCGCCGACAAGCATTTTGATGGCCTGGACACCCCAAAGAGGGGTTATATAGAGAGTGATGTTGCGGTACCCTTTATGCTCCAATCAAAACTGCCTGGCGCCGACCTTGCTTCAATTTGGTTAGCACTATCGATATATTCTTTTCCACTGACATCTCACACCATGCACAGGGATTTAGCCGACCTCAACAATGATGGTCGTCTCACTCGTGACGGATTCGCGGTCGCTTTCCACTTGATACAAGGAAAGCTTTCCGGAAAGGAAATACCAACCACTCTGCCAACCTCGTTGGTGCCACCCTCGATGCGAGCGGTGACAGCCCCCACAACTTCTCCGTTCCAACAACAACCCTCAGATTCTCTAAATGATTTATTGTGGGAAGATTCCCCTGTGACATCTCAACCTCAATCAGCGATTTTGCAACCCCAGCAAACAGGGCATACTCAGTCACCGGCGATTTCGGCCTCTCATACTCAAGGACAGAGTACTTTTGGTATGTCTCAAATTTTCTTCAAAGGACGAAAGGTTCACGGTTCATTGTAGCATCCAATAAAGGTCTCCTCGACGATGACGATGACGATGCCGGGCCCGGCGCTTCTACCACGATCAACAATCATTCGGCCGAAATAGGAAATCTCCAGAACCAGCTCCAGTCAACGACCCGCTCATTAGAGAACACGATGACAGAACGGAGCAAGGTCGAGGCTACCACTCAGAACCAGGCGGCTCAACTCTCCTCTCTCCAAACTCAACTGAGTTCCGCGAAGGCAGCATATGAAACCGAATCCCGTCTTCTCGCTACGCTACGCGAACGTTACAGCAACCAGTCATCAGAAATTCAGAAGGTTAACGAAGAGCTTATTCGCGCCGAGAGCGATCTCAGTGCCATCCGAGTCGAGAAGGCTGAAATAGAGCAGGGTCTACTCCACGACAAGGAGGAAATACGCGAATTGCAGCGTAAAATGACTGAGACCGGTTCAACGATCGAAGTCGTCAAGGCTGAGATTGAGAAAGCGAAAAAAGAAGCGAAGCAACAGAAGGGTCTTTTGGTAGTCGCTAAGAAACAACTCGCCACGAGAGAAGCGGAGAAAGCAAAGTCGTCACAGGAACTTCAGGAGGTAGCAGCGGAAGCCCAGGAGGCTACGAAGGAGCGAGAAATCGCGGAGGCAGCGCTTAACAAGGAAGCCACTCTGATAAATACATCGAACGGGCTGCCATTCGCTCCTTCACCTTCGCTATCAGGAGACAGTACAGCACAGCCACTTCAAGATTCGCCGGGAAGTCCTAGCTCCGTTGGTGGATCGGTGACGGCAAAGAGCAATAATCCATTCGAACGGCTCGCCGTAGGTCCCGGTCCGCAATCGCCTCCATTCCTTCCTTTTGCCAATTCATCCGTGCCCACGCCTCCCACTGTCACCTCCGCACAGAATGAAGGCACGACAACCGACAATCCGTTCACTTTTGACCAGGCTTTTGGTGATGAAGAAGAAGCAAGACCTGGGCTTAATGTTGAAGAACCCTCGACTGGACCCGAGAGAAGTGTGCAACCTTCCCCAGGCAGGGTTGCAGTGAACGAAGAATTTTCAGAGCCCTCCAGCGACCATGACTTGTTTACTACGCCACCAACGTCCGCTCTAGATACCCTAGCGGCAAGTGCCTTCACCTCGCCAGCGGAACCCGACGCTCTGAAGCTACCGCCTCCTCATGTTACTTCCCCTGCGCCGTCAACCGACCAACCACAAGAAGCTCATACCGACCTCAATTCACAACTCAAGGAGCTTGATGCAAACGAGTCCGACTCAAGTGACGAAGATGAAACCCCGCTCGGAGCTCTGGTCAGCCGCTCCGCTCCTTCAAATAAGGCTGAGGTAGCGAAGGAAGCAATCAGTAACGGACATGCTATGCCTCAGACTACTGCGGAGGCAGCGTTCCCACCCGTGGCGGCCGTTGATGCCGCTACTGAGACCCAGAGCACTACTCCCTTCCCACCTGTTCCAGCAAAGGATAGTAGCCCTTTCCCAGCTTCAACGCCGCCGTTTGCAGCAACTCCAGAACCCCAAAAGGTCGCGACTAGGAGCGACTTTGACAAGGCGTTTAGCGATTTCCCTGGAACGACACCTGCCGTCGAAGGGAACAACCTCTCCTTCGACAATGCATTTGAAGATCATTTTGACTTTACTAAAGCAGAACCAAGTACCTCCCTTCCAGGCATCAGCATATCTTCCTCCGGCTCTTCTGCGTTCCCACCGGCTCCGACGAGCAGCGGGATTGTGAAACCCGCGATCACCCCCATTCGAGACTCTGGATTTGAAAACGCGTTTAAACCTCAGCAAAACACATCAGGTTCAGCTCGTCCCGTATCCGCCGTTGATGGTCTCCCTGTCCTTCCTCCAGTCCTTGAGTCCCGGCCATTCTCGTTTGACCCGACCTTTTCATCCGATCTTTCGACTGCGCCTGCGCCTACAACCACTGCATCCCCAACCGTCATGACGCTGAGTCAACCACCTTCTGCTCCGGACGCACCAAACCCTACGTTTGGTGATGCTTTCGGTCTTAATGGCGCACAAACAGACAGTGCGCTTGGGACTGCGTCCTCTCGGACATCATCAATCCCACTTACACAGTCACCTGTGTCTACCGTCCCTGCGAGCAATCCTGTTCGGGGGTCCACATCCCCTCGTGGAACAGTAAGTTTCCCAGCTTCGCAGCCTTCTCCGGCTTCTCCCCCACCTCTGCCACCACGAGTGGCGTCTCCCAAGGGAAGGCCTTCCACGTCATCCTCTAAGGAGAGCGGTAAGGAACAGGGGACACGACACTCGAAACTCAGTGTAAGCGGACATTCACCGTCGCCGGGGATAGAAAAGATAACCTTTGTGCCAATGATAGATCCGTCTGCCGTTTGGGAAGAAGAAGAAGACACAGGACTCATTGCCTCCTTCAAGTTCCCAACATTTGAGTCCGATAGTCGATGAGACCATCGGGAGGGCATCACCCACAGCTGGAGATGATGTGGAACCTGTGAAGCAGCTGTGTGGTATGGGATTCAGTCGTACACAGGCTGTCGCCGCTCTCGAGGCGAATTCGTACGACTTCCAGAAAGCGCTTAATAGCCTTTTGAGCGCCTAAGGATACACGACTTTGGATCTTTTTTTGGCTTGTTTTTATGTCTACCGAGGTTCTATAATCCCTTTTAGCCTTATTCTCCTCGTTCGTTGTATGTCGAGTCACTCCTTTGTTGCCTTTCCACTATGATATTCTCTTTTCCTCTCTCTGCCCGAGTGCATTGCGGATATAATGAAGAATGTTTACGCCAAAGCACTCTCTCGTCCCTGTCCCTGTCTTTCGGGCACGGCCGACTTGAGTATTAATTGCCAACCAATTTTATCGTCTGCCCCTTCGCACCTCCCCCATCTCCTCATGCCCACCTTCCACTTGGTTGTCGTGGGTAGCGGTGGAGGGCCTTACGAGACCAACCTATCCTCGTCCGTCTCGTTCCCTTTTCTCTGCGTGTCCGTCTAACAATTGTACGCATCGGTGGACAGGTACTTATTTAAGCCATGTGATACTTCCTGGAAAGATGGTATCATTGCTCTCGAAGCAGGTGAGGCGTAAACTTTGCATACATTACATCGTGACAGCGTGTGGATTCCTGATGCGTTCTTGCCAGGCTCGGGGATGGGAACTCTGCAGCAGTTGCTCAACGGAGATACCACTCTCTTCGACAAATTGACCGCACACCAAGTCTATTCGTTCATTCAGTTAGTGAAGGCTTCCTTTTGTCCTCGCGCGACGACGGAGGGCATGATAACAGACCTTTCTTTGCTCCTCCCCGTAGCTGTTTCATCATCAGCCATGCGCACTTGGACCACGTCAACGGTCTCGTCCTATCCGCAGGATCGCTTCCCGGTCCCAGGAAACGCGTATGCGCCTCTTTGTCCACGCTCAAGTCCCTTGAGACCATCTTTGGTGATCGAATATGGCCCAACCTTGCCTCGTCGGATACAGACGATGCCGCCTATAAGCTACTCTATGACCCGTGCGTGTCCTTTGAATCCAACTTCCTTGCACACTCTCACGCTCATTCATTCATTCATCCATCCATCCATTCATACAAATGCTTCCTTCCAATTGATCGCCGCCCAATACAAAAAAAAGACTCAATTTCAACGAGGGATACAGGACGATTTTCCCTGACGTTTCTGTCAAAGCGATGCCCGTGTGGCACGGGAAGAACGACACGCTAGGCGACTACGAGTCCACGGCCTTCTTCATCCGACACGATCTCACAGGCCAAGAATTCCTCTTCTTCGGTGACGTATCCCCCGACAGCCTCTGCGGGTCCTCAACGCCACAAACAATATCCGTCTGGCGCGCCGCAGCACCCAAAATACCCAGCAAGCTCTCGACCATCTTCATAGAATGTTCATGGCCGGCCGGCCGGCCGGATGAACAACTCTACGGCCACCTTAGTCCCGAACACCTCGTAGATGAGCTCGCTGCTCTCGCAGCTGAGGTAGCGAATGTACGTGCTGCTGCTGCTGCTACTACCATTACTACCGCCACCACCACCACCGCGAAGAGCAGTCACGGTAGTAGTACTGCCAGCCGTGGTGCTGCTACTGGAGACGAGCCCAAGAGGAAGAAGAGACGCCGCTCGGAGCCTCTCGCAGGTCTGCGCATTTATATCATCCATTGTAAGGAGGACTTGGAGCGCAAGTTTAGTCGGCCGATTTCCCATGTCATTCGAGATCAAGTGGAGGAGTTGGTGCGAGCTAAGGGTCTCGGCGCAGAAGTATTGAGCGCCGAGCAGGGCATGACGATCAGTATGTCTTTGTGGTCATCTTTTTTTCTTTGAGAGCGTGGCACTAATCAGGGTCCCCCGTAGTTATCTAGTTTTAACTTTCACGTCTTTCACCGATGGACTCTATTCGTGGTTCCGTTGCACAGCCTTTGTGTACAATAACATATAACATGTAGCGATACGCATTTAGGATTTTGCACTGTATCAATATCTTCTCACCGAATTATTTTTGCTGTAATTGTATGCAATTAACATCGTTTGGGCAAATCATTCATGTAATAAGGGTCGATGACACCCGGGAATGAAAATCTCAGGCATACAATAATGATCAGATGGTAGTAAAGCTACGTGCGGTCTATCCTAATAAGTACGAGGGGAGGTATACGGAATTATGACGACGCGTATAGCTTGACGATCCCATCCGCACCCGCGCTAGCCATGAAAGGTAGAGACGGGTGGAATTGCACGTCAAGCACACCCTCGTTCGCCTTTTTGCGGTGGCTCGTAATCTCTTGGATGCATGCCTTGGTGCCAAGTATGTCCCAAAAGCGGATAGAGCAGTCATGGCCACCAGATACTAGAGAAAAGCCGGCAGCGTCGACTGATAAGGAGGTCACACCGTCCAAGTGGGCAGGCATCGAGTACGTGCACTGGCCTGAGGAGACATCAGTACCGGAAGAGTCTATCGATCGTAATGGGACTCACCTGTGTTGATGTCATATATGCTTATATACTTGTCCTCGTGGGCGGTAATAAGAAGGGGCATTGTTGGGTGTGAAACGATGTCATTCGGTTGTGAAAGCCCGTCGTCTGAAAAAAAAAGGTGAAGTGGGAAAGAAAGGCACATGACCAACACCACTTACCAGACCCCGATTCGCCATGCAGAACAGCGAGTTCTTTCCCATGCACCACGTCAAATATTTTAATCGTTGCGTTCTGATACGCGACCGCAACCTTCTTCAAGTCCACCTTAATCGCCTCGACCGCGGTCACACCCGGTAAGTCGTCGGATTCTTCGCCGTCGTAGTCCACACCATTATATGTCCATGAGAGGCGCAACGAACCGCAGCCAGAGGCATCGCTGACATCCCACACCTTGACAGCTCCTTCCGCACCCCCACTTATGAGCGTGCATTCGTCGCGTACGAGCGCAAGATCCCAAACGGCATCTGTATGGCCGATGAGCTCTCCGTGAAGTCGCGAGGCGTCGAACGGAGCATATGTAGTATGAGTCGAGGATGGTAGCGCCCAGACGCGAACAGTTGAATCGAGAGATGCGGAATAAATAAGTTGCTTAGAGGGGGCAATTATGAGGCGGGTAATAGCTGCTGAATGGCCACGGAGGGTCAGCTGTGGTTCGACTTCAGTTACCGGGCGGGAACTGTGTATCAGATCGACGTGAGTATTGATGTCAGGAGGCCAAAAAAGAAACTTTGCGCACTTTGACGAAGCCAGGCCGGTGACATCTGTTCGCCAGACCTTAACAGTGCAGTCATCACCTCCAGTGGCAAGACAGAGCTCTGTAGGATGGAAGGCAACTGCCCTGACGGCGTCGAGGTGGCTATGGATGTGTGAGAGCCGCACCAAGAATTGATCAGACGGCACGCTTACTTTCTCAACGTTCTCTTCGTTCTCCAGACCTTGGTGCCTTCACCTTCACCGAGTACATTCGACTCCTCCTCTTCAACCTCGGTATCATCCTCTTTGACGTCGTCATCGTCGTCCCTTGGACGGCGGTCCCATGCACTATCCGCCAGTGCACCCGAGGGGCCTGCGTATGACAGCCCCAACTTCTCTCTCCACTCTCCTTTATCGTCAGGACGATAAATAGAAGTGCGTGAGTGTGACTCGAGAGTTGTCTCGTCCTTCTCTTTATCCGCATCCGACGTCTGCCCCGACTGCGTTGAGGTGGGTTGGCTACTCGGCGGCTGAGGTGACTGATATTGGGGCAATTGATTCTGTTGTGATGGTAAGGATACTATGCTAGGCCCACGGTCGAGAGAAGAAACCTGAGGAGCCGTGGAGGGACCTGCAGCGGATGCAGAGTTTGAAATGACGTTCATGTTATTGAGGAGTGGGAAATCTTTGCCAACTTCAGGCATGAGTTTGCGCGGTCGCGTATTGTAGCCCATCTGGTCGAACGATGGAACGTTGGGAAGGGTAACTGGAAGAGATGGGTTCGATACAAGTTGTCGAGAGGGCAATGGGTTCAATGCTTGGGGGGAGGTGAGATATTGTATTTCTTGCAGGCATCTGGGAGGAGTATGAGAATTGATAAGCTTTTTCAAGAACAAAAGCGTACTGTTTAAGGTAGTCCCTGCTGCGAGCGCGGCTCTTGGGGTCACGGCCAAGTGATGGTTTGCCTACGCCTGTGGTTGAGGCTGGACCGTTCGTGTTTGTCCACCCAGATGATGATGATGGCCCTGCCCATGCACCCACTCTTGCTGAACCAGGGGCGGATGTACCATTCTGTCCCCTTTCTGGCGGTAAGGGAGAATCTTTAAACAACGTCAGCAAGAGAAGGGAATAAACAGAAACCTGAATACCTTCACTACGAGGTGAGCTGGGACTGCTAGCTTCCTTATGGCTAGATGTCTCGTCTTTCTGAGAGGAAGACTGCAGAGAGGTAACCTTTGCGGGGGCGATCGACTGGGATGCGTGAGGGCCGGATTGTGAGAGTTGCTTTGAGCTGCTCGGGGGGACGTGTCAGCGCCCTGGACGCGGTAGAAGAGTGGATCGGTACGAACCGCTCGACACGGAGGGCATATTCTAGCATTTTTATGCGGCGCATGAGGTCAACTTTGATATTCTCGAAGGAGCGACGCTCTCCCTCCAGGAGGGCTATGCGGGCCTGAAGGAACGTTAACGAATGAAAGGCAGGATGAAGTAGTGTCGGGCGACGGACCCGCATCTCAGCACGCTCGATTTCCCACTCGTTGCGGTCGCGTTCATACTTGCGCCATTCTGATTGAAGAAAATGAAGCACGCTGGAGAGGGTGAAGTCTTGGCCGTTGAGGGGAGGTGGAGGGACATCTGAGGGGGCATTCTGGGGCTGCTGTGGTTGGGCGAGTTGGGACTGTTGTTGGATGATGGAGGGACCTTTGTTGGGGGGTAAATTCTGCCCCGAGCCGAGCATTGTAGCGGGAGTGAAGCAGCGTCGGACGCCCTCATTTCACCTTTACCTTCATTTTCACACGACTGCTAACTCGTCCTTCCCCTGACTCTGCATCTCTCATTTTCTGATTTACCGTCATCACCAGTGCGCCAGAGAAACGGGATAATATATCCAAAGGACCAAGGGCGAGGGGGACACACTTCACGTATCTGCTACTCTACTGCTCTTCCTTTCCCTCTCCCTCTCTCGCCTCCTTCTCCCTTCTACTTCTTTCCTGACCTAGAAAACCCACTATCAGTTACCTTATTCCATCTTGATATCATACCGCCCTTACTTCTTAATTCCACCTCCAGGTGGGCCACCTGTCCAACCACGTCCTCGTCAGCCTTTCCACCCTGACGGTCACCTATTCCTTACCTTTCAATGCTTTACAGTTCGAAATGTCAGCTATCGCATCGAGTAATCATCTAGTATTAGTACCTTTGTTTTTCGCGGCCTGCAGCGCCTCTGCCTCTGCCTTCTTTTTCGCCTTGAAAGCAGCGTCATCTTCATCTTCCTCCTTTTGCTCCTTCTTTGATGCCTGCGAAAAGCTACAGCGACCGAGAATCTGTGTCATTGAATGGCATATTTACCTTCAAAGGCTTAAGTTTGCCGCCTTGTCTGCCAGACATCGATGTTGAGTGCCAAACCCTAATCCATCCGATAGCCGCCAGCTGTGCGATATGCAGGCCACTGACAACCGCCAGTGGTCTCTTGACATCGCTCAAGCCTGGGATGCACGTCCTTGCCTCCTCGATTTCTCTTTCACATTAATCCTCTAACAGGTCCTCGGTCCATTCCCGATCCATGCCAGGGAGCAGCACTTTCTCTCCCCATCTTTCCCCCTCGATCGTGCGTATCCCATACCTACCATCTCTTTCCCACCGTCGAGCTTATGAAGCGCAGTAACCGAACACGTTGATCTTGATGCGTCATATCTGTCTTCGCTGGCAGATGGAGGATTTGTCCGTTGGTCGAAGGCCATGCTAGGTCCTGATGGCAATCTTGCCGTCTCGTTCCGTCATATCCGGTGAGCATCAGTTGTGCAATAATGGCCGTCTCATACCGGATATCTCTAGCTGGGCTTCCCTACGTGCATCGGAGGGATGGGCAGCCTTACAACATCATGCTGTCCTGCGCACAACCCTCACTGTCCACCCGCCTCATTCCGATTCACAAACACCCCCCGCTATTCCGAATTTCCTCGTGGAGCTCAAGGGAGGTTCTTTCTTTACCCTCGTTCCTGCCGATGTCGAGTGGAAGCAGAGACACGACTTTGTACCAGAGTGGTATTCAGGAAATATATACAAAGTCGACTGTGCTCCTCCGCACTTGGTGAACCTCCCAACCGTACCGTCTGTAGTGTCCCCTACCGTATATTATCTATACGTAAGCGGAGATTATGAGGTGCTCAATCCACGCTCTTTGCCACCTGATAATACATTACTGAATTGTGCGGTTCAGATCAGGTTGTTTGGTGACCCAAAGGAGGGTGGTTCCGAAACGCCTACACTCAATATATCCGTCAACACACGCTTTGAGTCTTCCTGCAACGTTCTCAATCATGAGATACCCTACGACATAGCTCCGGACTTTGTTGAAGGATTTGCATTCGGAGACGCCCTCGGAGTGGGATTGAGATGTTTGTCGAGAAGTTGGTGGACAGTCACGGCCGTCTCTATATCTAATGAGCTGCGTGATGAGGTCAGTGTGCAATACACGAAGGACAGCCGGTCGATTCACATGTTCTGCCCTAATCTAGGGAATTGTGCTTTCGCTGCTCGCGCCTACACGATTTGCTCCTGGCCAGACACGCATTCTTCCCATCCGAATCTCACAATCCAAACCATTCTTCGGGGATACGCTCTCACTCGATGTCTTTATCGTTTCCGTTGGTCCCTTGTGGACTTTTTCTGTCCGAGTACCCGTTACCCAGCTTGGTTACTGGTCGGGGACAGGTGCTGCTGCCATCAGGGCGTCCTATTTTTCTCCAGACACGGCCCCCATTGGATTTATCGCGCTAGCTCCAACGGATTCGATTGCTCCTCTCAAGGCACCAACCTCGCCGATGCTGGCCTTGCGTTTGTACATTTACTAACGTGATCTTGCCACGTCTCACGTCTCTTCTGCAAGGACAGATGGTGCGGGAGTGGATGTTTTGAAGCAACCTTTTTGGGTCGAGTCTTTACCTCGTCAACAACGGAGCTGGATCATTGTGCCCTCGGGAAGGACTCCGTGGGTATGTTATCCTATTCCCCGTTGAGTTCGCCATAAAGTAACCTGAAATCCATAGGGTTTGGACTGGCACGGGCCCAGCTCAGACGATGCTTGGGGCACCGTCTCTGCACTTACTACCATCCTGGAAACGTCCTCAAGGTGGAAAGCATGGGCATTTGCGCCAGAAAAGGTTATCATCATTGGCCATTCAAATGGGGGACAAGGGACATGGTACAATGCTGCAAGGTACCCTGATAGGGTGGTGGCGAGTAAATAGGAACCGCCTCTTCCCTTGTGTGCTCTAAGTCGGTACATTTTAGTGATCCCTGCCGCCGGATTCATCAAAGCACAGGCCTACGTTCCGTTGAACCACTCACGGTGAGTGTACCCCCCATTGTCTTCACCTCAATGCTTGCCAACGAGCCATTGCTTCAGCTCGGCTCACTTCATAGACCCATTTCTGCGAGCGATTCTAGAGAGCTCTTTTACTCCGGACGATAATGATTTATTCTTATCGAATTTGGTGGACACCCCTTCACTGGTTTTACACGGGTGGGTTTGTCATGTAGTCCTCCTGAAATCTCCGTCTCACCCAGTCCAGCTCTATAGACGAGAATGTACCTACTTGGCACTCGAGGGAATTAGTAAGTGTCTTGAGGACATGGGCAGCTGATGCAATTGTAAGGTACGCCCATTCTCCCTTACCCCCACCTGTTTATTTTGTTTCATTACCTCTGTGCACCTAGCTATCGCGAGGAGCCAGGTCAAGGCCACTGGTACCCCTCAGTCTTTGTAAATCCACAAGTGAAGGCCTTTCTGGATTCTACTCTAGATGACAATCGACCACCTCGATGTTCCGCCACATTCACATTAACTAGCGCAGTACCAGCAGAGACTGGTTCTTTTCATGGTTGGCGCATACTGAACCTGGTGGTCCCAGGAAGGTGGGTTATCAATCACTATAATTCTTCCACCTTGTGACGAACCGTTACCATCGCCGCTGTCGCCAGATTGGCGCGCTTGACTGTAGAGAAGGGTGATGGCACCGTTTCAGTCGTAACTAGCAACGTTGGGTGCTTCAGCGTCGATGCGAATCAGCTGGAAAATCGGCCACTGGACATCGACATCGATGGATGCACCCTCACCGTCCTTCATCATCTCTTCGTCGCTTACCCAGAACTCTATTTCCAACGAGACTCTAGTAATAGATGGACGGTAAGCTCCCACTTTCGCCTGACAAAAACTGTTGCTTCGCCAGTATACTCACTGTTTCACAGATCCTCTCCACAACTGAACCACCATGGCCAGCCGCACAGCGATCCACGAATCCATATTCAATCCTGCGTTCCTCCGGACGTCTCAAAGTCGTAGTCTCTACCACCAGTGGAATATCGAACGGCGCAATGATGTCGATCGCACGACGACTCGGGAACGATCTGCTCACGTACTTCAAATTGGATGCCGACATTGTCCCCGAAACGGAAATGGAGGAGGTCCTGGAGACGGATATTGAAAATGAAGGTGATACTGTCACTTACGCAGGAACAGGAGCAGGAGTAGGAGCAGGAGCAGGGACAGGGACAGGGACAGGGAACATCGTCGTCATCGGCGGTCCTCGCGGTCGATACATACGTCGATGCTTGGCAAAACGAAGGACGGCCTTCGGTATCGTAGACCAAGAAAAGGGTCCACCAGTGCTGCAGCTGAGGGGAGAGCCCCTGAATGGCATATCCCAAGGTAATTAATATACCATACACAAAACAAGGCAAGAGCCGGATTCGTTTTATTGAGTCTTCTGCTTTGCAGGTATCATGTTCACACACCCACACGAATCCTCTCCCTCCTCCACAATGCTGTTCATAATCGCGAATGACCAGTCGGGTTTAGAACGGGCTGCACGTCTCTTCCCGATTCGCACTGGATTGGCTCTGGCAGATTGGATGGTTATCGGAAAACGGGCGGACAAACGAGGAGCAGCTGGGATAGAAAAAGCGGGGTATGTGGATTGTTCTTTCTAATTCGCGGTCTGATCAACACCTAACGTTTCACAATGTACAGACTTTGGGGGTGTTCTTGGGAGTACCACAGTGGGATGTCATGGCAGCATTAATGAAGGGACGATAGGCGCTATATAGTCGTATATGTTGATCGTAATATGGAACGGTGTCCATATTGTAGAAAGCAGGGTGACAGCGTGCGAGTACAATACAGTGCATGATAAACGACCCGGAAATGAAGAAAACGTGTAGATGGGACAGATGGTGGACACTCAAGCACCGTCGTCCTTTTAAGATACAAAGATGGCTCTAGCGACCTGGGATCAAAATGTAAATTAGAGTTCGGCGTCGACAAAAAGAAAGACTTACACCATCGAGTAGTAGCGCGACTTCAGGTGCGGCCCTGACGAAGCCTTTACTCCAAAAATCGTACTTGGGATTTCGAAGCAGCTCGATGAATGTGACCAGAGCGCCCCATGGATGGGGGCGATGGACGACGAAGCGTTCCATAAGGACCCTCGTGATGATTTCGCGTAAAGAATCGTCGCTGGCGTCAAGGTACAAATAGAGAAAGAGAGAGCTAAACCAATGGGTGTGCGCGTTGGGGTATCGGAGATGCAACACCATCGAATTCAACAATAGATATTGGCCTAACAGATTGTCAGAAAGAACTTCATACCGTAAAACTCGGCGCACCTTCAGGTTCCAGGTTCTTTGCCAGATATCGCAGAGCCACCACACCAGGATCAGAGGCGTTGAAAAGGGGAGAACCGCTCTTTGCTTTGGCCTGAGCAACTGACGAGACACCGACATACATCACCAAGGCATTGAGGAACGGGACGTCATACGTTTCCGAGATGTCATCAGATGTCGGCGCCCGAAGACGATCCTTTAATGTAGGCAAATATGTGGAGGAAGCGCGACCCAGGAGATACTGGTCAAGGTAGACGCGCAAATCTCCGCTTTTGAGCCCGGCAGTAAAGTCAGACAGAATTGGCGGTATTGGCCCCATTTCTGGGACAGAATCGGGGCCCCCATCTACGAGGTACGGGTCTGGAAGAACAATGGTTGAAGGGAAGGCGCTTAGGATGATATTGCACAGTTGGACGCAACCGGAGGGTACGGCGTCGCATAAAGTGAAATAGTATTCACTCAAGAATTCTGGGAAGTCATGAAGGAGGACGAGGAGAAGTCGAAGACAGCCACGATAAAGGTCTCTGGATGAACCTCGAAGCCTGGTCGATTTAAGGAAGGGGGAGAGGAATTTGAAGAGCGACAACAATAATTTGTAAAAGGCGGTCCAGCCCTGCGAAACAGATAAGTCAAGGATGTGGAAAAGTGGAGTCACTCTCACCTCGCGATTTTCGGACATGAGAAGTTTCGGCATGAACAGGCGATGTGAAATCAGACTCATCCAGGAGAACGCGAACCCAGGGAAATATGTGGGTTGCAATGAGCTGAATGTATCACTGGTTCATTCATGAAAGTTTTAGAGATTACTCCAAAATAGGATTTTATGAAACGGTACCTAATCGCTAGGAGCAACTGGAAGTATGCGGATCCAAGGCTCGCCTCAATGGTGTGTAGATCGTTGATAAGGCTGGAGAAAAACCGAAGGAAAGGTTTCTGTTGGAATGCCTGGCCCTGCTCCTCATGCATATTGGCAAGTACCAGGACAAAGATGGATAAGATTTTCGTCAGGTAATGTACCTTCGCCTGATCGTTATTGACTCCGGATGCGTCACCATGATACTTGATGATATATACAATAAGCCGAGACATGGCGTCGAGGGCGTGATAAGCGTAAGAAGATGAAAAGTCACCGGATGTGACGCTCTTGATGTAACTGTTCACGCTCGATTCTGCGCACACGCGGAAGAAGAACGACGAAACATCATCCATTTTGAGTATGCCTTGCTTCGTCAATTGCGTAATGAAGGGGACGAAGGCCTTCTCCGGTGAAGGGGAGCGTTGGAAGATGCTCACCCACTGCTGGAACCAGATGAAAAGCTTTTCTCGAAGTTGCCCGGCATCTGTCTTGCCGTTCACCGGCCGAGGCATATGGTCGCCACCTGGGCCACGTCCCACTCCTCGGAGATCGTCCAGCAATCTCTGAGTCCTACGCTGAAGTTAGCACACAGTCTTGCGGGTAATAAATGTCGAAACTCACTCATCATTTGCCTTTCCAGTCTGCATGATTTGGCTCAAGACCTCAATCGTGAAGCTAAACTGACTCTGTGACGCCAGCGGAGGGTCGCATGTAATACATTCCCTAATGAGTCCTGTGGCGAAATTTTGTAGGGTGGGTTTAGGGTCAGCAAACAAGAATTTTGCCAATTGCTGATCTTGCTGAGTAATGCTGATCAAACCCCTGCGGAGGAGTGTGGCCGTCACCGGGACATTCAGTTTTCGCTGCCGAAGGTCATCATTTGAGACAGAAATGGACGGAGCCATGGGCAAGACAAACCTCGTCATCAGCATAAATAAGCCATGTTATAGCCTCCTTTGCAACATCTTCGAATGTACGGCAAAGTTGATCCAAAAGGACTACATAGACTTCGCGGGTCAACTGTTGCGAGGTCTTGTACAGCAATTGAACGATCTTTTGAGACATCAGTAGAGGAGTACGGTGGCGGTCCGACGATTCAGCAGCGAGATAAAGGATCTGCCTGACAATATGCCGAACGTCATGATTCGGAGGGAGCGCGGCTAAGGATTGCATGGGCAGTTGAATTAGCACCGCCTCTAAATCCTTCCCCAGATTCTGGGACAGCTTTATTAGAAGTAGCACCAAACGTCAGTAGACCACACACATTGAATCGTTCCATTGCTTCTGAGTGGGTCAGAGCAACAGGCACGGCGACACTTTGTTCAACAGCAGGGGACGGTGGATAAGCAGGGGCATCGTTCCGGGAATAGGACACAGTCGATGAGGGTCTACTCGACCAGTGCCGCTTCGCATCCACCCCTGAATGCGATATAAATTAGAGCACTTCATGGAGTGGATGATTAAGAATAAAGATATACCGAAGTCTTCATAAACACTAATCTGGTTAGCTTGCACTCCGGTGGGTTTGATTCGCAAGGGATCCGGCAGGTTGGTGGAGAAGTTGGTATTCATGGCAGACACATCCCAGAATGGCTGTCCGCGATTTGTCTAGAGCGGCAAGCATTAGTTTGACTGTCTTAAGAAAAGGCTGGACACATAGCTAATACCTGGTGATGGCGCCTGCGGAGCTCGTAAGATCCCGCAAAGTTCTCGTCAACATCGGCAACGGCACGATCCATCGCCGCTTTCTCGATGGCGCGGCAAGCGAGCTCAATATTATCCTGGACAAGTAACAGCACAACTTGGTCGGGTGCCATTTGCTGTAGAAATACATGAGTATTGGGCGTAGTGGTGATACCAAAGAAAATACCTCTGTAAATCCCTGCTCATTCAAGAACTGCCGCATATGGCTCGATAGATTGCTCCTTAAAGGTTCCTTGCAAGTCACTAGGGCAAGGCTTCCCGCTAGTTTTTGTGCCATACGATGTGCTGCTTGACGCAGAGTGTCCTCATTGGGTTCTGTAGCAAAGTCCTTGGTCACCAGCTCTTTGGTCGAGATCCCGGCGATGGTGACAGAACGTTCAACCACCGGTAGGATGATCTACGTTGTGTTGAGAACCAAATCAATGAATATAGCCTTATACACTTACCTCACGAACAGAGCGGTCTACAGCCAATTGGACAGCGCGCTTAAAGGATACGTTGGATGCTAGAGGGCCGAGGTGCGGACTGATAGAAACATGGTGTACTAGTTCAGACAAAATCTGTTCTAGTTGAGGCCCAACTGTCCTATGGGGTTCAACAGGACCTGAGCCGCTGAGGGACAATACTTGGGAATTTGCGTTGAGTTGTGTATTCGGATCATACCCGCCCATCGGTAGAATATCGATGTCTCCAACATAATCCGGTAGCGAAGGTCCATTGAGTGAGTCGGCGACTGGCCTATTGCGTAGGATGGACGTAGCCTCGATGGTGTCAAGCTCGATCCCTAAGCTTTTGCACAAGACTTCTATCTCAAACTTCAGATTCAGTTTGAGCTCTGCGAAGTGATACAGCTCGACGAGCAGACTAATCACGGCCATCAACCATGGGTTAGGGGGCTTGAACACCGTCGATCTGGCGGCGGGCTCCAAAGTTTTGCAGACGAATGGGATGGCGACAATGAGTCGACCGCCATCGTACCCCTCAACAAGAAGATCCTTGAAGGAGATATTCTTGAATTTTATAGGGCGATCTCGAGCGAGGGTAATCGACCCTAACCAGGACCCAAGACTTTTCAAGATAGACCGCTCCGAGCTCGAATGCATGGTCTTCTCAGCGTTCAACAATAATGCCGATTTAACGACTGTTTCCTCTAGGATGAAGCCGAAGAGCGTAGATCGGTCCAAACCATCGAGAAATTGGAGATACAGTTGGTGGTTGTTTGGTTCCGAGCTGACGCGTTGACCAACCAGATAGTTGGCAAACCATCGTGCATGTTCTTCCTTGAAGTGGACCTTCATTTCGTCTAATTTCGAGTTGACGTTTACAGGGGCAAGGTTGTTGATGATAAACAAGATTTTATCCGAGATTTCCTCCGGCGGGGAAACGAAGTCATCGTCGTTGCGATCAGGCTTGATAGCGGTGAAGACGACTGAAGCCTCCGTACGTGAAACCGGCGCAACACGAACATCACCAATATTGTCCCCACCGTTTGTCAGTGCACGCCGGAGGAGGGAGGCCAGGTCAGGGCGCGCTTCCAGTAAGTGAGGTATGTCCAAAAGGGCTTGACACAATGGGGCCCACTCAGCGAGCCGCGACTCGAATCGGGACAGTGCTTGGAGCCCAAATTTGAACAGGTTGGTCTCCGGAGGGCAATTGAGAGCATCAATAACAAAGCGTATCGCAATGCCAAGCGGGATGTAATCCACCAGTTCGTGTTGAATGATAGATCCAAACAAATACCCAGTCATCGCTAGTTCGCGAGAAGGGTACCAAGTCTGGAAGAACTTGTATTCGTCGAACAGGAAATGGAGCATGCAAGAAAAAATCTCGTGGTCGCGGGAATTAGACGAGTTTTTGTAACGTTGAAGCATTGCGATGACATCGTCAATTGTGATTTGCTCATCATACATCTGCTTGAAGATGCCATCGACTTCGAGTTCTATTTCTGGCGAATAATTGACGACTGAGAACCCTGGTTCGGAATCCAGTCCCGGTGTCAGGTTCATGAGACGAGGGTGGATTTGAAGGCAAGCATTTCGAACTTCCAGACAATAGTCCACATCACTTGCATGCATGATGTTCGAGCTGATGGCAAGGTCAGAAGAATGATCATGAAACAACATTTATACATACTTGTTCCGCAAAACACGAAGGAAAATTGTGATTGTGAGCGGATTCAAAGTCATGGTGCGACACTCTATGGCAGGGTCTGATATACGAGTGGCCTTTTCACTTTCCATTTTTGCGTCCAAAAACTCGATCACCGCGTGCAGAAATTCGGCACCATGAGTTGCGACATTGTCAGCGAGCCACTTGTCGAGGTTGAGATATTCTCGCCGCGATGCCAAAGCGGCAACATCAAGGGCAAAGTCGAACGGCTTGACATCAAGAAGCGCATCTAGGATCTGGATGCCCGTCAGCTACATAACTTATAGAAAAATCGTGGAGCACTCGCCTTCAGATCTTGAGCGACATCAAGGATCCTGGTAATATTCAGAGGACTCTCCTTGTAAAAAGCAGCGAACGCGTTCGTCAAGTACGCCGGGCGTATCTGCCAAATCCTCATAAAGACCAGTTGGTGATTCGGGTGTCCAGCTAGAAACATGGCGAGTAATTTCTGAGAGTACTCAGAACGGATCTCATTCCATTCTGTTTGCTGCCGGTTCCGATATTATTAGAACGATGATATCACGGGGAAAACGGAACTGACCGGCGCCTCAAGTAAACCCATATGGACTAGCTCAGCACTGATGCGAACAGCCTTGTCTAACATTTCCCGGACGAAACCTCTGACCTCCGAGTGTTCAGAATCCGCCAGGTGCACCAAAACTTCGAAAAGGTCTAAAGAATTCCAAGTCGAACCCTGGACATTGGCGGCCAACGCCTTGATGGTGGGGCTTGCGCTAGCTACATCGTCCATCGTCACGATTCGGTGACCAGGAAGTGTGACAAAGTTAAATGTATCGGCCGGGAGCGAAAGAAGAGCATCCAACAGTCGCAACTGATATAACGAGTTACGCCACGTGGACCAGAAGCCGGCCACAGCGTGGACATCCGCGTCACGAGGAGAATTGAGCAGTATGGCGATGAGAAGCTTCAGAGTTGCTGTATCCACTCCGGAACGATCAGGGATGTCGAAGGCTTTAATCACTTCAGCCCAATTGATGGAAGTCGACTACGTGCATTTAAGTGAAACCGATAGCACTTTGAAACAAAATACTCACAAAGCTACCTATTGCCCGAACGAATGAGCCCACATCACCCAGGAGAGAACCGTCTGCTGCAAGGCGCGCCAAGACGACCATGTACTCAATTACGGTGGCATCCTTCAGTGGATTCGTTTCTGAGATGCCGAAGCGATGCATTAGCACCCGGACAGTGTCGGTGTCACTGGTGATTTCGGGCCCTAGTTGATTGAAAGCTTGAACGAGGGTCGTTCCCTGTGGCAGACTAGTTGCATGTGACAGTCAGTTAGGATATCACATCTGAGGGCAAAACTTCTCAACCTTAGGCGAGGAATGATCTGTTGCAAGATCGGGGCAACAACCTCTGTACCATACTTTGCTTGGGCCGCAGCAATCAGAGCCTGACGCTGAGGACCATCCAGAATTGGCGTGTCATGGGTTGATAACACCAGCAGATTAGAAAGTAGCTGGGCTACCTGCCCAGGGGAAAGATCGGCATGATCAAAAGATGGATGTTGGCATAGGGCTAGGACTGCATTCTCGAACTCGACACGTATCATGGACGTGGCTTGCAGAGAGAGCTCCTTGCGAGTTGGGGCCGTTACAATCGAGGATGCGAGCACAAGACGCTCTAGAGGACGGAGTCCAACTCGATCCGTGAATCTTGCCAGATCAAAGTGCCGGAAAATGTCGCCCTCCCCACGATCCAGTCCGTCACGAAACCGGTCGGCCAAAGAAGGGTCCCGGGCGAGTCGTTGAGTCTCTTGAACTAACAGCCGGAAAGTCAGCGACGTGGAGGTGTCAAAAGCCGACGGTGCAGCTGTGGACTGCAATCGGGCTTGGGAATGAACGATCAGGCGCCGGATAAAATGTAGGTATGTTTCGACTCCATGTTGCTCAGATAACTACGAATACAGAACACAAAAATGAGTACATTTGTGAACCCGAGGGGTTGAGGGACACACCGAACGGATCTCAGCTTGGTTTCGGTCAAAGTTATCTTCCGTGAGCGTTGATAATAAGAAAACTATTTGAGCCCTGACGATAGTGTGTATGTTATTGTTGGGTGGGTTGTCCATGGCAGGAGACCGAGCTGAGGAAGGCTCCGTCTTTCTACCACTTCCGCCGCCTGGAGCCGTTTTGTGTGAGAGAATACTTTGGGGAGCACAAAGAAAGCGCGTTTTGCACGCCGTCTGGGACGGTGAGCTTGAGTTGGGGAAACGTTAGTGTCCCTGACGAACGCGCATGACTATCGTGAGAAATCTGTTCATCTCCGCCTCAATTGCTGTAACAACAACTAACTACAACAACACGACTAACTACATAATGAATAATAACAATAATATCATCCCTAGGAAAGTAACCGTCAGTGGTACATTTACCCGCCACCTACACCCATTGGATGTGTTAGTCGTGACGTCCCCTGCAGCACGACAAAGCCCAGAACTGTGCAAAATATCATCTGGGACAAGAATTACTGGTGAACCGCCCTTCGTGTATTGAACCTCCACGGATCCATTACTTCCTACAGCCCATTGCTTGCAGGATAAAATACTGGAGATCGCGTCAGAGTTACTCCCATAACTACATTGACGTAAAGTCCTGACTCACTCGTTACTCGAGAAACTGTGAGGCCAAGGGGTATATGCAAACATGCTTGTGTTTTGCGGCTGCGAATCATACGTGTGAGGCTTGAGTAAATCCACTCTTTTGACTCAAAATCTTACTGGTGAGCCGATATTTGTCAAAATCGTAACTACGCTCCCTTTCATGATGGCGATGCCTTGAGAGGTCACGTGGAGCACCTGAGTACGAGACTGTGCCCAATTTGTGTTGCCTACGAGGTAATTTCGTAGCTGAACACCATGTAATAAGAAAATCTCCAGAATGCATAAAGGCACGTCTACAAACCTTGTTCAACGTTGCGGTCAGATTGTATGCGGCAGTCCGCTGATATCCAGTTGTCCAGAGGGGACCACGGTTGTACTAGACATCATTGAATAAAAATCATTCAATGATCGAACACGGACGTACGGGATCCCCACTGCCATCTACACCCTGCTCTTGACCATAGTAAAGAATTGGGATACTGTTCACCATGAGTATGCCAACTAACAGAGACTTATAATGTTGGTTACCCGTCAAACATGAATGTCAAGACCATGGCATTCCTGGGTCGCGTCAGGAATTAAAGAAGCGGATGAAGAGCAAGGGGACGTACAAGAGGCTTTCAGGGTCCACGGACAGGCTATGCCACCTGCGGATATCCTGATTTTCCAAAAAGTTACCGAGAAGAGTAGGATCCTACCGCGACGAGTTAGTCATAGACATGATCGACATATAAATCAGGCGACCTTAAAACTATTTTGAATCTGGCTCATGACGGCAGATACGTTGGACAAATTTCCGGGACCGGGAATGGTAAAGCCTTGTACGATGGCATCGTAAAGGGGGTAATTGAGAACAGAGTCCATCGCTTGCTGGTAAGACGAGGCTAAGCTAGAAAAACAGTCCCTTTAGTCGTTCCTCTGATGTATGTGGCACTGTACGAACCTGATATCACTACCGAACACCTCTCCCATGCAGAACACACCTGCGCTCTCGCAAAATGAAGTCCAGAAGGACGCTTGCACGTGCCTGTGACTCGGGCGATCAGGGCTGCATAGAGGAGTTAAAGCGGTACCAGACTCACTTTGCAGCTAAGGAAAACCTTTTCATTAGATGAAGTAACGACACAGGAGAAATAGGCGCACCGTCTATACGCAGGCCATCAATGCCATACTCTTGGACGAGATTATTGATCCATGAACCGTAAGTCGAGACAACGGTCGGATCTTGAGTGTTGATATCTGGGAGAGGGACGGCAGTGTCGCCGAGCCAACAATTCTGAACGCTGGTCAGGTTATTCCAGTCTACGGGACAGTAAGGATGATACTGGGTCTTGAAAGAATATATCATCAGACGTCTAGGTTGAAAGAGCGATTAGAGTTACCGGTTCCTTAAACATATATGACGAAAAACTGGTGTTGACAGACGTTGCCATCACATTATTTGCCACAATATCAACCATCAAATACCTGGGTAGGAAGGTGAAAGGAAGTACGAAATATGGACATTAGTTACGAACATGCCGCGGCGATGTAGCTCAGCTGAAAGCGCCTTGAGGTCATCTGCCGTACCGAAATGCGAATTTAGTTGAGACGCATCTGCAATCCAATACCCATGGTATGGGTCACCGTATGGAGTTCGAGGACCCTCGTAATTCTGAGAGACGGGACTAATCCAGACTAGAGGGCCAATAGAACGGGGATATTCGAGCCTTCAAAGAGGGATGAACTCACTGGCAGTGAAACCAGCACCTTGGATATAATCTAGATTGTCCTGGATGGTACGCCAGGTGCCACCGCACCACGTCCGTGCAGTAACGTTGCAAGCGTTCACGTCTGCACCCTTTGGAAGCGCGTAGCGATCGGTGATGACTCTGGGCATGAGTTCAGCGAGACGGAGACATAGTCAGCATAGAACATTGGCAGTACTGGTAGATCGAGCGTCCCCTCCATTGGTCGGCCGTGGCGGCAAGTGTAGAGCGGATGAATGCTATGGACATGAAAAGAATGAGAAGAGACATAATTCCAGTGAAGGACTTGTGAAAACGAGAGGGGAGTGTAAGGAGCGTCGGGGGGAGACCCAGAAAGCCGGGACGTGAAGGTGGGAGAGAAAAATAGACGAAGTGGAATGAGCCGATGGCGAACCACTAAAAGAAAATTAAAACTGTACCCATGGAGGTGAACGAAGACGTGAGCATTGGATATTATTACCCTTCCCGGGCTTGGTGCGATCATGTGTCCGCGGAGGGAACCCCAGATCAGCCTGGCAGAGCGTGGGGATGATCGGTTGTTGTCGTGTATACCACCAGAAGCAAGATCTAGCAAGATGCAACGGGGGACCCTGGTGGCCAACAATGGCCTGAACGTCGACTCGGAACTCGGAAGTGAGGTCACAGGGCCGGTAACGTATGCATACCAATGAAAGCCCCAGCTACTCGGCGACGCCATTCCGACGCCATTCTCACGAGTCCTGTTTCCATTGGTAACTACAATAATGTCTCCTCCAACATCCACCTTCTCCCCTTACGGCTGGCTGGTTTGCATTTGGGTCCTTGTGGTGTCATTCCAGGTACCCGTCTCGTCCGTGAATTACTCATTACTCATCGCGTTCTTCAGTATGGATACCACATCTCAGCCCTTAATCAAATTCAGGCCATCCTGACATGTCGAGCTGCCCCACCCCTTCATTCCCATGGGTTGCCTACATGCATTCCTATGTCCGATGCAATGTTCTCCCTAGTCACGTCGATGTTCACCGTGGGTGGCTTCCTTGGCAGCTCGATCACCGGCATGGTCATGGAGCGCCACGGGCGGAAAGTTGCCCTCCAATTCAGTGGGCTATCTGTAGCGGTAGGTTCGGGCCTAATGGCCATTGCACCTTCCACTGTCCTACTACTCCTCGGAAGGCAATAAACTCGTTCAATTGTAACCACTTCCTCCCACTTACTAGCATGTAGGTTTTTGACCGGTTGTGGGGCCGGCATTGGTCTCTGCACGGGGCCGGTTTTTCTTGCCGAAATCGCCCCGTCGAACATAAGGGGTAGCGTCGGTACCGGTTTTGCTTTTCCGTTAATATTCCCTAGCTCATTCCCGAAAACAGGTGTCCTCACCCAGCTTGCCATCGTATTAGGCATCATGATCACACAAATGCTCGGCTTGCGAATGGCAACTCCAACTTCATGGAGATTCGTGTTATCATTTTCCTCCGCCACCTCGATCGTGCAGTTATGTCTGAGTCGGTTCATCGTCGAGACTCCAGTGTGGCTGAAGCAACACGGCAAGCCAGAGGATTCCCGTTTGGTGCAAAGGTCTCTCTTCCGGGAATCAGGTGATTCCGGTTTCCTGTCGCACCTTCCGTTTCTCTTTCGACCCATGTACCTTTCCTAGAGCTCTTAAACAGTGTCGAAGACCCATTACTGGATGAGACTCCCCAAGCGTCGCAACACGACTTGGACGATCGTCGAGGACCAACGTCTCCTTCTTTGCGAGACCTATTGATGAACTTTGAGCTCCGCCGACCGCTGGTGGTGGTATCTTCTGCAATGATATCTCAGCAAGTATCGGGTAAAAATATCAACTCGTTGGCGTTTCCCCCTGTTGATCGGTGATACAGGTATCAACGCAAGTACGGAATCAAGATTCTCAGACCAGCTAGTTCTCATATCAGGAAGTTCTTTATTATAGCAATGATATTTTTTCGCGCGTTCTACCGAACGCAGGACCATACGTTTCGATCGGGATTACATTGGTTAATACCCTCATGACATTCCCACCAATCTTCCTGATCGATGTAAGTGTTTGACATTTTCTTTTGTACGATTTGACCAACGAGGCTGCAGAGAGTCGGACGCGGGCCCCTGCTCCTTGCGTCGGTCATCGGTGCACTGGCTTCTCTCGTTCTTACCGGCTACGCTTTGAACACAGGAATGGTGATCGTTTCAAGCATGACGGTTCTTATCTTCGTGATGCAAGTCTTTTTCTGCGGTCTTCCCTTCTCTACTCACCCGACTTCTCAGGTCTTTTGCCGTTGGCTTAGGACCCGTTCCATTCATCATAATCTCAGAAGTGGCGCCTTCTCGCGTATGCTCCTTTATTTCTTTCGTCAATGTATGCTAATCCATCGACCTGTTTCATAGGCTGTTTCCGCTCTGTCATCGGTGGCGCTCTCGTTGAACTGTATGGTTCCTTTACCCTTTACCCCCGGCTTTTCTGACTTGGGTGTTTGGCTCTACACAGGGATTGCGAATTTCTTCGTCAGTCTTGGCTTCCTACCGCTTCGTAACAAGTTATCGGGTGGAGACTCTTCGAAGGAAGGTAGAGTCTTCTACGTCTTTGCTGGACTTTTGTTCTTGGTCTCTTCTATTTTTTTCCGGAGCTATCGTCCGAGGACATGATACTTGTTTGAGTGAACATTACTCTATGTTATAGGTCCTTAACTTATATCACGAAATTCCTTCATAGTCAACAGTCACGAACGAAGCACGAGAATTTGAACCAGGGATCTCGTCAGCTGTATCTGATGAAATGTCTCGCTTTGTAGTCCTTGAAGTAGTTTGACGCCACACTCGACGCTTAAAAAGATCGGGGCATAGAGCGGTCTGTGTCATTTGTTTAAGTTATCCCGATGTGCCGCGGCCATCCGTATCACTGGTCTTGCGCTGCAGATTATTTTCCTGACAAACTCATCCCGGTCTATGTCCGAGCATTAGTCGAGTTGAGAGATTTTCTGACTGGCCAAGCTAAGCTGGCAAGGTTAACCACTGTTGGTGCAGATGCTGGAACATCGGCTCTTTCTAAACAGCATTCCGGTACAAGACTACAAGTACATAAGCTTTTGCCAATGAGTATTACTGCCAACGGGCCGCCAGTTCCGGTTAATCTTGATTTGTCAGTGTGGCGCGCTTTGGTGATAAGAATTAGTCCATCATCACACTCCTCGGTGACGGAAAGTATCCTCAAGTGTAGTCCCAGATACCAGACATGAGCACAAGCCGTTCTGAGGCAAGTAGTGGTAATGTAATTATTTGACTGTAGAAGGTCCTCAATAATACCTTGACAGGGATCCAGTCCTAAATCTCTACTCGAATATCTGGACCTCCTCCAGTTGAATTGTCTCAACGAAGTCGAAGATCACAATTTAAAGGGTATTTTCTCTGGGAAAACAAGAAATACCACAGACTCCTATCTGTTGAGCGACGCCGATGAGCAGCTTCTTTTGAACATCTACGTCCGTCTGTTCTTGCGCATACGAAACCGTTTAGTATACGTTGCTTACAACGTCGTCTCGTACGTTACGCAACCACCAGTTCAATCAAGCCGTCAGAATCAAAAGCATTGTCCTGCACACCGCCGATTCACAGGAAGGGCCCAAGTTGATCAAACTGCTTATCAATCGGTCTGCATTAGGTTTCGAGGATGTCGAAGATGCCGAAGAACCAAAGGCGGCACTACTGGTCCAGGAACTCACTGAAGACACTGTGAAAGAGGGCCGGCAGATCGATCTAAAGTATGTGCGATTCCAATCGGTGACCAGTTTACATGTCAGTGAGACATTTGATTTGACTTGCGTCATCACCGAACATTCCTGAGTCACTATGCATACTCCCTAGATCTTTGTCAGTTCCAACCAGGGTGGTAAAGAGGCAACTCGAATAGATGCAATAGACATATTTGGGTTACCTACCGGGTGAGCAAACGTATCGCAGCACTAGTAGAGCACTTCACTCAAAGTATTCACAGTGTAACAAAAGACTTGAGCGAGTTGAAGAAGCACCTGGATGAGTAGACTAGACAACTGTGGTTAGAATGTTTACCTTTTATGGTGTTCTTGCACATAAACAATCGCATTGGTGTATACGACGCGATCTAAAATACAACAGGCAAATGCCTTTATGATCCCAGGCCCGTATATTTTACGAATTATAACTACACTTTACTGGAATTGACTGAGCCCGTTCGGCAACCGTGCACTTCGCGTCGTGGCTAAGATCGCGAATTTATTTGAAATCAGTCGCAATACAGTAAGCAGTAAGTATTAGTGGGACCACAATCCCCGCAGTCTGCAACCCACAGAACAGTCAATAAATTCCGAAGCAGAAGCTCTCTCGTCTTCGTACACGCAAGGCAAATCAAAATCCGGTGGTTTCTACGAGAACCTCAATCGACCTTTGCTAGGATGGTGGTTTGTTCGTCAGTTCTATTGCATTCTCCTACCATCTCGATCATGCCCATACATGGGACGCGTCTCCGTGTTTGATTTTTAACCTTGCGTTCAACCGAACAAGCATCGGTAGATGCCCGACCTGAAACTATGACCATCGACTGGCACTCGCGTCATATTCGAGGAATATCGCTGATCAACGCGTCGTCGAATGTACAAGATGTTTTGACGTTGTCGACAGAAGGATGGTAGAACAACTGATGAAGAGGAACGCTCGAGACCCTGTTCAGCGTTGGACTTGGGAACATGAGCCGAGCAACTTGGCGCTTGCAGCGAAGTTGTCCGAGCGAAGTCATACTAACGATGAAGTCTTGAGAACGAAACCATATAAGCGAGCCACTGAGTACTAAGTGCCCAAGTCGACCTTATCTAGACATCGCGCTTCATTCCAACGCACGTAAGTTAAAACACACAAAGTCACATATCATTTCGTGGCAAAGGTCAAGTATACAAGTGGTGAAAGGGGGGAAGGTGGGATAGTAAAAAGCCAAGTTGGCAGTGTCCAAGGAAAATCATCTTAATTCGCCCCTCCTGATACTGGGCGATGAGCCTTTCCTCTGATTTCGGCTTGGATAGATCCGACGTACTTGGTTAACCCCGCATCGCCAAAGAGTGTGACGTTATAATGGCGCTGGCTGTTGTTCTTACGCTCGAAGAGTTTGTTCTCATTCTTGTCCAGCATGAAGACAACGTGGCGAGCGGTGACGAGGAGGAGTGTCCTAGGTATTCCACCCTCGGCAATGAAGAAGCCGCCGGTACGCTCAGGCCAAGGTGTAGAATGGGCACAGATGGGGAGACCGAGCGTAGTGGTAAGAGGTTCGCAGCTATCTACGGTGGGGTTGAAAGAGTAGGCGGACGCGAGGAGCTTGAGACTGGCCTAGCGGGTGCCGAGAGCTTCTTGTAGAACACAATATTACCAATGTGGACGACTTCTGTGATACACTGCTGGTCCACTTCACCCTCATTGAGTCCAGTAAGGCTGTGGAGCTTGAGGTTGTCTTCCCAAGCCTCCTAGAGGCACCCACCCGTCAGAGGGCTGGCTGGCGTAGTACAGAGCCACGTTCTATTACGCCGGCCTGCCCTCTCCCGCCATCTCGGACAGAGGGCGGACAGCAAGGGAAGCGCTCTGCGGCGGGGAGCCACGGAGATCAAGGCCCGAGACAATGGTCGTAGGAGGGGAGCGGGAACTTGTCGGTAGTACAGCTATCGGAGTCATCATGAGTTTGGACATATTTGGTGATCATAATGCTTACATAAGCGCCCGAGTGACAAGTCGCACTCGAACTCGAAACCCGTCTTGCGACATGGCAGAGCCACACAACAAAGAACTTGATGCTTTTCTGGCGTTCTTCTCTACTTTCAACCTACATCGCTCTATTGCAACCATCGCAGACCTGAGCGATGGCGCTGGCCTTCTCGAGATACTCTCAATCATGTGCGACGATCCATCGACCTTACCGTCCCTTCTGACTTGTAAGACGCTTTAGAGATGCAGAATACTTTCAATCGCCCTCTCGTGCCTCTCAGGAGCCACCCGACAACTGGGTTCTGCGTTTCAGTGCCCTAAAGCGCGTCTATCGACTTATCACACAATATTTCTCCGATGTTCTTGGACAGTTCACTGACACTCTCCAAGTCCCCGACTTACAAGCTATAGCGAAAGAATATAATGTTCCATCCACTCTAATGATGTGTCGCCTCACACTTGCCATTGCTGTGCAATGCGATAAGAACAAGGAATTCATTGAGAAAATTCAGGGCCTAAGTCAAGGAGACCAACACTGTCTCATGAAGGCCATCGAGCAGGTACAGCAGGACTCTTTCAGACCTTGCCAGTCATTTTACCTTGTTGGATTCAGGTTATGGCTAGGGTCGGACGCACTTCAGGCGATCGGAGTATCAAGGATCGGAATCAGACCGAGTAAGTGACCGCTTCAACTGCTTCGTTGATCGTAGCTCATCGATGTAGAGATGACCACTACTACCAGCTCCAATCTGAGCGCAGTCGGTTGCAGCTGGAAAAGGACGCCCTCGAGAAAGCGCATCAAGCAATTCTAGAGGACCATCGTTCACTCCAATCCCAGCTCGACGACGTCCTTTCAGAAAGAGATGACGCGTTCGCTCGCACACGTGAGCTATTGCATCAAGCGGACACTCGAAGAAGTGACAAGGCAGATGTCGGAATGAAAGCGGACATGGACAGACTTCGCGCCGATTTGTACGTTGTTGGACTGCCTCTTAAGATTCATTCATTATATCATCCCTCATTCAGACAGAAGAGCGAGGAGAATCTAGCGGTTACTGAGTCGGAGCTCGAAAAACAAACAAGAGCCGTGGCAGACTTGACGCATCGAGTGGATGAGCTGCAAGGTTACGCTGCCGAAGCTGCGCGTCTCAAGGATCAAGTTGACGAGTAAGCATATGCTCGAAGTTGTGGAGTATATTTTGATAGGGAGAAAGACTCCGCCACGCTTCAGATCGGCTTTCCAAAGTGGAAAATGTGATGGAAAAGTACAAGAAGAAACTACAAGAAGCCGCTGACCTCCGCCAAGCAGCGAAGGTACGTTTGTCAGTATACTACAGGTATCCTTTGTCGTTGAGTCTCGCAGTCACTAGAAAAACAAAATGCGGATCTAGTAGACAAGAACGCGTCCTTGGAGGAAGAGTATCGCAAGGTAGCCGCATTCAAGCCGCTTATGGAGTCTTACAAGAGCCAAATTGCTGAGTTGGAGAGCAAAGCTGCGTCGCGCAACAAGGCTCACGAAACTGCCTTGTTCGAACTGGAGCAAACCAAAACCAAGCTACGAATAACTCAGGAAGAACGTGCCAAGGATTCCGAGGCTCTAGAATTGTACCAGGAGCGCGTCCGCGAACTGGAGCTTTCGTCTCATCGCCCTATGGCTTCTGATCAAGCCAAACGCCGATCAGGCCATGGTACAGAACCGAGCACTCCCGGTCGAGGAGAGGAAGATGAGGACCTGTCTAACAGGCTAGGTGGCGAGCTAGATGACGCCCTCTCAGGAACCACTATGACAGATTTGAAACTCCAGGTTCGAAAGCTCACCCGAGAGCTTGAAGACTTGCGAACGAACCAGCTTGACACAAGTAAAGTTCTGGTCCTCGAGAACCTTCTGGGTGATGCCAACCGTATGAAGGCCCGTTACGAAGCAGACTACTTGGCCTCCCATCGTGAGAAACTCGTTCTACAAAATGAACTTGAAGAGATCCGCAGCGGAAAGGCTTTGGGCGATGGGTATGAGACGCTTACTGTGGTTGTACCCTGCCTGATCCTCACCTATCATATAGACCAGAGGCGGCTATTGCCCTACGGCAGCGCCTGAATGAGACAGTCAACGAGCTAGACAACCTGAAGAAAGACCATGCGCAACTTGAAGTACAGAACAACACGCTCTCCAAGGAATTGACCATTGTGAAATCAGATCGTCCGTCTTGAACCAAGTCCCTCGCTTTGTCCCTGACATGATTTGATCCAGTGGTACTGGTCAACAAGGATCAAGTAGACATCTTGGCTTCTCTGCGGGAGTCCGTCAATGAAGATAAAGTGGCTCTGGAGGAGGATGTCGTCCGTCTTCAACAACAAGTGAAAGGAGCTGCCGAGAAGAACAAAATGCAACTAGAACAGATCAATAGTTTACTCTTGGAGAAAGTCAATCTTCAAAGCGACGGGATTAACCAGCGGGAGAAGATGTTGCAAAGAGAACGCGACTTTGGGTGCGTCTAGACTTTCCACGTGAGGCGGTTTAGCAGGTCGATTGAATCAGCACCCTTTAGTGAATTGCGTTCGTCAATGTCAGGAAAAGGCGTGCCGGAAGATGTGAAATCCCGTGTCCTGGGCTTGCACGAAGACAACGTCCAACTTAGGGAGCATTTGAAGACTGTGCAGGACAAACTGACCAAAGCTCGTACAGTACGGGATTTCTTTTTCTTTATGCCTTCTCCTTTTTTTCTTCATCACGCTCTAGTTCATCAAATCGCAGGATAAATTGTTTAAGGAGGAACAGGCTAAACTACGAGAGTTCACTCCGTCCGTGAGTTGGCCATCGCTTTTCTTTCGCTCGTTCAGAAGCTAGAATGACTGGTGTACAGGGCGGCGTGCTCGACGAGACTGATATCCGGTCACAAGTTAGAATACTAGAAGACGAATTGAAACGGCACAAGGTAAGCGTTTCCGAGTCTTATAAACCTTATTTTCCTTTCCGCTTTTGATTATCTGACACTGTTGTGTCGACAGCGCCTACTGAACGAGGCACATCAGCGTTATAGGAAGGAGCAGGAGCTATTACTGGGCGCGATTCATAGCCTCGGCATGCACACGGCGCGAGATCCGTTCGGACGCTCCCGCCAACAGGGTCGTGCGTTGCCAATGAGCTGGCTGGGCCAGCAGCGGCAGAACGTGAGCCTCACCTCACAACGTCCAGGTCGTGCTTCCTGATCTAATTTGTTTCTATACAGCTTAGTCCTCTGCTCCATCGACAATAGGCTTTGGAGGGTTGGCATATAGTCGTCCCAAGTTAATTTTATGATCTCTCATGATCTCATGAGTAATGTCCTTATCATTCGTTCTGCACCTGCAACCACGATCCCTAGCTACCCTCACAAGAATAGAAATAACGAATACCTAGCTTCGTTTTCGAATGCCGTGAAGATTAATATACGCTTGAGCTCCTGATTGCGCCCACAACCGGAGTGTGACAATCAGCAAGTTGTTTGTCCAACTCGAAAAGCCCTGATCATATAAATATCGAAACAGAATGTACAGGTTCAGACGCCTTGCTTGGTTTCATGACATGACGGATAGTACCGGCAATAGAAAGTGCCACGAAAAGTGCAGCTGCTACATGACCTGAGGAAGGGATTTTTACCCCCAATCCATGACCAGAAGTTGAAGTTTGCCAGAAACTCTTCGCACGACAGAAGAGAGCCATGATAGGTGGTGGGTGGAGGAGAGGTGGATTGACCGTACAGCGCTCGGGCGGGTCGTTAGGAAGCTGTTAACGGGGCTTACAAACCTAACTTAGTGCCCCGTCCGCTTAATTATCCTCGTTGTCGAGACCTAGGTACAGTAGTGCTACTACCGTGTTACTGTAAACATCCGGCGCACATCGCTGCATGTATCTGGCAATAACTGCAACGTGTACCACTCTAATTTTTCTGTCATGGGCACAGGTGAAGACACGTCTATAGGCTCTAATGTAACAAGCACCAAGAACAAGAAAGGATCATTAAACGCGAACCACGCGTCGAGGTATCTGTCGTTCAGGAAAATCTGCCAACATCACCTGATGTCGGCGAGTACCCAAAGTTTCTGCTTCTTCAGGGGGAGCCTTCATGTTTTCTTCGTCTACTTCCTCTGTAGATCGCTTGGTCTTCTTCTCGACAGCTACGTTCCCCACGTCCGAGAGCGAGGCGGCAACTTGAAGCATTGACGAACGCTGATCGGGATTATGTGTGGTCAGCTTCTTCGCAGTCGTCCTCAGGTCCGGGTCTTTTTTCCTGAACCTGTGCAGAAGAAAGAGAATAACTTGCCCGCTCGACCACCGGTCGGCCTTGATCGGGCTGTACATCCACTTCTCCTCTACTATCTCGGGCGCCAACCAACCCTTCGTCCCGCACTGGCCATCGACTTGTCCGACATCAGACAGCCAGCTCTACCGCGAACCCACGACGACTCAACCTGCCTCATACACATTGATGACTCTCGTCTGAGTCGTATCACATTCTCCCCGACCTGATGAAACAAATTTAGGATTGCCCGAAGAAAAGCCTCATTTCTCCACCATCAACAACTTGCAGCGAGTGGTTCAGAACGTTTACCTGGTAGTCCTTGCCCAATACAACGTGGTACAAATTCCGAATTTCTGTGTGTAAGGTTAGCTTGACATGAATTGGACAGATTCAATTATACACATACCAGTGTGTCGACGCTTTGGCCACGTCTTACGGAAGTCTAATATAATGTAGTCGGACAGCCCTAGAATTGTTCCATACGCCCCCTTGTCTGAAAACCGACTCGAGTGCTTCTCAAGTTGATCACCGTCACGCAGAAGTTCCACACCCCATTTCTTAATGGGGATGTAAAAGTCAACTCGTCCTTTCGCCGTACCGAATTCGGGAAAGGTTAGCAGCGATCCTTTCGAATACGTGTAACAACTACGGTAGAATTCGTCTTGATATTGGGCCTCCGGTGGTCGCTGAATGAATCCAGGGCCAATTCGGTCGGTGGAGACGAGGCGTGCCGAGAACCCAGAAATAACTTTGAGCGAAAGCTCAAGTGGAGTCTTTGCTTCAAATGGAATTGGATCAGCGGTGTCCCGCAGCTTCCATTCCACGAACAAGCGATGGAGTTCGGATGGAAAAGTCAAAGTTGTTCCTTCGTGGAAGGGAATCTTGTCGGCATGGAGCCAACCATTGTGGAAACATCTACGAAGCTCCGCGTCTTCTCTGATTTCGGTGTCAGATCGATCTATTGAACCTGTACCAAGGACGCGGGAAAAGATGTGAGCGGTAGGAACATTCTTTAAGTCGTCTGTCACTGGTAGGCCCCTCATGAAAATGTAGGCTGATCTTCCGAGCTGGTCGATCAAGTCATGCATATTGACTTTTTTCAAGAATAAATCCCACGTGGAAAGTTGGCCAGGAGCAGTCTGCCTGAGTAGACGATAAGACTGAGATAAAATGTCAGGTAATGTGTTCCAACACATAAAGAAACGTACATCAAGACCAGTAATAGTGCCCACAAAGTCAACAGTTGCTCCCACATGGCCTCCGGTGAGACTAAAGACGCCATTGAGGAACGACAAATCAAAGTAATATCCGGATGAGAATTGTTTTTGAATAAGGTCATCAAACTCTGTTTGGGTGAAAAGGAGTCCAGCAGCACCAAGCCCATCCCCATGGTCAATAGGGCATAATGAGACTCTCTGTGTGTCCGTGACAATGACCAGTGTACTTTGTATTTCAATGTGAGTACTTGGACTGCCATAGCTTGCGAAGGCGATGGCAAATCGATCATTGTACTTTGGTAGTTCTTTGATAAACTGGCCCCAAAGCTGGCTGTCTTTATATGACACCTGTGCTTCATCAAAGATGAAGACAGTCTTCTTGCCTTGTTCCCAACCTTTGAAATCCAGATACTCTCGCCATTCGCGACCCCCAGTATCCCACCCCCAGAGTTTAATAACATGCGTGGTCGGTTCTTGGTGATAGATATAATCCACAAGTAAATCAACAAGTGTTGACTTGCCACTTGCGGGGGTGCCACGAACCTGCGGAGTATCAGAAAGTGTTGAAAATATTCAACATCGTTGCAATACCAGAACAAAGGAGTATTTATTGATCTTTTTGTATAATGCAGAGACTGTCTCACTTCGCAAACATGTGTTTGCTGATGCTGATGTGAGTAAAGAGAATATGGGTATGAATAGTACCCACGTGGGAGCGGGTCAGGCTTGTAACGCTTTTTACCTTCAGGCGGCGGATTCGTCAGATATCCTGAGCTAGGGCAAAGAGACATATGAAGCACTCACCAGGTAGATGGATGAAAACATGGAGATGCTCAGGATGTGGCTCGGGCCATACTCCAGAAACAATTTGCATCGGGTTCAACACTTGATCGTTGGAAGTGGGCTGATATACGCGAGCACGAATTCTTTCCTGCACCTCCCCTTGGACAATAACATCAACCTGCGGATGTCAGAGGCCATTCATTGCATCCATGGTCACATAGAGATCATGATATAGCGCACCTTCGTTATAGTAAGCCTTGCAGAGCCACACTCGACGATGAACTTGACCTGTTCGTTATAAATTTGCTTTTTCAGGTCATCAATATTATCGCTGGGTGGAATGAGGACGCTAAAAATGTCGGGTTGTTCTTCAATGAGGCACCAGAGTCTGGTCCCTGTGTTGGGGGCCAGCAAGTTGGTCATGGTTGGTGAAAGGTGGTTGGTCGCGATCGATCAAATGAGTGCCACACCTCACATAACTCGTATCTCACCATCAGCGCGTTCCCATACACATAAGTCGATCTGGCTATGTGTGAATATCAGGCCCTACTCGTCTTGTCAAAAAGTGCTGGAATGAAGGGGAACGACAGCTTCAAAGTCAACCAAGACCTCGATCATACATTCCCTTCCCAGACATTGCGGATACTGCGCGTGTCGGAGGTAGTCGGGAGACCAAGCTCCAAGCGATGGACGCAAGTGAGATGAAGATGAGAATCGAAGGGACTTGAACTCGCAGGAAGTCCATATGCTTGCTAGTTTGGACAAGTGAGCAACGTGCTTGCAGCCTCACGACATCTCTCACTTCTGCGTCCCCAGATATAGGTTCTTCGCCGCACCGCCTCATGATCGCTTTGTGTTGCTACCAACACCGTCGCTTTTGAAGCCACTGTCACATATCTCGCGCGGGTACATCAGCTCGTGAAAGTGCGACCATTATCCCTGCTCTCTTTATCCCGAATGAAGAGGAGGGATGATGGTCGCCCCGGTCGCCAATACGCGAAGAGGAGCGTATGGAAAAGTGGGGTCGCATGCTTGTGCCACGTTCGCGTGATGCAGGTGGAAATGTTCAGATGTGGGCCATTAACCTGGTAAAAGAGCACAAGCTCTCACGACGAGCCTTCAAGGGCATCCCTGACAGGTGGCGCGGCGCAGCCTGGTTGGCGTCCATCAGTCAATTTTCTCATGCCGACGAGGATCAGCTCATCGCGCTTTCAATTGGATACCGTGAAGCTCTGAAACGCGCTCGCCGTACGAAATACATATCGACTAGCTTGGATGTACCCCGGACTATCAACGATATTCGTACTATTTCGGACGCGTTACGGTCTCAGATAAGCCATTGGGGTTTAATTATGGCAAGTTGCATGCTGAACAAAGTGGCATCAGGCAACGATCATTATTCCACGTCTTGCATAGCTTCTCACTGCGCTGTGGTGTGGGTACTGTCCAGGTATGGGACTCATTGCCGCAATGCTCCACTGCTACTTTGCGCCCGAGCGTGCGTACACATCACTGGTTCAACTCCATGATGCTTAACACATGCATGGCATCTTTAGCCCGGGATTTCCTGGTCTGCCCGAATCGATATACGTTCAGGAAACGTATCAGCGAGGAAATGCGAATTCCATTCCGTATCAAACCCATCTTCGGTTGTAGGATGTGTCCTTGCTTGAAGGACCGGATCTGTTCGTCATTGTCGCGGTCTCCGTCATGTGGGCTCATCGAGGTATGCTAATGTGTATGTCCGACTCTATGAACTGGACAGGGACGTTGAACGCTGTCATAAATCGTGTCCCGGCCGAATCAGCGCCCTGTAATACGGGGGGTGCCTTACCTTGGGACCATTGAAAATCTGAGAATACGGACCTCCCTGAGAACCTTCTGGATGATACCGACCGTATGAAAGCCCGTTATGAAGCAGACTACTTTGCCTCCCATCGTGAGAAACTTGTTCTACGAAGGCGGCTATTGCCCTACGGCAGCGCTTGAACAAGACAGTCAATGAGCTAGACAACTTGAAGAAAGACCATGCGCCTTGGAGAGCGAGTTGTTCTATACATCAAGTTGAATTGACCATTGTGAAATCTGGATCAAGTCCCTCGCTTTGTCTCTAACATGATTTGATAAAGTGGCTCTGGACTCTGGAGGAGGATAGCTTACTCTTGGAGAAAGTCAATCTTCAAAGCGACGGGATTAACCAGCGGGAGAAGATGTTGCAAAGAGAACGCGAATTTGGGTGCGTCTCGACTTTCCACGTGAGATGGTTTAGCAGGTCGATTGAATCAACGCCCTTTGTGAATTGTGTCCGTCGATGTCAGGAAAAGGCGTGCCGGAAGATGTGAAATCCCGTGTCCTGGGCTTGCACGAAGACAACGTCCAGCTTAGGGAGCAATTGAAGACTGTGCAGGACAAGCTGACCAAAGCTCGTACAGTACGGGATTTCCTTTTGTTTATGCCTTTTCCTTTTTCCCATCGCGCTCTAATTCATCAAATCGCAGGATAAGTTGTTAAAGGAGGAACAGGCTAAACAACGAGAGTTCGCTCCGTCCGTGAGTTGGCCATCGCCTTTCTTCCGCTCATGCAGAAGCCAGAATGACTAGTATACAGGGCGGTGTGCTCGACGAGACTGATATCCGGTCACAAGTCAGAATACTAGAAGACAAATTGAAGCGGCACAATTGAAGGTGAGCGTTTCTTATAAACCATGTTTTCTTTTCCGCTTTTGATTATTATCTGACACTGCTGCTGTCGACAGTGCCTACTGAACGAGGCACATCAGCGTTATAGGAAGGAGCAGGAGCTTCTACTGGGCACGGTTCATAGCCTCGGCATGCACACAGCGCGAGACCCGTTCGGACTCTCATCCCGCCAGCAGTGCCGATGAGCTGGCTGGGCCAGCAGCGGCAGAACGTGAGCCTCACCTCACAACGTCCAGGTCGTGCTTCCTGGTCTAATTTGTTTCTATACAGCTTAGTCCTCTGCTCCATCGACAATAGGCTTTGGAAGGTTAGCATATAGTCATCCCAAGTTAATCTTATGATCTGTCATGATCTCATGAGTAATATCCTTATCATTCATTTTGCGGCTGCTACCACAATCCCTAGCTACTTTCACTAGAATAGAAAAAACGAGTACCTAGCTTCGTATTCAAACACCGTGAGCTTATTATACTCCTAACCTCTTGGTTGCGCCCTCAACCAGATTGTGACAGTCAGCCAGTTGTTTGTCTAACTCGCAAAGCCCAGATCATATAAATAATCGACGCGGATACGGAAAATCCACATTATATATGCCGGAATAACAGTAATGTACAGGTTTAAACATGAAGTGGAAATGACAACAAAGTGACCGGGAGCCCCTCATTGGTTCCAGGACAATAGAGACATATCACCCAGACGCCTTGGTTTCATAACATGACGGATAGTACCGGCAATAGAAAGAGCCACGAAAAGTGCTGCTGCTGCTACATATGCCCACCCGAGGAAGGGATTTTTACCCCCAATCCATGACACAGTGGATATCACGATCGACTTAGTACCGGTATATGATCTGACGGGAAAATCTACCATAGATGAGCCAGCGAATATATTAACAATTTCGTGGAGAACATACTCATGTCGATGGTGATTTGGTAGCGTCCCTGAATCAGTTTATCCTGATCATTGCGGCCGTACAACTTTGTAAACGTCGGGAGACCGGCGGTGCGCATCCAGTTGTGGAAGTGTTCATCAGCGCGTAGATCGGGTGGTGGGTGGTCCGTCGTGTAGCCGTTGGGGAACCTCGCAGCCCAATTGGGAGGCGGGACGATCTCGGAGATATTGTACCCAGGCTGCGAGGCGTATTTTTTCGCCTCATTGGGCCAAGCGATGCCCTGTTGCGAAAAGTTGTAGGTCGAAGGAGCCCCAGATGGCGGGTTCAGTGAAGTGAGATTACTGAACGTGTCTATTGAAGGTGTAAGAAAGCCATCAACGAGACGAAAATAATAATCATACCATTAAATATGGAGTTGGCGATCAGCCCACAAGGGTATACGACCTGATTGCCGATAGTCGCAGCAGGCTTGCAGTTCCCGTTCTTCAGATCATCGAACGAGCGGAAGTCACCCCTGAGTTGCTTCGGGTCAAAACTTTGAACGTAACGCCGGTGGTTTTGGAAAAAGTTGGTAAGCTTGTAATATAGCAGTATAGAGGACGAGACGTTGAAAGGAACATCGAACTGAACGATGCACTGAGGAGAGGTGCTATTGGCGGTCGAATTGATAAACGCATATTGGGGTGCCGAGAATTGGGCGCCGGACTGCGACGAGCGAAGACGGTAGCTGTAATTTGGCACCTTGACGAGATTGCTCTCAGCGGCTTGTTGATTTGCCGCTGGAGTTAGCTCGTCACAGGCGCTGTAATCGATTGTAATTTCGGAGACCTATATTGTTGAGGCACTGTGAAACAAAGAGAGGGCGACATTTTAGTAAGTAAACGGACCTTATTACTGCCAATGATAAGGAGAGCACCGATGGGCGCGAAGATGATGCCGATGATGAGAAGCGTCGGAAGGACCGTCTTTGGTGTCAGAATAGGCTGCCAGGCCTTCAGCCGCTGTTGCTTGAACGCGGTATCTATGTAGAGTAGTCAGCAAGGAGTCGCGGCGAGGTCAGGAAAGACGCACTGGCAGGTCGCTTCCAACTAGCCTTCTCCTTTTTTGGGGTTTCTCCTTCAGAAGTTGAAGCTTGCTGTGACCTCTTCGCACGACGGAAGAGAGCCATGATAGGTGGTGGTGGGGGGGTGGAGGAGAGGTGGATTGATCGCAGAGCGCTCAAACTCGGGCGGGTCGGGTCACTTCGGCTGAGCAAGGAGGATTCCTTATGTAATCGTTCGTATTGGGGCTCTAATAAGGTACACGTCATAATCATTAGGAATCACTCTCTCGCGAGGCTCTCTGCTCTTGATCCTCTCCCATCTCCCTTCGAAATTGACGTCGAGGAAGATCCGGTGGTAGATGTCTGCCGACGTAGCGAACGGCGAGATCGTTCCCCCGTTCTTTTCTGAACAGGCGATGTCGATGCCGATTTGGTTGACAACCCTGGCGCTAGACTGAACCGCGGTAACCTGATTTTAAGCGTCGGAGTAGCGTTCGAAGTAGCGTTCGGACCAAGCTGTGAAGGGGTAACTGGGTTGGACACCGCCTTATTATCCACAGCGGTCGGTGAGCTTGATTGAGATGCGGGTGCAGACGGTGCCGAGTTTACAGGCCCGGTGGTTACGGGTGCAATTATTGGCTCCCCCTTTAGGGCACGATTGGTAGACCTTTGCTGACCTTGACCTCGCGGAGGACGCCCTCTCCCGGCCCTCCGTTTACGCTCCCGACCTGCTGCGCTCGCTGCGGAGCGTCTTAAATCAGGTGCACCTTGCTCTTCGTCGCCCGAGCCGTTGCTCTCGAAAAAGGCCGTGGACTACAGATAGGTTCAGTGTTCAATTGATACGCACATATGTCAGGTTTTCCTTACAAATACGATGTCGCGTTTTGACGCCCGTGCCGGCTGCTTTCGTTCTGAACTTCTTTCGGCAAGCTTTGTCCCGGAAGGGCCCGATTCTGTGTGAGTTGGTGCGGGGAATACAGGTATTACAGGATCTTGACATCCATGAGTGTCCGTTCCGTCCTTGGCGAAACCTTCGATTGGTTTTAGCGAAGACGTGGGTTTACTTGATTCTTCCGATGAGATTTCGGTTTGTGCCATGTCTAGAAGCAGCTTGTCATGACGTCAACAGCGAGATTCGATAGCCACACAGGCTGTTGGTATAGCCTACCAAAGCGAGCCGAACGTCCTCGACGCCCATCCCCCGTAGAGAATTTTTAATCGTCTCGTTTTCGTCACCATCCAAAGAGCTTAAAGACGTAAGCGGTGACAGAGGTGCATCAGCGCCAGTTTTGGACCTGCTGGATCACTTTATAAATTGTCAAGGGAACGGGTAACGCTTATGCAGACCTCTGATTAGGGCGGTGTACGCCATGAACCTTGTCCCAAAAGTCAAGTTTGATGATGCGCTCGGGAATACGATATCTCTTTCCGTTGATGAAGACTTCGTCGACGGCGACCTTATCGTACGTTGATGATGTCTCAACATCGAGAATCTCTACGTTTCCGTTGTTCACTTGCCCAGACCGGACGACATCTATTACTGTGGGATTCTGCCTTGGGACTCGATGCTTGATACGCTTCGTCCCTATCTCAGAACAAGACGGTCATAATGAAATGACAAGTGCTTACAAGCGTGTGATCCACGTGGTTAGGGCACATCCACTTCCTGTCGAACGGGGGCATAGTTAGCAAGGGCGGGTTGAGGCAGTCAAGATGCCAGTGAAGGGGGCAGTAATCGCAAGAGACTATGCTCCTCCACAGCTCGGAGTCAGGGTCATGTGCGCTCTGCCGCCGTGGCCTCTTCTCCGAGGTAAGTGTATCTTGGGACATCGTTCGGGGCAGGGTAGACGTGCCGCAACGGAAACAAAGCACCGGGGTGCCATTCTTGTCCTTCGTGCGGTAAGGGTCGCGATACTCCATCTGACCATACCGGCTAGCAAAAGAAAATTAAATGCAATTCGTGGAGCGAGACTCAAAAGACACCTACTTGAGGCGTGGTGCTTTGATCAACGAAAGATCCACGTATTGCCCTCGAGGGTTACTCCCCACTGAGAGATTACACGATCAGACAACCGTGGGATGGTTCTCTCAAAAACTCACCAAACTTAAAATAAGTACGGATATCTTCGGGAAGCTGAAACTCCACGGGCGGACTGCTCTGAACATGATGGAGGAGCGGGGATAACAAAGATGATGGCGGCATTGGCGGCGGATTCTAGCGGTATCGAAATGAGGCGATCTATAGAGGGTTCGGCTACGCTTGGAAAGCATTCATTCTCTTACCTGGTGTACTTCGCAACTGGGACAAAACCACCTGCTTTCTCCCTCCGGAATGTCTGCTGCTTCCATTGGCGGATCAAGACACCAAAGGTGATACGCCCGAGTGCAACCATCGCAGTAGACCAGTGACCCTAATGATCGACACGCGGAGCAATGATCCTCGTTTCGCTAGCAAAATGAGCACACAGCAAAGAATGAGAGGTGGAAAGCAGTTACCGCGGAAGAGAGACTGTTGAAAAGTGGAAGTGCAGCGGGCAATGGCTCCTCCTTAACCCTGCTAACCATCTTATCCCCGTCCTTTTCCTTACTCTTTCCCTTGCCTTTCTCCTTCGCACGGGTGGCCTTTGAGCCTGGAGGCACGTCCTCAGGAATTGCGACTGAACTGGACCGAGAAACGAGCTCGGGATCCCAGCTGTTAGTCTGAGAGTCAGTCTCCAGTTGCCCTGCGGCCAAGTGTTCAAGGGCATCGGGATTCGTCAGCCCCTGCGGTGGCGTATTCAAACGACGGGATGCGCCCCGCTGTGCTAATTGCGAGAGGGACCTAGTAGAACAAGAGTGGTCAGCCATCGTTTAATTCGGAGCAAGTGAGGTTACGGAGAAGAGCCGTGAAAGAACTTTTTGGCGTACATAAAGGCAAGCATTTCAACACGCACCCTTTGTCTAGTCGTACCCGTTTACGCCTTGGCCCGTCCACCTCTGGTACACTTTCCAGACTGCCAATTATAGGTCCGGTCAAAACTCCCGCGTAGGTAGTCCCGGGGTCATGTTGTGGTAGGTAGGACATTGTTGGAACGGGCTTCCTAGGATCTCGCTTGCCCGAGGCCTGGAGGACAGAAGACAGGGTCGGAGGGGCAGGAAGAACTTCGGTCGCAAGATTTGGATCCCCAGTTTCCAGTGCAGTGCGGGGTGGCTGCAGAGCTGGGGCACCTGGGAGCATGTAAACAGGGATGCTCGCAACCGATGTCATTCTACACCAATCAAGGAAGTTTCGTGAGTATTGATAGTCCAGGGAGAGGCGAGACCTACCCACGAGATTTGAGAGGGAACCGCTACGATATAACAAAGAGGTTACACGTAGTGGTAGTGACAGGGCTGACAAGTTCCTGTAAACAAGCCTACTTGGCTCCGACGCACTGGCCTTTCTTTTCGCCTCAAGCATTCCATTGCAACTTCATAATACACTATCACATTTTTTTTGGTCCTATCAAAAATACCCAGTATCACGGGGATGATCTAATAAAGTATCGGGGCCGAGCTCATAGACCCTGAAGAAAATGGAACGAGTTTGAAAACCCAGACACCGAACATATCCCTGCAACACGCCGTCTGCTCGACCAAAACATTGTAACCTTCTGGGCATTGAATGGTCGAGGCCTCGAGATCGGTGATGTTTCTAGACCTAGCAGCTGAAGATTGCAAAACTCCCCCTTTGACGTATCACGTCATTGAGGCCCGAGGGTTGTATATGCCAACTGAAAGAAAATATTATGGTTTGCATCTCTTGCGTTGCTTTTTTTGACATTTCCCAAGCTTTCTAGGAAGTACACAAGGTTAATTTTCTTGGGCCAATAACCTGCCATGCAATGTGAGGTATTCCATACTGTGGTGACGTGTCATAATACTTACCACTCTGGTTCAACTTCAGTTATTATGGACATCCTAATTATCAATGTTATCGATGAAGTGGCGTCAACCAAGAAGCCTAAAGGCTTACTGTATCTTTTTGGTCTCCTCAATGTCGTGGAAGATAACCCAACCTGAAGACGGTTTCCTTGTGAAGAGAGTAGAATTGGGGTGAACATGTAGCACCTAATGTACCTCAGCAGGGATTCTCAGAGGAAATCTCAAGAAGCACTTACAGTGTTGCCTCGAATAGACCTGTATGTTCCATCAGCAATCCATCGTGCACCATTCTGCTTGTATCCGTTGACCAGACACTGCCGCAGGCGTTTAGCATCGCCTTGACAACTTTCTATCTGGACGTTGAAGCGCTGCATATATTTCTTCAATTGGGAACGAATTGAAACGGCGCGTGATAGCGCCCTGAAGGACAGCGCATGCGATTTGCACCATGATGACGTTTTTCCATGACTAACGAAGGCATTGTATGCTATGTGGAACGTCAGCGCATGTAGGCACCCAAACGGAGAAATCACCATTTAATAGAGTGAGATGATCCTACGGAATCATAATCATCTTCCTGTAGAATTAATCTGACATGACATACCCCTTCTTCGGCTGTGAACTTTCTACGTTCGAGCTCAGCGGAGGCGCCTGCAGCGCCTGTGGGAATAATAAAGACGTCCTGTAAGATAGAAAGTTGTTTTGGATCGAAGTCGATCGCACAAAGTGGGACCGATACCTGAACAGCGGTCATTGCGATGATCGTCAGAATTTCTTCCCCACATCTGAACCTTTGAGAGTCAAGCAACTTGAATGCATCATGCGTCAGCAGTTCTAGATCATCGTTTAAAGGACTTACCACGCAAGCCGCCTTGACGTCGAGCGGGATCTCCGCTACCTTCGTGCCAAGAGACGTTAAACGACCGTCGCTATCTATGATTGAATGAATGATTAGAGAGCTGAGGCTCTGAGCAATTGATTCGGATGGCGGAATCGTCAGCCATTGCAATTTCATAAAGTTATCAATGCCCAAAGCCTTCAGCTGAAGAATGGCGGAGGAAAGCTCCGTGCGAGTGATTTCCGGCATAGTGACAGCGGGCAACTGATTGTAGTCGGAGAAGGTGTAAAGGCGATAACACAACCCTTCAGAGGTCCGACCAGCCCTTCCCACCCTTTGAATTGCCGATGCTTGAGATATCGGAACAACTTTTAATGACGACAGCCCGACAGAACCGTCGTACATGCGAACCTTAGATAGAAAAGATCGATGCAGTTCCATCTTAGAGATGTATTAACTACCTTCACAAAACCACAGTCCACAACGAACTTGATGCCTTCAATAGTTATGCTCGCCTGGTGGAGTGGAAAGATCAAGATTGGGTAGTCGCGAATGGATGGGGACTGACCTCAGCAATGTTAGTGGCTACCACAACCTTCCTGGCGTCTGAGGGAGAAGGTTCAAAAACCTCCATCTGCTCGGCCATAGTGAGACCGGAGTGCAGTGCCATAGGCCTTAAGCGCAGCCTTTTTTCCGGGAGTCTGGAGTATGGTCATCAAGTTAGTTTCATTCCAGTATGCCCCAAGTCGAAGCCACCGACGAGGATATCCCATCCAACAGTTCTTCCAGACATCTGTCTATTTCTTCTCTACCAGTCAGGAAGACCAAGATGTCCCCTTTGCCATGCTGAAGAGCGTTAGGACCATGTCACGAATGAGCAAAAGGGTGAAACGTACCTGCCTATGTATGGACATTACAGTCTCCGCAGCCTTGCGTACGTAGTCTTCAGTCGGCTCCTCCAGATAAGCTATCTGAACAGGATACGCCCTCCCTACCAAGCTTACAATTATGGTGTCAATCGGGTCCGGCGGAGATGAGAAGAATTCCAGGAAGGCGGTAGCATCCAATGTTGCAGACGACACGATAATTCGCAATGAGGGACGTTTCCGACACACTCTACGAACTGGGTCGGTATTAGAATGTAAGTTGGGTAGGGATGCACAACTTACTTCTTCAGAATGGCCAGAAGCAAATCGGTGTACACGCTGCGTTCGTGTGCTTCATCAACCTTGGACCAATATATCAGAAAGGAACAGAGCAAGGACTCAACAAGGGCATGCGTACCATGATTATACTAAAGCGGCTCAAAAGAGGGTCCAACAGAGCCTCCCGAAAGAGAACACCATCCGTCATGTAACATACGCGTGTAAGCTCTTTGCTGCTGACGTCCTCGAAGCGAATAGTGTACCCCACCTAGCAAGGATTCAGGAACATCTCACAGACTTGCAACCAGTAGCCGACCAACCTCCTCGCCCACGACTGAACCCATCTCGTAAGCCGTGCGGGTTGCTACAGAGGTAACCGCGACGCGACGGGGTTGTGTACAGGCTATGACCCTGCCCCCGGCAGACCACCCGCTCTCGTGCAGGTATTGTGGAATTTCTGGGAATAAGTACGAGAGTGGACTTATATACGAAGCCTAAACGCGACATACGAGTGGTCTTGCCACATCCGGTCTGTCCAACAACGATAACGACTTGGTGATTCTCTACACAATACAGAATGTTGTCCTCTATGAAAGAGTGTCGCAAGCTTGGCACCTTAGGAAACGAAGGAATTGCTAACTGTGCTTCGCGATCGGCAAACGATCTCTCTGTGCTTGGATAGACAGCGCCTGGGATGGAATGGCCGACGGCAGGAGGCCATCCTCCTCACCAGAGGTTCTGTCGAGAGAGCTACCTGGCCCTAGAGTTCCAGGCTTCCAGAATTGAAGAGAGGTAGACATGTGAGAGGTGGTATATTATATAATCAATCACTTTTCCTCCTCAAGCTCGAGGGGAGGATCGCCAATATTATTCGTCGGGGCTTTGTCGCCTCTCCCCCTTCCACGGCCTCTTCCACTTCCACGCCCCCTAAAGCCCCGTCCACGCTTGTCCCCACGTGGTTTCACGGTTGGTGAGGTCGGTGAGGCTTCGGGTTCCTCACTCCGATCTCCAGTATTGGTCCGTGTAGTTGAGACCGATGAGGGTGTCTCGGGCTTTCCAGTCGTTGACCACCCCTCTGTTTTTTTATCGGAATCCCATTCCCTACTCTGGATCCCGCCCAGTTTCCTCCGAGCATTTTGCTCGCGTGTGCGATTAATTGTTTCCTGTTCCTTTCGTATCTTCGCCTGTCGTTGTCGTTCCGCCACCTGAGTCTGTTTGAACGCGTCTTCATCTGCCGCGACATCCTAACATATTGATGTAAGGCATATGCAGATGCAGGGCGGACGCATGACCGACATACAAGTCTCCTTTGTTTAATTCTCTCATTTTGTTCTCTCATTCGAGCCATTCTTTCGGCGAGCTCCTCGTCTGTCAACTTGTCCTGAACAACACCAAGAAACGGTAAAACGTGTGGTTCCGATGTTAAGCGAGACAAGGTTCACCCTTGGCAAGCCACCTGTCTTGACACGTTCAGGATTAACGTATGGTGTCTTCTTTGAGACATCCGGCTTGGCGTCATCGTCGACTTTGTCAACTTTGTCCGTACCCGTTGCTGGTGTCGTTGGCGAAGCGGCAGTATCGGTAGCGACAGAGTTTGTGGTATCGGCAAATGATTGTGTTGTCGGCTGGGGAGAAGGTAAGGGTGGGTTTGCTAATGTGGACTGGGCATCAGAGGAAGGTTCGGACTGGACGATGTCCAAACCGAGAGAATTGGGGGGAGGGTCTGGATTGGCCATGCCTGATGATGTCGGGCGGGCGAGGTCAGGAACTAGAAGGCCGGTCCGATTACGGAGTAAAGCGAGTCAGTAAAGCAAAAGCATGGCGAAAACTCCGGCGCGCGCCATGACGAGTAGATAAATAGGAGGCGATAATCCGAGAAAACTTCCCCCTTCGTTCACAGTCTTATCAGCCATGTCGCTCTCCAACAAACTTGCCATTACCGACGTTGGTCTCAAAGACAAGCGCGTACTTATCCGCGTTGACTTTAATGTCCCCATGCAGGATGGCAAGATAACTAATCCTGCCGTATGTGTGCACCCACCGGCGTTGTCTCGGGACTTATTTTCTCCAAGCGTATCGTTGCCGCTCTGCCCACCATCAAATATGCGCTCAGTAATGGTAAGTTAAGGTTAAGTATGCCACAGACTTGTCCATTGTCTCTAATCCGAGCCTCATTCATGAAGGTGCATCCGCTGTTATCCTCATGTCTCATCTTGGGCGTCCGGATGGAAAGCCCAACCCAAAATATTCCCTTGAGCCCGTCTCCCACGAACTGTCCCGGCTGTTGGATAATAAGCCGGTTACCTTTTTGAGAGACTGCGTGGGCCCAGACGTCGAGAATGCAGTCTCCTCAGCTGAGAAAGGTTCCATCATTCTCTTGGAGAATCTCCGCTTTCATATAGAAGAAGAGGGCTCTGTAAAGGATAAAGACGGAAAGAAAACCAAAGCTGACCCTGCTAAGGTTACTGAATTCCGCGAACAACTCACAAGACTCGGGGACATATATGTGAACGACGCGTTCGGCACCGCCCACCGTGCCCATTCTAGCATGGTTGGCATCAAATTGCCCCAGCGTGCAGCCGGTTTCCTTGTCAAGAAGGAGCTAGAGTTCTTTGCAAAGGCCCTGGAGAACCCAGACAAACCTTTCCTGGCTATTCTTGGTGGTGCCAAGGTGTCTGACAAAATCCAGCTGATTGATAACATGCTCGATAAGGTTGTACAGATTGTTGCCAGTTGAGAGGATTACCACTGAGGTGATGACTTTGTAGGTTAATTCGCTCATCATTTGTGGTGGCATGGCGTTTACCTTCAAAAAGACTCTGGAGAATGTTGCGGTGAGTAGCATGTCTGGGTTGCGTTGACCGACTTCTAAGCAACCCAACGTAGATCGGTAATTCCCTGTTTGACGCAGCTGGGTCGAACAACGTCGTGGCACTCGTTGAAAAGGCTCGGAAGAATAATGTGCAGCTCGTATTCCCTGTTGATTATATCACCGCGGACAAGTTTGACAAGAATGCTCTTGTACGCTTGGCACTTGCGCATTTACAGGCCTCAGCTGACAAAGCTACTCAAACCAGGTTGGCTCAGCAACAGATGAGAGTGGCATCCCAGAGGGTTGGATGGGCCTTGATGTTGGACCAAAGAGCCAGGAATTATTCCACTCAGCCGTTCTTTCTGCGAAGACCATTCTATGGAATGGGTCCGTGGTTGTTCGCATTAATACTCATGCACCTCCTAATGTGCGGTCACAGTCCTGCTGGTGTCTTTGAATTCCCAGCCTTTGCTGCAGGTTCGAAATCGCTGCTGGATGCCAATATTAAAGCAGCCGAGAAAGGCGCAGTTGTCATCGTTGGGGGAGGTGATACCGCTACGTTGGCAGCCCAGTACAATGCTGAGGATCGCCTCAGCCATGTGAGTACCGGGGGCGGCGCTAGCCTCGAACTACTTGAGGGGAAGGCAAGTCATTCGGGCATGTCCTGGAATGGATTGCGCTGATGCTTCAGAAAGGTGCTACCCGGAGTATCTGAGTTGAGTGAAAAATAAATGAAGGGCGGCGCGGACGAGAGGTGGAAACGTTATAGTGTAAGTTTAGGGATTGCCCCGCGGAAAACGGAAGGATATTAAACTATGTGTTTCGTTGTTTCGCCGTGCCGATGTGATACGAAAGTGTGGTGCCAATTATCTGATAAGTATTTATCAGCCACCGCGTTGAATAATATAATCCCACCTTGCCTTGGTACCCTACGACTCGCTGGCACCCCACTATGTTGTTGACGTTAAGAGTATCTCGAGCCCTCATCAGTCGCCGTGCTGCTCTTCGCAAGTCCTATCTCCCATCCGCTCTTGCCAGTGTCAACAGAACCTATGTTCAGCCTTCCGGTGCTGACAGAGCGAGTGTCGTCGATGTACCTTCAACGTACCAGGATGAGAGCCATTTCGCCCCTAGAGCTGGTATATGTTTCGCCTCTTAATCCAACTACAGTGCATGAATCTGATTAATTCCACTACAGACATGCTTGGCTTCAAGCTCGAACTACCACAGCGGGAGGATGGAATTACCAAAAAGACCCGGCCTATTTATCTCGACATGCAGGTAAAAGACACTATATCATCCTTGGATAGCTGCAGTTTTCTGACTATCTCAAGGCTACTACCCCAGTAGACCCGCGCGTTTTGGATGCTATGCTCCCCTACTTGACGGATCAATATGGAAATCCGCATAGTCGAACACACGCATATGGCTGGGAAGCGGAGAAGGGAGTGGAGGATGCGAGGAAGGTTCGCTTATGTCCGCTTGCTCGCTGCACCTTCTGTTCTCATGGACTGTTTTAGCACATTTCCGACTTGATTGGTGCCGATCCAAAGGACATCATTTTTACCTCCGGGGCAACAGAAACGAATAATATGGCTATCAAAGGGGTAGCACGCTTTTATAAAGACAAGAAGAGACATATCATCACCACCCAGACTGTCTGTCCTTCACGTTTTCTGTTCTCAATTCGTCTCATCGTTTATTTTTGTTCAGGAGCACAAATGCGTTCTGGATTCATGTCGAAAACTGCAGGAGGAGGGTTTTGACGTTACCTACCTCCCCGTGCAGACGGATGGCGTTATTTCTCTTGAAGAGCTTGAAAATGCGATCAGATCTGACACTTCACTGATTTCTATCATGACCGTCAACAACGAGACGGGTGTCATCCAACCAATCAAGGAGATAGGTGCTATTGCACGCAAGCATCGTGGGATATACTTCCACACAGATGCCGCGCAAGCTGCTGGAAAGATCCCTCTCGACGTCAATGCCATGAATGTGGATCTTATGAGTATTTCGGGGCACAAAATTTACGGTCCCAAAGGCATTGGGGTGGCTTATGTCCGACGACGACCTCGGGTACGGTTGGAGCCCATCCTGAGTGGTGGTGGTCAGGAAAGGGGCTTGCGTAGTGGGACCCTACCTGCTGCACTTGCTGTGGGCATGGGCGAAGCCGCGAGAATAGCCAAGCAGGAGATGGAGGTGAGTGCATTGTTTAGGCGCGCGATGATGTGAAACTGCACCCCAGCTTCGCTGGTGAGCGGGCGGCAAATCAAGGTCACTGGGATCTACCTAGACCTTGTAGTCGGCTTCGCAGTGAATTTTGTGCAGGGGTACTGAGCGTTTCTTGTTTTTTCTGCCACACCTTCCTCCTGTTTGCTGACAGGACGGCGCAGAGAGATCATGCCTGGATTACATTATTATCACAACGGCTCATTAACGGTATCAATGAGAGGGTCGAACATGTCGTCCGGAACGGTGACCCCAATGGGTATCCTGGATGCGTTAACCTCAGCTTTGCGTATGTAGAGGGTGAAAGCCTATTAATGGCACTGAAGGTGGGCGAATTTGTTATGCTGAGTTAGACTTGGTAGAGTAATGCCGTCGTAGGACATCGCCTTGTCTTCTGGAAGCGCATGCACTTCGGCATCGTTAGAACCTTCATACGTGCTCCGCGCGCTAGGTCAGTCAATACATTTTACGCAATGCATGGTGTGCTCACATCTTGTCGTAGGTGCTGCCGAGGATATGGCGCATTCATCGCTTCGTTTTGGAATCGGTCGTTTCACAACCGAGGCGGAGATAGATTTCGTCATTGGAAAAATTGTCGCGACTGTGCAGAAACTGCGTGATATGAGCCCTCTCTGGGAAATGGTGCAAGAGGGTATTGATATTAATACTATTGACTGGGCCCAGCATTGAGCATCTACATCTCCGCTATACGTCGCTTTGCAGTTCCTTTTTATTTTTCATGAAAACGTGCTTTCTTTCACTATACTTTTTCTCGTTGTCATAAAATAGCATGAATAAATACTTGTTAATAATAACATTCTGGGCGCCTATGGTTGCGTGCTATGTTTGGCTCTGCTTTCGAACTCCGCGTGAATTATTGGTTCGAAGTCGGTCGTCTTACTTTCCCCCTTGTTTTCTCCTCGTTGCCATGTCTCGCCGTCTTTATCTTGGAAGTACGTATATACTTACACAAATATCCGTACTCTCATCATCATTATGACTCGCAGAGCTCCCTCCGGATACAAGGTCCGATGATGTGTCCAAATTTTTCGATGGATATGGCAAAATTATTGATTGTCGTGTCATGACTGGTCAGTCGTAGTCTCCCTCCACCGTATTTTTTTTGTCTCATGAGATTTACCCTGAAAATGGATCAGGCTTTGGGTTTGTTGAGTTCGAAAGTGCCAGAGTATGGTTTTTTTTTGTAATGCCTGTGCTCCACTTTGACCTAACAAATTAGGATGCTGAGGATGCATTACATCACTTCAACGGCAAAAATTTTATGGGCCAGAAGTATACATATACATTTTTTTTCGTTTCTGGCCGACTGAACGGCTTTCTTTTTTACAGTATTGTTGTTGAATTCGCTAAGGAGTCACGTCCTCGTCGTGACCCTTACGAAGACAGATACGGGTATTCTCAAATTATTTGGAACTAAGATAAATACTCATGGTTTCCTAGCGCCCCCGTACGTGCTCGCAGACCCCCAGGGATCAGAATCGTCGTTTCTGGTATCTCCAGGGACACTAGCTGGCAGGTACGCTGATCCCCCAACTTGTTAGCCGATCTTGTCGACCATAATGAAAACGGTCGAACAATGATCGTGTGATCGCTTCATTGGGTTGTATGCTAACTTTAGGGATGCTCCGTCCATATTGCTTGCACAGGATCTCAAGGACTTTGGCCGCGAGGCTGGTAATGTTTCCTTCGCTGACATTGATCGTGATGTTCCCGGTCAAGGGTACGTCACATTCATTCGACGCTATGCTCATGCTAATGCGACTCCGTAGAATCCTTGAATACTTGAGTCGGGAGGATGCCGACCGTGCTGTCAAGGATTTGAGTGGCAGAGACCTCCGTGGTCAGGCCGTCCGTGTTGATTTACATGATGACGTGAGTGCCTTTTCTGTGTACCTAGTGGAGGTGCGTTTAACACGTTGGCCAGCGCAACCCTGACAATTACCGCCGTGATGACCGCCGCGACTATCGAGAGGATCGCTACCGGGATGATCGTGTCAGGGACGATCGCCATAGAGATGATCGCTACGACCGTTACCGTGAAGAAAGGGCTTCCTTCCGACGCGATAGGTCGCGTTCTCCTCCCCGTCGTGGCGAAGATGATCGTCGCCCCAGGTCACCTCCGGCTCGGAGGGATTTCGAAGATAAAAGGCCTGCAGGGTACGATGATCGACGGGGAGGCTATGATGACCGGAGAGGTCCTGACCCTTATTATGATCGTCGCAGGGACGACCGCCGGGATGATCGCCGTCGCGATGAAAAGCAAGAGCGTTTCGACGACAGGGCTTCCAGACACAACGGGGACGGCGGGTGGCGTTGAAGGCGGGTGTCGAGTGGTCGTGCCAAGCAAAATGAAAGGGACGGAACGGGCGACTGATCCCCCCCGACGGATGAGGACTTCTTGCTTTCATCAGCTTTCTTTGCCTCTTTTTTCGCGCGTATCTCCAGTCGAACTGCTCCCATGTTAGCCCGTTGGCCTTGGCATTGTGCACGAGGTCTCGTAGAATTCTGATCGTGGTCGTGGCTTGTCCGGGTTGGCCCAATTCAAGACTTGAGGTTCCTTCGTCAAGTCCTGCATCTGGCTCAAGACGCAGTGGCAATTCGCAGAGGTATACAGGCGGGGCCATCCATCTGTGCACGGCCTGAAGAAATATTACATTTACCGTGGGGCAGGGGGCCAGGCGTTTCAGTGGTGTACGTTCCTGTTTGGATCACGTCGCGCGAAGATGTACGATCAATTGTGTAAGGCCACAGCATACTCCGTGTCGAGCACGTCCAGTCCAGTGCGTGCGTATTGGAATCCTTGCTTGACGTGGTTGGCCATGGCTATGCTCTTCCCGGGCCGAAACTGATACTGGCGACGCCGCCCAGTGGAGCTTCGTCAATCAACAAATAATAATTGAATTGAATCACGATGCGTGGGAACGCTTCCACCCGAGGAACCTCGTGCCGCGTTGTTGGCCGCGGCTGTGACAATTCAAGCTGGCGGCTTTTAACGAGCAGTGCGTGTTTCTTCCCCTTTCGGCAAGTATATATTGTATATAATAGCCAACTAATTAATACAAAAATTCACTGTTCATCTGGTCTGGGCATGAGTTATTCATTAAACGTATTCTATACATCCAACCTTTTAATTCCTGATGCAAAGTACCACCTCAGAACCGCTCTCCAGCCACCAATCGATATATTTGTCATCATCCGCCCCTCCGATATCCCCAAGTGGAACAGGTTTCCCATCCCCCATGCGCATCCAAAGGTCACCCTCAGTGCCTCGCGGGGCCTTGAATAGCTTCAATAGCTTGAGACGCAGAATGCGTAATGGCGCTGATGGCAACACCTTCACTACTGTAGTCAAAGCTAGCACATTCGTCGTCGATGGCGGTGGGCTAACTGCCGAGAAACTGGCCCTGATCTCTATAAAAAGGTGATCGAGCATCAGTGGTAGGATAGCACGAGGAGAGGTCAATCGAACCGATGAGATGATTCTTGAGCTTATCGTACTTGCCTTTTATCTCTGGTGTCATATGCGGTGTACCGTGCACTAGCAGGCGTGATGAGTAAACGTGGGTTGAAGCGATCACCACAATAGTGGCCAGATGCCGCCGAAAACATCGTAACGCAACGTGATGCCGCAGCGCAAAAAAAAAACCGTCCGTCGAAGAATGAACATTGTACGGGCTGACAACTTCTACATCAATTTTAGGAACGTTTGACTAACCGTTGCACAGCTCAGTCCAACGCGGATGAGCTTTGGCGCGCGCGGCGTCTGACGGAAATAGGTCGTGCGCAGTACGTGAGAGGTAGAGAAGTTCTGCATCAATGCGTTGACGTTGACTAACCTGAATGGTGTGTATGTAACAAGTGTTATTATTGTAAGCATTTGTGAAAGCGCGGAGGTCAGGGCCGGTGGAACTACGTGTGATGAACGAAAGCTGTGCGGACCGAAGTGCCATCTAGGAACCGGAGTCTGGGCAAACGGGCGATGACTATATGCTGCCAGACTCGATCTACTTGTGGATCTACGGGAGTCAAAGTACCGGTCACCGGTCAAGAGGTGTCAACGCTGATACAGCTTACAAAAAAAGCTGGTTGACTCCACATTCCGTGGAAACGCACCTTCCACTAAGGGCGTCCCGTTCAAGGTGAGTGACTCGAGCTCAGGACACCAAAGGTTCAACGAATCAACCGACGACCATCCGGAGATACGGGTCAAGGAAACGGACAAGTGCGTCAATTTTAAGGGAACGTAATGCCCAGTTGGAATGGGTATAGATTCGTATGAGTTGGAGGAAAGAACAAGGCGGACAAGCCTGGCACAAGGCTCGGATCAACGAAGTGGACGCAGTTTAAGATGAGATGAGTACTTGTGGAAAGACACCAATGCATGACACGTTTCGACCCAGTTAGAGAGCTGGTTACTGTCGAGGTTCAATGTGGTGATAGCAAGCTCTGGGTGATTCTGAGGTAAAGGGGACAAGTATTGGAGGCGGTTGTAGCCTGATTCCAGTCGCTGTAAGCGAGGCATTAGGCAAACGACGCCCATGATTGCTTGCCAAGTCATGAGCGTGCCATTCAGCTGTAACTCTGTGAGACGAGAGAATGCATCTCTTCCCAGCTTCAAGTTAGACAGTGGCTGAAGTCGGTTGTTGCTAACGCCCAGACAATGAACGGTGTGTGTAAGCCGCATATACAAGAGTACATACTTCAGGGAGAGACGTTCAAGGGAGGACAATTCGACCACTATGAGGGCAACTACGTCCCAACTTGAAATAAGGCTGTATGAAAGGTCGACGCCCCGGACATCTTTAGTAAACGATGTGAACGTCAGAAGGTGGACTTGTATATCGAACTTGTATGGGACTGACTGGGACATTTCTTGCGAATTTCTCCAGGAGGGTCGGGTTGCGAGACACCTTCCTTATCTAAACTAACCTCCTGGAGCCGCTCTAAATTGGAGAACTTTCCGCGGATCTTATCCAAGTTCACAGCTTCAACTTCAATAGCACCATTCGAAGAACCGAGTACAACAGTTTCACGCGTGTCAGAACCATGGGGCTGTTCAACGTATTTGTTCATCAGCGCGCAAAGAAAGGTCTGCCCGCGGATTTGCAGGGAAGAGAGGGGGCGAATAAAAGATCCTGCCCCAGGTTCCCTAAAGATGCGATTATCCCGGAGTGGCTGTAAGAGGAATGTTGTATGCAGCTCACCGACACGAGAAGTATCGCTTCTCATCCTTGATTCCATCATGTTTCCCTCGATTTCGGTCGTCCCATTCAACTCCGAGCCATACACCGCTGGTCCCATCTACCTCCCCTACATATCGGATCGTCCCAATGTAGCCCGAGAGAACGAAGCGAGTGCCCACAGCCGGGAGGCCGCTTGTCCTAGCAGTGGGGTCAACCGTGGTGCTAGAGGGGGGCATACTGGCGGCCCGGTAGGCCCGGTAGAGACGCTGGTCAAAGTTGACCGTTGACCGTTCGGCGAGTGTTCGGCGAGCCGCGGTTCAAACCTCTTCGTTTCAATTACGAGGGCCAAAGTCTCAGGGACGGGCTCAGGTCAATCAAAGTCCAGGGCTCAATTACGTAGCGACATGCTTTTTCTCCCTCCCCGAATGTCCAGTCGTGTTCTCACAGCAGCCCGTCGGGCGGACGTCATCTCCAGACACCTCACTTCCAAACCAATGCTCTCCGAGATTCAAGAAGTCGCCATAATTTTCTGTTTATTCCTGCGTGTCTTTCTGACTATAGGGTTTTCTAGCCGCTTGTCAAATTCGAGGAAATCTTTCCACTGCGACGATTTATCCTCAACAGACCGCGGAAACTCAACGCTCTCAATGAACCGATGCTTAGCCTCCTGGCATCCCGAATTGAGGTATGCACCGCACCACATTGACTCATCTTATTTGAATATGACCATTGTATCATTCTTTCAGCAATGGGACAAAGCAGAGCTTTGCGGTGTTATTGTAGGTACTGGTGTTGGCAAAGCCTTCTGCGCCGGCGGTGATATTGCTTGTTCGTTGGCTGTTCTCCTTGGCTTAGATCCCCATTCACTGATCTGATCTCCAGGCGTTATTGAGAATGTGGTGAATGATACCACCCGTCCGGAAGCTGTCGAGTTCTTTCAGCGCGAGTATGAATCAAATACCCATCATGCGGATACGGATCTTCCCTAATTGTTGATCAGATACGGGCTTGATTACGTCCTTGCTACCCTTTCGAAACCATACGTGGCCATTCTGGATGGGATAACTTGTCAGTGTGTTGTTTTTATAGTTTCGCCTGTCTCGATTGACACTCCCCATACATAGTCGGCGGTGGCTTCGGTTTGGTAGCACCGGCACCGTTCAGGGTAGCGACGGAGAAGTGTTCCATCTCAATGCCCGAGACAAAAATAGGATTTTTCCCAGACGTTGGCGCCTCGTACTACCTCTCTCGTCTAGATGGCCAGATCGGGACATATCTCGCTCTCACAGGGGCTTCCTTGTCGGGTAGGGCTGCATTGTAAGCTAACCCTTTGTCAATACTCAAAGTAACTCACAATCGTACCCAGTGAGCACGGTCTTGCGACCCACTACATCCCTTCTACACGTGTGTCTATGCTGCTAGGCAACCTGGCGGCTCTAGAAAAACCGACATATGCGCAAGTTAACGAAGTTATTGAAGATCTATACCATGACAGACAGCCTACAGATCCAGTCGCTCCACTTAGTGGTGCGATCCGCCTAGCATTAGACTCGGCATTTTCCCAAGAGACGGTCGAAGGCATCATTTCCACGTTGGGGGCCTTCATAACAGATGACGCGGGAGCTGATGTTGTGCAATGGGCGAAGGATACCCTCGCTATATTAGAAGAGCGCAGCCCAACCAGCCTCAAACTTACTCTCGCATCCATTAGGAAGGGCAAGCTACTTGGCCTCCTTGAATGCCTCAAGATGGAACTCGGCATTTCAGCTGCATTTTGCGTCGGTTTTATGGTTAATTCATTTCTGTACGGCCAAATGACTATCTACTTTCTAGCATGGCGCTTCTCCAGATATTCATACCGGAGTCTCCTCTGTGCTAGTAGAAAAGAAACCCGGTCGCCCAGCCTGGTCACCGGCTTCTCTCGACCAAGTAGATGCGGCCAGTCTTGAGGCGTTTTTCAAAACAGGGGAAAACACTCCGCAACTTGTGCTTCCGGAGGCCTTGCGTAAAAGCCATTCTGCCCCGCCATCCTTCTTGCGATACGGGTTACCATCTGAAGATGAACTCCTGGCACTCGTTGAAGGAAGCCACGCATCTAGTGGTTCAGGAGCGCTTACCCTGCAGGAGCTCATTACAAAGGCCGAAGGCCTTCGAGGGGGGAAACGCGGTGTAGCTGGGAAAGCGCAAGAAGTAGTAAGCCGACGATGTGCCGTCGATCGAGACGGATATCTCCAGTGGAAACAGTAGACCCCAACTGTATCACCCACCGTAATCTGCCGCCTGGGAGAAGCTTTGGCGCTTTGCTTGTGATGATACTACTACGACAGTATCTGTGTTTTCGTACTCCTGTAGTAGCCGTAGACCCCGAACAGGCCACCATGCATCCAGTCATCTGTATAAGGAAATTTGTGACACGAATATGCACAACCTCGGCCCTGGCTATCAGACAGCAAACTGTTTTGCTAGCGCCATCGGTCGCACCTTTAGGCTGTATCGATGGAACTTCAACTCGTCGAAATGTCAGTGCACGGCAGGCACGGCCCTTATACGTCACCGACATCAGCTTGACAGTTGCAGCCTGAAGTGTCGAAACGTGTGGGAGGTGAAGCGCCTTGCCAAAATTGATCTTTTAGTTGTTCGTCCGAGTCCATTAAGCTCTCCCAAGCAAACTGTGTTGATGTTGTCATCCCTGGATGGACCTACAGAGTCCGAAAGTGTCGGACTAAAAAAATTACGTCCAGCAGGAGCCACAAAGCTGTGCAGCCTTGGCTGAGCACCACCCCAATGACACGCCGGAGCGGAGCGGAAGAAAGCGGAGGCTATTGAGTCACAAACGTTCTTTTAGCTCATACGTGCGTTCATAACCGTTCATTGCTGGAAACACAACCGAAATCCTGGCGACCAGTTCCCCTTTGGTCAAATCTTACACCCCAACTGCGGCTGAAACGACCGACATTCGTGCATGCTGTGCACCAGTAAAACGCAATGCGGTTTGTATACGCCGCATCGTAGCATTCCAACACAAAGTTTAATGGTTTAGCGTGGACATAACATGCTGGGAAGAAACAGGGTTACGACGATTGCATCCAGACGCCTGCTGCAATTGAAACCGCGTTTGCTGTGCGAGTGGTGGATGGACCGATGGCGCCGAGCAGCATCAGCGGCGGTGCAACCTCCGTCGCGTCGAGACGTTATAGTTTCGGTTTCGTCCGATGGGGGCAATTGGTAGCATCCCGAGTTCAGGAGTCCGCCAAGTGAGACAAACTCTCTGCTTGGCCGCGGGCCATGTGGACGAGCGTCTCTTTCCTCACATCGCTATAAGGGGCAATTTGCCATGAAGACCAGCTTCGCTTTACTGAGAGTGCACGTTTCCGATAGATCTCGCAGCCACAACGTACCACAGGCCCTGGTGCATTGTTCCTTGTGAGAGAGAAAATGAGAAAACCAATTGCTGCTGGTTCTCGGCCCCCCAAACGTAAGGGACACCCATCGTGGGGCCACTGGATGGCCGCAGTTCTTCCATCCATCTCTTTCTCGCTCAATATTGGCCGTCGAGTGCCTGAGCGGACCCACCTGACCGTATGTTTACTTCGTCCGGTCCATGGCATCGGTTTCCGTGGGTGGTGACCGCCACGTGCCTCGGGGAGGTTTGAGATGGTGATACTCTGGTGATGCGCCGGAGGAGCATACGGGCGCTAAAAGAGTCATCGGGGTCCGTTGCCATTACAGCGACGCGTTTGGGACAGGTACGTATCCCCACTGGTGAGCGAGATTCGTTCTAGTCTGCCTCGCGTACAATTAACTGTAACAGCTTACTCCGATTGCTCGGTCCCTATGGCTGTGCCAGAGAAACAAACAACTCTACGTGTATCCGACTATGTACACCATCATATCCAGCCTATGCTCCGGGTGACTCACCAAACCAATCGCCATTCGACGACGCGATCAAAGCACTTCGTAAATAGGTCACGCCATGAATGGTCATCCTTGGTTGATGAAATCACGGCGATTTGGATAAACCGTGGGTCCTGGGCGAGGCTACTGTGTAGAACATGGACTTACACTGAAACCTGAAACGGCTTGCTTAAATGCATATAAAGCACAAGCGTACTACAACGGAGGGCACGCACCACCAACACACCCCCATACCAATAACACCCGGGCCACATCCCAATGATGCGATTTATCAGTGGCCTACCTCACAGACCTTTCCCCTATTTCTCCGTTGGTCACGTCTTCCATACGCTTAACGCGGCGATATTCGACCTCGACCTGCCCGAAACCCCAGCAGGGTTCAAATTAGAGAACTATCAAGTCGATTCTGCCACTGGTTTCTTTCCTCAGGAGCCGCCACCAAGACTGAGTGGTCAGTTCAAGTTGTGGGAAGACGCGCTCGATGACGCAGAAGGAAAGCTCTGCCTCGGAGAAGACACAAGGGCATGTGCCAAAGCCAAGAGGCCATATGGGGAAACTTGGAGAGAGCGGGTCAGGAATGTGAGGATGGTTACTGATTCCCCGTTTGGGACCGTCGGACTCACTACTTCTTAGTTCCCCTTGTTGGATACCGGCGACCTGGCTGATGAACCCCGTCTCTGGCAACGTGCCCACATGGTTCTTGCCTTCCTGATCAACTTCTATATCCACTCTCAACCTCCGAGTGGCTCTCCCACCCCTCTCCACGTCCCTGAATGTCTAGCCGTTCCCATAATCAACGTCTCCCGAGTGCTGGGTATTGCCCCGGTGCTGACTTTCGCGGACACGGTTCTATGGAACGCAAAACCAGCAGATCCGCGGCTACCTATGTCCGCCAACAACCTTTCATTGGCACACACATTTTCCACCACAAGTGCGGAGAGCAATTTCCATATACTGTCGGCAAAAGCAGAGCTTCGTGGAGTGGAAATTTTGCGCATCATTGAAGATTATGCCCAATTACCCGACTACGCGGACATACACGCTGTCTCCAAGACAGCAAAGGATCTTAGGCGACTGGCGACCGTAGTCCAAGACCTGACTGACATCCTTCAGAACGCAAAAGATACCGTCGATCCACACAGCTTCTACTGGGAAGGCAGGCCGTGGTTCCGTGGAAGCGAGTGCGGCACTCGTAAATGGATATACGACGGCGTTCCAGACTCAGACTCCTTGGACCTTGCCGGACCCTCAGCTGGCCAGAGCACCGTCATGCACGCAATAGATGTTTTCCTGGACGTCGACCACGAGCAGCGCCAAAAGAGAAGTCCAGCCCCTTCGGAGCAAAACAAGAAGGCAGACCGGGGCTTCATGGAACGCATGAGACGCTACATGCCTGGGAGCCATCATGCCTATCTCAAGGATCTCGCGGCACTTCCCGTTCCTGTCCGATCACTAGCCAAAACTTCACCATTGCTACGGGAATCGTACGACCTCGCCGTCCTCGCCCTAAAAAAATTCAGGGATGCACACATGCGGATCGTCTGCCTTTATGTCATATCGATGGCAGGCACGACGCCACCAGGTACTCCTGAGGAGGCACTAGAACGACAAGGAACACAGAGTGAGGGCCGTGCGAAAGGTACAGGGGGTAGTAATGTAGCGTCGCTCCTCAAAGCAGGTCGGGATGCTACGGACCGCACTATGGTGGCAAGGAGGTGACCGTGGGAAGATAATAATTGACAGTGGGAATATCACGGGAATATAACAGCTTAGTAATACACGCGTTATGTTTATGTCACAGTCGCGTCGCCGGTCGCGCGTTAATTCAATTCACTCTTTACCTCTCTCTCATATCATGAGCAGCGATATCACTCTCTCAGGAGGTATCTGCCAAAGACTCCACACGGGTGACAGCAATGACGAGTCTATTTGGAGTACAAAGCCGACTCTCCAGTTTCTTTCCATCAAAAAAGTTGTCCCGGGTACAAACCCCGGACCCAACAACCCGAATGCAACAACTGACAGATATAGGATCATCATTTCTGACGGTCTACACTTCCTGCAAGCCATGTTGGCTACGCAGCTGAATTACCTGGTTGAGGAGGAACGCGTCGTCAAGAACACCATCGCTCTTATTGAAAGCATGTCCTGTCAGACCATAACGGATAAGCGGTCTGTCACTCGACTATTGCTTTTTATTCAGAGATCTCATGGCGTCAACAGGCTTGTGATTATTCTCGCCCTAAGGGTCTTACAGAGAGATGCACAAAAAGTTGGCGATCCTGCCCCTTTAAGCGTCTCGCCGCAACAACAACCAAGAATAGATGACGTGTCAGCCCCCAGCGCGCCTCCACCTGCGGTCTCTTCGGCCACAGCTCAGCCGCAAAGCCGACAAGCTGGGAACCGTGCCAACCCCGTTTATCCCATAGCGGCTCTCACCCCTTACCAAAACAATTGGCGTATCAAGGCTCGTGTGGTGCAAAAGGGCGACATCAGGCATTACTCTAACCAGAGAGGAGAAGGACGATTCTTCAGCGTGACCATGATGGATGATTCGGGGGAGATCAAGGGTACGGCTTGGAACGCAGTGGTGGATGACCTATTCGAAAAGCTCCAAGAAAACCGGGTTTACTTCTTCTCTAAAGCCCGCGTCAATCTTGCGAAAAAGAAATTTTCTACAGTGTCAAACGATTATGAACTGAGTCTCGACCGCGGCACGGAAATCGAAGAGGTATGGTCCCCACTACAGCCCCCTCGGTTACGAGCTAAGAGAAATGCAGTGTCATGATATCGATGTTCCCGTCATCCGATATAACTTCGTAAATCTCTCGGGCTTGCCAGATCTCCAGAAAGAAGCTATCTGTGGTATGCCTCTTACCTTTTATCAAATTGTCTCGCGGCTTACCTATGGATGGCAGACGTTATTGCCGTCGTGAAAGAAGTAGGGGATTTGGGCGAGATCACCACAAGGAACAATAAAACGGTTCGTCCTTCCTTAAATATTTTAACGGTCACATCGTTACAGATGCTGGTTTACAGACGCAAAAGCGCGATCTCATCGTGGTGGACAACACAGAGTTCTCGGTCCGACTCACTTTATGGGGAAAGCAAGCAGAGCAATTCAGCACCCCGGTTGACTCTGTCATAGCGTGCAGAGGTGTTCGGGTTGGCGATTTCAATGGCAAGTGGCTTCCCGAGATCGCAAACTTTCCTAATTCTGCTCTTTACTAGGAGTGTCTCTGTCCCTCCTCAGTTCCGGATCGATGGTTATTAGCCCTGATGTTCCAGAAGCGCACGCATTGAAAGGGTGGTATATGGATGGAGGCTCCCAAATGTCTTTCAAGTCGCATACTCAGGCTGGCCTGTCGTCTGCGTCAGGCGCCGTCAATCGCAACGAGATGCGAACAATTAACGAGGTTAAGGATGCCCAACTTGGTATGTCCGACAAGACCGACTACTTCGCGATGCGTGCTACCGTCATGCACATTAAGACGGACAATATTGTCTATCCTGCCTGTCCCACGCCACAATGTAACAAGAAAATGACAGAGACCCATGATGGTTGGAGATGTGAGAAGTGTGACCGCAGTTATGAAATGCCAGAGTATCGGTCAGTGCAACTTGCTCCGCGTTTATTTATCTATCTTGTGATACGAAGAGCCCGTTTGGCAGGTACATCGTTTCGATGGCCGTCGCTGATGCTACTGATCAGATATGGCTGAGTGGCTTCAACGATGTAGGGAACGCCCTGTTTGGAATAAGCGGTAATGAACTCCATAGCCTTCGGGTAAATTCATTCCTTTGCGGCACATGGGAGAGATATTGAATTTTCCATAGGAATCGGATGATGCCAAGGCCAATCACGTCATTCAAAAGGCGATATGCAACGTGTATAACTTCACCTGTAGGGCCTCCCAACAGACGTTCAATGTAAGAGAATCCATCACCAACCTTTACCGAGAAAAATCTGAATTTTACCATCATTTACAGGACCAAAATCGCGTTCGATATGGTATTCAGAAGATGCAACCTCTTGATTTCCTGGCTGAGTGTCACGCTCGCCTTGCTTACATTTCGCAGATTCGTTCGCACCGATCGTAGTCATAAAACGATGGCCTAGAAATGATCGATCAGTCCGCTTGTTAATTATCATATCTGTATTTCCAGTGTACAGTATCGCGTGCTTTTAGCGATCGATAGTCAACATGCTATTGTGCCTTATAAAAAATTCTGGTATATATGGGAGCAAACGGTATCATACAACACCACCGGCGCAGGTGGTAGTAAATTAAGTACAGTACATCATGGTGGGTCCAAAGGGAAATGATACAGTCGCCTCAAGATCTGCCAAGCAACGCTAATGCCATGTTCAACAGCTTCTAAAGCCTGTTCCCTCGTGAAAGGTAAGTCAAATCGGATGGGCCATAAGAGTAAAGGACGCTCTAAGGGGAGGAGCGCATCGTGCTCGCCGTGTACCGACGTGTCGCCGCCCGATGGTGGTGGCTTCGCACGGTCGCGGTCATGTTTGGGTGAGTGTGGAGAGGTGACATCGATCATTGTGACGGATGTTGGCGCGTCGCGCGCCAACGGCACATCGGAGTCCAGGGACTCGGGATCCGCACTGGTGGCGGAGCCTCCAGTGGGGCGACTGCTCACTACGGTCGCGGTAACGGTAGTAACCGAGGGCACATTATAGTTTGTCCAGTTCGGTCCGCCGGGAGGACCGCACCGGTCTAACGAGGTACGGAGTCGCCCTAAATCGTTGTGTATTCCGAGGAGGAGGATGAGGAGGACGAGTGAGAGGAGAGCTGGGGCCGCGGATGCTGTTGCTCGGAGGAAGGAAGGTGGTGGTGGTGATGGTGATGGCGATGATGATGACCAGGGTGGCGCTTCTCTCCCTCTGCTGCCAAGCGGATGAGTTTGAGGGACGATGTGCGCGCGGATTTGAGAGTAGAAAAATTCGCGTAGTCCGAATTGTCGTAATTCGTGGTGATCGCCACATGACTGTTGATGTTCCAAGTTCGATTGCACGGATACTATTTCGAAGCCTAGAACAAGAAAGAATGGTGAGATGTTTCCTTTTTCCTTTCGTTCTGGGCGCAAAGATTTTGCTCTACGACGTACCAGAGGGAGTCGCGACATCGACTTGGAGTCGACCGACGGGAATGCTAAAGGAAGGGAGGATGATGTCCAGACCGGAACTAGCTGTTGCCCGCTCCTTGCCCTTGCCCTTGCTCTTCTTTCCTCCCGGGTCATTATTGTGCTCGTTGACAATGTACGTGATCTCTACATTTCCGCAGCTTGAGGACCCCGTGCGCACGCGTACCCAAGTTTCCCACTCTTTTCCGCTCATCTGTTCAAATACGAGAGCAGAACCTGTGGATGGCTCCCTCTTTGCGATCGTAGTCGTCTCGAATTTGACAGGCACGCCATCTAAGCTAGCGGCTACGATCTGCACGTGGACGGGTCCGGCAGGACCTTTCTCGGTGCTCTGGGGTGGGGATACGTGCCCCAACCCAAAGTCCAGCCACTCATTGTCCGCATCTGAGGGTGCAGGTAGCCTTATACAGGCGGCGTATGCGCGTGGTATAGAATCACCTCCGGTGGATAGAGGTGTGACCGTCGCGTGGACGTACGGGAACAGGAGCGGACCATCCCGAATTGGCTTCAACGCCGTCTCTCGCAAGGCGGAGGATGATGCGGCGCGATGTAGGTTCGGGCGACTAATGCTGTCGCGTCGCGTAGTGGATGGAGTAGAGATTGGAGTACGCGGAAGTTGAACCCGGAGCGGGCGGAGAGAGACAAAGCCACCACGTGAGCTGACTCGAGTGCGTGCGCCACGTACTAATTCAACCTTCCGCGCCTTCGGATCTGATGATGAACACACTTCAACCACATCCGTTGGAGGATCGATATTGTTGCGAGCAGTCGTCTCGATCTGTTCGGTGTCCGCCGCAAGGACGCGAAAGCGCGGGAGCGAAATCAGTAGTCCTCTCGATTTATCATCGGCATCAGATGTGTGGGGAGATTCATCACCCTCCGGAGTTTTTGGTGTGACAAGTACTATGCCCTTGATTGAAAACGTGAAAACATTCTTGTTTGGAGGGAGTAAGTCGTTGATATTTAGGTGCAGCGTGATGGGTAAGGACGGGAGAGGCGCGTCCGCGTCTGATTCTGACTGCACGACAGAAGAGGCCCTAGTAGGCTCCCTGGTGTCATTCTCCGTTGTATTGAAAACGGACGATAATCCGGCCTCTGAGCCCGGTGTCGTTGGTGAGCTCTCGAAGGAATATTCGGGAACGTTCTGGGGTGGCAGCGGAGCTCGGAGCAGCGAGGAGGTTGAAGAGATGGAGCTTTGCCTAGACGAAGTATGTCCATTGGGCGTCGCAGGGGTGGGTAGGTGTGAGATGGTCATGGTCGGCATGTCAAAGGACGTCTGTATTTCGGTATACGGTTGTTCTGCGCCATCTATCTCGTGTCCTGTGTAACCAGGCCCGCCGAGAACGTCCCAGCCAGAGCCACTGCCTTTCAGCCAGCTCACTTCACATCCTGTCGCCTCAAGTCCGACGTCCATCCCGAGGAGGGTAGCGACGCCGGGATACCATATTCCTTGGCAGGTCCCTTTATAGTCCAAGTGTATTAGCACACCTTCCTTGCCGGTTGTTCTATCGCGGCCGCGTCCCGAGATGGTGCACAACATCTCCCCACGCACATCCGTAACCCCGACGCGCCGGCGGCCTGCGCGAGTTCCATTTTCGATGCTCCGTACTGGAGCTGCCCAGCGCACACGGATACGCTCGGTGCTAGGAAATGTGCCTTGAATGCCAAACCCATTGGAGAAGCCTGGTGCACTCGCAGAATCGCTGCTTTCGTCGTCGGCAAAGTGTTGATATTGATATGTAGAACGCCGGGGATTTGTCATTCGTGTTACATGCGGATCTGCGGTCATGTCCCACAAAGGGAAGTCGGATTCACCTTCACCTGAAGATAGTGATTGGAAGGACGAGGAGGTGGATGTCTCTGGGGGGAAAATGCGTAATTTGAGGGTGTTGGAGAGACAACGAGGCGTAGGTATGGAGAGCTTTTGGACATGGAAAGCGAGTTAGCACCGACCTTTGGACATTGAAACAAGACGTACCAGCCAGGGAGCGCGCTGAGGGTGTGTCAGGTAGGGCACCATCATACTGATACCGGCCATGAATAGAATAACGTTCTTTTCGCTAATCGATGCCCTCCTCCCCCTTAATTTCGTCGGCAAAGGTGTATAGTCTCCGCCATTCTCAAACCTACTGCCTAGCTTGGATAGAGGCGGCAATTCACTAGGCAACACAAACGAAACTTGGTATCCGCTAACGAGAATATGACCTGTGTACTTCTCTTCCAAAAGTGGGACGTCTGCGTCGCTAGACGTTGAAGGCGAGGAAACAAAGCGAGACGATGCGTTGGAGCGATGATCGAACAGCGTGAGATAGGAATGAGGTGAGCGAGCAGGGAGACTCAAAGCACGAGCTGCGTTGTGGAGAAGTGGTGAGGCTGTCGATGAGAAATTATAAGGAACAGAAGACTGGTCCAGGGGGTGTACTTCTGACTCGAGGATCTTTACGTTTTCCTCTGCGAAATGCGTTAGCGTTAGGCCACAATGGACAAAGATGGTGCCAACCTTTGAAGAGGGGAATCGCGCTCCCGGGAACAATGTTGTCCACAGGGAGTGCGAGCTTCAGGGCAAAAGATATATCAGAGGCGTAGGTGTGATACTCGGAGGACGACAGACCTTCATATACATCTTAATAGGAACATTTTCAGCTCTCTTAGCATTTCCTTCAACGGTCAGGCGAGTGACGACGTTGAGTCGTTGGGTTTGAGGACCGACAGTACTTGGAGTTGCTACTGAGAGTGGGGGGCTAGTAGTTCGTGAATGTCGCGGCGTATAAGACGTGGTTGACGTGTTGGTCATAACTGACGCGCGGGGGATACGGTCGCGGTGTGGTGGAAGGGCGGGGGTGAGAAGGGTTGGGAAATGTTGTGAGCGTGTCAGGTTGTGTGGTTGTGTGTGAGGTGGATGTGGGAGGAGAGAAGAGAGAATGCTGGAGAGAATATCGGCCAAGGAGGATAAACGGGTACTGTACAGTTCCAAGACGCGTCGACCGTGCTGACTCGCTCCCGTTCACGACAAAAAAGGAAAGTAAAGCCACAGACGCGTGTTCGCTGTACTCAACCATTTTAGTATACTACGTAGTGGACCCGGAGTTACTTCTTGAACAGCAGCTACTGCCCCAAGGACATAAGCGCGGCACAACCAAGTTTGCAAGTGATCCATGAGCAACGAGACCCCGAGGAGAGGAGGACAAAAGTAGGTATTTCTTTTGTGAGAAATGTCCAGATGGACATCCGTCACACGTTCTACTACTGTTTTATTATCCCCAACGGCACTTGTCTGTCATCTACCTAGCGTAAAAAGGGTGTAGGAATAAACCCCCGTGAACGTGAAAGCGACGCAATATTCCACTTCCAAGTTCAGTTTACGCACACAATCCACGCACACAATTCCAAGCACGGATGGTTCAGGATTTCCTGAGTCTCGACCGGACTCACACTTGGTTCATACTTTTCTAAACTGAGAAGTTGAATGCAAATTTCAATTTTGGGAGGGAAAGAGACGCGTCTACCAGAGAGATACCAGACGAGGGGGGCTCGATTATGTTGGAGATTGTTGTACGGAAATATGTGCCAGCCGATCGCTTGGGTTACAGTACCTCGACAGCAACTCTCGGGCTTGAAGCTCAAGCTTGAAAGCTAATCGCGTTCCTAATTCCGATTGGCATACCCAAGGCTAATCAGCCTAATTTTTTTTCGGGGAAATGACCAGGTCACCCTTAACAACTAGTTGATGGTGGATTTGGGATATCTTTTCCTTGCGTCGGCAGAGTGCGTCAGCAGAGTGGACATGGTTACGGAGCATCGGAGATGACTCGGCATGGGTTGACGTGAGTTTGTCGCCATCCGAGAAGGGTACCAGCCGTGCCCTTATCTCTCTAACCTCCGCGGTGACATGCTGCGCTGTCACTGCTACCTGTTCAATTGTTTTCCTTTTTGTAGTGCGAGGAACGGAGCGGGGACCAGCTGATCTGGAATCTAGATCTGAATAATTGAGTCAGGCGCTCACTTTGACGGTCTCACTTTGACGGTCCTCAGATTCGCCGAGCGCCGCGCTCGCGATATTGTGCCATCGTTATGTTTTCTCGTGCAATCCCTCGTTCATTCGTCCCCCCCATCACCACCATCTTCAAACGCCCCGCCATGTCCTCCCCAGCCGCCGTTGATGCTGTCATGCTTGATGATGTTCAATACTGGCGCCGCCAGATTTCCCCCAAAGTACCGGCCTATTGGGTCTTTACCAAACCAATACAGAAGTCCCAGCAAGATGACCGCGAGTACAGGCTGATCCGTCTTGACAATGGATTACAAGCTATGTTGGTGCACGATGCGAAAGCTGACAAGGCAGCCGCCAGCTTGGATGTCGCCGTCGGCCATTTACATGATCCGGTGAGTACTCCCTTCCTCTTTCCTATCATGACTATTGCTCACACGTGGCATTCGAATAGGTTGACATGCCAGGACTTGCGCATTTCTGCGAGCATCTGTTATTCATGGTGCTTGATGTTCCAAAGAGAAAAGAATATAAAACTAACCACATACTCCAACAGGGAACGGAGCAATTCCCGAAGGAGAATGAGTACTCCGAGGTACACCATTTCACTGATTCCCAGGTCTATCTGATAGCTTTCGCAGTTTCTTTCCAGAAACAACGGTTCATCAAATGCATTTACGGCACCTACAAATACCAATTATTATTTCAATGTCGCAACGTCTGCCTTAGCTGGCGCTCTTGAACGCTTCTCTGGCTTTTTCCACTCTCCATTATTCGCACCGTCCGGTACTGTCCGCGAACTGAACGCAGTCGACTCCGAACACAAAAAGAACCATCAGAATGATATATGGCGTGTCTATCAGCTCAGCAAGCACCTCACAAAGCCTGGCCACGTGTGGAGCAAGTTTGGTAGCGGGAATAAAGTGAGCTTGACAAGTGCTGCACGAAAGATGATGGAAGATGGCGCAAAAAAGAAAGGTACCAACGGTAGTGCAAGTTTGCAAGACACTGGTAAAAAATCTTCCTCGTCACCCTTTTCGTCTTCAAGTACTTCCTTAAGTTCCACCATAAGTCTGGACTCTGGAAACGATGGTGGTCCCATCGGTCGGGAAACTCGCCGCCGCCTTGTTGAATGGTGGAGGAGAGAATACTGTGCCGGCCGCATGAGGCTATGTGTCATCGGCAAAGGTGTGATCCTGTATTCAGGTCTCATCACCGCTTCTCTAATGTAGACCTGGAAGATCCGCTGGACCATTTGTCTGATCTGGTAGCCAATTTATTCTCGCCCATACCAAATTACGGTCAGAATCCTTTACCCTCGATTCCGGATCATCCTTTTGGCCCCGACGAGAAAGGTGTACGTTCCGCCCTTACCCCACATCTGTGAGTCGGTGACTGACAGTAGCGACTTCGGTGACAGACCTTGGTCTCCTTGCAGACAATCATGGACTTCCATGCCATGGAGATGGCTATTCCGATAGAAGAACAGACCTCTCATTGGCGCTTCAAGCCGGGTAGCTATCTCGCGAGCATAATCGGCCACGAAGGTCCTGGTTCGCTGCACTCGTACTTGAAGGAACGTGGCTGGATCACGACGTTGAACACTGGTGTACAAGAGCTTGCACGCGGCATTGCAACTTTCAAAATAACTTTCTATCTGTCACAGAATGGGTTCCGTGAGTCTACTCTAGACTTGTATCTTTCCGGCTCCCTATTGACGAGCCTTCGAAAGAAAACTATCGAGAAGTTGCAATGGCTACATTCAAATACATCTCAATGCTGAGATCAACCGACCTTAGCCCGACCCACCAAACAGAGGTGTCTTCACTCTCGGACATTCGCTTTCGGTTTGCAGAGAAACGTCGTCCGGACAGTTATGCGGTCTGGATGACTGACAAACTTTCATGGCCAGTACCCCGCGAATTTGTCATCAAAGCACCTCAGGTCGTTTCTGAATGGGATCCTGATGGCACCGCACAAGCTGTAGCATTCCAGACCCTAAAAGGATTGTCCGTCAAGAATACCCGCACATTTCTCATGGCAAAGCAAGGGGAATTTCAGAGGCTATTCGGGACTCAGGAGTGGCAGTCGGAACCATGGTACGGGACACAATATCGAGTCGAGCGCCTAGACGAGGCCTTCATCCAGGAGGTACGCTACTTCCCTCTCCGAGGTCTTCTAATCTCATTCTCTCATAGGCAGAGGGCCCAAACACGATCGGTGCTTTTCATCTCCCTCGACCAAACGAGTTCATTCCTAAGCGTTTGGACGTCGACCGGCGGGAGGTTTCACAAGTATGTTTCAACCCGTTTAGAGCTCTTCCGCCCGGTCTGAATCTTAAGCGGCTTCCTCTAGCCCCAGCCGCGTCCCCATATGATATATAAAAGCCCACGTACAACTCTCTGGCACAAGAAGGATGACCAGTTTTGGGTGCCCAAGGCTCGTGTTATCGTCGAGATGCGCACACCGGTGGCATTCGAGTCACCCATTGCGTCTGTCCTGACTAAGTACGTTGATAACATGGTCCTTGGTCTCGGGCTACCAGCTGAATACCGGTACAGACTATATGCTGCACTTGTGATTGATGCTCTCAACGAATACTCCTACGACGCGGACTTGGCAGGTCTGACCTACTTATTTGAGGCATCTACGCTCGGGTTTTTCGTTACGATAACTGGGTATAATGACAAGTTGCACGTCCTTCTGCGGGATGTACTGGTAAAGGCAAAGGACCTGGAGGTCCGTGCCGACCGGCTAGACGTTATGATAGAAAAGGTGAATGGTGTCTCAACAGATACTCGATTGATGAGCTTGACATTCTTTGTATAGACTAAACGAGATTGGGAGAACTTTTTCCTTGGTCAAACTTATCAATTATCGGATTACTACGGACGATACCTTATGAACGAGAGGCAGTGGACGATTCTGGAGAAACTACAAGTTCTTGGCTGTAAGTGTTAGGCGTAAAATGTCGAGAATGAAATATTTGACTGTTATTTATATTGCAGCTGTCACACCAGCGCAAGTTCAGCAGCACATAGGGGCGCTGCTGTCAAACCTGGAGACGAGGATGCTTGTGGTTGGGAACATATACAAGGACGAGGCAACCGCGCTCGCAAAAGTGACAGAAGAAATCCTTCCATCAAGTCCTCTCCCAGGTATAGGACCTGTTGACTTGTCATTAGAGCTTCCCGAAGGTGCTTCCCGCAGCTCGCGTATTCGTTCGTCTGATAACCCATGATTTTATTCAGGTACCAATCATGTTTGGTCAACCCCTGTTCCAAACCCAAATGAGCCCAACTCTGCTCTAACATACTACGTCCACTATGGCTCGAAACTCGATCGTCATCTACGGGTCGTAGCGGAATTACTTAACCAAATCCTGACTGAGCCGGCCTTCGACATTCTTCGCACGAAGGAGCAACTAGGCTATATTGTCGCGGCGAACGCGTGGACCGCACCAGGTGACAACGACACGGGTCTGCGCATCGTTGTGCAGAGTGAACGCGGCCCTGTATACCTAGAAGGCCGCGTGGAGGCGTTCTTGGACCATATGAAAGGTGTCATAGAACTCATGACAGACGAAGAGTTTGCGGAGCAGAAGCATGGTCTTGAGAGAAAATGGCGGGAGGTTGCAAAGAATATCGAAGAGGAGGTCAGCAGGTTTTGGGTGCACATTGACTCAGGCTATCTGGATTTCTCGCGTCGTAAGCGTCATCGTCGGTCGTAGTTTGCAGCTCTATGCTTAAAAACACCCCCACAGGTACTGAAGATGCCGAGTATTTGACGACGGTTAGCAAGGACGACGTACTGTCGTTGTTCCTTACCCGTGTTCACCCGTCCTCCAAGACCCGATCCAAGCTATCGATCCACTTACAGTCACAGAAGCCGCAATCAAAACACGTCAGCCGTGCGGCTGCTGATGCTTTCGCACAGGCCGTGCAGGAACATGGCACTCAAATCGAAGGCATCGACTGGACCGCCTCGCTGTACGCAGATGGAGAACCAACTGAGACGCAATTCTCAGCATTTTGGAAGGATGCACTCGTTGAAGCTCCCGCTGAGACATCTGACAAAGGTTTCGCCGCGCTTCCACACCTGTTGGAGCAATTCCCTGCGCAAAAAGATGCGCAAGGTTCGTTGTCGGAGGATGTCATACATATCAAAGATGTTGTGGCGTTCAGGAAATCTCTCAAGGTCTCCGAAAACCCAAAGCCGCTTGTCGCTTGGAACGACTTGCCAACCCCAAGGATTTGACGGAAAGCCTGTTTTTTCCCAATTGTAATTTAGATGATTCGATGCATTTGCAAGCTTCCCAGAAATAGACCTTTCCGATAACTGGACCTATAAATGGTGATATGCCGTAGTGACTCGGATCAATTACGGCGTCAATGCATCCTTCGCCAGACCGATCATCGATGCACAATACATAACATAGTGCAATTAGACGAGAGGGCAAGCCATCGTCACAAGAATTGAAGTGGGGCGAATAAGATAATAACACAACAAAGGTTCTAGAAACGAGACGGTGGCACAATACACAGCAAATGCGAGAGCGGCGAAAACAAGGGTCAAGAGAAGAACTGACGGGGAAGAGAACGCGGCGATGTTGTTCTACTTTTTCCGTCCGTTTTTCGCAGCACCCGCGGCTTTAAGTTGTGAGTGCATGTCGTGAGCCTGCTGCGCAGCTTGAAGTAAGTCTGCATTCTTTGCTCTGCGGAATAGGAGCACGTGAGGTTCAGGAGCTAAGACGTCGTGGCACTGTCAGAAATATGATAAAGAAAGGGTAAGGTAGCGGGAGCATACCGTGAACTTCGTAGTGTTCCCATCCCAAACTCTGAGTGATCCCGATCCCTCTCCATTCTGCTTCCGATAAGAGGCGGAGCACGCCAGGATCGTCCGGATTGAAATAGCTTTTCGGGATCATTTTGAACAGGGGCTTTGGCAAGATGACGTGACGATATTCATACTCGTCATCGGTATAACGATCAGAATAATGGATACTAAAAGCAGGAAATGAGCAAAACTCTGAACGTGCAGTGATCGAGGCAGAGCACGGCACTTGCTTTGCGATGTATTCTTTGATCTTCTCTGCTTCCTCTGCTGCTTTCTGCTTTGAAAGCTGAGCTTGTGACAGCTGTTGTTGCTGCTGTTGCTGCTGGGTCTTCTGGGTTTGCTTGGAGGCCATTGATGAAAAATTATCGGTCGTTGCGATGGTGGTAGATGGACGTGACGTGACTCAGATCGCGTGGGCCGCAGTTTACTCCCGTGCTTAAGCCAGCCACGGCACGTGATGTGAAAAGTGCGCGCTTCATGAGAACCGTGGCGCACCCGGGCCCCAGCGCTAGCACTCTTCCCCCAAGCTAGGATCACGATGGACGACGAAAACCGATTCGGAATTCCTAGCAACTATTACTCCCACTACTCGGAAGCAATGCCTCTACATTACTCGGAGAATCTCCCAACTTCTTCATTTGATGGACTTCTGGATGAACCTTTCGCTGATAAGCCGTTTGAGGATTTTGGTGAATATATGCGTGTTATTTTGATTGGTTCAACTTTATATAAAGCTAATCTAATCTCCATGCCATGATAGTGCCATACAATCCTCCCGATTTATTTTTTGAAGGCCCGTCTCAACCGGGAATGGAGCTTTACAGCGCCGGTGCACCTGATCATCGCGGACTAGCTTCCGGACTATCTCCCCATCCATTTCCCCCGGAGTACGGACAATATGCCGCACGTCATGATCAGAGTTTTCAATGTATGCTCTCAATCGTGCGCAGGATTCTTCCCACTAACCTATTTCTTTGAGTATGCGAGCCGCAGAGTTCACGCTTCCGGACCGACCCGGTACAAAATGCGCACTCAAGCTACGTTTCAACACACAGGCCACTTCCCGAGATTTCTATGCAACGCGGCACTTCGGATAACCATGTAATGCGAGGGGGGAATGGCGGTCTCAGAGAAGGGAACGCTCGGAACTCGGAGGCCTTAATGAAACCTGGCGAAGCATTATGCCGGCCTCGCCAGGTTTCAGAACTTCGTCCGTGTTTATGATCTCTGCATGATTTCACATAAGCTGATTTCTCGTCATAGCTGATATGTATCGGGCTCTATTCAAGTTTGAGGTCTTCAATACCATGCAGTCAAGTTGCTTCGACACGGTAAGAAAGCGATCTATTTTTACAGGTGTATGTGACATATACTTAACATAGATTATAAATTCTGGTGAGAATGTGGTGAGCTTGCGACATTCTTTCCCAGTTAGACCTGCAACCACAACGTCTGTGCTAGGTGGTGAGCGGTAGGTCGATCCAGCGCATTGAGAAATGTTACAGCAACGTATCTTACTTCCTCCCCCTTAATCAGCGCCTACAGGTAGCGGAAAGACCGTCTTATTTGAGCTCGCCATGGTTCAAATGCTAACCAACTCGTCGGGTCGTGGCACCGCCGAAAAATGCGTCTACGTCGCCCCGACGAAGGTACGCTTGCTGGTTTCATTCGGTGTCCATCCACTCAAAAGGAGAAGGCACTGTGCGCTGAAAGGACTAGAGACTGGACAGAAAAATTTGGATATCTCGGTATGAGATGTACGCGACCCCACTCAAGTGATATCTACGCAGCCCTGATATCACGCAGGCTGCGAGTTGACTGGTGACACTGTGCAGCCTAGCAGGAATATCTGGGGGGAAGTCAAGGGCGCGAATATAATGTAGAGTGTTTATTGTGCATTTCTCTCAAATTCTCTGTTTGTACTGACCATTATCTTCAGCATTACTACGGTGATATTTACTACGAACCTACCTGAGACGTGGCATCTGATAGCGTATGGCAGGCAGAGAAGTGGGATAGCCTGACGAGGAGTTGGTGAGAGATATACGGGATATGGTCCGAATGCTTGTTAACAGGACTTACTGCAGGTCAAGTCATAGCCAGCTCCTCTCCCAGATACAACTCTTCCTCATCGACGAAGTGAGCCGGTTTTTAATACACTGAGACACTATACCCACCATACACAGGTGCATGTACTTAACGAATCACGAGGAAGCACCCTTGAAGTGGTTGTATGTCGCATGAAAGCGCGCGGCTCGGGCGTGCGTTTCGTGGCAGTGTCCGCCACGGTCCCAAACATTGATGATGTTGCTCATTGGATCGCAAGTCGTTATTCAAATGGTGCAGCCGCCACCTTGCAGGTATTTTGGCGACTTTACTGCTCTCGCATATATATTGATTGTCCACGATAGTTTGGAGAAGAGTATCGGCCCTGTAAGCTCTCACGTTTTGTGTACGGCTTTCCAAGAGGCAAAAATCAAAACGACTTCTTGTTCGCGCAATCCCTGAACTATCGATTGTTCCCTCTCCTTCAACAACACTCTGCCAACAAGCCGGTCTTGATTTTCGTGTCAACTCGAAAGGGTAATCCTAGTCTACCCTATAAGTATACGTTCGACATCAACAAGAGCTATAGGTGTCCTTTCTACAGCCGAAAAATTAATGTCAGATTACAACAAGGCAGCCGAAAACAAACACAGGCTTCCCTGGTCGCTACCTAAGAGGTGCTTCGCCCCTTTCTGTAGCGAAATTAATCCTATAAGCCTTTTAGAATCGAGAAGACATTTCGAAACAAGCAACTCGAAAGTAAGACGTGTCACAATTTTCTAAACAGCCACCTGTTGATTACTTCTCATGTAGAACTCGCTGCAGCTGGCATCGGTGCTCATCATGCCGGACTGGAGATTTCAGATAAGCGGCTTGTGGAGGAATTGTTCATGAATAGGGTTCTGCGTGTCGTAGTTGCAACTTCGGTGGGTTTGTCTGCATTCTCCTGGTGGGTGCAGCTTTTCTTATCGCCCATAGACTCTTGCTGTTGGCATGAATCTTCGTGAGCCACTCCATGAAAACGAGAATTCGATTGACCTGACCCGCTTCGTTTAGCTGCTCACGTCGTCGTGATAAAAGATGTCAAACTATTCCAAAATGGCGTCTCTCAGGAGTATTCGGACTTGGATATCATGCAAATGATTGGACGAGCTGTGAGTTGACCTCACTCCGCTATGTGTGTCATGCCATGAAGCCCCGTTTTTCGTCCAGGGACGACCCCAGTTTGGTAGGTCCAAACTTAGTATCGTATCCGCACTGGCCAACCAAATGGATTTAGATAAAGAAGGCGTGGCCATTATTATGTGCGAGTCTGGGCTCGAGAGTAAATATCGTGCTCTCGGACATGGACAGACAATCCTGGAGAGCTCTCTACATACTAACCTTGCCGAGCATTTGAATTCTGAGATCGGCCTCGGAACTATTAAAAATATGGAGACAGCGAAGGAATGGATACGCAACTCGTTCATGTTCCGCCGCTTCACTCAGAACCCGCAACGGTATATATCACAGGAACAACCCTGGAAAGATGGGCTGGACAACATGATTTCAAAATGCATCGACGATCTTAAGGATGCAGAACTTCTGACCTTTGTCGAGGGGAGATTGGGAACGCTACGATCAACAGAATTTGGCGAGATCATGAGCAAAGTACGCATTCTAAAGCTTGGTTGTTCGACTGTGGCTCATCGCAGAACAACAGTTCTACCTTAAGCAAGCTACAGTAACGAGTGCTCTTGCTCTTCCGTCCACCATGCTGACTTAGAGCACGAGATGGCTTCAATCATGAACCTCCCAGTCAGAGCCACTGTAAGGGACATGGTGAGAATCTGCCTAGGGAAGCTCTTAATACCACTTAATCTACATTCTTGATCAAGCTAGAAGTACTTGCGGCCTCGGACGAGTAAGTTGAGTAGGGAAATTCTGGCCTCGTCTTAACTTGTGGACCAGGTTCTCCGAGCTGAAGATGCGAGCCGGGGATAAGCAGGTTGGCTACATGTATCTTTATGAAGAGAGGGATAACTAACTGTCCTAGGTTTTTAGTAAACTCCGTGAACATGATGATATTCGCTTCAAGATAGGGCGGGTCGAAAAGACCGCAGACAAAGTGTTTCTGTTGATTCAAGTAGTTCGCAACCACAAATATGGAGCCCTGCTGACTATGACCGTCGCCAGGCTGCTCTAGGGAAGATATATCTTCACGCAACAGAATACAAATCCGGAGATAGCAACGCGCTTCTCGACACTGTCGTCGTATTTCGACACGCCAGTCGAATTGCTGGAGGTAAGACGCGTAGTTGTTGTTGTAACGTCGTAAACTAAGCTGTTTAGCCATGGTCGAGACCGCGATAGCAAAGCGGAATGGGGCTCAGATTAAGCACGGGTTGGAGCTGTAGGCACATGCCAACTTGCGTTATTAACCAACGTTCTCACTTACGGTTCTACAAAGTGCACGCAATATCAACGCAAAGGTCTGGGAAGATCGACCTTCAGTACTCTGTCAAATCGAAACAATTGGCGAGAAGTCGTAAGCCTTGGCCATCATATTATCATGCGGTGGCTCATTTCTTTGTCTAGCATGAAGGTGATATGAATTAAGTGACGCTCTACGTTCAGTCACGGACTTATGTGCTGCTAGATACTCGCTGAACACGGCATTACGAACTTCGAAAGACTGCGTGGGCAGGATCCCTTTAGAATTGACCAAGTATGTTCTTTAGGACCGCTACCTCTTCATACGCCCTGACCGTCGAACAGCTACTGAACAAAAAGCAAGCTTCTGGGCATAAAATTTTACATGCTGTCAGAGAACTTCCACAGTACTCTGTCACTATTCACGAGCTGGGGATCGCACACTCTACCGCGACTAGCGACAATGCCGTCGATGTGGAGGTAGACATCCAGTGCTCTGTCACACTGGAAGGCGCGTCTTTATCCAAGTCCAAGGCTCAAAGAGGCCGACATTACTATGACATGACCTACATCCTGACTTTGACATCTGACTTGGACTTCATTGATTTTCGAAGGATTCCGTTGAGCTGATCTTCTAGGAATGAGTTATTTATATACTTACGATGCATTTTGCAGCACCAAAGCCCTCCAAGACCCGAAGTCGTTCTCTGTCACAGCCCAACTTACGAAGCCGAGCCAAAGTATATGGGTTTATATGTCGTCGGTGAGCCCTACTTGCTACTGTACAAAGTGTTCAAGTTTGCGATGAGAGCTGCAGGCCGCCATCGCAGGCATCTCCATCAGCTCGCAGTACAAGCCTAGAATTGACCCGGACAAGTTTCCTGTCATGGATACCCGTCCAAAGACCAAGATGGTATGAGGTTGGGACTGGAATGCGACAACGCCGACTAACTCTTCCCTCCGGTAACAGGAAGTGGAGCTTGATGGCCTCGAAGGGAATGAAGACTTTTGGAATATGGACCTAAGTGATGACGAGGTTCCGATAAAGGATACAACCCCTAAGCATGCTAGTAAGAGCGTTCATCTATGTTGGACTGCCTGCCCACTACCCACGCTGCATTTAAAGTAGATGTGATGAAGGATGGACAGAGAACAACAGCATCTTTTGGCGGGTTCAACACTGATAGACAGGTGGAAGAACGTTCTCTTTCCCGACCAGAAAAACTCCCTACCGGGAAATACAGGTATTAGTACCTTATTCTCCTTCGAACGTTCTTACCGCACACCGTCAGGTGCAACCATCGCTGCAAGGATAAGTCTATATGCGGCCATATGTGGTGCGGGTCACTTCGTCCTCCCACATGCTGATTTTGACTCGAGCACCATAACGAAGCTGTAGAGATGGTGTTAAAAAGCCATCACTCTCCTCGAAGCGGCGTGACGTAGGATCACAGTCCAGAATGGATTCATCGGTCAAGAAGAAAATGCGACAACCAATAGTCAATGACTCTGCCTCAATTTCAAAGACTTCCGCTCGCGTCAAGGCTCCTGCTCGGCGTCGCGATACTAGATTTGAGCAGCTCGAGGCCCTTCACAAAAGCTCTGAGACTGGTTCACGTCTAAGGATCCCTGACGGAAAGCGTATCAAACTCTCCCACGACTGTACTAGTGACGGTATTCAGCCCGCGAGCAGGACGTTAAAGAAAGCGCCAAAGTCTGATATAGATTTCTCGATTCTGGAGGAGCACGACGGCGTGACTAGTGAAACGTGCCTCATAGAGCTTTCCGACTCGGAAGGGTTCCCCGACTTCCATGAACTAGTGCGAGATAGCGTTCGCGACGCGGACGAAGCTGATGAAACCCTGGTTTCTCGCGCCTCTGATTACTCGGACTCAGACATGGATGCCCTTATCCGCAGTGCTCATTTAGATGGCGTCACATCAACCGGAATAGATACTGCCCACAAACAGGTCATTTCAGCGTCCGGATCCATTCACCAGACTCTTGAGTACAAGGGGCCCAACGAAGAGGGTTGCGCTGTCTCCTTAAATGCTCGGACTAAGGCTGCTACATGTGCAGTGACAATAAGCCCACGTTTACGAACACAGGTACGTACGCATAAGATTTGCATCTGAAGCTCTCGCACTAATGAATAACGAAGGAACAATCTAACGCTGGAATGCGTTCTCCTCTCTTTCATCCGTGGTCAGACACTGAGCTTTACGCTCCAAATTCGGTTACAGCTACCGAGGATCCTTCTGCGCAGGAAGTAAATTTCGTCCTGGACGAAACTCTCTTCGACATAATCTGCTCAGAAGCGACCAAAAATCCTCCTGTAGCACCGTCGCCTGACTTACCTTTATCTCCGGTGAAAACACAGCATCTTTCAGCACTCGACTCCGATGAGCCTTCCTTCTACGTCGCTTGGAAAAACGAGCAGAGGAAGAGGTATGGAGACGACTGGAAACCCGTGCCCGTGCTACCCAGTCCACCTGCTGAGCCAGAACACGATCATCTTGCCGAGTTCCTGGAGTGGGTGGCAACCACAGACAGCATCGAGTTTATCGACTAGATTTGAATACCCAAAACCGAAGGATGGAATCCTTGACTCGCTCGCTGCTATCCGCCGTTTAATCAGCTGGGGCTTTCAAGTAATGACCGATACGTAGAATGGACAGTAACTGTGCAATTATATGATCATTGACAATCTGGCATAAGTCCAGCTTCTGAGCAGATGAGTTCACCGCCTTGAAAGAAATGAGGACCCTGTTACTATTAAGATAGTTATATTCTATGCAGGTGTCAGTATTCTACGGTGAAACAGGTGGAAGCTAGCTCGGTCTGCGTAATTCACTGCCAACGCTCCGCTGGTGGGTCGACGAACACTTCTAGTGCGCCTTCCCAGCGGTCGTCCCACTCGACTGGTGTATCCGGGCAAACTAATTCCCAGCCGCGCTCGTCTGCCCTCCACCGAGTCTCCTTTTTCAGTCGTTCTGCCCGCAATTCGACCTCAGTCGGAGGCGGCGCCTCGATCTCTAACTTTGTCGGTTCACGTTCTCTGCGCGCAAGAGCACGGGCTGTGGCGAGCTTCTCCGGCAAGGCCTTATAGTACTCTGCTCGCGCCTTTTGTATGTCTGTGGGAATGGCGGCCGTTGAGGACTTGTAGTAGCCCTCTGCGGACGCACCGAAGTCGATATTCGTGCGCTCAAATGGGCGCATGGCGCACGAGACGAGTTTGTAAGCGGCTTCAGCGCCAGCGCGGACTTTGTGTCGCTCGTTGAAGAAGTCCCAGAGCATGAGGGGGACGAGCTTGATTCCGACGAGGTTGACGAAGGGGACGAGGAGGAGCGGGGGTTGGGGCGGGAGGGATGCTGGGGGAGGCACGTCGGCGCCGGGGTCACGCGTCCTTTGTGCAGACGGGGACGGGGACCCGGCGGGCGGGCGGATGGCGGTGGAAAGCGGGGAGTAGAGTCCGGGAGGGCGAGATGGGGGGAGACGCGACGGCGTAGGAATAGGTTCGGCGTTGGCGAAATCGTCGGATGACGAACCGGGAGAGACCTCGGGCTCATCAAAGTGTCCATCACTCTCGAGTTCCCTCGAGAGCCGCTCGTCTTCATCGGCGCGTTCTACGGACTCCGTCCATCCGCGTCGGAGCCCAGCCATATACTCCTTGAAGGCGGGTCGTCCGACAATAACGGTGCCTCCCTCGTGTACGCGGCGTCGCTTGGTCTCCATCATCCCTTTGATGGACAAGGTCGGCACGGATAGCGGAGGTGGGTCCAAGCCGAGTGCGACGCGACGCTCGGTTTTTATGTCATTGGCCACGCGTGTGGCGAGGTCCCCGTGGCGCTTGCCAGCAATGATGGTATAATCGATGGCAGCGGCGACGAATATGGGCTGCGTAAGTACGAAATGAGCTGAAGGACCTTTTTTTTCGATATAAGACGAGAACAGCAGACCTTGACGTACTTCCTGAAATACCGCGAACCACGATCCCAGTCATCGTCACCTGGCCATTTTGCACTGTAAACAGTGACGATTCGGGGGAAGTCGAGCGGCTTCAGCCGTTCTTCCGCTACGTGCTTGACGCGGGCGACGTATTCCTGTCGAATTTTTCGTGATTCATGGCGGTCATACGCGTAGTATGCTATAAGAGTCTGAGTGACGGAAAGAAAGATGAGCCAGTTGCGTGATGGTAGTCGAGGTCGTTTGTCGAGCCATGATGGAGGTATCCCAGTGTATTCAAGGGCCGTGCGCAAGCCAGACTTTTTAAGTGGAGGTGAAGCCAGCGCGTTCATGCCCAACCACCGCGCCCCAACTCACAAGTCCGCACTCATTTTTTCCTCGGTTCTCCCGGCCCGACACACAAGTCCACCTTATTTGGAACTGAATTGAATCTTAGTTATCTTACTGTAAGTACACCTGATGGTTTAGAGAATGATGGCCCAACGTTCAATGCCTCTACCGGGGGAAACCTACTACAGTAGCACTTGGCGGAATGACTCATGAGCAGGCACCGGTTTCCCAAGCCATTACCGAGTTTGCGCTTGATAGCCTTGATGCGCCCGTCCATCATGTCACTCATGTCACTCGGGGCAACACAGTGTGCACCCGCCTTGGCATACGCAAGCACTACTTCGGCTATGCGTCTGCTGAGGGAGTCGCATTTGATCGTGCCGTCCTCGTGGAGGATCCACAATGCCCATGCGAAGTGTACTCACATAGACAAACATCCGTCGCAATGAACAACGTGGGGAACAGCGCACGCAGCTTTTTAATGGCCAAAATCACTGATCCCTGTGTGCGGTCTGCGGGTGTGTCGCACGCATCCTTTTCGCAATTCAAGGGAACGCCAAAAAGAATGACGCTTCTGGGGCCTTTTTGCACTAGGGGGCCAATGAAGCTCTCGAGTAGATCGAAGCCTCACCGACATTGTCCTGGTAAAGATGGAATGTCGACGCAAGATGTAGGTTCATCGGTGACAAAGGTGGGGTACATGAACATGGACTTGTCAAGTCCGCGACGAGATTGCCATTGTCGAGAGCGGGTGGTTGTAACCTCTGACTTGATCCCCCGGAGGATGATGTCATGATATACACTGTGCAACTCTGTCACAGAACACCCCTATTACTGTACTAATACTGTACGATACCTTCAGTCCACCGACCCCCAACCTTTTGCGGCACAATGGCCGAACTCTGGTATTCCAGGGGTATGATTGGATTTTTCTTCTAGTTTTTGGGCAATTTGGTCACGTTCCTCCTCTGTTCAATCCAGCCCCATCCGGTGCTTCGATGTTGTATGATGCGGCCAATAAGCTGTACAAGGCCATGTGGCGACAGGACCTCGGAAGTAGACTACAAGATGTTGATCAATGCGACGGCCTCAAATACCTGCCCGCCACTGTGGTCAGCGACTTACAACTTCAAATACTAGGGTGCAAGGCAGAGACTATCCTCGTGCGCGAGGAATACCTTTTTGCCTTGGACGCTCTGGAGGGGAGCCAGAAGATGCCTGGGGGGATAGTAGTAACGGGTCACCCAGGGATTGGTACGAATTTGTTGCAGAAGGATAATTTTACTCACGTACTCATAACATCCAGGTAAATCGATATTTATATTTTACGTCCTTCTCCACCTCCTCAGCAAAGGGCAGCCCGTTGCTCTACAATACGATACCGTGTTCTTCATCTTCCGTCAAGACGGCGTCGAAATGCATGAAGCCGATTCCCGGGGGCTGTTTTTTCATTCCGAAGAGCGAACTTGGGCTCTCACGAGCAGTTATCCATGTAATGCATTTCTAGGAGCTAGTCGGATGGGACGCGCATGGATTGTCCTAGCGGCCTCCCCACCAACAGACGACTACGATCGTTTCCGTCACAAGTATTATGCAGGTCTTTTCGTAATGGACTGTATCACTCGCGAGGAATCACGAGCACTTGGGTCGGTCTTCATTGCTACCATTCTATTTTGTCTGGCTTATTCCCACAGCATTGTGTATGGACTTGATGCTGAACGTATCGTGGGGTACTTCGAGAAGTGGGGTCCCTCTGCGTGCACGTGCCTTAGATTGGCGTGTGGGACGATGTCCGAAGGGGAGCTCGAATATAATGCGGTCATGGTCGCCTGGAAATTCGTTGAAGATCCCTCTGCCACAGCTATGGAGGCAAATTCTGAAGTCGATTACCACTTGCTCTTCGTTACCCTTCCGGACAATCCCAAGAGGAACTTATCTACTTTGCGAGTAGCAACGCCATACCTCCATGGTTTCGTCATGCGAGCAATCGCTAGCATCAATGCGGCTAAACAAGTATCGTTTTACGCCAAAGCGAGCAGCCGTCCGTCTTTCCGGGATGCGTTTGGCTACGTCTTTGAAAAGGTTTTTTATGTCTGGTTCTCTTCCAACCCATACAACGAACTATTATGTACTGCATGGCCAAGGTCTGCGGAGTCTACAAGGTCCACTGGCACAGCCCACAAACAGGTGGAACGGCTCCGCCTCCGCCCAGTCGGATGGGAGAAGGTAATTGTGTACAGAGGAGAATCAGACGAAAGGGGCTATAAGACTGCGAACAGACATCAAACCCCGTTTGGTTGGGTACCGGCGTCACAGTCGGATGCCACCTTTGATGCCATCGTCTGCACAGACACAAACATTATTACAATCCAGGTGACAGGCGCTGCTGCCAAACATAGTATGAAAGCAGAATGCTTCGAAAACTTGGTCAAGTATCTCCCAAAGCGATTTCGGGAGGACCGAAGTTGGTGCCACGTCTTCGTCACGAATAGCCATGACACTGCGGCCAAGTTGGGGGACAACTATATACGGTCGCCGATAAAATGAACATTTCGATTCACACCGCAGTCCTTGACATTTCCTTATTCAATTTTCCTCCCGAAGTTTTATATCATGCAAAGGCACCCAGTGTAAGTAGGCACAAACTACTGTATATTCATTTTGGCACTTACCTTGCGTTATCAGACAAGTCCATCGGGATGGATGTCATCGGGATGGAATTAGATGCTGAACGGGAGCAACAGATACGATTTCCTTTGTCTATCAATTCACCTGTACATGTAATTCGTTGAACCCGCTACAGCCTACAGGGTATCTGTATGTCGAGATATGGATCCCAGATAAGGCACCTACGTAGATCTCATTTAAGAGAACTTCCCCAACTCTACATTAAAAACCGTTCCCACTGAGGGTGGCCGGCCTATGACAGTTTATGGTGCACTGGAGACGAGGCTAGAACTAGAAAGTTTGACTAGTTAGGTATTGGATCATGGTTCTTGCTCTATAGTTGAGATTTACTTCTTCAATACTCGGGGCCACGAGAATAGTAGTTCAATAGCATAAAACACTTCACGTCGTCGGGTACTGCCCTAGTACGAGCAACTCATGCTTCTAACCAATCTAAAAACTGTGGAGTAAAGTATGAAAGGATAAGCGTCGCGCCTGCGCGCACGATACTCTCTGTGGTCTCAAATGCCATCACGCGCAAGTCATATACACCAGCGCGGGCACCCGCGACAATCATTGCGTACTCGCCACTGACGTGGTACGCCGCAAGCGGGTAGTCCGGAGCGAGTTGCGCTGCGTCCGCAAGGATGTCCAGGTAAGGTAGGGAGGGCTTTACCATAATTATGTCTGCGCCCTCAGTAACGTCACGTTGCTGTCGATTCATCAAAGGTGGATCAGCGGTACAGCCCAAGACGGTCGAAGGGGCGAAGGGGCTTACAATAGCACGGCGCGCAAGGCCCTTGGCACCAGGCGGGAGCTGGTAGCATTTACGGTCACCGAATGAGGGGGTGCTTCCCGCAGCATCTCTGAAAGGAAAAATCGATCAAACAGTTACGAGGTGTCGTGGAAGGGCGCACCTGAAAGGCCCATATAGCCCACTTGCGAACTTGGCGGAATAACTCATGAGCAGGCACCGGTTTCCCAAGCCATTATCGACGAGTTTGCGCTTGATGGCCTTGATGCGCCCGTCCATCATGTCACTCGGGGCGACACAGTGCGCGCCCGCCTTGGCATACGCAAGCGCTACTTCGGCTATGCGCTCTGCCGAGGGAGGCGCATTGATCGTGCCGTCCTCGTGGAGGATCCCACAATGCCCGTGCGAGGTGTACTCGCATAGACAAACGTCCGTCGCAACGAACAGCACGGGGAACAGCGCCCGCAGCTTTTTAATGGCCAGAATCACGGGTCCCTGTGCGTCGTCTGCGGGCGTGCCGCGCGCATCCTTTTCGCATTTGAAGGGGACGCCAAAAAGAATGACGCTTCGGAGGCCTTTTTGCACTAGGGGACCGACTAAGCTCTCGAGTCGATCGAGCCCCCACCGACATTGTCCTGGTAGTGATGGAATGTCGACGCAAGATGTGGGGTCGTCGGTGACAAAGATGGGGTACATGAACATGGACTTGTCAAGTCCGCGACGAGATTGCCATTGCCGGGAGAGCGGGTGGTTGTAGCCACCCTGAAGGACCGATCTATGAATAAGTCAGTTGCAATCCAGGGGCATACGAGAGAAAAAAACTACGCGCGAGATGTCGAGTGTCATGATACGGAGGACGAAGTGGAGCTCGGGTTGATTAATTTATTAGATGCTTATTTTGGAACTCCGTTTAGCCGAAAGCGATATCAACACATTAACCAAAGGAATACAGAGCAACACTGAACATGACAAGATGACCTTTACTATAGATAATTCGCCTGCGAATCCGGCACCGGGCCGTTCAATATCCTCTTCGCAACCGCTCATTCTCCTCTCTCAACTTCCGATTCTCCTCTCTCAGCTCCTTCAGATCACCCACGGACTCCTGCATCGTCGCACGCATCTCCTTGCGCCACGCGCCGCCCATTTTCACCAGGTCAAGATGCAGTCCAACCATCTCCGCGCGCGTTTCCTGGCGAAAATCGAGCATCGCGTCTGAGATGAGCGCATGTAACAGCCCTGCCACGCCATTTACGCCTGGAGAACCCTCTGCGATGCTGTTTCTGAGAGGAGACATAGCCCACGCCGCCTTGCGCGGTGTAGCCTGCACCGAAAGCGTCCGCAAGCGCCGCGTGTCCTTGCTGTTTTGTCGCTCTGTCAGTTCCTCGATCTGGCTTCCTTCGAGCTTGCTTGTCGTCAACTCATCACCGCTGTCGGTGGGAAACTCAACAGCACCGTCCTTGTCAAGGTCCTTGCTCTTGCCCTTGCCTTTGCCTTCGCCCTTTCCTGCTATCCAGCGCTCAACTTCGGGAGTATCAAGCCCAAGCATTGACAGTCCCTTCTTCTGTGCCTTGTCTTGTCTGATCGGGAAAGGCGGTGTCGTGTTCCGTAGTGGGGGGGTCATAGGTTCTGGAGATAGCATAAGCGTGCTGGTACTTAGTGTCTGCGTGGGTACACTTGGCACATGGGGCGCTAGCAAGCGTGCACGTGTTGTACCTACGCGCCGCACGCTAGGTGTTGTAGGTTGCCGTGTCTTATCCCGTGCTGCGCCGCCAGACGTTGCGGTTCCTCGTGTAGTCCCAGAAGTCGTCTGCCGCGAGGACACGGTAGTAGCATGCGACGAGGTCCGTACGCGAGATGCGGGAGATGAGGTGGGTGTTGTTGATACCTTTGTCCGTTGGTGGGCAACTGCAGTTGTAGGACTTTTCGTCACACTCTTCGGCACGGACGTTGTCCTTGCGCGAGGACTAATGCGGGACGTTGTGACACTACTCGTCTTCGTTTCCGATATATCCGTGCAACGTGTCGATCCTGATAAAGTCCGTTTACGCCCCGAAATTTCCGGAACCGATAGGGTTGTAGACGATGATGGTTTTGACCGAAGAGAAACGCGAGAGGGCGGTTTTTTGATAGGGGTTGTGGGGGATGGTGTGGGCGTAGTACGCCTTTCCGCTGTATGGCCTTTTGTTTTCACTACGAGTCTAGCTGGATCTGAGCCTGCTCAACGCAAATCAACGACAGACCACTTGGGGAATATCTCAACGCACCACGAGGGATATCTGGCGAATCGCTCGCAAATATGCTTCGCACGGAGGATACGATCCCCCGGCTTCCGAGAGCGGTAGCTGAATTGACGCGCTTTCGAACCGGAGGATCACTACTCTTCGGTGAGAGCTTGCTCATCTCAGGGCTGTCAGACGATGATTTTTTCATCGGTGGGGGATGAGGGGCCCTGTTTGCCGATAGTCGAAGGGGGCTATTGATATCGTGCGGCTTGCTATTGATGGACCCAGTGGTTTTCGAATTTGCGTCTATCGAGAGCTTGCTCTTTTTCTACGTGGAAATGAGACCCATGCACGCGGTTGACTAACTAAGTAAATACCGTTATTGCCAGGCCTTCAACTCTGCAGCCTTGCTCGCCAACGGTAATTCTTTTAGGCGGCTCAGTCGAGCGGAGCGTTTGGACGAGCAACTTGCCGTCCTCCGTTCCAATGTATAATGATGCGCCATCGACCGAGAAGAGGAGGGACGTCACGCTGACTTTGTAGTGAAAAGAGCGGATAAGACTATCGAGAACGATGATAAGTGAGTTTCGCGAGCAAAGATACTTGTCGAGAAATATACCTTAGTTCCTTATCAAGATCCACCAAGGCAATGTATCCTCCACCGCACGCGACTGCAATCAGAGTCTTGCTGTACGGGCTACAAGCCATCGCGACGACATCTCCTGCCACGCCATCGCCAATCGCGGTAACGCGCGAGGGCCCCGACGGGCGCGTAATGTCATATATGACCAACTTGTGGCTTATCCCCAGGAGCAGGCGCACCCGCGAGTGGACGTGAAACGTGCACACCGCCACGCGCCCCGGAAGCTTACGGAGCGTAGTCTGGGCTCCGAGTGCGAGGTTGTGCACGACGACGGCATTTGGGGAGGCCACTGTGAGCAGCGTGCTGTCATGGGAGAGCGATAGGGCGTGGATGGGATTCGAATCGGGGTGCACGGGCAGCGTTTGTACGATTTTCGTCGGCGAGGACGCTGAGGAGGAATGTTCGACCATGTGCACCGTATTCCCCATGGATAGGATGAGGGTGCCCTTGTCTTTTACGGCGAGGCCACCGACGTCGTCTAAAGGAATGTCGTCGCTGTCGGACAACGGCCATAGGGACTTGACGAGCGTGCCAGACGCATCGTAACGGTTGACCGAGTCTGTTGTGGCGACATAGAGGGAACCGTTGTCTGGTGACCAAATACTTGATACGTACGTGGAGTCTGGCACCTGAAAGGATGGAGTAAGCGTGGCAGGAGCTCTTCGAAGAGCGGAATGCTCGGTGATAGTAATCTGCCCTGTTGTCAGTATTGCTAGCATCACATCAACCTTTTTGTTGGTTAAAAAGTCGTTAGTTCCTCAAAGACGCCGTCGTTCCTTGTAAATGATGAATTGGCCAACATGGCTAAGTTGAATTACGCGAAGATCACGTGATAGGGGTACAAGTAAACTACGAAAACGCCAAAAATGAGATAGAGTAAATATCACTCTCGTTCATCTGCCTTATCTATTTGTTGCCGTTTTCTTGAAGATCCCCTGTCAAGTGGCAGTCGCTGTCAACATATGCAAGCGCAAGAGAGCAAAAGTAGAAACTCACGCTTCAGTGTCCAGTCCCCGTTTCCGCCCGCTCTTCGCCTCGTCCAGGAATTTATCGACACCAAACACGTCTGTCGTATCCTTCTCAAACTGCACAGGACCTTCGCGTACCTCCTGCTCTCGAGCACCCTCAAATCCTATCTGCGCCTGTCCTAGTCCGAACCGATCGTTATCCAATGCGCGACCAATGCCCTCCTCAGTGCCGCCTCCAAAGCGTTCCTCATCCCCTTCAGCGATGTTGCCGCGGGCCTTATAAATGGCCGCTGCGGCCGAGGAACCATGGAAGAGAGGCTTGTCATATAAATGATATGATTCTTCGTCCCCAAATGAACCTGATAGAGATTCCTGGTTGAATAAACGCGAGTCGAGCATCGACTCTTTTGATAACGTCGGCTTTGCAAGACCAAGCGCGATCTTTTCCGATATATCGCGGTTTTGTTGACGTGCAAGCATCTTGGCACGCTGTTCTGTACCCATGTTGCTCATGCGCATCTCGCGTTCACGTTCACGCCGCTTCTCCATGCGCATTTCGTCGCGCACTTTAGCAGCCTCCTCTTCTGAGTCGTCGCCTTCCGAAGCGCTTCCCGAGTCACTCCCATACGCACCAAGGGAGGTCTTCATCGCAGCCTGAGTCTCAGCTGTAGGCCGGGAAGGCGCGATACCGGCACGCTCCTCCCGTGCACGTTGCGCCAGCAGGCGCAGGTTCTCTTCTTTGGCAGCCTTCTCCTTTTGAGCGAGCTTCTGTTGCATCAAAGCACGCTGATGGACCTCTTCTCGTGAGTGTCGATCAGCAATATACAGTGCTTCTGAGAACTTGGCGAAGTTATCATTGATGTGTACCTAGAGGGGGGAGATCAACGGGACTTTCGAGCGGAACACTGCCATTCACATACGTCTTGTAAACCGCGACCATCCGATGCTAATCGTTTGTCCAAAGGAATGGTGAAACCCTTGTTGTTTTTCCAATTAGATATTGATGGAGGGATCATCCATTCCTTCTGTTCCTGTGCTGTTGCTTTCCGTGGTGGACTGCGGAGCACTGGTGGCGGAGGGCTTGGAGGCCCACGAGGAATCTTCTTATGCTTGAACCGTGGTGGCTCGAGTGGGTCTTCTACGATTTCAGTCATTTTGATAATGCGCTGTTGAAGGGCTCCACCGGATTGTTGACCGGGAGTGTATCGAATAAAAGACGTTTTTCCCTGACCATCGGGGACGTTCTTGGGCTGTGCGGCTTTAATCTTCCCATTGGTGATCTTTTCAAGGGCTGCTCGAGTCCTCTCTGCGGTAACTTGTACTTCCTCGTCTGAAGGCCGCTCCATAGAGCGTGCCTCGTCACTCACGTCCTTTCGGTGTGCCAACGGGACGAGATCCTTGAACTGAGACTGAACCAGCTTTCCATATCGCTGCCCTTGGTGTGCAATGGCATCGTAGCGAACATTGCCCTCGCTGTCCACTTGAAGGGCTAATGTGTTTCCTGAGGAAGCCTATAAAAGCTATGAGGCGGTAATATAGATATGTATTCAAGGAGACATACCTTCTTCCGACCCATATCGAGTGGATATTGGGCAATGTGACATTCTGGGTAAGCACCTCCGTCACCTTGGAGTGGAGATAAGAGACGTTCAAATAGGTCCAAGAAAAGCGCACCATAGTCCTCCTGAGACGCTGGTTTCCATTCATTTCTTCGTCCATAAGGAGGCACGGGTTGCCGAGAAGCAACAGGTGGAGGTGTAGAGGTGGACGCGGGTCGTTGGAAGGTTTCTTCCTCGTCTGGAACGGCGGGGGTATGAATTGGGGTAGGAAGTGCACTGGTTTCCATCAGAAAGAGAGTAAATGAAAGATATGAAGTACCTACGCAGCAAGTGCACTAGCCAGCATCTTGTCTTGACACACACAACAGTCTGGAGCCTGGAGAGGGAAATGGAAATGGCGGTGACCAGCAAATTTGGTCGTGTTTGGCCAGCGCGTCGACGCGTTACTCGTTACGTCCATTTTCGGCCTTGTCCACCTCGCAATTCCTCTTGAGATCGCGAGCTGAGATATGGGAGCGATGTGTCTTAGGATGAGGACCCGAAGCAGAGGGTGAGGGAGCGTCTCCACTTCACCTAGCCATACAATTGATAGCCTGAAGAAGCAATTTATGACGAACAGGTCAAGTTCATCGTCGAGTGTAGCTCTGCGAGGCTCACTCTCACAAAAGTGCGCTATATCATGATCTCTGTGTGACCATCGATGCTATGAATGGCCTCTGTTGGCCTATGACATCCGCAGGTTGATGTTAATTACAATGAGGATATACTATTACCATACATCATCTACGACAACGCTGCAACAGACGTAGAAACTTTTCGTTTGTATCCTTCTTGGCCCCGCTTTTACTAGTATGTAAGGGCTGATCCCTGTGCCGTGTTCAGATAATATCTAGAAAAGAGCCTCGGTGTAGCTACGCCATCCCTGATCCATAAACATCCCAATGCCTCTCTTTACGATGCCGCCCAGCGTCTTATTCAAACCCCACGCTCGTGGTCTACTGCTACTCGGTAATGACTCGAACCGAGTCATCGTCTCCTCAAGTACTCCTCTACGCGTAAAGCGTCGCGCCAATCTCGTTTTAGGCCCGTGAAGTAACGATCCGGATGGTATCAAAAGCTGCGGAGCGCGAGTTCAGCTGTCCCAATTGCTGACTGTCCGCAGTGGAGTCGGGTCAGTCACTGAAACAAAGACTTTAGGCGTTTGCTAGAAACCACTTTCAAAGTTTTTCTCCTAGCTCCTTCAGAAATCTACCCGAACCCCATCGCGCTCCCTCTCCCGTTGCGGACAAGAAATTCGGACAGGATATTCACCATCACATTGGCGGATTTGCCTCTATACTTGTGACGCATGTTTCGCACGCCCAAAAGATATCTCCAGCGCGGCGTTTTTTCTTCTTGACAAGGTCGATGGATTCAAGGGAGAATTATCGGTATCAGATACATCGTGAGCAACACCGTTTCTTTTCCGTCGGACTATACTGACCCCTAGACTGCTAGGTTGCGTCACCTGTGAGTTGTGTCTTTGGCAGTGCAAAATAGAATGAGCACCCCCAAAACACACATGAAACTCACAATCTGGACAAGCACAGGTGAACGGTCCTCATCATGATGTCCTCCAAATACCGTCCTCGCTCTTCCCGATGAGTACCCGTCCTGATTGTGAAAGTTGCTCGACAAGTCCGAGTTGCCAATGATGGATGGAAGAGCGGAGAATGAACAACGTATATGGGACCAAAATTTTATGAAGACCCAGTGATGTTGATGATGACGATGCGCTGTTGGGACAAAGCAAGCTGAAACCGTTAAGTTGGTCGTCGCTTCCATGTCTCCTCGATTGTTTTCATTGACGTGCTCACAGCTCCAAGTTGGTACCAGTACAATAACATTCGCATCTCAATACCATGACGTTCGGCTGGTCTTTGTCTCGTTCAGAAGTAAATTTTGAGTTATGCCGGCACGTATCCAACCGTCGACTTCTAATGATGCGTTCAGCTTCTATGCCGGTCCTGTTTTAGTTCGGCCGGTTATGATCGAAGCCTTGTCCCGTACAAGGTGGTCTTATGGAATGTTCCTGGAGCCTCCTGTGTCTCTGGGCTTCCAACAATGTCAATAGATTTGCTGGGTTCTCTCGCTGCATGTTATCGCACCAGGAGGTTATGTAAACTATTAACATCCTCGTACGAGGGTTTTTCACGGGTTTTGCTGAATATCCAGTAACACATATAGATACAATGAACGACCCCTCCCCGAAGCGGTGTACAAACAGAGTTCGCCTCCCCAGCTGGATGAACTACAAATATGATGTGATGACCCAGAAGCGAATGAGAGCACGTGGTCCAGCAAGCATGCATGAATGATATAAGGCGCATCCGCTCAGTTCATCAGCTCAAATTGCAACTTCTGTTCGGCTTGTTTCACCGATGTTCCGCGATACATACGGCGTAGAGTGACGATGACGGCCTGTGATAGGGAGGAAACATGAATGATGTCCACGATGGGAAAGGATACGTCTCCTTACGGAAAGTCGACCAGCAGCAGTTTTAAGTTTCTGTCGTCTGAGGATGGACTCTGTCGAGCTGGTGGATGCTACCGACTTGCTTTCGGCTTTACCATTGTCTTCTGGGAATATCATGGGCTAAACCGGGCCGTTCTGTTATCAGAAATTTTACGAAGACGACGGCAGACTTTCTTACCGCGATTGAGGCCAGGCCTCGAACAGGGCCCCTAGGAGGCTCGGGAAAACGATAATCCACTGTAGTCTGGTTGGGGTTGTTGAGCGTGAAGAGAACAACAGAGACGCGACAAGCATACCATAAACCGTTCTTGGTGTAGGGAGGGGCGGGCGCGAGAGTATGGGTGAAAACGAGCGTGGTGCGAGGTACGATACGCAGGAAGCCGCATGTTGTCGTTAGCGGCAAACGGTACAAATGGTGCAGAGGACATGACCAAAGTGAAGGAAGGGTAGGGCTGGGGGGAAAGCGGCATACAAAAGAGCGAATGATATAAGTAGGGGGTATAAGGTAGACGATATAAAAAAAGAAACGAGCGTGTTATTGTAAAGAGAGAGGAAGAGAGAAGGTGGGCAGGCCTAAAGAGCCCTTTTTAAAACAACAAAAAGAGTTGAGTAAGTAAAAAAGAATTCCGTTCATCACGTCTCCTGACATGAAAATTGTAAAGTCGCCGCCGCGGATTCTTCATTGATTGATGTATGTCCTTTTTCCTTAGGCGCTCAGAACGACAGGGGATCAGCACTCCGTGTCAGTTTCGGCCGGCATAGAGAAATTAAAATAACCTCTCAATCTTCCCGTGTAAATGATGGACGGACAAGACTCTCTCGTCGAGTACTTGAACGCCAGTTATATGTCCCAGTCCCAGCCAGCTAGACGAGCCATCGATAGAAAACGCAAATGCGGCGGCGCGCGTTGCCAAGACACTCAGAATCGAGCTCGGATCACTGCTTCCCAGGTCAGAAAAAGAAAAGGTGTGTCCGATGCACGATACACCATGCCAAGATACCTGAGTCGGACCTGATGCTTGCAGTTCGAAGGTGGATGTATCCCCGATCTGGAATAGGCTACAGAGGATTAGAGAAAGTGTGCCGCCGCGGCCTCCAGCGCGCATAAGTACTAGGATGAGTGACAGGCAGAAAAATACTGGAAGTCTCCTTAGTAGTTTGCTGAACGGACCGGAATAATCGATGTAATCTCTCGAAACGTGAAACAAGGAGTCTTGGATGATTCCTTTGGAAGCATACAACTTGCCCGGCATAGGGTTTATTTCCAACTTTAATAAAATTGAACGTATGGTTCCGGTTCCTCCTGACGTGACGTTCCCTAGAAGTGACCGTGTGCCGCAGTGCCACAAATTACAGCTTCCTAACGACCACCCATTATTAATGCATCATTGAGAGCCCCCAAACACATCCATCCCGGTGTGATTAAGAGCAAAGTTATTCAACTTGGAAGGTAAGAAAACAGCACATAAACTAGAACCGCGGGCCGGTTAAGCCCGTCGTTTCCGAGTCTTTCGTCGTCGTTTAATAACCATGTCCAGCACGTCTGGTTCACCATACTCGTCACGACCTGGGAGCATCTTATTGTGCTGTACAGAGTGTCATGGACCGAGTTCAGTTGTGGTGGCGCGCGCGGAGTGGAAAAGGGCCATTGGAGTGTCGAATGGTATACGCTATATTCACCCAAGGAGGGCGGGACATAACACAGGTACGGTAAGTAAGTGATGTGCTGATGTGCTAAGGAAAGATGCTTCGAGGAGCCAGTTGAAGAGCTGGGTCGTGGGCTGTTGATCCTCAGCATTGGAGTGATAACGATACTGAGGATATTGAGGCCGCTGAGGTGTGCTCCAAGCGGCGCTACAGGCTGAGTAGCTGCCGGAACTGAGCTGGTCGAAGCCGGCTGGGATGGCGGGGCGTCTTTCTGCTTTCTCTGTGGCGAGGACATCAAAGAGGCCATACAGCTCTCCGTCCAAGTCATGCGGGGGTCGTTAAGATCTCTAGTGTCGGTAATCTGAGCCATGTGGATTTTGCTCCGGATGGTTTCAAAGTTGAGGGCGTCGCACGTACGGGTTTCGAAGATTAATGTACTGGGACAGTGGTGGCTTCAGAAGTGGGTGCCGAGTTGGCCGCGAACTACGTATCGATGCAGGACGCAGTTCTCACGTGTTTTCGAATTCTGCACAGTGTGGCATGTCCTACGAGTTTCTTTCATCTTTGTTCAATAACCCCGTCCAGCATTTCTGGTTCACCCGGAGAGCAAGCGGATGATCACAGAAAGCCCGGTACAGTATGTATGGGCAGTTGGACGCAGTGTACGGTCACGCGTGAGGTGCGGGAGAGCGAGCGACGGACAAAACACACCGTACGGTATGTATGGGCCGTTGTCACGCATTTTCGAATTCTCCACACTGGCAGGTCCTGACCATCAGCCGAGAAACGCTCCGTAAAGTATCTACGGGCAGCCGTGCGCAGTGTACAGAGTCTACTAGAGACGCGCGCACCAACACGCAACCTTGGAAGTGCGTTGTGGAGTCTTTTGGAATTCGGACGGGACGACGGCACGCGTTGTCACACTGACAGCGCTGTGTGTGGCAAATGATTTGTCAGCTGTCACGCAACCGTCGCGTCGCGTGTCGCGCTTATTGTAAAGCTTAAGGAACAACCTTGAACACTACGCGATTCACGCTTATCCATGTATGCAACTGCCTTAGGGGCATCTCCAGGAAAACCATGTCATTAGTATCACCAAGTTCCCAGTCTGTTCAAGCTTTCGTATTTGGCCTGGAGAATGACTCAGAATCTCACCAACGCACTGTCCCCTCCGACCTTGTTCACGAAGATGTTGATGTAGAAGGCCATGAAAAGCGTCAATCTATGTACGTTGAACTCCTAGATGGTACATAACCCGTTCTATGTCGCGCCGAGACCGTGGTTGCATTGACGGACTCATACAGAGATGTTAACTTCTGTACTCAAATATGAATCTCACCTTCTCCACCCCTCCGAAATTGACTTTATTGCTCGACTGAATCTACTCCCTTGTGCGTATTGAAACCAAGCACGGTGTGCCATTCGATCGTTTGTTTATCCCCACCTGTTTGTGTGCACATAGACGCAGCCAAGTATCTCCTCATCCGCCTCTGTCTCCGCAAATCCGGAAAATGGCATCGTCTTAACTCACTCAAGTACCAGCATGAACTGGGTGAGGAGATTGCGACGGCACTTGAAACGCTTTGCGTCTATCCAAGGCAGTACTTGACTGAGGAGCACCCAATCAAACAAGAGGAACGCGAGATCATTGATCTCACTCTCGATGAGATAGATACCATGAAGCCTTCCGTTCCTCATTCGGAACAGTCAATGGCTGAAGCGGGCCCGTCCTCCATAAAGATTGAAGATCTTTCTCTTTCTGAGCAGCCCTGCGGGGACCTCTCATTTTTCGCGCAGGATCATACCCATGCAGAACTCTCAGAGCTTCTGGAGTGCTTGAGCTTAGAAGAGCTTAGACGGCTGGCGAAAGATATGAAAATTAGGAGCTTCAGCTTTAACGTGAGTAACCTCACCATTTCTGGTGTTAAAGCCCTCTGTCTTACTAGTGCAGCGGGTAACAATCGAGGACATGCTGATCAAACAGGCGTCCTCCCAATCGACTCTGCCATTTTTTTCTGTTCACAAAAGATCCAAAGCATCATGGCATCCTGTAGCGCGTAAACCATTGCCTCGTGTTGGGAAATCACAGTGCGATCGTCTGCGCCAGATGGTGATAAAAATCCTTGGTACGTCTCAGCTAGTTCCTCTGTACACCCTTACTTGGACCAACTACCTCATAGGAACATGTGTCCGTGTCAATGAATCCGTTTTCACCCTTCTGCGGAGACTTAACCTAATTTATTTTCGCTGGTACGCGCCATTTACCTCCTATCTACGCTGGTATAAAGTGGAGGTGTTTTAGCACGCAATATACCCCGGACATTCTAATCCCTTCCATCCTCTCCCGTGCACGGAGGCGCACTTTTCACCCATACGCTTGCGCACGAAATTCCGATATCTGGCCTACACGCGCAGCCCTTGTTGCGTATGAACGGGCCCTGGAGCTCGAAGCACAGGTGGATGCTATGAACAGCCCGCTCACTCCGAACAGGGCCCGCTCGCGCTCGCGCTCCACGTCGAGCCGCCTTACCTCTGAACCTTCATTAAAGAGCGAAGCTGGCCTCACGAGGGAAAACCCTTTGCTAAAAGATGACAGTGATGTCAAAGAGAGCCAGCGCGTACGCTGTGCGCGGGAAGTGGTGGCCATATTCGATGTAGCTTACGCTGAATGGAAGGCGCTTGGGGACAGTAACTGCGATCCGAGACCTCGAGGACTCGAGAGATTTGATCGAGGTATGTTTCACTGGCACGCGCATTCATTTACACGTTGTCTCAATATGTGGATACTTCGACAGGCTATGTCCTTACCCGCATTGTGCAGAAAGGCGCAGATGCTCTTGGCACTCTAAAGGAGTACGATCGCGAACTCGAAGTGCTTGAGGATCTACTAAATCAGCGCCGTTGGAGGCGCGGGAGACGCGGGAAATGGTACGACAGGCGAGCTCTGGTACTAACAAGGTACTGTGACAAAAGTCCTGAAACTCTGAGACGTGCGGTGCGTGGCTTGCTCGACTCTCTGAATGATCGGGATACACATCTCGGTGAGCGTGTCTGATGCCACTTTTTAATATTCAATTCCCAATCATCACCACGTAGTCTACCGATCTAGTCTGTTTCGAAGACTTGCAGCACTGGAGAAGAAATTGGGTGTCGATGAGGAGGATCGACACCAAGACGATCTGCTCGCCATCGCTGAAGACATTTACATCACAGGCATCCGAATACGGAACACTCCCGCACCTTTAGATCAGGAACACATGGCACAAAGGATGCCACCTGATACACAAACAAAGGAAAAACAAAGAGTGCTGTTGTTTCCTGTTGTAAAACCAGCTGTCAAGGCCAGTGAGGTTCCCACACCTGCCAATGGCATTCTCGGGGTACGAATCTCTCTGATCTTTGACATACGGGTTTTAACGCCGATCAAGGGTGTCCAAAAGGGCAAATCGATCTGGAAAGGACAGGGTGAGGAGGTCGTCAACGTCGAGACATACGCGTTACAACACTATGAACGCCTTGGTTACAAAGGCTATCATTGTGAAGGCCGGATCGTCACCACGCTTTTCGGCTTGTTATTTTGGGACATTATCTTTGCTCCTATTCCGGGAGCGTTCGAGACACCTTATCAGACGGCCCCGCTCGACATATTTGAGGACACTTTTTATCATGCACGGGAAGAACTCATCGAAAAACGCCTTGACGAGATATCCAGAAATAATGCACGCCAAATTATACAAAATGTAGACGATGAGCATCGCGAGTGTGGGACATGGTGTTTGGGTGTGCGCTGGGATCTGTTCCCTAAGGAGGACCTCCTGGAAATAGCAGAGGTAAGTGCGGACACTGAGGGGTTCTTCACGTGGTTGACATTTCGTGCAGTGTCTGAAAGGGGAGGCCTTGGCTTGTTTGTGTCGTGTTCTATGCGAAGATTATGCCCAGCGTGGGTCCGGGGTCCCTGATCTATTCATCTGGAACTATGCAGAGAAAATTTGCAAGTTTGTAGAGGTCAAGGGTCCTGGAGACCGGCTGCAGGAGAATCAGAAAGTACGAATTTCTTTGGGATATCAAGCCGAATGCACGATATTTAAGTATGTCCGTCAGCTTTGGATTGACGTTATGCAACGCGCAGAGGTCAATGTCGAAGTATGCCATGTAGAAGAGCAGGGCAAGTCTACTAGTACAAAGCGGCAAAGCAAGGGCAAGATGCGGTCAAAGAAGACACGGGCCACACGGAAGAAACCAAAACCTGTCGACTCCGACGTGGAGACGACCGAGACCGTGATATCGGGGTGGGAAGACGAGGACGAATTGAACGCTTCACAATATCTTCAAGGAGATGACCAAGGCTCTACCCTCGTCAGGAAGCGCTCTATGGAAGACACCGTGCGTGGTACCGAGTTGGGAAACAAGCCCGCGGCGAAGCGCCCACGTACTAGTATGCATGAAGCAGACTGAACGACACATTGTCCCATTCACAGCAGGCTATAAGACCAGGCTGCATACTTGTGCACCGTGATTCACAGTTAGCCGCAGTCCCTGAAGTTATCACCATCCCAGAAGACAGTCGTCGTAAGACGCGGTTAAGTTCGATACTTATGTCTTACTTACCCTTCGAAATCTTTACTCGAATAATTTTTTGTGGGTAGTACACGATGTTTTCATGTCTTGTAACTTTGAAGGGGGGTCTCCGAGTAAGAGCGGTCTCCCATGATCGAGGGGTTACGTTGTTGCTTGCTAATAGTTGTTCACACCTCCTCATGGCCGCCAAGGCCGAGCATGTGTGTAAGGATAGCCTCCGCTTGGGGGGTAAAATGGCATTGAAGCCCTGGCATTCGATGCACATGTGAGTTGCCATGGTCTCTCCCAGTGGCTCGATTACCATCGGTTCTAGCGCGTCTGGGTACTGCACCCGGGCCCGATAAAGTTATCAACTACCTGAAAACACCAGCGTCAGCGCCTCAGCAGCTTTCAGCGCGCACGGCCACACTTTCTTGGATTCGATCAAGTCGGCATCTTGTATTGCACTCCTGATACTGTCAAATACAGGGTAATTGGATCATGACGATTCGGCGGATCAGCTGGCCATGGCGGCCGTGGATAGAAAATACCTGCCCCCGGGCCAAGACGGGCGGAATGTTTTGCCATAAGCTATAAACGTGGGACTTCTTGAGCTGCTGCGAGCTGCGCATGAGCGGCGACTCGGAGTTTCTTGGCGGAAAATTTTCTCAGGCGTTACAGTGGTCGTATAGTACAAGTTATATCGTGTGAGTTGAACAAAATTACAGTGCTGTGTATTTGATATAGAAGGACGGCACTGCGCACCTTGTGGTGGCATATTTTCTATTGAATATTTTATTGGGCGCCACCACGGACCCTTCATTGTGTTGTTGAGGTTGCCATCGAGAGCGTTGCCTCCCCACGACCGTCGCAACGTGGCCATTAACCCACCAAAAACCTCTATTTGTTCATTATGCAGGTCCTCACGCACCCACAAACATCCACGCCTATTCTCCAGACGTGAAAACGCGCAGAGTGGACCAGCTGCGGTTCTTTTCTTTCTACCTCTGGCCTTCTGGCCATTCTCGCTCTTTACCTTTTCCTTTCTCCCCATGCCTTTCGTCCAGCCTGCTGCGCGGGCCCCGCAAGCGAAACGCCATCCCGCCTTGGATGCTCATGTTGGCCGTGGTTATCACATCGTCTCGCCTGGCGCGGGAAGCGGCGACAATCCTCACTTGTATTATAACAACGAGCTCGACCACGAGCACGACGATGATGGCCACGCAGTCCCTACCACTAGTGCACCAGAACGGACAGCTGTCGTCGCCGATGTCGCCAATGTACAAACACTCACTCCCACTCCCACTTCAAACACTGTTGTGGGGGGCTCAACTCCGGTGGCAACGCGCCCAGCTCCTGGAGGGTTGCCCCTCTCCGATTCCGATGCTGTGCCTAGCTCCACGCTTTCGGCTTCATCGAATATCATACTGTCGTCGTCATCGTCATCATCATCACCTACGTCCACCCTTACCACGGTCGCAGTAACGTCCAGCACGGTTCTCCAAAGCACGTTTGCTGGCAGCACTACCGTACCTGTGAGAGGAGGAGTGACCTCATCCGTGCCAGAGGAATCCGCTCTGGCCGGGGGGGCGAGCAAATCCTCCCGTCATCCCTCGGGAGGTGTAATCGCAGCTATTGTCATAGTTATTCTACTTGCATCGTGCACCGTGGCGTTCTTTGTTTTCAGGAGGTACCGGATCCAGAGGCGCGTTGCGCGCCGCGTAACTTGGACCACCAACCTAACTCCGCACCCCTTTGACGCGTCTTTGGAGAAGGGCGTTGATCATGATCCCGCGGTCTCCTCAGATGCCCAAATTGCGACGGCCGGTCAATTATCGAAGGAGGGAGGAAGCGGACAAGAGAAACCGCTACCAACGGTTCGAAATATCGCACGCAAGCCACCTCTTCCGTACAGCCCAGTTACTCCCATTGCGCCTTCCCCAAGCCAGTCTCGCATCAGCATCCCCGATGCCAGAGCCCCAAGTATGGATTCAGCAAGCGTATCTACGGTGCCCTCTACCCCGGTGCCGGAGGTACCGGCACTGGTTCGAATGACATTCGTTACTCAGCTCCCCGATGAGCTAGCGATCACGCCTGGGGAAACGTTGTACATCCGGAGCGAGTTTGATGATGGATGGGCATTATGTGTTAATAGTCATGGGAAACAAGGCATGGTACCATTGGAGTGCCTGGAAGGCGGTGGTGGCCAGTTCGCAGGGCGTTCGCATTTACGCACCATGCGACGTGCGAGCTCTCTCAATTCCGCTACGACATGAAGGGGATGGTGTTGTTGTAGTAGTTCCCTGTTTTAGTGTACCGTGGGAACATTGATACGTTTTAGGAGGCAAAGGGTGTGCCAAAATTTAGAACACGGCTTGTTTCGATTTCGATAGACGATTTTATGGAGTTGATAGAGACAAAAACGGTCCAGGAACGAGAAGGTAGGAGCTTCCGTTTGCTTCGATTCCTGGCTGACCCACTGGCTTGCAACATGGAAGATCTCCTCGTTCGTTTGTTGGCTTCCCTTCCGAGGTCATCTCTCCTCAACATACAGAAGAAGATCGTCCCTCTCCTCCAGCTTGATGTTGTCGCCGTGAGTCCTTTCTATAAACACCAACATCCTACCAATCTTTTCCACAGCTTCTCCCGACAGAGGTCGCCCTCCACATATTTTCTTATCTCCCGTCAAAGACCCTCTTACGTTGCACCTTGGTCAGTCGACGCTGGCGCACCCTTGCCGACGATTATACCCTCTGGAAACGATTGTGCTTCACAAAAGGCTGGCACTGGAAGAATCCCCCTTCGCGACCACATCCCGAGCCTCCCACCCCCCACCCTACGCAACATGACACAGATGACGAAGGAATGGGTGACGAAGAAATAGAAACGACGCTTGGTGTGCTTACCATAGACGACTCTGGTTTCGAATCCTTCATCGCCAACGATTCCTGGGAGGATTTATCCTTGGCAGGCTCAACTCCCCAGGGTTCCGTGGCTCGGTCCCGGTCATTCATAGGTCCGGCCCACCGCGTCCCCAAGCTGGCTCCACGCAACCCCTCTCCTGTTGCTCCCATAGCGCAGTCTGTTCAGCATCAGCATCCAAATTACAAGCTACTTCACTTCACCCGCACTCGTTTGCGTCACCGCTTCCTCTCAGGATCCTATCATCTCTCCACCCTGCAATCACGGGGATCCCCTGCTTCTCACACCAATACGATATATTGCCTCCAGCTCTATACATATCCAGAGACTGGCATCCAGGTCCTGTTTACAGGGTCTAAGGATCGCACAATCAAAGAATGGGACCTTGCCACCGGCGCCGTTCTCCGCACCATTGAAGGTGTCCATGAAGGGAGCGTGCTGAGCATTTGCGTCTACGGTGACTATCTTGCCAGCGCAGGGAGTGATAGTAACGTCGTTGTATGGGATCTTGTCGAAAACAAGGTGGTGAAGGTCATTGACGATCACGAGGACAGCGTCTTATGTGTTCGTTTCGATGACGCGCGCTTGGTGTCATGTTCGAAAGGTGAGTTACTATGGAAATGCTACTGCCACGACTGATGTCCTACCACAAGACCGTACCGTCCGAACCTACCTCTTCCCGGACCTTGAACCACAGCACATTATGACTGGTCATCGTGCCGCGGTTAACGCACTTTCCTTGTCGCCGACTCATATCGTGTCTGCATCAGGTGACCGCTCTTTGAGACTTTGGGATGCCAATACAGGAGCACTTTTACGCACTTTCGAGAATCATCACAGCAGAGGGTATGTCACCTAATCCTATCTTATCGGTTTCCCGATATATCGTCTACATGCCTTACGTCCTGTTCTCCGCAGCATTGCATCCATCGATCTGGATTTCCCCATCGTGCTTTCGGGCTCCTCAGACAAACATATCAGGCTCTTCAACCTCGAGTCGACGCTTGGCTGGTCCACGTCGTCGGAATTTGACGCACAAGCGGCAGTGCCATTGCCTGTGGCGCCTCTTCTGGACGAGGATTCCAGTGAAGAAAATACCCCGCTCGCGGTCTGTCAGAATTGTGGAGTTAATATCGGCATTGTTGATCCTACACCGAATAGAGCAATATCGAGCGAGAAACCGCATAGATCCCGCCAACAGTGTGCACACGGTGATCTAGTTCGCAATATCGCCCTGGGTGCAGATTTTGTTGTCAGTGGCAGCTATGACTTTGGTGTCAAGGTGTGGGCTCGCAAAACCGGACACCTTGTTACCGACCTCGTGGGGGGACACACTGGCCGCATATTTTCTGTGGGCTTTGACTGTACAAAAGTGGGTGCCACCATATTTTTTTCTTGTATTCTACGTCTAATGGTTGCTACAGGTGGTGTCTTGCGGAGAGGATCAGGTAAGTAGATGAGCACGACTTCAACGTTCCCGATACTCACGGGCCTCTTTCACGGGCGTAGCGAATCTGTATCTGGGACTTTGGGTATGGCATGGACACTTCCTTTGTAACGTTGTAGCTCCGTGACAGGCAGCGGCGCCTCGGCATGTTCAGTTCACTGACTCTTCAGCTTCCCTGAAAGATAGTATACCCTACTACGTACTACACTTAGCCGTAAACATTATACCTTACTTCCCGATATACTTGTAGCATCTCGAAAGCTTGCAAGCAATGTATTCTCTGCTTGGTGACGCCGTCTCGTCTTTCCTGAATTGCCCACGTTTTCGCTCTCACCTCGTTTTCGAGGCATTAGTTTTCTGAAAGCCCGTAGTAACTCACGGCGCTCATCTTTACTATGTCCTGACATCTCGGTGTCACATGCTGTGGAACCTGCCACAGGCGTGTCCCCGTCAGATTCTACCGTCGGCTTTCTCCGGACTGGCAGAGCCGAAGTGACATTCGACTTATCTCGTCTACCCATTCGCCTACGTCTACACTCGAGCGCTGAGACAGGAGTCGACGGCCTGTTGATTCAGATCATTACTCGGTTGTATAGAACGTACTAAGGTCGAAGAGATATCCGGTTCTCGCGGAACGCCACCTCTTCCACAGTTTATCTCTAGAAGCAAAAGGAGCAGTCACTGGCAGTCAAACCTTCGTTCGTCTGTTGCCAACATTTTAGTGGCACATTCTCCCCTTTTGGCATCGGGCGAAAAAACGACACGCCTCGAAGTGGAATACTGTCGGCTTGACTAGGGAATATTCGAGGTATTTGCCCGTTACTCGCCATATGACCAGATGCTTCCCAGCACCGGCATGCCGGCCCGGCTTTTCAACATACGTACTACCTCCCGATCTTGTTCTGCTCCAGCTCCTGCTGCCTGCCCCTGTATGGACGAGCTCCATTGCGGTAGACCCGTAGATTGGAGGTTTATGATCCAAGCTATGTTTCACTCGCATCAAACGGATCCAACATCCACCACCACCCCTGTGGCTAGCGGCCCGAAAGTTTGCAACCATCCGTGACATTTCGTCGTAAAATTCAAGTTGCCGGCTGCGACGTAGGCGGCTTGGGTCATACAACCCGCGGTCCCGCGACTTTCACACCTCGGTCTGCGGGTTTACTTGCTTCCCGGAGTGTCCTGGAGCCACATGCGTGGCTCTGAAAAAATTGCCCATATTGGGATGAGCTTCCAACGTGTATTTCCCCCGCGCTGTATCATAAGTCTGTCGTCACAGGACGCCCCTGCTTTCAATCAGGACCCCTCCACACCCCCCATCCACATTATATTCCCCGCCTTGAACGCCGGCAGATGTGGCGTTTATGAATTGGGATGCAAGAATGGTAACGGCAGGAAATCCGGGGTCATCTTGTAGGTTCTAGTCTCGACTGTTGTGCCACATAACCGTCAGCCACCTAGCTGGAATGAGAAACTCCACCGACATCTGTTTCGACTGGCTTATTGCTTAGTGAAATGCATTAACTATCTCCTCGTGACTTTCCAAGAACAGGCCATCAACACGGACATTGCTTCCCCGAGTACCTGAACGTTTCTCTAGGATGTTCGCACGCAATATCATTACAGACTCGAGGTCCTACCAGAGGAATAGGATAAAAGGCGTACCGATGTCCCAGAGGCTCGACAGACTTCGCAGCTCTACGATTACCGTGCTTTGCGATATTCCACGCCCATTCGACCCGCCTTCAAGCTGCTGTTCCATTGCTAGTACCTACGCCAGCATGTCTTCGCTCAACAATTCACCGACTCTGTCGCCATCGTCTTCTCCTCCCGACTCGCCCTCCAGCTTCGTCCGAGCTCTCTCTCTCTCGCCCACTCCAACCGTCCAAGAACCATCCTTTTTCGTTCTTCCGGACCTCGTCAACCATTGTCCATTCTCTCCCACGTACCACAATGACGGCGACGCTATCGCAGCAGAATCTCTCGAATGGATAGTTTCCCATTCCCCGCACTTTACCCAAAAGCAGGTAGCCGCGATGCGCGGCTTGAAAGCTGGCGTACTCACTGCCTACTGCTACAACAATTGCTCATCAGACCACCTCCGCGTGGTGAGCGACTTTATGTACTACCTCTTCCACTTGGACGACATCTCCGACGGTCATTTGGCCCGCGACGCTGAGGGCCTTGGGAACTGCGTCATGAATGCATTCGAATGGCCGCATGACTACCGCCCCTTACGTGGTCAACAAGGAGGCATCCAGGTCCAGGAGGGAAGCGCGGCAAAGCTTGCGCGAGAGTAAGTGTCGTCTTCACGATACATTCCCCACCTAAGCTCACTCATCGCGCTTTCGACTTTGGCTTTAGTTATTGGTCGCGTTGTATTCGCGACTGTGCCCCAGCGGTCCAACAACGGTTCAAGGAGCACATGCAAATGTTTTTCGAAGCTGTAAAACAACAAGCGCTCTGCCGTGCGGATGGAATTATCCCCGAATTCGATACGTATATTGAGATGAGACGGGAGACATCCGGATGCAAGCCCGTCTTCGACCTCATTGAATATTCCCTTGATCTGGAGCTGCCCGATGCTGTTGTGGAGCATCCTGTGATTGTGGCGCTCAATAACGGCGCCAACGACCTCGTGACGTGGTCTAACGTGAGTGCCCGTCTCGTCGCCATCGCCGATCCCCATCTGCCAGTGGCTAACAAAGAGCGCCCATAGGATATATTCTCATACAATGTCGAGCAATCTCGCGGCGATACACATAACATGATCTGCGTCTTCATGACTAATGATGGGCTCAGCCTCCAGCAAGCCGTAGATCGCATCGGCGAGTTGTGCAAGCAAACCATCGATACTTTTATTGAGAATCAGGAGCGAGTCCCCTCGTGGGGAGACGATATCGACAAGGACGTCAAACTATACGTGAATGGTCTGCGGGAATGGATCGTCGGTTCGTTACATTGGAGTTTCATGACTACGAGATATTTCGGCAATGATGGAGAGACGGTAAAGGCGACTAGGATAATTGAGCTCCTTTCCCAGGGGTTCACGAAAGCTTGAGATACTTCTAGATTTACTGTTATTTGTGGCTGGAGGTGCCAGTGGTGCCGCTATTTTAGGATATCTACCGTCATTATTTCTCTTTCTTTGAGGAAAAAATAATTTTTGTGGATCGTATACACGTACTATTGTGCCCCGCGGTGTTACTGTAAAATGGCACCTAGATACTGAAATTCTTTTTTTTAAAACCCGAATCGCAGTATTTCTATCCCGGAATTTCACAGGATGTATTCCAACAGGTCTCCAGTGGGTACATGTAAATTTGTAGAGTGTGATGTCCCAGGAATTGCCACAGCTTTTTTTCCCGAAACATTGTTGGGACTTACAGATTGATTTTCAAGAGAAACCAAAATGGCCTCGCTTTTGGCAGCCACTCCACAGTGTACAGCACACCTTGGAAAATTTACATGTGCATACTAGAGACCTGTTGCAATCTATCCCGTGAAACTCCGGAACAGAAGTGCCATGATTCTGATTCAAGAAAACTCGATTTCAATATCTACTAGGTGCAATTTAATTCAACGTTTCAACACAGCGTAGTACTGTAGTGACATTTGTTTGAAGAACTTGCGTTCAAAAGTTGTTGCGAGTGATACAGGGACCAAGCGTGACTCGATAGCCTACGGTAACCAACTGAGAATCCGGGAGGGGCGTACTGTAGTTGACTCAAAAGTCGGCAAATTTTCTGGTTGTGTTACGGTACAGCAGCCGCCGGGCTGAGTAACGTAAGTACTAGTAAGGCCGATAAGGTGTCTTTACATTTACACCCGCACCGGCCATCATGCATCATCGATCATCACTGGCAGTGCGCGGCGACCAACGAGCGAGACGGAGCCGCTATACCCAACGTACGCTAGTGCGGAGAGCCACCATCACTGGCACATCGTGTCTGTGACCCTTACAACAAAACAATTATGTGGAGCTGAACGTACATTGAAAGTTGGAGACGTTGGGGCCTGAGGCTGACGCGTACCTCATCCGGCAATAAGCCACCATGCGCCACATTTCCTCTAATTCCTAAGGAACGAACATGCGATTCCTGTACATCACGTCACGTACAGTAAGTTACGGACTAAAGTCTCTCCCAAGTTGAGTCCGCCCGGGTCAAAGTTCACCACCATGCCATCATGCAGATCAGAGCATGCTCTGCTACGTAGGTTCTGTGCCTATGGCGCACATTCTTGACATTGAAACTTTTGAGTTCGAACAAGGAACTTAGTACTGTATGTCGGGGTCAAAATGTGTCCGAGCTCCTTGTCCCTGGCAGTCCGTGTCAGAAGAAGAACGATATGCGCCCTCATGGCATACCATACGTAATTGTGTTTTTAGAGTCTTGACAAAGAGGTGCGAATGGTGGCGCGGAGGATGCCGACGTAATTTACGGCTGCAGGGCCGAATACAAGTCCTATCCAGCGCATGGAACTGAACTATGGAGGAGGGACCAGGATGCGCGGGATAGGTCCCTCGCCAAGGCTACTGACCACCGGAAATACCATTCACTGCGATCGAAGCTGTTGTAGGGGGGACTACCGATCAAAACTGCACAAAGCTACCAGTGAGGCGCGGACACATCGCTATCCAAGGAGCATGGGGCACTCAGTCCTGGGTTCTCTTATGCTCATCAAGGCGTGCCCTCGCCTGAAGACATCAATCCATATACAGCATTACGAATAAACATGATAGGACGTACACGTGACGGCTAGAAATGATATCCGAGTCCGGCGGAATGCGCCTTTTCAGCCTGCGTGAGCCGACCAGTCCAAGAGGATAGATATTCATATACTGGTGGGGACTACAAGTTAACCCGCGCGCCCAACAGTAACTGAGCTGTCTTCTCATATCGTTTCCTGAGTCACTGGCATATCAGGTCGTTTCTCTGCCGCATGTCTTATGGCCCAGCGCAAGCCTAAGGGTGCCAGTGGATGAAGGCTACCCAGGAATCTGCCACAATACACCAGCCAAATTCCGCCCGAGGTTACGTGTCGCTTAGGCTGGTGGGCACCGCCAAAGTTGACAGTTTAGATGGAGGCCGAAAAAAAATTGGGCTGAAAAGTAACTTCAGGTTCGAACTCAATATGAAGCTCGAATCGTGCAAAAATCGGCGCGGCCAATATTTTTGAAGCAGAATTTATGACCTGATATGGTCGATTTGACGCCAAACAGCCACTATCAGTACGCAACTATGAATAATCATACGGTGATGTGCTCTGCGAGCGAGGTGGGCAGCTTACTTAGCAGCAGGTTCGGTCACAAGAGCCAGTGTGAATCGGTTGACGTGGATGGTACTCGTGCAGGGACACAGAGCAGCGTCCTAGATGCGTACATGAGCACGCCCCAGTTTGCCGTACAGAGCGAACATCCAGAAGTCGGGCAGCAGTTTCTTTTCTGCTAATCGGTCCCACATATTTACCTAATTATGTCCAGCATTTGGAGGACAGAATCGAATCCGGAACGACCCAAGTCGTCAGAGCGGAGATCGTGCAATGTGGTGGCGCTCCTTGAGTGCTGAGTTTGTATCCATCGTTACGGACAAAGTCAATTAGTAGGCACGTCAAATAGCATGTGAGGAAGCTTAATTTTCTCTTGTTGTTGGAAGTGGGGAAAGGACTATATGCGTGATCTGGTGAGGGTGAGATTTGCAGTTGCAGGTGGAGGCATGACGGCCACCAAAGCAAGACATCAGTTTGGACATAGTAAAAACCAAATCAGTGCATTTAATATTACTATGTAGTGTCCCCGAAGATGGGCACCAGTGTCGTCGTACGGTTTTGCAACTATCTGGAAGAGTCAGGAAGACATAGAGTTGGGTGGGGGAAAAAGGTTGCGACTGACCTTTTGTTAAAGAAGGGGTGCCCAACGAAAAGTAGCAGCTGCGGGTAGGCTCAATTTGGGGGTCACTGTTACCATAAATAGAATTCACTCCAGACACGCATGACGAGGCTTAAAATTTCTCCTCCTGGTCTGCAGGTTTTCTAATGATACGAAGTATTCAAGCCGCAACAGATGTTACGTTTACACTCGACTCCAAAAGATCGGAAGCAATAGGGATGAATGACGTCATGGGACCAGTGGTATAGATAGACCTTGCAAGAGGGCGCAAGATGTTCAAGTTGTTCACACAATTACCACTACCACCATGCACACCCTTCGCAACCTTCGTCCAGTACTTAGAACTACAGTTCTCAGCCGCTCTTTACCTCACACCCACCTTGCACCTCTCGCATATATTCGCTCCCGACCTTCGCAGATTCACAGGATTGCCAATACCTTTCAGCAGCATCGTGCCGTAGCTTCTCATGTATCTGGCAGACCAGCTTCCCAGACCATCTCCCAAGCCGCTCTAAACGTTCGTGAAGAGGTTGGCAACTCCACTACAGATTGGGCGAAGGTGATTGCTGGCGGGAATTATACTTCTGATACCGTAAAGACGCCAGACCGCGAAACCTTTGTGAGTGTATCCTAGAGTTGGTGAAGCGTCAAAGCTAAGGTAGGCAAAGCTTGATATCACGAGCGCCGTCGCGTATTCGGTGCCCACACCATATGTGGTCTTTGGATTGCTCGGCGGAATTCCGTACTTGCTTTCCTCTGGCACAACCATTTATCTCGCCCACCAGGCTGGATTGGCTACTTCTGGTATTACCAATCCTAGCCTTTGGTAAAGACGGTATCTTACAACGCACAGGTGTGCTTACCAGCATCGATCCCGGTGTCGCACTTACCATTCTGGACCGTGCATTGAACATACAAGTCACGTACGGCGCCGTGATGCTGTCGTTCCTCGGTGTGTGCCTACCTACGTTCCTCCAGGTGTCCAAGCTTATAGGCTCTTAACAGGGGCGTTGCACTGGGGAATGGAATTCGCGGGCTTGGGAGGTAAAAAGGGCTATTTGCGTCTCGCACTAGGTGCTGCACCCGTGATCTACGCTTGGCCGACTCTCGCTCTTGAGCCTACCATGGCCCTGATCGCTCAATGGGTCGGATTTACTGGCCTCTGGTACGCAGACCTTAGAGCCACCAGTGCTGGATGGAGTACGTAGGCTTAGTCTGGGTGTTGACTATTGACCACCCGAACTTATACTCGGATTTGTAGCACCCAAGTGGTACTCTCAGTATCGCTTTTACCTCTCTATCCTTGTTGGCACATGTATCATCGGCACGCTCGCCAGCACATCCTACTGGGGTCCTGTTGCGGGCCATGGTCTACTCACGCACGATCTCGAAATAATACGTTCACAGAGACGGCAGACTCATCCAGAGACAGAGGGAACGGTCCCAGGAGACGTGGAAGCTATCAGCACTGGAAAGGCTGGGGATGCGTATGTCATGATCAGAAAACGCCACGACAAAGGTGAGGATGATGGGGACGAGGACTCGCAGTGAAGAAATTACCGCGTTGAGTTGAATCCGAGCCCGACGATAATTGTAGGATAGCGTCGCGAGACATCGATCTTGTAACACCAATGTTCTTTCCTCTCGATAGTGTTCCCATACTTTGTAGAGAGTAAAGAAAAGACTGGAATATTCTCTTTCTCACGTGAATCGCATAAGCGCGACTTTTACGCTATAGCATCGCACTTCCCTCGCCTCGCTTCAAACTGCTGCACGCACATCTCCGGCCCATCCGTCTCCCCACGTCACCATCACCTGCTCTGTCTTGCCTCGACTCCCAACATGTCCGTGACACCAATGGCATATAGCACCGCAAACTGGCACTGGAAAAACAAAACTGTGACGCCATGGGCCAAGGAGTGGTTTGAGCGCGAGCTCGTTACCATCCAAGTCGAGGGGTCAGATGGCACCGTCGTTTCAGTTGAGCACGTCATTTCAGTCGATGGTGACGTCGAGGTCGGGCGGAGAAAGTCAAAGTATGTGCGGACCTTCTCAGCAGCGTCTCCTCCGACACTCCTTCGCGTTGTCATGCGTCAGGCGAACTATCCGGTCCAGTCGCGAGGACGCATTTTTCACTTTCGTTAAGGCTTGAACTGCACTGGAAACGTGGCTGACTCGTACGGTTTGCAGGTTGATCTCGATTTATGACTGTAGGGTCGTCCTGCAGTGGAAGTGTAAAACTCCCGACGGCACCGAGGCCGGGGGGACACTCACTATCCCCGAGGTCTCGCATGAGATCGCGCTCGATGGCATTTCGGATTACGTCGTATGTGCTTCGTTTCGCATATGTCGTGAACCATGGCTTCACTGAAATGTGTGAAACAGTTTCAATGGTCTCTCACATCCGAGTCTTCACCGGAGACCATGGCGCTCTTCGCGCTTGCAAAACAGAAGCTCCCGACGGCACTCGAGGCCAAGCTTGCTGTGTTTCCAGTCGATTTGATCGATACACATGGAAAAGACATTATTGTGGGCCCGAACGAAACTAGTCGGACTAGCTCTCCGGCACCCCCGTCTCTATCTGCACCTGCCAGCAGCGGCGCCTCAGGTGGTGCGAAAAAGGTCGCTGCATCATCACAGGGGATCAACACGTCTGTAGTCAACGTCGAGGCCACGTTTCGTGCGTCAGCAGATGACCTGTTTTCTCTGCTCACGGACGAGAAGCGGATTCCAACGTGGTCGCGTGCGCCAGCCAAGGTACGTTTGTGGCGCTAGAGAAGTTACGTGTCGATATGCTCACAATATGTCGTAGAGCGCAGCTGCGCCAGATACTGATTATGAGTTATTTGGAGGTGGCGTACGTGGCAAATACGTCTCACTTACACCCGGCAAGGAAATCAAACAGACCTGGGCACTGCAAAGCCCGACCTGGCCAGAGGGTAAAACTGCGATTTCCAGGTATATTGTCGTCTGACACCCGTTCCTGCTTATGTACAGGACATGCGGCAATACTAACCACTGTGCTTGATCAATCGACCGATTCGACGAAAGTTACTTTTACGCTCGATGGTGTGCCAACAGGCATGGAAGATGAAACTCGCCGCAATCTTGAAGGATATTAGTATGCTCTTTTTCTTTTCTGTCAAGAACTCATACTAATCGACACTGGATAGTGTTCTTGGCTTTAAGTCGATTGGGTACGTACAGCTCATCCTTGCCCCGCCGTCCTCACCGTTACCTTCGCGGCGGACGAGCGGGAATAAGCAGGGGCGGGAGGCGGCGAAGCCGCCTATACTGTCACCGCTAGTCATGTCACTCGGTTTTGGGGTGCTCATTGTTGGAGCTGCACTTCTTGTGCCCCACTTCCGTTTACCCTCCTCTCCTCAGTAATTGTGTTGAAGCAAGGCACTGAGCGTACGTATGTATACAGGTTGGGGACGATGCTGTAATTGTCATGGTATTTTGCAATTGAGTAAGGCCTCAAGACGTTGATGACGATATCAAGAATGAAGTCAAAACCGGGCTTTGCGGATGATTCAAAGAGCTGACAGAGGTGAAAAGACAAGCAGGTAATTTAGAATAATAATGTACAAGGGAAAGGGAATGTGGGGGTTATAGAATAACATTGTTGTCTCCCTCTGTCTATTATCAACTTTTTTACTCGCATCATTCCTCGTTTCGGTTTGGTGTTGCGGCGACAAAACAGGGACAAATTTTGTTGTGGAAGCGAAATCGCACCCGTCACTGCTTTTCCTCCTGCTCCGGCTCCCTCGCTCCTTTCTTTTTCTTTCTAGCTGCCGACAGTCACGCTACCAATGGCCACCGCAGATGTCCAAGAGATTCGTGCGACCTCTTACGTTGGTTTCGACTCGATTACCCAACAAATCGAGCATAAACTACTGAAGCGCGGTTTTCAATTCAATGTTATAGTCGTTGGTACGTCCCATTCCCCTCTCTGACCCTCTAGTATCCTCCAAGCAGGCTGCCTTGCGTGGAGCGTGGATGAGCAATCTCTAATCCATCGGTTTCTGGCTACTAGGTCAGACTGGTCTGGGAAAGTCGACCCTCATCAACACTATTTTCGCGTCACACCTCATCGACTCAAAGGGCAGGCGTGAGGCCGACGAGCCTGTGCGTCAGACCACGGAGATTCAGACGGTCTCTCATGGTGCGGTATTCTCTCCACCGTTCTCGAGGTTGTTGCCTGTCGGCGACGCCACTCACGTGTATGCCTCGATGTAGTTATTACAGAAAACGGGGTGCGACTGCGCCTTAACATTGTGGATACTCCCGGTTATGGTGATCAAGTTAACAACGAGAATTGGCAAGTGTCAATTTCCTATTCCCGTCTCGTGAAAAGTGGGTATTGACAAAACGTGTTGTTAATATTGTAGCTGGGACCCAATTGTGAAATATATCAAGGACCAGCACAGCGCATACCTTCGCAAGGAGCTCACGGCGATGCGTGACCGTTACATCCAAGACACGCGCATCCACTGCTGCTTGTACTTCATCAACCCAACTGGACATTCGCTCCGTCCCATAGATGTGATTGTCATGAAAAAACTCAGCGAAGTTGTCAACGTCGTTCCGGTCATTGCCAAGGCCGACAGTCTCACTCTGGAAGAGCGCGAATCCTTCAAACAAAAGGTTAGTACTGTATCAAGTGGCGTTGATGGAGGCATTGGCGTTGATGTAGTTGACCGGCGGACTTTAGATCCGGGCAGAGCTCTTCCATCATAGTATCCGTCTCTATCCATTTGATACTGATGAGTATGATGAAGAGGAGGTTCAACTCAACGAGAGCATCCGGGTATGTTTCAGTTGTATCATTGGTAAATGTGCGCTAACTAGTGCGCAGAACATGATTCCATTTGCCGTGGTAGGATCTGAGAGGAACGTAATCATTGGTGGCAAGGCGGTACGCGGACGGAAAAACCGTTGGGGGGTGGTCAATGTTGAGGATGAGTCTCATTGCGAGTTCGTGTCGCTGCGCAACTTCTTGACCAGGTAAGAGGCTTAATAAATTCGTGCGGATGCAGAAACGAAGATGGATGACGTTCTTCAGGACTCACTTGCAAGATCTCATTGAGACCACAGCCCAAATTCACTATGAGGCTTTCCGTTCTAAGCAACTGCTCGCGCTCAAGGAGAACGCGCGACCACAACAGGCGTAACTGGAGGTGGCAATTCCGGCTCTCGGCGAGGTTGATTGTTGGTTGAGTTCGGCGGCTATTCCTTCCGTTTCGTTGACAATACGTATTGGGTCAGTGTGCCTGCTTTGTTGCAGGTGAAAGATGATACCCTGCGTGAGCTTGATGTTTAGTTTATTAGTTGTTTACCCTGTTAGTTACCCGATAAGAGGACATAGGACTCTTTGTCATTCTCGAAAATGTGATGCGCGATCATAAAAGCGTGGTGCTCGGAGATCGGGTAGAGTCGGATGAGTCAGCGTAATGAGGCGAGATAGTTGGCGACTAGGCGCCGAATGTGTAATCCATCGTTTGTTCTCGGCCATCGGAACGGGTGGCCATTCGGCGTTTCCTGCCGGGCAGGGGCTCAACGAGCGTTCCCCCCATTACATTACACAGCGCCCAATCAATCATCCGAACCTAACCCTCCCACCTTGCTTTTCTCCCCCCTCCACTATGCCCAAGCGAACGGGCTTCACTGCCTGGTACGACAGGTTCCTCTCGTCGTTCTCTATAGAGGATCTCTTTGTCCGCAAACGGCCCCCCGGACCGTCCCGCACCATACACATCAATGAGCCCCTCCCCGACTCGTATTATGACAAGAAACGCAGGGTCCTCAAGGAGCACCAGCATCACTCAAATCAGGTCATCACCTCAAAGTACACTCTCCTCACGTTCCTTCCTCGTAATTTACTAGAGCAGTACCGCCGGGTCGCTAATGTGTAAGACGCCCCACCTCCTCGCATCCCTCGCGCTCACTATTCGCAATCACCGCGTAGATTTTTCACCTTCATTGCCATCCTCCAATTCATCCCCAAGTTCTCTACCATTTCTCCTGCCTTGGTCCTCTTCCCCTTAGTCGTCGTTCTGGGCATGACTGGGATCAAGGATGGGTACGAGGACGTCAAGCGCCATCAGTCCGATCGGGTCGTCAACTTTTCGGAAGTACATGTCCTCGAAGGGGGAGGATATGCCAATAACAATGCGATGGCGCCGAAGAGCAAAACCTTCGTCCGCGCTCTAACAAAGCGCATCGGCAAAGAGAAGCTTACAAAGGCCATCGTGCACCAGTCCACACAAGCGCTCACGAACCCTGCTCCACCCGAAGCCGTTGAAAAGGCAACTCCTCCGGGCGTCGATGACACACCAGACGCCGACTACGACGACGATCTTGGTGCCGATCTCAATAATAAGCCATCCCGACCACACTGGGAGAGAAGCACTTGGGAGGACCTGCGCGTGGGCGACTTTGTCAAGATTTTCGACCATGAGAGCATCCCTGCCGATATACTCATTTGCGCAACGAGCGAGGATGAGAACGTCGCCTTTGTCGAGACCAAAAATCTGGACGGCGAGACCAATCTCAAGTCGCGGAATGCCGTCCCGGCGCTCACACACCTGCGCAATGCTGCTACATGCGCCGATCCAAAGAACGTCTTTAGGGTCGAATGCGATCGTCCTGAGGTTCTGATGCACAAGCTCGTCGCCGCAGTCGAGATCAATAGCGAGCGTCATCCAGTCGATTTGCAAACGACGCTGCTGCGGGGTACCGTGCTACGGAACACCACGTGGGTCATCGGCATCGTCATGTACACCGGTCTCGACACCAAGCTTGTTCTCAACTCGGGGGGAACTCCCAGTAAGCGTGGTAAGGTTGAGCGCCAGATGAACCCCATGGTCTTGGCAAACTTAGTTATTCTCGCAATCATGGCCGCTGTCTGCGGTATCATCGACTCGGTCCTTGAACACCATTACTACCCGAGACAAGCACCGTGGCTGTTCAATGATAACAGGAGCGGTGACAACCCGTCGGTGAATGGCTTGATCACCTTATTGTTTGCCCTTATCACGTTCGTAATCTGCCGTCACGCTGCGGTGAAAATTTGGACTCGTGCTGACTTGCGTTGGTGTCCGCCAGGTTCCAGAATATCGTCCCCATCTCGCTCTACATCTCCATCGAAGCTGTTCGAGCTGGTCAAGCAGCATTCATCTACTTTGATACGGAAATTTTCTACAAGAAAACCGATTCGCCTGCGTTGGCCCGAACTTTCACACTTTCCGATGAGCTTGGGCAAATCGAATACATTTTCTCGGATAAGACCGGAACGCTAACACAGGTGGGTCCCCGGCTGCTTTCTCGGGCCCGCTGATCTCAACTGATGGTGTTTAGAACGCGATGCTGTTCCGGCGTGCTTCTGTTGGGGGTCAAACATACGTCGACGAGGAACCGGAGGAAGATGATAATCGCGATGTAGCCAAGTCTCCGGCATCTACCCCTTCCGGCGATGTGAGGTCATCCGGTTCAGACGTTCGTATTACCCCACAAGAACCGGCAAACCCTGCCAATGTGGAGCGCGTACAACTAGCCGGCGGCGTACTCCGGCATTTCCGGTCTGCCAAACTTTCCCGCGAGATAGAAGGAGCTGCGGCAGATCTTCGGTCTCCAAATCGTGATCGTCACGGAAAGTACTGGACAACCCTCGCTCTCTGTCACACCGTCCTTGCTGGCGTCAATCGAAAGACCGGTATGCTCGAATACAAGGCCCAAAGTCCGGACGAAGCCGCTCTTGTTCAAGCCGCAGCTGACGTCGGCTTTGAGTTCCGGGGCCGTGAACGTGACGTCCTTCTCTTGCGTACACCATTTGCTCGCGAACCTCTACGCTTCCGCTTGCTCAATATCCTCGAGTTCACCAGCGCACGGAAGCGCATGAGCGTCATTGTCCGCCAGCTTGGAGAAAACGATGAACCAGGCAACAACCCTATATTATTGCTATGCAAGGGTGCGGATAACGTTATCTTCGAGCGTCTCGCGGAAGGTGGAGACGAACTCAAGGCAGTAACGGGCGACCAACTTGATTCGTTTGCACGCGAGGGTCTACGCACTCTCACGCTTGCGCACCGCGTCATACCGGAGGATGAGTACAACTCATGGGTAGAGCAGTACCGGAATGCTATTGCGTCCGTCGATGACCGGGATACTGAGATTGAGCGCGTGTCGGACGAAGTCGAACAACAAATGTTGCTCTTGGGCGCAACTGCGATTGAGGACAAGCTGCAGGATGGTGTACCAGAAGCAATTGCCGATCTTAAAAAGGCCGGGATCAAAATCTGGGTTCTGACGGGTGACAAGCTTGAGACTGCCATTGGTGTGTTCTCTTATAGCCATCATCGCCTCACGAATTGGCATTGATATTTCATAATAGCCATTGGAAAGAGCACAAATCTCATCGGCCGTGAAGCAAATATCCTTATTATTCGTGGAGGTGGTGAAGGCGCCAGCATTTACACCCAGATGTTGCGCGCCGCCGAAGAGTATTTCCCAGACAACAACATCATTGGTGATCCTGAAGTGGACGCGGCGGCTCTTGGCATTCGTGATGAAGAGAATGCTCCTCGCGGCCCGCAGTTGTATCCACTACGTCGAGTCAGCACTGGTGCTACATCCCTGGTTGGCTCAATGAATGGCCAGCGACCGGGCGGATTCGTGTTGGTCATCGATGGGCTAGCTCTGACTGATGCAAGTTTATCTTTCTGTCACACTTTTCCAGACCTTGATTGACTAATGGGGGTTCGCTTTTCTAGGCTCTTAAGGACGAGCCTCACAGGCATTTGCTTCTTCGTCTGGCGATGTTGTGCGAAGCTGTGGTATGCTGCCGCGTGTCCCCGAAGCAGAAGGCACTAGTGGTCCAACTCGTCAAGGACGGTCTTGATACGGTGACGCTCGCAATTGGTGATGGCGCGAACGATGTTAGTATGATCCAGGCGGCAGACGTCGGCGTCGGCATTTCTGGCGAGGAAGGTTTACAGGCGGTCAACTCTTCGGATTACTCGATTGCGCAGTTCCGGTTCTTGAAGCGCTTATTGCTCGTCCATGGACACTGGTCATTTGCTCGCAACGGTAACATGTGAGTACACCCAAACCCAATTGCAAAATGATTACCTATGATACTGATGGACTTTCTGGCAGGATTAATAACTTCTTCTACAAAAACATCATTTGCATCGGTGTATTATGGTGGTTCATGTTCTACTGTGCGTGGTCGTCAGCTTAGTAAGTGGTGCTACGTTTTTAGACTATTTTTTTCTAACGATTTGTCTTTAAGCGTATTTGAGTACACTTACCTGATATTCTGGAATTCCTTCTGGACACTATGTCCTGTAATTGCCATCGGCCTGTTCGACCGGATTGTTGGTGCGTACACTGCAATGTTGATAAGCGATGCTGGGACTTACCGCTTTGTAGATGATCATGTGTTAATGGCACTCCCGGAATTGTATCGCTACGGGCGAGAAGGAAAGTGGTTCGGAGTCAAGTTGTTCACCGTCTTCATGATGGAAGGTGTCGTGCAGGTGGGTCGAAATTTGTGCCTCTAATTCTCTAACGAGTGACGTATGTCTTGCAGTCCGCCATTATCTACTTCATTCTCCTCTACGGTTATTTTTCTCCGTCTGCCCGGGACGATGGATACGATGTCGGCGGTTACGAGTTCTCGACGACGATGGTCATCTCCGCAGCTATTGTAGCGAATCTCTTCAACGGTCTTAATACAAGGGTTTGGACCGGTTGGGTGTTTTTCTCCGTGTTTATTGGCATTATTCTCATCTGGGCATACACCGTACGTCCCTGTCTTTCTACCCTCGACTTGCGCTATAGTCGTTCTAACATGCGGCTTTAGGCCATCTATTCAATCATCTCCCCTGGATGGATGTCTACCCCCGTCTATGGCAACGACCATTTCTTGTTTCGATCTCCTATCTTCTGGTTCGGTCTTCCTATCACAATCCTACTCGCACTCCTCCCGAGGTACCTCTACATCGCATGGTCGTTCGGCTTCAACCCTAATGACCTGGATATCCTTAATTGGAACTACAAAATCAAACCGGACATGGACCTTATTCATGAAGCCTACCTACACAGTGGAAAACATGTGGAAGACACTGTTCTGGAGTCTGCGGCCCCTCGCAGCGAATCGCCCACTCCGTTAGGGCATCCGTCGATGCAGGGCAGCCATATCGATATGTCCACCGGCCAGCGCTCGCAGTCGCGTGGATATAGTTTTGCACAAGAGGAAAATGGTGTTGCTATGCGTCGCATGCAGAGCAATCTCTCGGGCGCATTGCCATTTACATCGGCGCGCAGGAGCCGCGGATCTGCTTTGTTACGTTCCATTCGTCATCCCCTTCGTCGGAAACAGCATCCTGGAGAGCCGTGACGTTGACGAGACTGACTTCATGACTAATGTTCACCTATTTTTCTAATTATTTTTTTCTTTCTCTCTTCTGCTCTGCTGGAGGAACTCTCTCTTCGTTACGATTTGCGGCCGGTTTTCATGCTCATATATGCATATTTTGGTTGTTCCCCATTTTGTAACTTTGCCTCATGTTCTTCGCATTGTACTTAATTTTCCCACGATTAATGAAACAGACTCATGACGTCGGTTGCGTGCCGCATCACTCGTTTTGCCCGTTTCATTTTGCGCCTAAGACCCATTTCGCGCATTTTCCTCGACGTGCGAGTAAAAGCAAAGCCAAAAAAAATACCATAACATTAACTCCACTAAATACTAGAAACTTGGCTATATGGCGACGTGCGCATCGCAACGCAACGGGAAAAGTCAGAGCACGTTATAAACTGGGATGTGTGAAGAAGCAAGCCGTATGACGATACTACAAGGCGACACGAAATAAAGTGTTGCCTCACTCCGCAAATCTAATGGTTCGTATCTTCTTTAATGGGGGGCTTTCCTCTGTTGTCGTACCTCGCGCTTCTAGGGATGGTTGGCCCTCCTCTACCACAGTGACGATCGCATCCGACGCCGGCTCTGCAGGATCGTGGGATGTTCCGTTGGTGGCGGATCCTCCGAGAAGCGGGATATTGAGAATCACTGGTTCGTACGCCTTTTCTTGTACTATGTAACTCGGATTCTTATGAGGGGGAGAAAATATGAGATTCCTGTTGTTGTTGTTGTCGGACGGGAAGCCTACCGAGATAAAATTTCTCATGGTGAAGTCGTCTGTCAGGGAAGAAGACACCTTTTGATCCTGGCCCTTGAGCTGTGCGCGGCGGGATATCATCAGTTCTTCTGCTGAATCCCGAATGGCAAGCGTTTTGACTGTGTATGTAGAGAATTAGGGAAGGGGACAGGACAGTCAACGAATGAAGTTCGCGACTTGCCAGTGATTGATTTGGTCTGACCGATTCGATGAACTCGCTAAATTTGTTTTTTGAGCAGATTGTCAACGAAAGATACAAAGTTCTTAATTACCTTGACGGCCTGTGCTTCAACATCCGCTTTCCAAACCGGTTCGCAAAATATGACCCGAGACGCCGAAGTCAAGTTTCTAGCCCAGGTGTTCAGTTCAAAGGCGCGACACAAGTATAGTTAATGGGCGCGAGAGTACTCACAAACCGCGAGAGCCATGTTTCAATTCCATGAGGAGTACCCTATATTTGTCAGACGTCTCAAACGTGGTGATGTACTGTTGGCGGATATGCACTGGCGAGGAAGTTGTGTACTGGAGGAACATGATACCTGTGAGAGTAAGGGCATCCGCGACATGAGCTAGCGTCAGGGGCATGCTGGAAAATATTAAGAATTTCTCCGTCCGGGAATGTTCCAAAACCTAGGTTGGATAAGCGACGCAGAACTAACGAAGCATTAAGAAAAAACCCGTGCCTCCTTTAGCAAATAGTTGAGCTTGGATGACCTTGAAGTAACCACGCGAGTATGGGCTAATGGACTCCTTGACATCGACAGTGGCCACGTAGGGCCTAAGGATCTGTTGAACACAGTTCCGCTTTTACCACTCTGGGAAGCACCAGGGGATTTGGGGGTCTGCTTTTCTGTCACAAGACGCAATTCATTCTGCATTTCGAGTACTTTGTCTTGGGGTTGACGGGCGGCTTCTTCAACCTTGCGAGTCTCCCGTACGTTCTCCTCGACGACGCGCTTCTTATTAGTTCCTTTGCCTTTCTCTTTCTTGCGAATGGATTGTAGGAAGAGCGCAATGCGGGCCTGGTCTTCCTTCACTTGAGCATAAGCGAGTTCGACGAGTTTGTCTTCGTTTATAAATGGTCGGGCGAGAACAAGGTCACGGAGCTTTACAAGGCGCAGGGGGAACATGGTGAATGATGTTGGAGACGAATCCATGAAAGGTGCGGGAGCTGTCCAAGGAAGCTCACAGCACACTTCCGATACTCGATGTGGGATTCCCGAGACGACAAAGGGTACTTCCGGAGTAAGGCTTGTCTGAGCCTCGCGCCATGACTTGTCATTCGCAGCCAAGGTTCTACGTGACAGATGAGATATGTAACAAGAAAGAATAGTCTCAATAGCTCACATATGTTTCTTAGCTTCCCGGAGCGCAATTATATCTTGCGGAGAAACGCCTCTTTCTTGTGCTTTCTCCACCATCCTATCGCTGGTCTTGAAAAGTTCATCAACGTTGTATTGCTTCTCATCGACGTGCCAGAACATCAACCTTTGATACGTTAGTTGACGGGAAATCCAAGATGGGCCCGGCAGACGTACTGCGACATGTTATCCATCAGTTGTTTCAGAAACGCGGCATTCTAGATGGAGGCAGTCATTGCAGTCGAACGACCATAAGCGAACTTTGAAAACGCACATTCGGATGAAATAGATAGTCCTGGCAAATGTGTTGATAAGTAAAGGTTAAACTGACACAGATGAAATCCCTCACCTGATCCTTGCGCTCCGAGTCGACGGCATTTATCGTGATATCCGCTTGAAGCGCGTTGTATGACCTCGCCGCAAGCGGATCTAAATCCACTAGTACGGTCTCTTGTGTCAATGGGGGTAATGCTACGTCAGCCTCGATGTCTTGAATCCTGAAAAAATAATCACACGACCACTCCAATGAAGCAAGGACAAACCTTACTGATGTCGAATCATGATATAATTCATGACCTGTGTCAGGACTTGGATAGCGCCAGGTTGAGGACCGCCGGAACCGAATAACGAATGCACTACGTGGCTGCTGAACAGCCGACTCTCTGCAGCGAACCTTGGAACTTGTAGAAAAGTTATCATCATTGTTCCGAGCCTTCGAAGATCCTCCCTGTCGTATTTTGTCCAGATCCGAGGAGGAAGCACTTCCGCGTTGGCAATGTGAACACTACTTTGACCACTGGCAGGGGATTCGGAATCCGGAACCAGGTCCCCCCATGCTGGCAAGAAATCATCCTCACTGGCAGATTCGTCGTCCGGGTACTGGAGCTCAGGGCCCACTTCTGAGCTGCGTAGGTTGATTCCAAGTAGGTTTGTAGTAGGTGTGCCGGTGACAAGCCATCTCCTCTCTACACTCAGCCAACTCGCAACTTTGCTGATATTGGTTTTGTCGGTTCCGTGGACATGACCTTCGTCAACCACAAGGCGTTTCCAGCGTATTTGGAATAGAGGAGAGAGCTTGGGCGGAACACATTTACAGTCCGGAATGCGAGTACCTTTGTGACCAGGACACTTGCAAATGTTCCACGTGAACGCTTTTGTGCGATCGAATTTAGACTCCTCTCTGGCAAACGCTATCGTGGATTACAGATTTGTAAACGTAATATCATGATAGTTGAAATCAACTCACTCTCGTGATTTAGAAGCACGATCTAATAACGTAGTGATTAGTAGCGATTAAATCAGACACCGAGTACTGACATCATAATCCGACGCAAGGAGCCTAGCCGCAGGCAATTCTTCTTTCGGATTTACGAGGAGGAAACGAAGGGCATCGTCAGATTCTTCCGGTCCGAGACAATGTTTCAAAATCTCCGATTTCCACTGGGCCAACAAGTTGGGAGGAACCACTATCAAAGTGGCCGAAGTAAGGTACATCGTACGGAAACCACGGTTAGCACTCTTCCTAAGTGAACGTGCCACTGCTACGGGTTCCTGACTTTCTAGGTAGAAGGGGACATTGAGATCTATGAGAGACAGTAGCCCTCGATTTTGCAACCATTCCACGTTTTGGCGAAGGTGGATGCCGTCTGGGGACGTTCGTACATAATGAAGAACGAGTTCCATCAGACGCGGAAACGAATTTTCGTCTTGCGCGGGTGTTCGCGAGCGGCGAGGGGAAAGGCGTTTGCGCGCCGCCTCGAACTGGGAATAAGGAAAATGCCGGAAGGCTAGTGGTGTCATAACTGGCCGAGCATCATTGATGGATTCCTCCGGTTTGGAAAGCTGGTCTATAGTTGCTAATACCAGGGCCAGTATCATGATAGTCTTTCCAGTTCCTGTCGATAAGTCCAAATAATTCCACGCAACGGTGAAAGTCAGTATAATCACATACCGAGTTCCTCGCAGAGCACACCTCCGTGGTGAGCAGCGACCAAGGGACATTCCCGTAGGATTTCCATGGTCGCAGGTTGCAAATAGAAAACCGTCTTGTCCATGCCGGAGACCGGAATATATAAAGGATCGGGTACGTCGGACCCAGACATCTCCTTGAGGAGCATGGCTGACACCGATTCCCTCTGATATGGGTAAAGCCGGCTTCGTAAACCTGCGATTTGACTGAGTGTAATTCTACATATCATGTCATGCAAGTCAGGAGATTCTGACGGATGAAGATTCTGAGTTAATAATGGGGAGGGAAGGTCACTGTAGATCTCTGCCAAGGTACGGTTGTCCTAGTTTGAGTTGCTAAGTATCCGGACGAAAAGTAAAGGATAGGACAACTACCGTCTTGGAGTTCAAAAAGTAACTTGGAGAACTTGGTGAAGGAGCAAGATCATGAGCGTCCCAGAGGCTTCTTTCTTGTATGATTTGAGGCATGACATTCCGCAAACACAGTCTGGCTGGTTTCAGATCGGATGTTTCATCCCGGACTCTAAGCGTTCCCTGGACACCTGGAAGGTCATATGGAACAATGTATACACGAAGTATGAGCGCTGCTCCAGAGTCTCCGACTTTGCATTGGATGATGAGAAACTTGTGCTCGACCAAGAAGTCCAAGTGACGGCATAGTGTTTCATTTTCTTGGTCCGTCAGGTAGGAAAGCAAGGCCTTGCCAGGGAATGTGTGCCAATCGTCGGTGGTGTGAGTATGATCGCATATGTCTGCGAGGTCTGTTTGGGAAATTGGCAGCGACAGTGTCCCTGCCGGGAGAAGATTCTGTACGGCGAAAGGCCTGGCAGCATTATCACTTTCAGTAATCATGATGCCGGTTGCGGATGCACATGATGGACAACAGATAGAGCACCGGCTCCGCGAGGTCATAGCTTTTGGTTCTCGCACAGAGTACAGTGGTCAGCGCTGTCACGGCAGATGGAGCACAAACCACAATAGCGAGTAAAGTGGTGTTAGACGTTCGAGTCACCGTTGTTGGCAAAAAATTGAATGGACAGCGCCGCGGACCGTCCGGACCGAGAATAGAATACTGTTTTGGTGGGCGACTGGTGGGCGTCCATTCGTGTTTTTGGACAAGTCACGGAGTCCAACGAAAAAAGCGTAGGACAACTACCATGGCCCCTTCTTCCCTTCAGCTCTCACCATCAGTGTTGCATTACGCGTGGCGGAGAAACATCCTTGCGGCCAGCTCTCGAAGAACTGTTCTATCGTCAATCCGCTTCCAGTCGACGGATGTATCGCAGGGGGCCAAGAACACGCTACCCTGGTCAGAATACCTCGCTATTCGACGGGGAAAGCGGAAATGGGAAATGGTAAGCTTAATATTTCGGAGCCATGCTCGAGACAATGTTGACTAGGATTCTCTTTCTCTTCCAGGCGTTGACTATACCATGCGTTCTAGCAGGATTAGCTGGCGGTGCCGCGTACTTTGGCTCGATGGAACTGGATGCAACGAAGCCTATCATGGTGCGAGAATTCATGTTCATATAGGTTCTGCTTCGTTAATATCTTCGCAGGGCATTGATCCACTTCTCTTTTTCGGCGGCGCGACCCTGGGTTGCATGGGTATGTACCTATGTACCTCGAGTAGTTACCCTCGCTCACCGACTTTCCCATATCTAGGTGCAGGATACCTCGTTGGCCCTATACTTGGTTCTACCCTTTGGCGTGTGACGCACCGGCGCACCATGGCCCTCATTGAGGAACGAGACCGCGAGTTCCATCGGCACATTGTCAGAAATCGTGTCGACCCTACAGCACAGAGCGCTACGAATCCCGTCCCAGATTTTTATGGTGAGCAAGGACACGATTATGTTTATTATATGTATTAAAGTACACCTCTACAGGAGAGAAAATTGGCTCTCTCCATCAATATAGACAGGTCGGACTAGTTTCATTCCTACCGTGTCTTCCTCAGTTCTGACATTCGTGACACAGTGGCTGAGGGATCAAGCTAGGTATCAACGGAAAGCGCAGTGGCCGGAAGACCAACAATAGACAGTCTACCCCTCATGGCTATTCATTTCTTCATAATATCAACCTACTATCTTTCGAGTTATTAGACGCCATTCTCGTGTGTTTCAAAATCGCTTCTTCTACAGGAGGAGTACTGCTCCCTCAGCCTGCATTGCAAACCGATATGAGCAGTGGAGTGGATTCATCTCCGAGTCTTCACAATCGATACATATAGTAGTTACAAGTGCGGCTACAGAGTCAACGTGGCTCGTACGTAGCAATAAGTATATGTCTGGCTAGCAGGCGAAGGTCAGAAGAACCTTTGCACCAGTGCGAGATATTCTGGACCGAAATAGATAGGGTCCAGGAATGTTATCCTTTTCCAGCCAGTGGTTGGTCCTATCAAGTGGCAACGACACTCACCAGAGGAACGAAATATAAAAAACAAATAAATAATAAAGGAGCGTCGAGGATCAAGGAATACGGTGATTAAGTGGTGTCTGGCACCAGCATCGAGGGTTCAGTACATGACCGTGGATGTCATGGGAGGTTGTCGGTTGCGACAAGCGCCTACTTGCGACGTATATTGTTGAAGATGGAATTCGAGAACCTCACACAGTTCCTGACCACGCGTGGGCGCTCGGACAGACAGAAGCGTGGGACGACACCCTTCTCTGCAGTGTGACGACCGGCACGCTGCACCAAGCACCACTCATCGTTGAACTCTCTGATGAGGCGCAGAGTCTCGCCAGTGCGCAATCCAAGCTCGTCGTCACGGGTCGACTCGAAGGGGGTCGTGACGACCATAAGCCGTGGGAGCGGCTTTGATGAGAGACTCGCTCGGGCTGTGGGTGCAGGGGTGGTATCCGCAATATTTTGAATATATTGAAAAGATGCAGAGCGCGGGCTTGGGCTGGGGACGAGTGGCAAATCGAATGATGTGCGCATGGGGGTAGAGCCCATCCTTCTAGGACTCTTATGCATGGGGGTGGGAGGTGGAATATCAGCGGGTTCTGATTCCTCTGGGGATGAGGGAAGCGGGATGTTGTAGAGGGGTGAGCCCATTATGCGGTAAGCAGGTGGCGGAGTGGGTAACGGCGGCACTGAGGGTCCACTATTTGGCGTCGGAGGAAGCTCATCTTGTACTTTTGGTGAACGCTCGGGGTGAGTAACGGCTATAGGAGGGACAGTGACGCCGGAGCGAAGAGTGACACCTCTGATTTGAGGCTTCCAACAAGTAGAGGGGTCAGATGGTGCTGGGTTCAGCACTGCACTCTTGCGAGGTGACTCGTCATCCGTTGCGTCCGCGAAGGAAACGAAGGCCGGCTTCTCTTTAATCCCATACATATAAGAGAAGCGAGCCCGCGCTGTCCTGGCAGCACGAGCCTTTCTACGCTTGTAGTTACGGATCTGCCAAATGATGGTGGCTGCGAAAAAAGAACACTTTCAGCATGAGAGGGATCAGGGCCTGAGCTAGCAGTGCAGGCGTACGGACCTAAGAGGAAGGCTCCCACAACACCACATATTCCGAACAAAGACTTTGACGACGCCAGGAGCATAGTCTGACTTGGGTCCGAGGACGTTGCAGGCGTGCTTGCGGACGCCACAGGGCCGGACGAGCCCACATCCGACACACCCCGCGCACCATGGCGCATGAAATTGGTGATTCCTGCTGGAATATACATAGGACAGAGGATGCCTGGAGCAAGCCGGTTGGCGAGCCGGGCGCGGAAGAGAAGGAGAAAAAAGAGAGGAAAAGGTTGAGGATCGCAGGAGAGAAGCAAGCATCTCATGATATAGCCAGCGAAACATGGAGACGATCATCATTTAGCATCTGATCCCCATAAAATTTGGGGACAACGATAGCACGCGTAGTACGCACCTGCAGCCGCGGCGATCTCTTGAAATCAGTTCATAACTCGAGATCCGCCATCAAGATGCACCCAGCCCATCAATTTCCCCTCGTCGCCCGCCATCAGATACATCTCGAGATCATCACATCATCGGTGGATATCTGAAGGACAATGTAGGTCAATATGAAAACGACGAATACGACGCACGGATGGTACACGTTGGTCTTTGTACGACCAGAGCGCAGTTCGCAGTTCCGTAACGCGGACCCGAGGTGTTCCGAAATACAATACAGACCATATTTAGCACAACTGCTGCAGAGACACTCGTAGTAAAGTTGGAAGCGGGTTTGTATTGTAGGTGGACACCGTACACTTCAGGTAGAGGTATTCTGAGCAGTTATTTTGACTCGGACTGGGACAATTGATAATTCGATCGCACGCGTCGCATTTCTGCGTTGCGTCCAGTCTAAATTACAGTAATGTGGGCATTATCCGATCCACAATTCAGCGACTCGGCTATTTTGCGAGATCTGATTGGTCAGAATTTTGCAAACTGTGAATTGGAAAACGCCGCAGCGTCTATTTTTACAGTAATCCCGAGATCCTTTCGACGTTCGTAGGAGCAAAGCGACCGTCTGCGGCGGCGCCAAGAACTCAAAGGCGACGCATCGGCTTCGCTTGGTACATTTTTCGACACAGCTACACGCAGCTGGAAGTGAAGCGATATGTGAACTTTTACTCAACGCCAGAAATTCAGCCACTCAGTGGAAAGGCAGTGATTATGTATTATTTTGTTCTAAAAGATCAGGTATGTCTATGAGTAAGGAAGAAACGGCACGATGAAGCGAGCGTGCACCCTCTTCGGGGATGTAACACTCAATCGCTTTGCGTGAAGTACGCTCCACGACGTTGGGGGGGACCAAATAGGTCTGTTCTCCGCCGAGTGAATAGAAAATCTCCGTTGCTATTGCCATCAGCTCGGCCTCAGTAAAAGGGACGAAAGGCAGTATCGTCGTAACACGTGAGCTCAGCGAAGCCTACAATTAGGGGTCAATGACGACGCGAATCACAGGCATCAGTAGTGTTACGTACCCCAAGGTTGTGTGATATCCCGGGACGCAAAAGCTGGGCCAACTCCAGATATTCTTCGCGTGTTATATTTTTTCCTGGCGATGGTCCGTAGCATTCAAATACGAGATCGTGACCAATATTCGACGTGCCAAGCCAAATTACTTGGCGGACATCTATTTGACGATGTTCTGCCGGAAGCGAGCAACGTCCTGAAACCGCCTACGTTAGGAAAGGAGCTGTTCAAACTAGCGACGGCTCTTACCGAGCTCCCAGGGCATTAAGAGTGAGTACAATACTTTAGGTTCCTCTACCTTCTCTATCTCCTGCAAATCCATCAATGAGTCAGTTTCTTTAGGTTTCTTTGAACAAGCTGCGGAGCGCTGGCTTCTTACATCCAAGACCACCACGCATCGTTTGCCTTCATTTTCTACCAGGAACTGAGAAAGTGTGCTCGTGGATAACTCCTGTACAAACACTGGGTCTTGCATGATGACTTAATCGAATAAAACCATACCTCGTAGGGACTCATTGAACATGAATCCCACAGGTCGTGCGTGGATCGTAAGGTCGTTACATTCACGGTATGCGTCGGTACATTGAGAAGAGAGCCCACTTGACGACGAGTTCGGCTCGCACAAAAGATAAATATGAATAGATCAGAAGGCAGACGTACCTCTTCGCGCTAGGAAGCTCTTTCCGTGTCCGCTGGGCCCTGTTAAGGCGGTTTCCTTATCTGACTGCTCCCGTCTAAGATTGATGCGGATACACCTACCACAAAGTAATATGACGAGGGGGGCGGTTGAATGTGTCTTAGAATGTTGATTAAGTACGGTGAACAGGTGCTCAAAGACATGATCTTGTCCAATAATTTCATAGCGAACCCGACCCAAGGGGCGAAAGAGCGACTGTTGGAGGAGTTTCGATATGCGACGCGTTTGCGGTGCTTCGGCCCTAGAGACGTAGTATCTTCCCCCATAATACATATGAGCATCACGCAATAACTAGCGCACGGACAGGGACATACCGCGTTGCTGGATCCATTACTTCGAGAGTCGTGGTTGGCGGTGGTGAGAGAAGCATAAGGTCGTCACTTGCTGAAGTATTTCTAAGGGGAGGGTTAAGCATGGGATTGCGGAGCGCCGTTGAGTCTGCCCCATGTGCGAGCAGCGCTTTCACAATGTCTAGTTTGTGGGCCAAACGCTCGTTCGTAAGTGCAAAAGCAAGAGCGGACTGCGGACCCATAGATTCATTTGGATCCGCATGACCATGCTCGAGCACATGATGGACGGACTTTGCGTCATCACTGGCGATAGCAAACATCAGACTGTGCTCTTGCATGGCCGTTGACGCGGGGGCAAGAGAAAGTAGGGATGACTTTCGTTGTGGAGCAGGAGTCGAAGTGGGAAGAGGTGTTGGCCCTCGGGTTAAGGTACGAAGAAGGTACCCGTTCTCAGAAATATTGTCGGCGATGTCCGTCCCTTCTGGAGGATGGCTCGTTGACTGTCTATAGTAGAGGTTAGATTGAGGGTTGGTGTGGAATGAATTATGCCAGTTTTCTATGTGATGTAATTGAGCCAATTGCAAGGTATCATGTGTGGGTGAGTTCGAGACGTGATGTTCAGAGTAGAGAGAACCGCGGACTTGGCTGCGCTGTGAAAGGCGCGGGGAATGTGGGGGAGAAGATGCAACCTAATACTACGTTAGACAACAGATCCGTAAATTGACGGCATGCTCACAGAGTGATGTCGAGTGTGCGATCGATCGGAAAGAATATTTGTAGCAGAGGTAAAAGATTCTTCATGCAAGTTGGGATGGATTGTGGGACCTGTCTGGGAAGGGCGAGACTAGTGCATCGTTAGCATGTGACGGGAGAGCTAGAAAGGCCATGACAAACGTACAAGGTGGAGAGGCCGAGCCCAGCTTGGCCTTGACCGTGATGGCTCGGAGGAGAAACTGAGAGCACTGAGAGGCGTCTCAAAACGATCAATGAATGGGAAAGGAGTTGATGGATTCAGGTCACTTGGACGCCTCCGGGTCCTTGGGGCAACTGCAGGAGTGTGACCTCTGTTGACCTTCCCGCAAACGTCAACTTACAAGTCCGTTGAGTTGGAAAACAAAGAACACACCACCATGGAGTGACGGAAGCCGAAAGGGACCCTCCTTGACGAGGATACGCGACTCCATTTACTCCTGCTAGGCTCCACTTCCGAACGGTCATTCAGAGTAGACGTTACTTTCCCCGGGGGTGCAGAACTTGGCGCAGACTAAGGCGATATATTGTCAGTACGGTGTCGTGAGGGTTTCCGGGTGGATGTGGATGGTGAACGAGTACAATGCCCGATAAGAGGAGAGAGACCGGGCTTACATGAACAAACGGCACGTAAGGATTAGCCTGGCTTGAGCTAGAAGATAAAGGTGTCTTCAGAAGTGGACTAGAGGTGCGGCTGTTATTTTCAGATACCGAAACTGGCGCGACTTGCAAGTCCCACTGACGCGACCATGGAAGTACATCAACGGCTGAGTGGGGACGTTCCGGTATATCAACAAGCGCGGACGTAGAGCAACTCGCTGAGGCGGCCCTCGTTGACAGGGTTGAGGGGGACGGGCGAGATGCCCACGACATACGCTTCGCCGCTGCTTCCTCTGGTGACATTACCAGGCACTGATACAGAGCATCGTAGTCAGGCTCTCCAACTTCTTCAGTCGGTTTTAGAGAGATTGGTGATGAAAGAGGTCCTGTAGCATGAGGGGAAGACATCTTAGCGTCCATTGTGATTGGGAATAAAGGTGAGGTATCAGTAGCATGGCTGGACTGTGCTGAGAGCTGCTCTAAAGTTGGAGGGGTTTCAACTGTTCCTACGGCTGCGGGTGAAGCACCTTCCTGATTGCTTGAAGAATCTTTGTGAGGGATATCATCGGTAGCGAGCTGAGGGTCAACGACGTTCTCAGAAGATGTCAAGGGGGCAGGATGCTTCAAGACGGGAATCTCGGAAGGAGGTGCCGGAAAGAGAAGGGTTTCTGCGAGTGACGCAATCGACAGAGCCATAGGTGGATCTGATTCACCGAATACCTGGTTCGCATCTTCCGTCTCTCCCTGTCCAGGTGGAGTAGAATGAGGTGAAGGCTGTGACGACTCCGTAGTATACATCATCCTGATGCTTTCCAGAGAAGTACTGGAGGAGATTGTATCTTGATGGGCGGTTGTGGAGACAGGCGGAGAAACAAGGTCAATGGAATCATCACGTGGGGCAGGAGAGCTAGTTTGGCGCGTAGGGTGAGAGTACCGCATTGGCAACACACGAGACAAGGGAGACCCAAAGGGGGATGACAGCAAATCCAGCGTCGAGCTTGGTTGGTTCAACTGGGGAGGAGAAAGGGAAAATGGTGTTGGGCCAACCCAAGATTCGGCATAGCCCGAGTCAATGGAGTCCTCCCGGGAGAGTGTCGCATCCAATGCTACATGAGGAAGTTGAAAAGGAGAATCTGGGCCAATCTGCACTGGAGATAGAAGGCCGGGAGGGGAGATTGGATTACTTGGCGGATCCTCGGACACGTCAGTGTCGACAGCGAAGGAAGTTGCATTTGCGATGTCCTCCTGACTGGCTTGCACAGGCTCATTGTCCGACTTTCCATTGGGGACGAGACCGGGAGATTTCATGGTATCATGGGGAAGGGGGGAAGCGTCAGACGCGTCGGATGACGGAACGTGTCCCTCATGGACGGGGAACTCTGCATTCGCCGGAGAAACGGGTCCAATGATACCTTGGAGAGCAGAAAGAAGGCTGGTCATGCGAGGTGTACGTGCGGAAGAGGGTGATGAGGCGGATGAATGAACTGCAACAACGGGAGGAGACTTCACAATTGAACCCATTGAAGACCTGGGGTTCTTTGAGGACTCGGCATCGGGTGAGCTAGTGAGCTCCAAGTCTTGATCGACCGAGCTCTTGATTTTGACATCGTGTAAAAAACCACAGGACTCGGAAAAAACGCAACGTCCTTGGGAATAAAATGGACATGGACGAGCTGTCGGAGCACGGGATATCAAGGTCAAAGGAATGGATTTGCTAGAGTGCACGCGACTCACTTCTTTTCTTCCATGGCGGGTCAGGAATATTCATTGAGGTCGCATCAACGCCAACGCGTGCGGGCAGATGTCTAGACAGTAATTTTGGAGGATTGCATGCCGTCGCCAAAGGCCATTGGCGGGATTACCGAACTCCACACGGTTTTTACGGTTTTTCAATAGGGTTTACGTTATTGTTGTAACCGGCATGGCCAGCAAACTTCCGACCAGACTTGCCCGTCTCACTCTCTACTCAGGGTCAAATTGTTCGCTTTGCGACGTATATACACCCGCTTTATCTGCATTCCATTGAGTTCTTATCATATCACAGGTTGCTAAGGCTGAGCTCACAAAAATCAGGCAAACGGTGAGCACCGCATCCCCTTCTTTGGGTGTGGCGGTTCACTGACTCAGACCGTGACGTACATTTGGACCTTGGTCTGTAGCGCAATTTCGAACTTGAAGTCGTCAACATCCACGATCCAGGACAGGAACACTGGAGGAAGAAGTATGTCCATTGGATCCCGGCTCTGCACATCGACGGCAAAGAAGTCGCGAAGGGTCGCTGGGACGGACAGACTGTAACCCAAGCCCTGAACGCATGGCAGAAGACCCCGGATGGGACTCCGGAGGACAGTTCCAAGAGGCAGTCATAACCGAATTCCCAATTTTTAGTGATGATCATGGCGATCTTAACGACCATCTCTACTCGACTTCTCCCCCCATCTATAAGCGATGCAGCCCTGACGTTCTCGGCGCCGTAATCGAGGGTGGATCGTCATTAGATGAAGCTGTCAGACGCTGCTTCAATTGTGGCTCTACAGATCACGTCGTTTCTTCCTGTCCCACTCCCCATAATGCCGAACTTGTTGCACTTTCGCGTCAAATGTACAACTTTTTCAAACCATCCCGCGTAATAGAACCAATGACGCTTTCCGCTGCTGCAGAATTCAAACATCAGCGATACGAATGGATCGACAGCTTCGAACCTGGTCGTATCCAGAATCCCTTGTTACGCGAAGCCCTCGGTCTTCATGACGACGATGTGTGTTCTAATTTACCCTGGCTTAAGAATATGGCTGTTTGGGGTTATCCAAAGGGATGGTTTAGTGAGCAAGATCCTCGGGAGCAAGTCCTCCAGCGGATTGAGAGCCTTTTTGTGGAGAACGTTGATCCAGGGGAGTTCGATCACACCTTATCTATCTTCGGTGACGGCGCGGTCGAGATACTTGACATCAGTGCTTGGCCCGTTTGCAAGCCTTTCCATTGTCAGGATGTTGAGGAAGTACACGAAGAGCAAGTTGAACATGGGTGCAGCCGCCGCAGGGCTACATACCCACCAACTTATTTCTCTAGCGACCTTCTTCCCGTGTACAATGGCACGCGCCTTCCCCCCATCCAGCCCGCGACGTCTTCCACCTTCACGAGTGAACGCCACCTGCTGTGGGAGCGCATACTATATGATGCTGATAGTACTCAATCGCAAACGCTTAGTTCTCAAGGTATCGGGAAGGTCCTCCAACACAACTCTTTATCCCCGCCTCTTCCCACCGCGCCGCCCCCACCCTTACCACCTGCCGCTCCAGCCGCCAGCTCGGAAGTAGATGACCTTCCCGCAAGGGCTCACCAAGCCGACACGCCGAGGGACGGAAAGTCCGACTCTGATATGGAAATGTCTGACTCCGACTCCTGAAACAACGCGAAGCCGATATCTTCATCATCCATGTAGACGCCTTCCTATCTTTCTCGAGTTCCGCAATTGTGCCTCTCAACCGAGAGTTTCGAATCAGGAGAATCCACCCTTCCCACCCTTCATCCACGCATGTTCTGCTCTAATCACCACTCTCACGACACATCGATCTTCGGGACCTCATTAATGCCGTGCTTGCGGTATCAGAAGTCGGCGAGCCAGCAACGTTTAATGCGAAGTCATTAGACCGAACAGAAGGGCATATGGGATTTATCTCTATTATTAGGTTGTTGGGTTGGCATACTGTATGCATGCTTCGAAGTCTGAATGAACTCGTCCGTCACGGTATGCGGCACACGCTGGTGGGCGCCTTCCTCATATGACTTGACAACCCAGCGAGTGCCAATCCATTAGAAGCTGTATCATAATACCATTACAATACACGATTTTATAGTACATCCGTGGTCGAACACAGCATTTAGCGTTCCAATCGCTCAGCGACTAGGGATATTACGGTAAGTTAGCGATACAGGTCGACACCAGCCACTACGCGGGCATTGTTCGTGAATCAGCAGAGTACAGGTGGTGGGGGATGAATAGCAATTTCGGTACGCCAGAGTTGATTTCAGGGCGCGACGCACTAAATTGCAGTGGGTCTAGAGCGGAACGTAGGTTTTTGGGGGCCCGAGCTCGGTAGTCTTGGGCTCGACGACGCTGTAGAAGCTGCTACCAAGACTTGAAGGGCGAGGCACATGTTGTGGGGCAGCTTGAGTTGGCACGGTGGTTATGAATCCTGCAGGGCAGAGATTGGGGTCATATCCTTCGATTCGAACATTGCCGGCACGTACCCTTCAGACCCGCTTGCTTCTCGGCTTGGTCGCCAAAGCCAAAGCCGCTTGACCTGTCATCGTGATCAGAGGTATCAGCTGGTTTTCCACCAAAGAGGGATGGACGGAACTTGGGAGTGGCGAGATCTCCAGTGTGCATCGGGAGAGTACCGTCATTGCCGCCTTTCCAAGCGCGAATGCTGCGCTTGGACTTTGCGTGTTCTCGGAAGATGAGGCCGAGGGTTATGTTCAAGCATCCCACGGAAAAGAGGAAAAATGCAGCGACGAGCGTGAATTTGTCAACGTGGTGGGAAAGGACCGTTGCCCCGATGCTAAACGGGCCAATCCGCATTCGAGCTCAGTTCCGACGAGCACTGCAACAAGGAGGAAAGAGACTACTTACAGTGCCTGGAAAATCCCGAGTGGGCCGAGCCCAAATTGAGAACCGAGGACCGGGAAAAAGCGGTCGAAGAAGGCTATCGGCCACGAGATCTCGGAAAAGAGGAGAAAGACGAGTTGGAAGATGATGAAAAGACGGTTGACCACTGCCCAGAAGGCACCTGCAGGCTGATTGGGAACTGTGCTGCCCCTGAAAAATACACCAACCGGGTCAGCATAACCATACACCAAGTTAACAAAGGGAACAGGCGAACCCTATGTAGCCGCAAGTTCGATCGCTCGAATGTGCGTCATGCTGTGACCTGTTTACTGCCCGAACATCTGACACCAATGTGACGATGCTACTCGAGAATGCGAGCAATAATGCGATGATGCTCAGTACTCGAACAGCCGTGAGACCATAAAAGACATCTAGGGATGACGATGAATCAGCGTAGTACAGTGAGCATCAAGCGACACGCACAAGGGGAAGGCATTCTTCCGACGGATGTAAAAAAAAAGGGAATGAGGTACGACGGTCTTAAGATTAAGATATAGATATACAGCGTCCAGCACCGTATGAGAGCTCAAGCTAGCACGCGGGGACCGAGAAAAAAAAAGAAAAAAGGATCGATATGCGTGTGGAAAGGATAAAAGATGGAGTACCAGCCACAGAAAGAGAGGTGTGTTTTAAAAGCCCCTGCCCTGAAAAAAACTTTTATTGTTCTCAGGCGGAGGTGGATTTATGCCGGAGGATTGCCGTAAGCGGATGTACTTGACTTGGCCCAAGCATGGGCCCCATTGTTCTACGCGCGCACAGCCGGTCAAACTCCTTTCGTGTATGAAGGCGATTGTTCATCGAACCGCGCGGAGTCAACGCCCATCAGAGAAGCGAGCACAGGCTCGCCATAGTACAAAAGGCAAGGGCCTCTTGCTGTTATAATGAACTAATGCTTTGTTATTGGGCATCTCGTCACGCGCGTCATGGTACTGTAGCTCAATGCCGCCCTTGTATTGGGATATCCTTTGGTCCTAGAAAAAGAAAGAGAAAAAGGGGGATGTTGCATAAATAACGATGACCTCTTGTGATGTAAAGTATGGTAAGGGAAAAAATGCCAATGAGAATAGGACATAAACATCGTCAAGACACGTGCAAGCAGAATAAGGGCGAGAACGTTAAGGCGGCATGTGAAACCCCAAATAAAAATGTCTGACCGTGAAATACGACTTCCTCCTTGTCGTTGCTAGCGCGAATCGTGCAAGCTCTTTTGCGTCCAGGCGGCTGTATGGTGTAAGATGATAGGATATAAGATGCTGCTTCATAAGACTGGAATCTGTTGTCGGTTTCCCTATGCCACGTATGCGGGTGGTGCTTCCGCTGGTTCCTCAGTAATCGGGTCAGGCTCAACAGGCGCTGAGACAGACGCTTTGGGGTCATGGCCCTGAAATTGACCATCGTTCAAAAGGATGATTCCACTCGACGATGAGCCACCCCGAGCATGGGTTTTCTGCGGCCATGCCGATTGCTGTTCAGGCTCATATCCCATAGGTGTGGAGCTGGAACCCGGCACAGCCCCGGAAGAGGGACCTGGCAGTGTTGGCATCGGTGATGGAGGGGAATTGATAACATGAAGCGGCCGCCGATTGGGGGAGGTAGGCCCGACGCTCGAGCTGGCGCTAACGCTACCACCGGAATGACTGTAATGATCTCGGGGTACTGCGCCGGGTGCTGCGCCCGGAGGCAATCGGTGCGAAGTTTGTGAAGCCCCTCGCTCACTGTTCTGAGCACCGTACACAGTGGCAAGAGGACCAGAAGCTGATGCCATGGGCATCAATCCTACTCCGGATGTACCGATCAAGGCAGCGGATGAATCAGGCCGCCCATCATGGGTCTGGGTAGATAACGTCCCAGGGGCACCTATCAGCGTTGAGCGCCGGTCATGCTCGTATGGCCTGGTCTCCTTGGTCAAATCCAGCCGCCGCCTGCCTTGATCCCGGTCTCGGGTCACAGGGTAAGGGAAAACGACGTCATCCTCCTCCTTAACTGCACTGGACTTGCGGCATTTTTTCCTAGAAAGTATATAAGTAAGCAACCTCTTCCAGGAGCGAGTGATACAAACGCACCAAATATACCAAGTTAAGGCGACGACACCTATGAGGAAGATGAAACCCCCCGCGGCACCACCTGCAATGGGAGCGATATTACTTGACGACTTGGAAGTCTGACTTGGCAAAGCAGGGGTCGAAGTTAGCGTTGCAGCTGGGGGGGTAGAAGTTGACGTGATCGTGAACACGGTGGTTGCACCATTGTTGAGTGTTGAGGTTTGTAGCGCAGTTACCGGGAAAGGTAAGGGGGTAGTCGTTATCGTGATAGTGGTTGGGGTTGGTTGTGGTGATGAGGACTCGGTAATGGTGCTTGTAGGGGTAGACGTACTAGACGAGCTTAAACAACTAGCGTAGAGCGTCGAAGTCGGATTAACAAAAGTAAGGAGGCTAGTTATGATTACGGGCAGCGTTACGGTTGAGACACTACCTGTAGATGCATCAGTACCACAAATCTTTGAAAAAGCAACACGGGAATGCAGGGGCAAAGACTGGGAAAAGTCCGAGGAGCCCCAGAGTGGATACGGAATTACTCGACCACTCACCATCTGGTTGAGTCTGCGGGGTAAGAGTGGAGGTGGTGATGATTGTTGTCGAGGTCACAGTCCGAAACAGGGTTAGAGTAGGACTCGAATTGCAAGCCATGGGATTGTAAACCGGGGAGGAAGTGGTCAGGAGGCGGGCGTCAGAGGTCGTGCCGATCGGTGGAGGGGGGGGAAACCAAGAAGCAAATTGAAGAAGAGGAAATAAAGTAAGAAAGAAGGTGGATGGGGCAAGAAGAGAGAAAGGGCGTGGCAGTGTCCATGTTGCCCCTTGTTAATTGGGATGGTGCGGTGAAGACGCTCAGGGGGACGGGACGGGCCTGGCCAAGTCATCGTCCAATCAGAGAGCCAGACAGTATCTCGGCGCAGCGCCCATCCAGATGGATGATGTGAGTGAATGACACTAGCACAGGCGCATTGACGTCGTGTTAAACTCAGACAACGTGAATAATTATGGGTTGAGCGCAAAAGAAGGATTATATTGGGATCAATACTGCCTGGGCGTAGAAATTCGACCATCCTTGAGCTTCAAATTTACCAGTGCTGGTCACGGACGTACCGGTATCATCTCTACGGGGAGTCTCCTTATAAGGGGATCCCGAACATAGGGTCTATTTTTTGGAAATTCCCCTCGGTTGGTCCTCCGATGTTGATGGCACCCCTTCGCGCTCCGGCGGCCGGGATTGAATAGCTTCCCGCTCTCCTTCAACTACGGTGGCCTCACTAGCAATGCCCGTAATCTCATCGTCGTCTGACTGCTTTGCCTTTGAAGTAACTCGCTTCCACAACGACTTACCCTTGTCGGCAATAAATCGCGCGAAAGTTTCGAGAGGATCTTCTTCCTCTTCATCGGAGATACTGACCATCGGGCGGTCATCGAGGTCTGACCATACACGAGAGTGTTGTTGACGGTTTTGAATTTGCATTTGTCTCCTCTGCTGGAGCATCTGCGACCGCGCGGCCATGCCAAGTGGACGGGTTGATCTGCGGTCTCTTGGGTTTATCTCGGGAAGAGGCGCAAATTGGACGTTGACTGTTGAAGGCACGATGGGAAGGGATGCTGAAGATCGGAGAGAACGCTCTTCTGAGGGATGCAGACAATCCTCGAATAAAGAGGGAATTGAGGGAGTTGAAGCACCAGGGGATGGTACTTGACCGACATCGAGAGAATCATCGGATTTGGGAATTGAAGGAAGGGGTCGAACAGCGTTGGACATGTGGTGAGATAGAGTACTACGCAGTGGAATTAAAAAAATATACGGCATTGGCTGTCCCTCATCGTAACACCGCCCCAGCTGAGCCCGGAAGGCAGCGGCGTCGCTATTTCATTTGACGCCCTCGATATTGCGATCGCCGAGCCACTCCCACTTATTTAACTCGATTGTTGCCATGTCAATTTCTCGCTCAGAATCACAATACGGCCGTCGACGTTCCAATACTGCTCAGTCCGCATTCAAAAATAATCTACCTCCACCACCACCACTCGAACTCGGGGCGTCTCGAATCCTGACCGCCTGGGTCCATGGCGCAGGAGATTCTAGCAATGTCATACTCAACCACTCTCACCTTCCTGGTGTCGCAACAGGCGATCTGCTTCGTGTGACTACCTCTCAGCTTCATGATAAGTCAGGTTTCCTCTTCCTGGCACTTCATGAAGACCCCTCCATGCGCCCCCAACTGCAGGTACGTGTCATTGTCATTTGGCCTTTCACTTGCTGACGAAAGCACAACACCATGTCAGATTTCACTCCCAAAGTCGGTCGCCGACGCTTTCAACATACGAAATAATACGGAGGTCACCGTGACCAAAGTAATGTCCACCTCGTACATCGACATCCCCACGACCCGTTCACGGCTCGGTGCAGGTTGACAAGACCGAATGTCAAGCCGGTCACATTGAGCTTATTTTCCAGGATCAGTATCTGGGAAGGAATGACATGTGGAGGCAAAGCGAACAGCTTACCGGACATTGCGTTCACCTTGGCCAGGAGATCGTCTTTCTCGGTTCGATTGTGGCCAAAGTAGAATCGATTTACGTCGGAGGGCAGAAAGTGCGTTCAATCATCTGTTATCTGTTGACTTCCTCAAATATTCCCTCTAAGGTGTCCAGTGCACTCGTGACGGCCACCACAAAGGCCGTCTATCGTTCTTTGTCGGCGAAGGTTATGATCTTCATTCAGGTCTGTCGTGAGCTCTGGGAGTTTGCCGGGGATGGTGAACGTTTCAATGAGAAAATTGTCCACTCTTTTCTCCCTGAACTCTTCACTAGATGGAAAGAGGCAGGCACAAACCATACCGTAACCATCGTGCTCATATCCCGCGTGTTCTACGATCGCACTGAGGTCGACTACGCGGAGGGTCCCTTGCTTCAAGACGAGGATGGCAGGTGGCACAAGGACTTTTACAAGGTCATTACGGACTTGGAGGTCCTATACGATTGGCAGTCTACTCTGGTCAGTCTCAAAGACTCGTTCTGGGCCTTTCAACGAGACATTCTTTTGGCACATCACTATCATCGAACTTCTTCTGCTGGAACGCCGGGGGAAGTGCGCCTTGTAGGACAACTCTCATTTGCCCACGACGGCCCACTTTTAGAAGCATTGAATATGGCCCTAAACCCCACTGAGACCCACTATATCGACCGCTCCCTCTCTTTGACGGGGACCTCTACCATTATTATTACCCCTGGCACGGGGTATTATCGCGTATCGAAACGGTTATTGCGACTTACCACAACTCGTATGCTAGACCAAGGATTCGGAATTGACCTCGTGTCTTTAGCAAAGCCACCATTACACCGCAGTCCCGTCTTTTGTTTCCGTGGCATTGAGCCGGAGCTCTTCAGGGTCGATAAACTGGGTCGATATGGCTCTCGGGCATTGGATCCTCTTTGGGGTGGCGACGATGGCCCTGCGGACTGTGTTGGTCGTGAAAAGCGAACCTTCTGGTGGGAGCCATTCTGGGTTGGCATAAGCTTTTGGGACAAGCAGATGGATCTGCCCTTGCGAGAGGATAGGTACAAATCTTTGTTACTCTCCAGGAGAATTAATCCTCTAACGAGAGCGTCGCAGATTCGTCGCACGTGCGAAGATGCATGAGATTCAAATGCTTGGCCTACTAGACCACGATGTATTGTCCAGCATTGAAGTTCCCTATCTTCCTGAACAGTATGCATCTCTTCTGGACCCTGCACATGAGGGCAATTTCGAGGCGTTCGTGGCTGCCAAGCGTGAGGCAGACAAATTTGACATGGAAATTTTCGAGTTCAAGGGTCTCGATGTACAGGCTTCCGGTGGCAACCGCACCTCAAGCGTATCTATCACGGGTGTAACTCCGACACCACCATCCCTTAGAATCGTGGATAAGCGTTCTGCGGCTCAACATCGCACTTCTCAGCCTCCTAGCAAGATCCATCGAATAGACGAGACACCGTATCCTTCCGAAGGGGAGTCTTTGCCAGTCCCCGGGGTCGAGAAGAAGCTTCTGGTGGCCTCATTATCTGGCACTACAACAGGCGATTTGAGTACATCCCCTTCTCAAGCGTCTATTCTCTCTACCCGCTCCGATGCCTCGACGTCGTCCGCCCAAGGTAATCGAAGCCCTCAGAGTGGCTCTGCCTCCCTACTGCGCTCGAAGTTTGCTCCTTCATGGCTATTCAATCCCTTCCGCAGTGGACCTAGTCAGGCTGAGACATCCCCCATCTCAGCGTCGGGCGAGTCGACGCCCATTCGAAGTGTTCACAGACAAAGTAAAGCTTTGTTGTCCACTCCAACTGATAAGAAATCGCCAGCACCTCCACCCCCACCCCAGCCTCACCCAAGGACCCCACTCTCTATGGCATCGGATATATCATCGTCACCTCGTCCAATGCCTATCAAAGGCGTCACAAGCTCGAGGCGTTCCAGGGCCTTCGAAGATGGAGGATCCTTAGTGCATGGTTCCCTTACCAAACATACCCAATCGCCAGTGAACACTCCTCCACGCGATGACACTCTGTTTGAGAAAAGGCGTAACATCGTACTCGGGAGCAGCACCTACCTTCTCGCCTCGTCATCACCGTCCGTTCGACCAACCCCTTCTGGTCCACAGACCCCCGTCTCATATACAGATTTGTCTCTCGCCCGACGGTGGCAGCATATGTTCCCTCAGCCAATTTTCAAGCACGACATCAAATGGAAGTCTATGGTTACCCCAGGTTGTCTCCCCCTAACGACAGAGGAATTTCCGAGCACAACCGAGCTTGAGACGTCATACGACGTTTTCTCCTATGACTTCGTTGTAGATCCTCCCGAGACGCGTTCGTTCCTTGTACGCCCGCCAACTGTGCAATCCCAAAACCCGGATGAAGTCCGCCGGTCATGGGCGCTCGTCGTCATGCGGGGTATGATTGCTCTGCGGCTTGCGCAGGGATTCCAGATCGTACTGCGGCCCGCCAACTCGCTCGACTACGACCCAGAGCCAGAGCCGCGCGCATTGCGGCGGACCAAGTCGTACGTATCCGACGAGGACGCAACTCCACGGCCGATTGGTGCCGCAGAGGCGTTGCGCGCGCAGGCTGACCCTGTCTACCTGAGTATGAGCAATGAAATACATCGCATTTCGTATACGGGCGAGGCGATCCAAGTGCGAAGATACGTGCGACGTATGCCGCCGACGCCACCATTGCACTACAAATGTCTGATCTGGCCGAAGCTCGGTGCAGGGTACACGGAGTTGAGCTTGTCCTTTGCGTACCACGGCTTGGAGAACTATGGCTGGAACAGGTGAGTCTCCATGGTCTGGATCCTATTCCCGTGTATGGAACATCTTCTGATGCGATGATACTAGGTTGGATATGTTAGTTGCTGGATATGAGCAACAATTCAACGAATCTTTACGGTATTGGCGCACACGATTCGTCGTTATCCCAACCCTGGAGCCTCCGACATATAGTGGCAGCATCGGGGGTGGTGGAGGGGGTGACCGGCTTAACGAAGAGGAAATCCGCATTCTCGGAATTGAGAAACTCACGGAGATGTTCTCTCGCGTGCGCTGGCAGCCACCTGACGAACGCGCAGCTGGACCTGCGCCATCTGTGCGCCTGCTTGTGACAGACGTGGGACCAGCTGCGATGGTGCTCGACGACAATCTCATGGCACGCCTTGATGAGATACACGCAGCAGGGCCACTCCGGAAGAAAATGAAGAGCGAGCGTGATATCGCTGACATGAGCTTGGCGGCAATCGCAAAGGCCATGCGCGAGGAGGACGGTGTGGTGATCAAAGAGCACCGGTGGCAGCGCGAAAAGTACCCGGACTCGTTTCTAGGGTTTGAGTTCGTCAACTGGCTCGTTCGAGAGTTCCGGGACGTGTCAACTCGCGACCAGGCTACGGAGTGGGGCCTCAGGTTGCAAGAGCAGGGTCTGTTTGAGCATAGCATGGGCCGCATTGGGTTCTTTGATGGGTAAGTGTCATTCTTACTACCTCATCCACGCATGAACCCTCTTCCTTGTCGGATTTTTGTAAACGCAAAACGCTCATCACGTTTATCCGAATAGGCATTACTTCTATAAGCTCAAGGGAGAGTACGCGGTTGTTTCCACGCCCAAGGGAGGCTGGTTCCGTTCCAAACCGTCCTCGTCACAATCTCAGGTGACAGAAGAGGTGCCGCGATCGGGCCACTATCCATCCAGTCTCCCAAAGGTCAGCGTCAAGAAGCCGAAGAAGCAGATCATATTAAGTCAAAGTATGGTCATCGATATGGACCCCAACAAGGTACGTCGTCATTAAAACCCCTCCATCGATTCGGGACTACGTCTTTCTTACGAGCGTCCACAGAAAAGCGACCGGGCAGAAACTGTGATACTGCATCACGACCTAATCCACAACCCAGCAACTATCTTCCATTTCGAGCTGCATTGGATAGGTACCGCGGCGCGGTGCATCGAGGACATGCTGCGGGTGTGGACACGTACAATCGAGCGTTATGGACTGACGCTAGTCGAGGCGTACGTGACGCAGATCAGCGACATCGCGGATCGCAATCCGTTCCAGTCGTGCTTCCCGGTACGACTGGCAGTGCAGCCCCCAGTCGTACTGGACATCGAGGGACGCGTGCCTGAACACCGACAAGGCGAAGCAGCGCGGTACTTTGAGTACGCGCTTCTACGCCGGTTCGGATTCGTGCTCGACATCGAGGCGACGAATTCGTACCCTGCACACGTCGACGCCGTGTACTCGTATCGACGTGCTCCATTCAGGTACTCCCAGTTGGTGCACCGCTCAGGGGTGGCGTTCGTACAGGTACTCGGAGGCACGCAGGGATTCCTCTTTCTCACGAACCGATTGATGGCTTCCGGTCGAGTGGGAGCTAGTCCTGTTGGCTTTGGAAAGGCACAACGTCCAGCGATGGATGCGGAAGAGCTGCGTGTCAAACTGCAGGCGTTTTGCGCAGACAAGGAATTGCTATTAAAGTTCTACGATGAAGAACTAGCGTTGCTGATGCAGGTGCCTGACGAGCCACCGTTACTTTCCATATAAAACGAATTCGGGTCGGAAGATGTGTGTCCCGTGTTGTTGTTTTTTCTGGATTTTCGGGATCACAGGTCACCCGATGCTATTCGGCTGACTGTTTTAATGTTTTGCATGAATATGAGACAAGTTTCGCCAACCCTGACAGGCGCATCGATGGTCCGCCACGAGACTACTACGAGACATCATGTGCGCTAACAATCATATCTCGGCCATTTGGCCTCACACTACGTCTATACGGATCCTTAGACAGGGGTTTGCGCATATCTACAAGGCACGTGGTGGCAGAGGATCAGAATTCAACTTTTATCTCATATCAAGAAGGAAGGAAAAGAAAGGGGGAAACGGACCGAAAGCATCCTCTTCGTCTTTGCCACCCGGACCGCGTCCGAAACTCCCATAATACTCGCGCACCCGGCGATAGACGCTATAACCTAGACCCTCGTAAAGGTCTATCGCGATCGAATTCGTACAGCGAACGTATAGATCGACGAACAGCCCGCCGTATACGTCATCCGACGCTCTCTCGAGGAAGCTCATGAGGATGCGAGCGAGAGACAGACGTCGATATTCGGGTGCTACAGTCAATGCGGTAACATGGCCGTGAAAATCGTGGGGAGACCCTTCCGCTTTGCCCACGACTGGAAAAAGCGAGACGAGATGAGATTTATTTATTGTTTGCTTCGAGACGCACGATAAGAAGAGAAGGAAGTAAGAGACGCGCACAGCGCACATACCGTATCCCATTAGTCGACCGCTTGGGTGTTGGGCCGTGCAACACATGTCGGGCCATCTCGTGAGGTAATTGAAATAAAAGCCGAGGCCATACTAAGGTATAATATGCGTGATTAATTAATTTGGGCTTGCGCATGGACGCATCATGGTCCGGCTCGCTCGGACGCGCTCGGAGGTGAGCGTGGGTTTGGGGTGTGGGGCGACAGGGCGACAGGGCGACGTGGCGACGCGGGAGGGACACGAATGGATAGACGAAGTTACTACGCACCGTTTCGGTCCAGATGTCGAGATTGCTGGGAAAGGTTGTTTTGCGATGAACACGGGACGTCACATCTCGGTTGAGAACGCACGCACATGTTATTGAATCTAAAAAGGTCGTCTGCGCGAAAAGGACGGATGATGCTCATTGTGAAAGGGATAGGAGAAACTGATGGTACTGTAGTAATCACGATCAAGTCATCAATCCACTCCGGCTCGGGTCCGGCTCGAACGGCCATTCATTCATTCATTCGTCATCAATCACCAATCATATTACTACTGACTTGGCGATACCAGCAATTTTAATTTCCAGACTTACAGACAACAATGGATATGGTGAGATGACTAACTACTAATGATGAGTACCATGTAACATGAACGATGCGCGAAAGAGATTATGCGTGAGTGAGAGACGTCAATATATCCGAACAATGATGAGACAGTGGTGAGAAAGTGGTGAGAAAAAGAAATAAGGAATGGAACGAAATAGTAAGGACTCTAAACATAGACTTGTGAAGGGGGCTGCGCCGCGAACGGCGCGAGAAGCTGACATCTCCCCTGCTGCGTAACACCGTGCGAAGGTACTTGTGACTCGCGTGATGCTGATGATGATGTTGATGATGATGATGATGACGAATGGCCGAATGGTCGGGGTAATGGCAACGACCGAAGAATTCGGAATGTAGAGGAGCTGTGCGACCTCTTTTCACGATGTGGCTGGGACACGTGCGCTTGCGCGGGTGCAATAGCGTACGACTTGGATTGTGCTTGATGGGGAAGAGCTTGCCCGGACTTGTGGTGGGGTTCCACGGCGCTCTCCACAAAGGCAGAGGGGGTAACGGGAGAGAGGGATGACGAGGTAGAAGCAGGTGAAGACGATGAGTAGTCCAGTTCTGGGACCGGGGGAATGTAATGTGAATGTGGCCGTGGTGGGTGGACGAGAGACACGATGGCGTCATGGTGTGCCATGATATCATTTTCGCTAATGCTTAGCTCAAAGTCGAGGACATCGAGGAATTCGCGCTCGACCCGGCCAATATCGCGCTTGCCGAATACACCGGTGCATACAGCCCAGTGCACGTTTTTGAGCGATGAGTCATTTAGGTACTAAATATCAAGATGATCTGTGAGTCACGAAGATCATCTATGTGTGGATGACGGGAAGCTTACTTTGCTGGCGGCGATAAGTGCGCCCAAGAATACGCGTTCATTGGCCCACTCTTCGAGGGCAATGTGGAGATGGGGCTTTGCCCTGTTCAAATAGACAAGGGTGGCCAACACGACAGGAAGTTCTACTTCAGCCCGCGTGAGGACATTGTTGACCATGATAGTGAAGGCTGAGCCCTCAGAATGCCTCGAGAGAGATCGGCCCCTGGAATGTGAGGGTGAGGGGCGGTCGAGAGCATGGTCGACAGTCTCGATAACGGAACCGATAAGATGTTCTATGATAGGGATTTAGGGGATTGCAGAGGAGTGAAATAAGGAATAGGACTTACCGATGATGGGACGAGATAGCTTGAGGTCGACGAGCTCGAGAAGAGCAGGGGAGTGAGTGGAGGAGTCTACGAGACTGGCCTTGTGGATGGGAGAGTAGGACATTGTGATGGGAGGGAGGGCTGCACTGGATTGGAGGGAAGGAGGTGTTCTGGGCGCGACATTATATAGAGGAGTGGTTCAGTAAGGTAAGAGGCTGAGCTGAGCGGCTGACTGGCGAAGTTCTCGGTAAAGAGTGGGACGAATGGAGGCTGACGATTACTGCCGGCTTTGCCACAGATCTGAGATCCAACCACTTCTCGTATCGGCCTTCATCCGACCCGGCCGAGCCCGTATGGCTCGCCGAAACTCCGCGAGTCCACTTTATCTCACTCATAACACATGACACCACATCCCCCGAACCCGATCCACCACTCAGCCCATCCCTCTAAAACGAGGTCCGGCTCTCCGTATGTCCTCCCACGCGCCAATCCCACGCAGCACGCAGCATGCAGCCGCGCAGCATGGTCTATTCTTGCTATCCTGTGCCGCCGCAGCCAGCTGTAGTACTATACCTATCATGTAACCCGTTATGGTATCTCAGGAACAGCGCGCTTGCGTAACGCCTATCGTAAGAACCTGTTCCCACTTGCACCCGACCGAAGATGACTGAGCAAAATGACTCGTATGTGTGTCTCATCACCGGCATCACCATTTTAGGAATTCGTGGAGGAATGCATATCTGATTATTAATCTCCTCAGTCATTGTCCAAATGTCGTATTGTGCTCAATGATCGTGATGACAAACGCGCGCTGATCCCACCCTGAACAGATAAACTACAGATACAACAACAACATGCGAAGACAATTTGCAAGACATAATAATGGGAATGTAACGGGGAGAGTCGCTCGCTTCAGAGTCGGGTCTCCACCCGAAAGGGTCGCAGGTAATCAACTACTTCCTATCGATAGACGCCTTGGTCCCGAATCCGTCCCGAGCCTAGTCATGTCATCGCGACAGGTGCCTTCCCTCATGTCGCCGCCACCGGCACAAGTTCGGGCCCATGCCCAGGTGTCTTCCCGACCCCGACCCGATTTTTGCTCCCCTTAGGTCGCCCACGCGGTCGCTTTCCACATGTCCCCTGAGAACCCTCGCCAAGAAGTGTCTCCTCTGCCGCGCGCTTGTTGTTCTGATCGGTACCAAGACGACGCTCTTGCAGATACCTGATACCCGATAACCGTGGATGTGGGCGGGTTCTTAGGAGCTTATGGCGTACTTACTGTTGTGACTTTTCTTCCAGCGTCGCCTGCAGACCCGGAAGTGGTGGCTGTCCAAGCTCAGCCCGCAGCGCATCCACATCCCGCTTTGCAGTGGCGTACTCCCCATCTGTTATTTGTTGTATGCGCGCCCGGAGATCGGCGCATCTGTCATGATCGCATATCAGCAACATAGGTGTGGGTGCTTTTCGGTTGCAGTTGGGGAAACATACTCGTTGTCGAGCTGCGCCTCCATCATGTCTGTCTACTCGTGAGGCAGTCCGTCAGCAATATGAAATTATCAGCAGGCGGGCGGTCTCCTGCATTGCGTTGCATACAGTACCTTGTCACGGTCTTCATTCACCTATATAAACATAGCATACGTTATCAGTCTCCAGTTATGTTCCCAAGGGACTGGGAAAGTCCAGACAGACGGGACAGCATTCGAGGAAAGGATGTGAAAAAACTCACCTCTCTTAGGCAATTCAGTAATCGCACACGCTCACTGTCAAGCCTGTGATACATCAAACAGGACGACAGCCCGAGAGATCAAACACACGGTGAGAACGGAAGGGAGAAGAGAGCATGCTTAGCATTCGGAGATTGCGTAACTATATCCCCGACTCACTTGTTTTTCTGTTCTTTGAGGTCCTGTATTGACCTCATCTTCTGATCTAGCGTGGCGTGCGCGGACAGTATATGCGCCGTCTGCAGCTGCAACGTGAGCGCATATTTCCTACAAAATGGCAGTGCCTGTCAGTTTCCACAGTCCCTATTTCTTTTTTTTTCGCCACCAAATATAAGAATCAAGAGGGCGAGAGGGCCCAAGAGAAAAGAAACATAGCCTTGCAGGTGTCCACAGCCCACACAGCCCACAGATGAGATGAGACGGCACTTGTGCCCGCAGACTTACTTTAGTTCTGCAGTTTTGGCGAGTTGAACGAGGTTCTTGGTCCAATCGCCCTGGGCTACGAGTGGCTGCATGCTCTTGCCGGCCTGCGCCGGTGCCTGCGTGCTTGTGCTCGCGCTGGCCATCTCGAAGAAAAAACGCAACGTCCGAAGAGCACAAGAGTGCCTGGGGGACTTGCCCGTCGAACCGTCGGAACACAAAAAACAAGCGTCGGAAAGCAAAGAGTACCCCGGGGTCTTCCCAAAACCCCAAAACCCCGCCGCGTGGCGTGACTCTGACTCACTCCAACTTGTCGACAACACCAACAGAAACGACCTTATACGCAGCAACGAATACGTTGCGCAATATAGTGGGTTGCAACGCCTATTGTATTGTGCAACTTTGATGTTGCGTTGGCGATCCGGCCCCTTTTCCTGCTCGTCGTCCTTTTCCGTTTCGGACCGAATACACTGTGAGACCCGCTTTGAATGGCATCCATCGAAATCTCCGTATGTCCTAATTCGACTTGCGCGCATCCTACATGCCCTATGATGACCGTATGTATATATGACCGTATGACCATATGACGGCACTCCGGATCTGGCCGTACAGAAGAGCAACAACACAGAGGTCCCTAGATCAGTGCGGCGCGTGTATCGGTGTCGTATCATGATTTAGTTCACAGGCCGCCACCGGGCGGTATCTGCATTTTTTGGCTTGTTGTCTCACCTTGGATTCGAAACACATATGGTTTGACTTTCCCGTATGCAATTCGTCGTCTCGGAACAAGACGATACTGAATGCGTACGGTACTGTATTGTATCCTGGCGTTTTCGGTGCGTCGACCAGAACAGGTACGTAAAGCCGTACGTGCTGTTGACATCATGTCAAGCTTCTTCGCGATCCAGTTCCCATCGGCACAACGTCTTGTCACGGTCTTGTGGAGCCAAGATAACTTGCCCTCAACCCATGCATCGACCCCGCTGGCAATGCATTGACTTGCCAGTGCACGATTGTCCAATCATGGTGGATTGAGTCAAATTAATCCTTTCTCGGTTGAATTTCCCCGAATCCGTACAGTAACACCGCACCCTACTACAACACTCTTTATTTTCGGTTTACTGTTGGAGCAAGAATATTGTACCGCATGCTGGAAATCCTGTGTGAGATGCACAAGATCAAGTTATCTCGTTGATCGATTTCTGGGCATTGGCATTCTACTGTACCCAAAATTAGCAGCATCATGGATTACGGCATAGGGCCTCCTTATCGGGGGGTCTCGCGTATCTTATCTTCACGAGACACTGTATATGTATCGCTCACAGGGATACCGAACCGACAACTACGGGCCTTCTCGTCAACCAGGACTTGTGCTTGAAAATAAAAATCATCGATTTAGATCATACTGCGATGCGAGTACAGTACAGGACGAGGAGGAAGGTCGATGACCAATGCGGAACGAAAGAATTAGATGGTGCTGCCCGAGGTCACGGTGTCGAGCTAGAAGAAGTTGGGGCAAACAATCCAATCAAAGCTGACGGAGCGCTGAGCGCTGACCGATGGGCCTGTGCGTTCAAGTTCAGCAGGAAGGAAGACAAACACGGCCTGGCCTGGAGGCCTGGAGGACCAGTGACCTCGACAAGCCCGGCCGAATGGAAGTAGGCACGGGGCCACAGTCCGACTTTGCCCGAAAGGGCAGATGAAGCTCAAGAAGTCAACTTCATCAGAAAAACATGCGGACGATGTTCCGAAGTTACCGGACTTCATATATCGTTGCCATAACCCCGACTTAGGAGGCTGGGCTAGGGCTACTACTAGTACTGACAGTAGTAGGTGAACACTGGCAGGCTTGCGCCGACCCTTATCTCGGCCGGTCTTAACGACTGATTTGTCTCTTCCTATCAATCGTGTGAAATGAAAGCGCGAGGACTGGTTTCATTGGACTATTTATCTTTTATGTTGTTCACACCGACGAACATAGAATCATAGAATCATTTCAAAATGGTCGGTCCGTTGTTAAAGTGAGGCGAAAATCCCGAATCACCGTCCCGTTGAACAAAGCGGAATCAGATAGGAAACAAATGATCGCACGCCCTACTGTATCGGTTGCATGGATTCTTCTGTTTAGAAAAAAAACAAAACATTAGTGCGTGGGACCACATGTTGAGTACTTATGTGTAGTAGTAATACAGGCATTGTCAAATGAGCTTTCTTTGTGATATCAATACAGGTACAGTTGCATGCAATCAAAATCATAGAGAACAGCAGCCAAATTTAGAGCGACGAAATGTCAGATCGCGAACGCTAAGCATCAGTTCATCCACATGACGCCGAGGTTCATGGTTTCCATCGGGTGGCAAGGTGGGTCAGTCCTCCTTTCGTCAAATGTCCGGACGACCATGACTCAGACCTGCGAAGTAGTCATCCTCAGGCTGACGCCTGACGCCAGTCTATTCGAAAAGTGTGAGCGCCTCGACTGCATTGGATTGATAGAGATTTTCTCGTCTCGAGCGCCAAATTACGACGGGATCACCGTGACGGTACCGAGAATTGTGATAAGCACCATACCATGCATCACATCACATCAAAAGTTATACCGGAATAATGTGTCCCAGGCTGTCCAGATTCCGTAGCCCTCGGATGGGAGCCATGATTGATTGATTGACTTGACTTGACTTGACTTTGACCAGGGTGCTGAGAAATCAGTACAGGTGCACTACAGTGTATGATGTGTGACGTGCGACCGTTCGGCCGACGAATTGCACGAATTGCAGAGAGATGCAGAATGTGGCTCTTCAAAGAGAAAGCGCCCAATGTGTAAGCGACCTCCGGATTTTCGTCCATGTGAGACAAATTTGTCAGTCAGATCGCAACTCGCGTGCACGACTCACCTCCTTGACGTCAGTTGAACAATGACACATCACTATTGTGAAATCGAGAGGTAAAGGATGAGCCAACCAGCCATGGCATATCCATGACATGACATACTTCGACATCTTCGACTTGAAATCGTTTCATAAGCCCGAAGGCACCTGACATAATCCCCGGGGTTCTACGGTCGCCAATCCCATACCGGTGGGGGGCACAGAAGGGAGCCGACATGTTCGATGCCACATAAACCCATAACATTGAAGTCCCTTGATTTTTTTCTTATGATATACTGTACGGTCGACTGGAGAACACTGGCACATTCTCATTAAGGAATATAAATCCTGGAGAATCCTTCTACTCTGTACAATCCGTCAATTCCGTGGCGCACAAAGAAATATCAACTATGAAGAGGTCCTCACTGCTGACGACAACACGGACATGTGTGCTCTAGTGCTGGATGGTCCACGAAAAACGGTGTGACAACTCGGCAAGCATGCACGATACAAGGCGCATTCGCTCACTTCGTCAGCTCAAATTGCAACTTCTGTTCCGAGTCGGCTTGTTTCACCGATGTCCCATGATACATACGACATAGAGCGATAATGACGGCCTGTGATAGAGGGGACACATGAATGATGTCCACCGTGACGAGGGAAAGGATACGTCTCCTTACGGAAAGTCGACCTGCAGCAGTTTCAAGTTTCTCTCGTCTGAGGACAGACTCTGCCGAGCTGGTGGGTGCTACCGACTTGTTTCGGCTGTGCGATTGTCTTCTGGGAATATCGTGGGCTAGACCGAGACGATCTGTTATCAAAAAACACGAGCACGAGGATGACGGCAGGCTTCCCTACGGCAATTGAGCGTGAAGAGAGCAGGAGAGACGTGACAAGCGTACCATTAGCCGATCTTGGTGTAGAAGGGTAATGGGTGAAAACGAGCGAGGTACGATACGCAGGAAGCCGCGTGTTGTCGTTAGCGGCGAACGGTGAAACGGTGCAGAGGACATGGTCAAAGTGAAGGAAGGATAGGGCTGGGGAGAAGTGGCAATTGGCAAAAGAAAAAGAAACGAGCGTGTCATTGTAAAGAGAGTTCAGTTGGCTATCGCCTTTTCTCGATTGAAATGGGATCTGTAACCTGAACCAACCTCACATTGATTGTGCGGTCACAGTGGCGTGCTTGATAGACACCTCAAAATCAATGCGACTTTATGTCCTGTGAATTTCAAGGCGCAGGGCAATCTCCTGCCGACTCTTTTGGTCGCAAGTGGGGTGAGCCTAAGGAGCCCCTATTCACGTCGTCCTCAGAATCTGAGGAATCCGAATCCGAATACCATAGAGTAGACGACGAGTCGCTTGTAACGGGGCCGAGGCTTCCAGTTTAATAATTTAGCTGAGGATTGCTCACTCCATTCGCAATTAGAAAAACTCGTGGACTGACTCGTCTAGATCGTCCTTCCATCGGCCGGCCGGTCCTCTGGCACCCATCGTCGTACCAGTTCGGTCAATGAGGACTCCAGCATGTGGTCCTTAATATCATCTGATCCTCGAGCAGTCGTTGGAGTGGTCATATAAGGGGTTGTGCAACGCCTCGCGGGCCCTTTCAAATAGTGGTCAACGAAATAGAATGTGAAATGAAAAACCATATGAATGCAGCGTGCTCGTGCTGCTTCCTTTCCCCCTCCGACCCCTTCTGATCCTCGCTTTTACCTCGCATGCACCGCGGTAGACCCTTGTGCTGCACAAGTCTGCACCTGCTTTCCTCGACGAATACCCGTTCGCGGTCGGGTTGCACTTGTTGTTTTGGTTCTCCCAGGAGTCCTACCGGTCGACTCTGCAGCGGAAACGAGTCTTGAAGGGTCGGCAAGGGAGATAGATGAAAAGGTAGGAGGGAGAAAGGGAAGGATGGTTGACAGACGAAGAGTAGAGCCACGGAATTCACGCGGCACATCTCAACGTTGACCCCAACTCGAGAAAATTGGGTGCACTCACCTGGACTCCTGGATCCAGAGTTTCAGCTTACCGCCGCTAACGCGTCAGATGCGGGAGAGGTGGTCGAGGGAATTGCTAGCGGCGCCGCCGCAGTGGACAAGACGGAGTCCCACTCCATCCAACAACCCCATATGTTCCGGAAGATTCACTGTATGTTCTGAAAAAGTTGAACAATCAAAAAAGTGATAATAGTTGAGAGTAGAAAGTAAAATACTTGTAATTACAGAAAGTCAAAGCCAATGTTGCTTTATAAAAGACAAAGTACAAAAAAGACAAAAAAAGACGAAAATCGCAAAGACAAAGTAACGACACTTTCCCTGATGGGGCCTATGTTCGCGCACGTGGCGCAGCTGGGCGTATGTCATCAAGTAATCTACCACCTCCCTCAGGTCCCCCATCTCCATGTGCGTATAGGGCAGGTTGCTTCCGAACATGAACCTGTTGCCGGGGCCCTTCCATTTTAACGCAATAAGAGGCCCGCACCATACGTTTCCACCGGTAGAGGGTGCTACTGCTGCAACAGCTAGGTTAGGTGTAGACCCGTCGAAGAGGAAGTTGTCTCGGAACCGCAAGTCGATATAATCCCAGAGACGGCGCCCCCGTATCACGTTGTTATAATATGGCTGGCAGTGGCCACGTTCCCCGGGTCCAAAGTATTCCTCTAGGATCGGGGTTTCGAAGAGCTCTGGGTTGCCTGGCTCGCCGGCGTCGTCTATCTCGATAGACACCCATTTGAATTTGACGACCGGTTCGTTCTGCTCGAACACGATCGCCCGACGGGTGTTCTTGTGCGGCGGGGTCTGGAATTGCTGGTACGAGGAACAGAGCAGTTCGTGCACGGGCCGATCGGATGTCTGGCATTGCTTGCCACAGTAGATTTTTTGGCTTTGACATTGCGCGCACCGCTGGGTAGCGGGCTTGTTGCACATGACGCATATCAAGGCATCGGCGGGAGCATCCGTCTTTGCTTTGCGCCCCTTGAGGCGACGATTAGTTACGAGAGCCCGTGGATGTACGGATTCTGTCTACCTGATGATGTTTTGTGCGAGCGCGGGCCATCAGGAAAAAAGCTGATAATAACAGGCTTAGATGGCTTATTCCAAAAATAAGCCCAGTAAGCAGCTTATTTTGTACTTATTTAATAAGCAAAAATGACGATCCCACATTCACATTCTCGCCGTGACTCTCTGTTACTCTGTATCGCACGGTATCTCTTCAATCACCACCAGTTCTTGTTCACAGTCTACCTGCGCTATAGCCTAACACTATGTATTCTTTTCTTTGTTATTTACCCCTTGATTGACGACCTCTTTTTTGACAGAACTATGATAGAAATGTTGATATATACACATGTTTAGGCCCCTTCCTTTGAATATCTTTCATTTTCATTTTGTTATTCCCAGACAGCTCCCAAATGAAGAAGTGAGCAATAGGGGAGGTGAGTCGAGTCGAGTCGAGCAATAGCAGAGTGATGCAAGATGAATGTGAGCTAGAGAGCATGGGCTGTAACTTACGTGCTGCACCACATCAACTAGTACGTGTCGGAGTCTTTGTCCCAGTCAAAAATGGTGACAGGGTGATCGGAGAGTTGTTGCACTGGTCCCGATGGGTCGAGCCCCTCTACAAAAATACTCTGCAGGCTGGACAAAACTTTTGTTATTCTGTCTCCAACAAGCTCTTGCAGGGCGGCCGCGATACCTGGCACAAATTCCTTGGATAGGTAGAGATTCTTCACAGCGGTAAATGGGAGTAAGAGTTGCAACCATTCGGTGTTCTCGATGGCATCTATCTGGGAAACTCGTCCCCAAGGTCGACGCTCGATGTAGAGGTCCTCTACCGTGGAAAGGGGGTCCAAAGAGGAGTTACAGACCTGGGCGACGGACGAAAGCTGCCGATCTGGTTCTCCCCATGAGATTGCTATCTCAAGAGTCCTGGACTGGGCTAGAAGTACGACGCTGGTTCTCCAATCACCGAATTGTACATGTGCTTTATCGCGTGCCCGGAGTGTTGGTGTGCGATTGATGAATTGGGCAGAGTCGTGGGCAGTCAAAATCGATTCGATCGAAGAAGGTTATATACATATCGTCGAGTTGAAGGGTATCGATGCGGGTCAGAAGTTCCTCTAAATATTCGGTAACGCCATTGAAACGAAAGTATTTGAGAGCGGGGAGGATAGAGCGTTTTAGTGGAGGCAGATTTCGGTTTTCCCGGCCAGGGTGAGACCGAGGGGATCGGAATTCAAGGGTAAGTGTTTCGAGGCTGGACAACACAGAGAGGAGAGCGGCCATTGCCTCGGGTGTAATGTACCCGGAATGAGGAATATCAGTGAGCCTAAGGTAGACAAGGTGAATAGCAGACAAAAGCAATTTTGGCAATCCCGGAAATGGAATGCGAGATAACTCGAGGTGTCGCAGACGTGGGGCAAATCCACCCAAGAACGAATCAGGGATGACTGGTGGTGTTTCACGGAATATGAAGAGCCGCAGTTCTGTCAACTCCGGGAATGGCACCTGCATCGTGGCCAAGACTTTTTCCAATCGCCAACTTGCACGGTCGTACAGGTCGACTTCACGTACGCGATTGCTCTGCCCAAGTGCTGCAATGACGTTGTCCGGACCTGATAAGGTCATACTGCCCCCAACGATGAGAGGCAAGGCAGGCCAGATGTCCAGTCTGTCCCCTGCGGGTGTTCCGGGTGTACAATAAAGTTGCAGATTCAGGCGACACGGTGATCCAAGGACAAGGCTTCTCCATAGTCGACACACATGAACTAGCGATTGCCATGCCTCTGTCCCCTTTTTGCCTGCATACCATAGACTCATTATGTCCACATAGAAATCAAATATTACTAGTAGGACGTCATCGGGGAGTACGTCGATTCGATTCACTTGGCCTACATCACATCACGTCAGTCAGTAGTCATTGCGGGATGTCACGCAGTGAAAGACATACGTCGATTTTGTTTGGTTCGTCTACGAAATGGTAGAGAGGCGAAGGTGGTACTGCAGTATGGTGAGGAGATCTGATGAGGGGCACGCCTTTTAGCTGAGCTATTTGTGACGTTTGTTAGTTATTGATGCAATGTGTGAGTTTTTCTTGACATACAACTGAGCGCCCATCGATGAGCCTGGATTCGATGCTGGGATGGTAGGGGGAGAACCGGGTGCCCACAGCTATATGAAGCAAAAGCAGAGGATGACAGCATCACAACGCCACCGAACACCTCTGATCCTGCTTCTCCCACGAGCGCCAGGAGCATTTCGCATGCTACATACAGGGCATACTGGTGCTACTAATGCAATCGCGCAATATCTCCCATGCCAATGAATGCATATATCTACTGGATCCCAAGGCGCCTTCATGTTTGGCGCTCACTCCCTCCCGGCGATGGCGACGCCGCGAGTAATTTTACATCGTTTCTCTTAGCTTCGGCATGCCTCCTTTTCCCTTCTTTTCTCTCTCTGTCTTCGCCACTACTCTCTAACCTCATTTCTTTCTCTGGACTAATTGTTATATTCAGGCTGAGGGTTAAGATGATTCTGTTCGGGGTATCTGAGTCCTCGGTACTTATGATGGAACAGGCGATGACTCGGACCCCCTAGAGGCCGAACTTCGCGCCCTCGGCTTCCCAATTGGGTCCCGCGCATTCACGACGGACATCGTTCGGTGTGGCGTAGCGCGTCGTCGTCGGTCATTGTTCGCTTCTTTCCCACCGTTTTCCTGCAATGACTGTTCACTGTGCTCCGCGAGGGGCTATTGTTCCGCTCGAGAGGATTTCATAGCTGTTCGTCTTTCACACATCGTATACACATCCTGGGGTGGATTGGCCCGATTTCCTTGCATAGGTAGAGATTCTTCACCACGGTAAATGGAAGTAAAAGTTGCAGCCATAGTAGGGTGTTCTCGATGGCATCACTCTTCCAAACTGTTTGCCAATATTCACGCTCGATGTAGAGGTCCCTATTACTGTAGAAAGGGGGTACAAGGAGGTGTTGTGTTATAGACCTGCTCGATGGATGAAAGCTGCCAATCTGGTTCTCTGCATGAGATATTTAAGTTTATATCGAAACATAGATGTCCGGTATCGCCCTGGCGATGCAACCATTGAATTGCACATGTGCTTCATCAAGTGTTGGTGTACGATTGATAAATTGGGAGAGTCGTGGGCAGTCAAAATCGATTCGAGTATATAGTACAGGTGTTGAGTCGACTCGATGAAGGTCACGAGTTCCTCTAAATATCCCGTAGAGTGGGGAGGATAGAGCGTTTTGGTGGAGGCAGAATTCGGCTTTCCCGGTCAGGGCAAGATTGAGGGGATCGGAATTCAAGGGAAGGTGTTTCGAGGCTGGACAAAGGGAGCGATTATTGTGCCTCGGGTGAAATGTGGTTATGAGGCTATGTTTATTGACTCGATCGTGAGCGCGTGAGCCCCCGGCGTCTATTTGCCAACACGCCTAAACGGACACCCTCAGACGATGACCACCACCCAGAAACTGAAGCCTCTGTTCATGCACCACCACTTGTAGTTTGTTTTCCGTTAGAAGCGTAGGGCATGGTGGTGGAGACGGAAAGGATACACGCATGGAGAGCCGGGATGCGGCCTACATACAATATCATATGACGCATACAGCGTTATTCTGGCGATCAGAAGTCGAAGGGTGGTGGCCTAAATGTTTGTCAGGTGATTTCTTCTTAGGACCTGGGCCTATGCCCGCAGCTGGGCATATCTCGTCAAGTAATCTACCACCTCCCTCAGGTCCCCCATCTCCATGTGTGTGTAGGGCGGGTCGCTTGGGAACATGAAACTGTTGCCGCCGGGGGCCCCCCATTTTAACGCAATAAGAGGCCCGCACCATACGTTTCCACCGGCGGAGGGTGCTACTGCTGCGACAGCTAGGTTAGGTGTGGACCCGTCGAAGAGGAAGCGGTCTCGGAACCGCAAGTCGATATAATCCCAGAGACGGCGGCCCCGTATCACGTTGTTAGAATACGCCTGGGAATGGCCACGTTCCCCGGGTCCAAAGTATTCCTCTAGGATCGGGCTTTCGTATAGCTCTGGGTCCCCCGGCTCGCCAGCATCCCTTATCTCGGTAGACACCCATTTGAATTTGAGGACCGGTTCGTTCTGCTCGAACACGATCGCCCGACGGGCGTTCTCGTGCGGCGGGGTCTGGAATTGCTGGTACGAAGAACAGAGCAGCTTGTGCACGCGCCAATCGGATTTCTGGCATGGCTTGCTACAGTAGATTTGGCTTCGACATTGCGCGCACCGCTGGGTAGCGGGCTTGCTGCACATGACGCAGAATGAGGCATCGGCGGGAGCGTCCATCATGAAGTTCATCTTCAAGTTTACTTTGCGCTCCTTGGGGCGATGATTAGTCCCGAGAGCCTGTGGATGTACGGATACCGTCTACCTGATGATGTTTCGTGGGAACACGCTTTAGAGAGTTCTGTTGTGGTTTATGGTTGGAAGTGTGGCAGCGGCGGCGGCAGCCTTCAAAGGAGGCCCTTCTGGTAACTTATTGTAACTTATTAATAAATAACACGTTGGCGGAGTTTAAACCTTGGCGTGTGAATAGAGTATGGCACACTCACTTTATCCAGAAAACATTGCCGTTGACCAAGAATCGAATGCGCTCAACGGCCTGTTCGAGTATTGTATTAGAGAATAAACCAGTGAGATCCATGCGTAGTCCCTACAAGATTAGCGTTTGCGAGCTGCTGCTGCGACATGACGTGCTTAGCGTGCTTAGCGTCAAATGGATAAGGATGAATGTAAGGAGTTACAAAGGACGTCTGAGAACATCGATGACAGGAAAACGTGGCGATATGGGTTTTTTCTGATCGTAGAAGATCAAGACTGAACAAGTTCCAAGTTCCATCTGGGCCCTGAGATCTCGACGGAATGCCCTATGACACCCACGGCAGCGGTCTGTGGCAAGTATCGATCGTTTTTCACCATTGTCGACCAAACGGCGAACTTTGCACAGTGCCCCACAGGCTCCAATACAATTTTTCTGAAATGACAGGTGGCTCAGGAACGTCTAGGTAATGCAAGTGCGTGGAAAGGTCCAAGTTAGAATATTCTGATTCGAACACGTTGCTCGCACGACCCAACGCAATGTGATTATTTCTGCTTTGCTTCTGCTCGGCTCCTGCTCGGCTCATGGGAAGAAGGCTGCCTACTTAGGCACTTCGATTTCTAATAGACGACGCGGTTATTGGCTGTAGTGATGGGACGATGGGGGATGGAGCAGAGATTGGTGAAGCGATGTTGGAAAGGTGACAAACAGTATGGATGCTCCAGGGTGGGCATCGTCGGTCCGGCCTCGACTATTACTGCTTCGGGATCCGGCTTCGGGATCCGAGGACGATTCTGCCTCTGCGGCGTTCACGGTATCATTGCCATCCTTGGCCTTGGACTTCTCTTTTCCCTGGTCTTGGGACTTCTTCGGCCCTCGACCTCGACCTCCATTGCCGTCGCCCTTCACCCAACACTCGGATCCTTAATGTCCTTTTCTTCTTGCAATTGAAGCACCCGACATCCATTTTCTTGGACATCCTCTTGTCGGCTTCGCCGGCGGCAAACGCTTGTTCTCTTCGAGGAGGGAGCGCTTCTCGTGCTCCCGGATGGCTACCCGAGTGACAGCGGTGGGGGTGATGTCGGCATTGTTGGATGTTGACGTCGCAGGAGGAGGTGAGGGAATCGATGGGGCCGTCGTAGCAGGAGGGTAAGTCGGTAGTCAAATATCGATTCGATTAATCAAAGTACATACAGGGTTTTGAGTTGTGGAAGGTCACGAGTTCCTCTAAAGATTTCGTAGAGATAGAGCGTTTTGATGGAGGCAGAATTCTGCCTTCCCGGTCAGGGCGAGATTGAGGGGATCGGAATTCAAGGGAAGGTGTTTCGAGGCTGGACAATACGGAGAGGGGAGCGACCATTGTGTCTCGGGTGAAATGTACTGTACCCGGAATGAGGTTAGAGGGTATGAGGCATAGTTACAGTATTACAGTAGTAATTGGCTCGATCGTGAGCGCGTGAGCCCCGGCGTCTATTTGCCAACACGCCTAAACGGACACCCTCAGACAATGACCACCCAGAAACTGAAGCCTCTGTTCACGGACCTCCACTTGTACTTTATTTTCCGTCAGAAGCGTAGGGCATGATGGTGGAGGGGGAATGGATACACGCATAGAGAGCCGGGATGCGGCCTACATACAATACAATACTATGACGCATAGGGTCAGCGTGATTCTGGCGATCAGAAGTGGAAGGGTAGTGGTGGCCTAATGTTTATCAGGTGGTTTCTTCTTAGGACATGGGCCTATGTCCGAGTGGCTTGGCGTATGTCGTTAAGTAATCTACCACCTCCCTCAGGTCCCCCATCTCCATGTGCGTGTAGGGCGGGTCGCTTGGAAACACGAAACTGTTGCCGCCGGGGGCCCCCCATTTTAACGCAATAAGAGGCCCGCACCATACGTTTCCACCGGCGAAGGGTGCTACTGCTGCAACAGCTAGGTTAGGTGTGGACCCATCGATGAGGAAGCAGTCTCGGAACCGCAAGTCGATTTCATTCCGGAGATGGCGCCTCCGTATCACGTTGTTATTATATACCTGGCAGCGGCCAAGTTTCCCGGGTCCAAAGTATTCCTCTAGGATCGGGCTTTCGTGTAGCTCTGGGTCCCCCGGCTCGCCAGCATCCCTTATCTCGGTAGACACCCATTTGAATTTGAGGACCGGTTCGTTCTGCTCGAACACGATCGCCCGACGGGCGTTCTCGTGCGGCGGGGTCTGGAATTGCTGGTACGAAGAACAGAGCAGCTTGTGCACGCGCCAATCGGATTTCTGGCATGGCTTGCCACAGTAGATTTGGCTTCGACATTGCGCGCACCGCTGGGTGGCGGGCTTGCTGCACATGACGCAGATCAAGGCATCGGCGGGAGCGTCCATCTTTACTTTGCGTTCCTTGGGGCGACGATTAGTCCCGAGAGCCTGTGGATGTACGGATTCTGTCTACCTGACGGATGATGATTTGTGCGAGCGTGCATCAGGAAAAAAAAACAAGGCTAAGTAACCCCACAAGCCTGGGAGACAAGTACCTGTTTAATACACCCATTTCTTGTCCCGGTTCGAGAAATCCGAAATTCAGAAAATCTCTGGAACACTTTCCTCATCTCCAACTCGCTCCCTATCTTTGTTATACTACATACATAGTTATATCGTACGATCATTCCGGACCTGAAACAAAGGGCCTTATCTTGTTATTGAAGGAAGGATGGGAGATTGATCATATTACAACCGCATTGGGAGTACACTCGAAGAGCATCGAAAGGTGGGAGAATAACCATGAAAGTCATGACAACCTAATTTCAACCCTCCGGGCCCACCCCTGTGCGAGGTCGTCGTCGGCTGCTGAGCAGTGATATTGCAGAAGAGCTCCACGAATTGCTCATCGAGATTCCATCACTACAGTGTGCCGGTGGCATGGACAGGGCGTGCGAGCTGGAGTCACTTGCTGATGCCGGTGATGGTCCACGGGCAATGGTGGCTCCCCTCAACTACAGCTAGATCATCCAAAAGAACATGATATCATTGATTGAGGGCTCTACGTGCTACGCACACGTTTACAATACTCATCTACATACCGGATCGACAGGATTACCAGTGACGATGTTAGTTATCATGTCAAACCATTGGAATGCCGTACTGTATGGGGCCTCCATCGTCACCTATATTGAGTGACTAACAAACTCTGAAATCATTTGTGTCGATCAAAGATGTCGAAGGCGGCAGCGGGGAATGTATTATAACCAAGAACGCGGCGCTGGGATCGTGCCCAGCGTGGTGAGATGCTCTATATCCGAGTTTCCAGGTATTTGGAACCAGATCTTCCAATTGTGATGGTATTGCAACCCTAAAAAATGGTTCGAAGCGGAATAGACGTGGTATACATTGAACGTCGTGATGCTCCACTTTTCCGTAGTAGGCCTACTATTGACCTTGTGGAGGCAACTCCTTTGATATCAGGTGCAAAAACAAGTTGCTTGTGCGCTCCAGGTCTAGCCATTCTGAAACTGCCACTGGAAAGATGCACAACAAAAGCAGCCGTGCCTTCGGATTATCGACTCGGTTGACAGATTGTAGTGATTGAGTGCCTCGTGTGCCACAGTGTCTAGATCACAGTCAAGGGTTGCATTGAATTAAAAAAAACATTCTGCTGGCAAACCTTTGATGGCCTGTAACCCCGCGAGTCCGGGTCAAGATCAATGACACTGGAGACCTCGTCACTTTCTCCAGTGTCGGAGGAGCTGGGTACAGATTTCCCATCACCACTGGTGATGGGCAATCTGTACCCAGCATTGTACCCATCAGTATCAATGGGCCCCCAGCATAGTCATCATACACCTCTTGACTGTGCAGCGAAACCGTCCGAATCGTGCATGTTGTCATCGTATGGAGTCATACCTTCATTATCGGAGTTGTCCTCAGACATTGTATGTTCAAAATAATGTGAAAGTGTTGTTTAGCTGGAGTGTGAAGGAATGTAGAGTATTTTCTGAATTTTCGCGATTTTCGAACCGCCACGTGGGACATAAATTTCCGAAATGAGACACTGATAGAAATTCTGTAGATCTCGTATAACTTAGTAGATGCCATGCCAACCATTTGTTGCAAATAAAAACCATTATATTGGGTATCTATCAGAAACTCGAAACAAGCTAGTCATCATCATATCTTTCACCTGTACGCCCCACCGGCACCTCCTTTACCTGCTCCTTCGTTGACTGAGGCTGTCATGCCCATTGTTGCCCCACTCCCACCCCACTGGCAGTGGAGACCAACTCCACAGGTCCTCGCTAGATTCGGCAGGCCGTGAGCCGTACCATGGCATCTGGCACTAACGAGCTCTTGCAGGACGCCGCGATACCTGGCACAAATTCCTTGGATAGGTAGAGATTCTTCACCGCGACAAATGAAGGTAAGAGTTGCTATAGGGTGTTCTCGATGACATCATTCTTCCAAACTGTTTGCCAATATTCACGCTCGATGTAGAGGTCCTCAACTGTGGAAAGGGGTACAAAGAGGAGTTATAGACCTGCTCGATGACGAAAGCTGCCGATCTGGTTCTCTGCATGAGATATTTATCAGGAGATGGTATCAGCGAAACATAGATGTCCAGTATCGAAGTTTGGTCCTGGCAATGCAATCATTGAATTGCGCATGTGCTTCATCGAGTGCCCTGAGTATTGGTGTACGATTGATGAATTGGGTGAGTCGTGGGCAGTCAAAATCGATTCAATTGAGGAAAGTCATATACAGGGTATTAAGTTGAGGGGCATCGATGAAGGTCACGAGTTCCTCTAAATATCCCGTAACGCCTTTGAAATGAAAGTAGTCGAGAGCAGGCCAGGCTTGCACACGGCAATTGCCGTGCCGCTGGGGAGAGCGTTTTGGTCGAGGCAGAATTCAGCTTTCCTGGTCAGGGAAGGTGTTTCGAGGCTGGAGAGGGAGCGACCATTGCTTCGGGTGAAATGTACCAGGTGGCTTAATCGTGAGCCCACGGCATCTATTTGCCAACACGCCTAAACTGACACCCTCAGACGATGACCACCGCCCAGAAGAAACTGAAGCCTCTGTTCAAGCACCTCCACTTGTACTTTTCCGTTAGAGACGTAAGGCATGATGGTGGAGAGGGGAAGGATACACGCATGAATGTTTTTAGCAAAAAGATCAAAGATCATACTATTAAATTTAGTGGAGCGGGGGGTGGGTGGGGGTGGTTTCTTCTTAGGACCCGGGCCTATGTCCGAGTGGCTTGGCGAATGTCGTCAAGTAATCTACCACCTCCCTTAGGTCCCCCATCTCCATGTGCGTGTAGGGCGGGTCGCTTGGGAACATGAAACTGTTGCCGCCGGGGGCCCCCCATTTTAACGCAATAAGAGGCCCGCACCATACGTCTCCACCGGCGAAGGGTGCTACTGCTGCAACAGCTAGGTTAGGTGTGGACCCGTCGAAGAGGAAGCTGTCTCGGGACCGCAAGTCGATATAATTCCGGAGACGGCGCCCTCGTATCACGTTGTTATAATATGGCTGGCAACTGCCTCGTTCCCCGGGTCCAAAGTATTCCTCTAGGATCGGGGTTTCGAAGAGCTCTGGGTTGCCCGGCTCGCCGGCGTCGTCTATCTCGATAGACACCCATTTGAATTTGACGACTGGTTCGTTCTGCTCGAACACGATCGCCCGACGGGCATTCTCGTGCGGCGGGGTCTGGAATTGCTGGTACGAAGAACAGAGCAGCTTGTGCACGCGCCAATCGGATTTCTGGCATGGCTTGCTACAGTAGATTTGGCTTCGACATTGCGCGCACCGCTGGGTGGCGGGCTTGCTGCACATGACGCAGATCGAGGCATCGGCGGGAGAGTTCATCTTTACTTTGCGTTCCTTGGGGCAGCGATTAGTCCCGAGAGCCCGTGGATGTACCTGATGATGTTTCGTGCGAACGCGCACTGGGGAGTTCTGTTGTGGTTTATCGTTGAAAGTGTGGCAGCGGCGGTACAGTCCTCTCAGAACGATAGGAGCAAGGAAATATCACACATTGGCGGAGTTTAAAGAACATTCTGATTCGAACAGCTTGCTCGCACGACCCAACACAATGTGATCACTTTCTGCTTTGCTTCTGCTCAGCTCATGGGAAGAAGGCTGCCTACTTAGGCACTTCGATTTCTAATAGAAGACGCGGTTGTTGGCTGTAGGTGATGGGACGATGGGGGATGGAGCAGAGATTGGTGAAGCGATGTCGGAAAGGTGACATACGGGCATCGTCGGCCCGGCCTCGACTATTACTGCTTCGGGATCCGGCTTCGGGATCCGAGGACGATTCTGCCTCTGCGGCGTTCACGGTATCATTGCCATCCTTGGCCTTGGACTTCTCTTTTCCCTGGTCTTGGGACTTCTTCGGCCCTCCACCTCCACCTCCATTGCCGTCGCCCTTCACCCAACACTCAGATCCTTAATGTCCTTTTCTTCTTGCAATTGAAGCACCCGACATCCATTTTCTTGGACATCCTCTTGTCGGCTTCGGCGGCGGCAAACGCTTCATCTTCAGACCTGTTCTCTTCGAGGAGGGAGCGCTTCTCGTGCTCCCGGATGGCTACCCGAGTGACGGCGGTGGGGATGACGTCGGCGTTGTTGAATGTTGACGTCGCAGGAGGAGGTGAGGGAATCGATGGCCCGATGTGGCCGTCGTAGCAGGAGGGTAAGTCGGTACAATTCATACATTGGTCGTATAAATGGAAAAAAATGTCTTCGAGTGTTTGCGCCCTCCGATACCTTGGCAGTCACGTCGCGCCAGAACACCTCCCACCATTATTTCCTCGCTAAAATGCTCTTCGTGTCCGCCCCACGACCGCCCGTTGATGCGTCTGGACCGGAATAAGTGCCATACTGTAGTATGCCAGAGCTTGAGCGGCCGCAATATGGTCTACCGCGCAGTCAAGATGTCAGGGTGACCATGACCTGCGAAGTACCTCACCCTCACTGGCAGGCTGATGCTTGACGCCAGTCATGTGCATTCGTGAATAGTGAATATATTATGGATGTTCAAGTTAGCATTTGGAAAGCGAGCGCCTCGATTGTACACCGTGACTGGCATCCGTAGCCATCTCGGATGGGAGCCATGATTATGACTAGACCAGACTTCCGTGTGCGACATACGTGCGACGTGCGACGCTTCGGCCAACGAATAACTTGAATGTGGCTCAAATTGAAAGCGGCATGGTGTTCGACCATGTGGGGACAAATTTGTCAGTCAGATCGCGGTGCACGACTCACCACCACCTTGACATCAGTTGAACAATGACACATCACTATTGTGCAGCCAACCAGCCATACTTTGACATCATCCAGATGCCATGCCAGATACTTCTACGACTTGAAATCGGTTCATAAGCACCTCCTGACATAATCTCCGGGTCGCCAATCCCACAAAAATCGGACGCAAAAGGGAGCCGTCGTGCTCGATACAACCCATAATATTAAATTCCTTGATTTTTTATACTGTACAATCAACTGGAGAACACATTCTCATTAAGGAATATAAATCCTGGAGAATCCCTCTACTCTGTACAATCCGTCAATTCCGTGGTGCACAAAAGAAATCAACTATGAAAAAGAGGCACTCACTGCTGACGACAACATGGACATGTATGCTTTGATGCTGAATGACGGGATGCGAGATTTTGCCGGCAGTCGTCACAGAGTGCTAGACATCTAGGATGTAGATATCGCCTGGTGAGCCAAAACTCATGCGCTGGGAGAGACTGGGACTCACCGGCAGGGCCAGCAGATGATCTGCCGCTCTTCGGTCGTACATATGACGCAGTTCCTGCGCGATTCATTGGCCGGTAGACCTGGCTGGTTCACGACGCCTCTCCTACTATATATGGACGCTTCCAATGCCATTCGCTCTGCGTCTCCTTGGCCCAGGACTAGATTTTGGTATCTTCGGCGCGTCAATGGCGACGATGACGTATCCGTCATGTGAGCAAGTAAAACTGATGCGCTTGTAGATGATGAACTAGCGGCGGAATGGTCTGTAAACAGCGCCAACGCGTCATTCTCCTCATCGGGGGTATCGCCCCCCGCGTCGTCATCGTCATCGTCATGTTGAGGGACTGAACTCTCTGGGGGCGAAAAGTCGTCATCGTCGTCGTCACTGAGCACCTCGCCGGATAGGAAGCGCTCGTATATATCACGTTGGTTGGGAGTGAATGGCTTGGTCTCGCCCTCGTGACCGATATCGAGTGGCTGTGGCTGAGCACCAATGTTCTGCCTGCCAGACGTCGCCGGTGGTCGAGAGAGAACGGGGTGGCCACGCAAAAGTCGTCCCATCATCCGCCAAACCGCGATTCCGAATCTGGCACTTGCGGAACCAAACCTCCTGAATTCGTTGAGCCATGTCGCATCGACCATCGTGTCGCCGTGGGCGGCAGAACCAACCCTGACGCGCCGAATTTCATTCGAAAACCCATCCTTTCGTGCGCGTCGACCTCCTTGGTATTCGGTTGCGTGCGTAATCGATGATACACCGAAACGATTCATCTCAGCTTCGCCATATTGCACTTGATGCTTCAGGGTCTCGCCGTGGTCGGTAAGAGCGATCCCGCTCACTTCGTTACCAAGTCCAGCTACGCTCGTCGCATCCAAGCTGGCGATACCGAGGCGGAATAGTACGATGGAAAAGTCTTCATCCCATTTCGGCAGGAGCGATGCGCTGTGTCCGATGAGAAGGCGGGTTATGGATCCCTCTAATAGCAGCTGCGTGAGAATATTGAGGAGAAACGCGACTATGATCACGAGGACGAGCAATGATTCGAAGATGCACGACACGTAGTTGAGTAAGGGATACGAAGACGGCGAAGACCAAAGAACCCAGTGGAAATGACCGAGGGTCAACACTGAGCAAATGGTTGTCGGGATTAGTCGTTGATTTGACCAGCTCTGCTTCGCCCCAATGAAGTGAATCATGGCAAGCTGGGACAATATCAATTACATTGTATCGCTCATAGGTGCTCTCTTACCTGGAACAAGGGAACATAGATAGTAAAAATAACGTTCACATCCGGGCGGGAGGGTAGCCCTTCCGGTTTAACTAGATGAGTTAAAGGCGAAGAGTAGAAGTGCAGCATGAAGGAATAGCCGAACTGCACGCAAAGTCATTAAAGGGCGGGATATGGTCACGATCCAAAGGAACATACCAAATTGAATGGTGAAGTAGAAGTGGTTCCTACGCCTTCTAGGCCTTTTGTCAATGCACCGACACATAGTGCCCCACATACGGCCCGAAATGTAAACCAGCATATCTCATCCATTTCCTTGCGAGCCGCCCAGTCGTCCAATCGCTTAAATGGGTTCCAGGAGAAAGGAGGAAAACAGTCAGATGCTTGCAAGAGCAAGATTGTCCAAAGGAGAAGTGCCTTGAGGATGTAATACATAGTTGGCAACCGAAGGACCACTCTGGAGTAGGTAGATGATAAATCTATCGGGAAAACTGAGGGAAGAACCAGGCGAAGAAGAGCCCAACGGCTGCGTATGTGAAGGCTGGAACGAGTATGATGTTGCGGCGGACGTCGACTTGGAACGACGATGTTCTGGATGCGGTTCAAGAGTAGAGCCTATGTACATATCAAGGTAAGGTTCAGGGGAGAGATGTTTATACGAACGGGTCTTACCATGGCAAAGAGAGAAATGGCGTATCCAGACGCAAAGAAAGACCAGGGCCCAAGAGAATGCTGAAAGGTGGAAGGTGGCGGACTCGCCATGTGTGCCATGGGTGAACCACCTTCCGTGTTGTAGATCCTAGAGGATGAAATAATCTGACTGGGCTCTTCTTCTCTGTCCAACAATCTGTCCAACGACAGAAGACGAATGAGCCCGCGAAAAGGTGCAACGAGGAAGAATTTGAGCATGTTTCTGCTGGCAGACGGGGAAGCGGCATTATTTAGATTTCCAGAGGAAATGGCGGTAGAAGAAGGGACACTCATGGGCACCACTGCAGGTCGGAGGACTGTCGCTGACAGTGCAGCACTGGCATGTTATGGCGTCTCGGATGATGACATCGCGGTCGCCACAGCTCGGCTTAACGACCCCGCTCCGCTCCGGCTCTGGCCAAACTCAATGCCCTTTCCCCTCCGCGCTGTTCAGCCATGTATTCACAGACTCTATTGTATTGCAAGCCATCCCCGCCAGCTCTCTGGCATGGCGCGGTATTCAGCCATCCATGATTTTGCTTCCTCGTTGGCACAATCCCAGCCGTCATTCGCCATCTCGTCCGAGAAAGTGCAGATTTTATCAAATCCTGCCAATTTCTACACACGATTGACCGTAAGTCATTAATACGGTCTGACTTTTATCTCCATAACCATCACATTTAGGACTTGATACGAGGTGCAGAACGACGCATATTCATCTCCTCTCTTTACATCGGTTCAACAGAGACGCCGTTGGTGAGCGGGTTTCTAATCGAAAACGGCTAGCGACGAGGACTCACTCGGTCAGATAGAAACCATCCATGACACGTTGCGCTGCAAAAGGAACCTTCACATCCACCTACAGTTAGATTGTAATAGGTCCACTAGGCCTGGATCGTCCTCGACCTCTGCTCTCCTTGCGCCTCTGCTCAAGGATTTTCCGGACAGATGCCATGTCTCGCTCTTTCGTAGTCCGAAGCTCAAGGGTGGGTTTTCCAACCTCATTCCTCCGCGTTTCAACGAAGGCTTCGGAACCTGGCATGCCAAGATATATGGCGCCGACGACACAGTCATGATTAGCGGGTGACTAGCATTATTTTGCAACCTTGACCTATCTATTGATGTTGTTGCTATGCAGTGCAAACTTGAACAAGTCTTATTTCACAGACCGGCAAGACCGCTACTTATTATTTTCTTCGGCTCCCGAATTATCGAACTACTGTTTTGATTTTCTGAAGACTACATCATCTTTCTCGTACAAGTTACTTCCTTCGTCAACACCAGACGATATTGGGACACGTCCTATTCCCCACTGGCCACATCCATCCATTCACCCACATCATATCGAGTCACAAGCAAAGGTCTCTCTTTCTAGCCTGCAGCGCAACTATAAAATGAAAAGTGGCGACATCCAAGAGCAGCTTCGGAGGGAAAACTCTGTAGTGATATTTCCGGTAATTCAGGCAGGGCAGTTTCATATTCGAGAGGAAGAGGAATGCTTGCGGCAGCTTTTCTATCACTTGGATCCCGCACGTTCTCGGGATACGACTTCTGATTTCCAACCACTGTTGAACTTGACCAGCGGTTATTTCGGACTGTCCAAGTTGTACAAGAATCTAATTCTCCGCTCACATGTTCCCACCAGTATCATCTGTGCAAGTCCCGAAGTGCGTATTCTCTCCCATCTGATACGACTACTAGCCCACGTCGTCATCTTCAGGCGAATGGATTCTACGGCTCCAAGGGAATATCTAGTCGTCTACCAGAGGCTTACACGTGGCTCGAGCAACGATTCATGGCAGCCGTACGTGCTTCTCAACCTCAAGACTCTGGGTCCGTTCCCGGATCTGTGGAGCTCAAGGAGTGGAACAGGCAGGGCTGGACATACCATGCAAAAGGTGCGCTCGCCACTTCCCCACGTAATGAAATTAACCGTCGGTCTGGTGCATTTATTTTAGGAATTTGGCTTTCACCAAATCCTGAATCTCTGCCCATCCTCACACTCTTTGGTTCAACAAACCTCAATTCGCGCTCGGCGCACCTAGACACCGAATTGTCCTTTGTAATGCTCGCGAACTCTGAGACTGTTCAGGAGAAGCTTCATCTCGAGCTCCAAGGACTGCAGAAGTATGCAGAAGATTGGAAGGGAGGCAGGAGAAACGTGCGGGCCATCACAAAACTTCTAGCTCGGCTTTTGAGCACATACCTATGAGATCAACTGCTTGATACCCTTACAAGTTTCAGCCATTCAGCTATATCCTAAAATGAAATGCCCGTTGGTTGCATGCATTTGCACGTACTCGCATCGCACCACTTAGATTCACCACCCCTCATTGTTACAATTGATTTATAGTACTCGCGACTAAATGCAATCCACAAGGACCTATGATGGAGGGCAGTGGATATAATCTATGTACTTTGCTGAATAGATCTATCTATTCGAACGTAGGTTCTATCGCACGTGAGCCAAAGTGTGTGTGCTATTATGCGTGGCTCGTTCAATCTTATCCAAAGGGTCGGCATCTGAAGGGGTCCCAATTGACTTCGATTTCGAACCGTCATCAGGGTTTCCAATCGACCTTCCGCTCGACTGCGCGACTGCTTGTGTAGGCATCGGCGGTACGATATATTCAAATTTTCGAGAGTCGAGGGTGAATGTGACGGGTCCCTATATTCACCCGTAGCCAAATCAGAACAGGGTAAAAACATTGCTCGAGCTGCACGTCACCTCATTAGTCAAGCTAACGTTCATCATGGCTCCGAATTTCCCATCTGTCAGTCAGTTAACTTTAGAGACCTTCCTCGTCTCCGGCGCAGTGAGCCATTTACCCTTGATCTTCTCAGGAGAGTATTGAGTGCCCATGAACTGTAGAAATGAGGCGTACATAGCCTGTGATGTATCTGCCGACTTCCGGTCTCGTGAGTGAATGAAAAGGGAGACCCGCGGGCCACCGTCGGCAAAGAGAGGAATACAGCACGAACCATCGCACGGTGGAAGTCTGGCTTGTTGCCCTTGGAAGTGTTTGCCATGAGGGTGAATTGGGATACGCAAAGGATTTCGCCTTGCATATCTTTGACATTTGCCTTCCACATCTCACCAGAGGGATTGGAGAACACCTTCAGGGATAGTCTGCATGGTCACTGGCATTAGCACTGGCAGCCGAGTCAATTTGACGAAATGAGGACAAAACACACACACATTTTCTTCGTGAGATTCTCGATGTCAGAGGCATTGTCATCTGTGTGTGTGGCCAAAAAAGATTCTCAATTTCATGGCTACGCGGTGTATGTTGATGTGTCGAATGGCATTTACCAATACCGATGCCAACAAGCACCATTAACCCTCGCGAGATTTCGGACACGATTTCGCTGTTCACTGAAATTGGACGGGGCATTCAACCAGAGCATAAACGGCGATTAGAGAGAAAAGGTGAACCTGTGACAGAGGCAGAGAGTACGCGTTGGACAACTGCTCGCATCCTTTTCGTTATTGTCAAGATGGGGTGTTACAGTGACAACCCACGCCGATGGGCCAAGTCATCTAAAAAGAACAAGGACATCTTATCTTATCTTTCACGCCACGCTGGTGTGACTTCAGCTCAGGTCCCTAAGAACGAAGAAACCCTGTTCTGCTCAAGCTGACGATGTGTCTTATCGATGTAATAGATTTCCAAGAATATATTCTTCGTTGAAGTTGAAGTTGTTGTGTAGTCGTCAGCTCTGACTCTGAGGCTCTCAGCATTCTGACCTCCGAGTCGCGACTCGGAGACGACAACGACGCCCGCCGCTTTCGAACCTTCTTTTTCTCTCCGACACAGTATGCCAGCACCAGAATCCGTAGTCCTAGAAACGAATCTAGGTCACATCCAACTAGAGCTTTATTGGGATCATGCTCCTCGAGTATGTCTCCTTTCCCCATTTCTCAATCTATGAACTTATTTTCAAGTTCAACGATCGCTCTCGGTGGACCGCCAGACCTGCGAGAACTTTGCACAGCTGGCAAAGCGCGGTTACTACAACGGCGTGATATTCCATCGAATTATCGCCGTACGTCACGACGAATCCCAGCTGTTTAGACTTCTTCCCTTGCTTTACTTATTGTCTCTTCGAAGGATTTTATGGTTCAGGGTGGCGATCCGACTGGGACAGGTAAAGGAGGTACCAGCGTATATGGACAAAAGTTGTACGTCACACACACGCCAGACTGTCCTCTGCTACATCGTACAACTGACACAACTCACCCCATCCATCTATTCATCCCCACTGGCAGCGAAGATGAGATCCATCCAGAATTACGGTTCACAGGTGCCGGAATCCTCGCAATGGCCAACTCGGGACCAAACACCAACGGTTCGTTCGTTCGTCCGTTCGCTCGCTCTTGCCACCCTCCCCGACGACCTCCTCGCTTGCTGCCCCTCCCTCTCCTCTCTCTGACCGATTTTTGCTCTTCTAGGTTCGCAATTCTTTATGACGCTGGCTCCGACTCCATTCTTGGATAATAAACATACGATATTCGGTCGCGTGAGCTCGGGGATGCGCGTCTTGCAGCGCCTGGGGGCAGTCGGCGTCGATGCACAGGATCGGTCCGTATATTCACTTCCTATTCTTTTTTTTTTTCTTTCCCCCCCTTCTTTGCGTCATTGTCCTCGTTGGCTGAACCTCATCCCGATCAAAAATAGGCCACGAGAAGAAGTCAAGATCTATAAAGCTCGAACAGGTTGAATTCAAATAGACGTCTTTTCCATCGTCGTACTGGCCGGCATTTATGTTCTCAGGCCCCACTTTTCTTTTTACCTACACTTCCAGCCGACACTTCGCCAAAAACATTGCTATGCTGCACCCGTGGACCTGGTTATTGCAAAACGCTCATGTTGATGTGACATTCCCAGAACCTTGCAAGTGCCATTTGGTAACTGTTACTTATACACCTACTAGGCTAGTCTGTACAGTCCCGTCTTTGCGCTACAATAGAAGGGTCATGCGACATGTCTGTATAATGTGTGAGTTTTTTTCAGTGTGAACATCTGCCCCCAGGTAATCTCGGTGCTGGCCGATAAAGATGAACTATTCTAGCTGTGTTGCTATTTAACTACCTTGTCTTCCAGCACAACTCTAATGATAGCGCCATGAGAAAGCGGATGAGATTGTTCCATAAAGAGGTGCAGAAAGTCGTATGCGGTGCTAATTACTACAAAAAAGACTTGCTTACAGTAATCTTGTCCAGAATCATCATCAAATCAGAGGCAGAACATCCCTACCCCTAGAGATCCCTGGGTAAAATGCGGTTTGGAGTAATATGATCTTGGAGTTTACAACGTTATATAAAGACGAGAGGAAGGATAGGCCCTAGAGGAGCACGGGATCTACATGAGAAAAACATGCTCTAGCGACGTCGTCCGACCGAGGTTTTGAGGCGAGGTCGAGTTGGAGTTTCGTCGTTTATCAGCGGTGGTCGAAGCGGGGGTGCTGTCGAGGAAGATGGGGCTATAATGCGACCATGGCCATTGGTCTGGCTTGATCCCGCCTGCCGCGACGTATGACGACCAGCCTGCGACGAACCCTGACGACCCATTCCTTCGCCTTGAGGATCTCCTCTATCCCAATTATCATCTATGATATGATCAACGATTTCAAATGCTTCGTCTTTGGTACCACCCTCATCGCAAAAAACTGCCGGTTCATCCATGTCCGTCTCAGAGGGCGGAATATCGAGGTCCTGTTCCATGGCATCTGCATCTGCTTGTTCCATCTCCTCGTCCTCAACATCCGTCATATCCTCGTCGTAAATGCCGCCGACAGGTTCGCCGATCCAATCATCGTCTGGCTCGCCATTGCCAAAGTCCCACACGTCGAGGATTGTTGCGTCGGAACGATGGCTTGCTGCTACGCACCAGCGGCCCTCAAAAACGACCTGCCAGACGCCATGGATGTTCGAAAGGAATTCGCGGACGACTGTGCCTTCCCGGACATCCCACATCTTCAATGTGCCATCCGACCCACTGAGAACTTTGAATTCATCATGCTGGAAACAGGTGATTGCGCCTGTGTGCGCAGCCAGCATATGTCGAACCTCGCCGGTATCGGGATCCCAGATGCGAAGCGTAGAATCAGCTGCAGCAGAAACCAGATGCGAGGGCGACAACCCAAGAAGGCCGACCAGTGATGTATGGCCCGTAAGGGTGTATTGACATTCCCCCGTTTTCAGATTCCAAACACGCACGGTACCATCCATTGATCCCGAACATGCTTGGCGACGGGTGGAATCGAGGACCACGCTGTAAACTATGACATTGCTCAGACCAACAATAATTATGGTATTTGCGATGATACTGACCTTTCTGGGTATGTCCTACCAATACCCATCTGCATATTCCAGTGATAATGTCCCAAACACGGACCATAGAGTCGTAACTGCCAGAAACGAGAGTACGTCCCCTTGCTGCAAGGGCACGGACGGCATGTTCATGGCCTTCGAGGTGCAACTTATGGTATGGGTTTTCCTCGACGTCCTCCTGAGAAACAACCAATCTAGTCAGTTCACGAGATAATCTGTATCATGAAAAAAAAACGCACATCCGCAGGATCAATATCAGCTTCGTCGGCGCCATCGAACCTATACTCAGGGTCACCTGGCCGAGGCAGGTCCCAGACCCTGAGGGAGTGATCTCTACTTCCTGTCACAATCAAGGGGCGCTTCGGCCATTTTTCTTTGCGCACGTTCCCATGCTCGTCTTCGACATCAACCCATTCAGGTTTGACAATAGCCAAGCAGCGCACAGTACTTGTATGCCCACCAAATACGTGAGTGCAACGGCCTGTCGAGAGGTCCCAAATTCGGACGGTCCTATCCGTTGATCCACTAACAAGTGTATCCTTGGTTGATGCAAGGGCCCATACTCCGCCCTCATGACCAGAAAGGGAACGGAGGAGCTCGCCGGTCACCGGCGAGTAGACATGAATTGAATGGTCGTCGGAAGCAGATATGATGCGCCCCCTGGATAACAGCAAGCAGGTCACGACAGAACGTCCGTGTGCAGGGAATGCCAAGTGCTTGGGCTCTGGATTATTGATCCATCTAGTCCGTGTAAGATACCTAGACTTGAACAACACCTTATATGGGTTAGCGAGAGATAAGTCGTTGGGATGCGGTAAGCCTGCTCTCCGCCGGCGGCGAATCAGTGCTTCAGCAAAAGCACGCTCTGAATCGCCTCCGAACCATAATTTTTCGCTCTTTAGTAGGTCGCGCCATAGGACAGGATCGGAGTCGATGATGTCTCGCCACGATTTGGAAACGCGAGAGGCTCGTGCGATGCAGTTGAAAGGCAGAAAACTGAGGACATGGGATACAAGTTCAGGAGGAAGAAGGGTGAGGAAGTCGCGAGCGAGAATGGGGGTTAGAACGGAGTGGACCGTCCGGAGAACCGGCAATTGGGAATGTCGGAGAAGGGTTATGAGAAGGTGGGATTGCAATTGGTTTGGGAGACCTGAAAAGTGTGTGACAAGAGATGGGAGCGACATGAGGGTAGCGAGAGAAGCGTCAGGTTGAATGGGGAGTCGGGGTTGGGGAGAGGAAGCGCCGCTGGGAGGCGCAGACGGCCAGATGTTTGGTGGCGGCGGCGATCCATGTGGTGAGGGTAAAGGTGAAGGTGGGGCCGCCGCGTTAACGGTAGAGAGCATTGGGAGTACAGGAGCCGCCTTGGCCTTTTTCCTCGGCGGAGGTGTATGGGTTGCCTGCTCGGTTATTGTTTCGATTCCTTGCATCATACCGTCGTTGTCGTATGATCGCTTCCTAGCGAAACGTTCGACGGCTTCAATGAGGCCAACCGACCTGGAGGGGCCCACGCCGTCGTCCGACTTGATTAGATGCCACCCCTTACCGCCAATAACCTCTTCTTCCTGTGGGAGATCATCGGTCTCGTCACTGTCGCGAAAGGTCGCGCGAGAGCCATTTGGGAAGACGAGGGGAAATTGGCGAAATGAAGGCGGTAATTGAGCACTTAGAAGGGGGTACTTCTGCGGGTCATGGGGAGCAGGGGGGGTTGGGAGGGTCGGTAATGGGATGGGAGCATAAGTCGTGGTGGTCGTGGTGGTAGTCACAACTCTAAGGATGAGTGTTATCGTGACTGGAACATCACTAAAGACGAGACTGCGGGGCTTACGTTGTTGTATTAATGGATGGTGCGAGAGCGAGGGATGGCCTTTGATTGGAGGACATGATTTAAGGCAACGGCGGGGGACGGATGGCGATGTAGAGGAAACAAACGACCAATTCCTGCCCACATAGACACGTCACACCAATGTCACAAAGTCACACCCTCTATTATTCCTTATACATCTCTCGGCTAGATACAGTGAGCATCTCTCCCCGAACACATGACAACCACACCTGACCCTGAAGAGGCCCGAACTTTGGCAAGGAGATAGGCGGCACTGCGAATTGCGAGAAGCGGTGTCGTCATGAAACGACAGGAAGGGCAAACGCGCAGGCAGGAATTGGGAGCGTAAGGTGCCGTAAAATCCGCGAGCGGGGAATACGTGGCGAAGGAGAAACGGTGTACTGTATCTTACAACTTAAATCTTTGATTCTCGTCAGAGGACCTAACTTGAACGATGAATGTTGTTCACTCTCTAATGCTGACGGTGGCGGAAATGCGGGAGTGCCGGTGATAAATACGAAGCGTGTTATGTAAGAGCGAGGCCGAGGTCCAACTTTAGACCTTGGCATGGTTTGATCCCGTCTGTCCCGTTTGCTTTCACCCCGCGCCAGCTCCAGTTCCCCCACAGCCTCTCTTCTTTGTATCCCTCTGCTCGTGAGTAGCTTGTCCTGCTCTGCTACCATGACTGTATGACGACTCTTCCCTTCCTCACCCAGTACTCAGTATTAGTACCCGATCGTTTTAACTCATGTCACATCGATACAACAACCAATCCATGCCGATCCATCCACAAGACCAGCAACGCCTCCCCCAGTCTATGCAGCCCCCACCGTCTCCCCCTATACCAATTGATCCAGCTCTTGCGCTATACCCATCCTCGTATTACCCATATCATACGCAGCAGCAGCAGCATCCTCAAGTTTCCCAACAGCTTTCATTGGGCCCTGGCCTCTCGTCACCGTCCTCCCAAGCATCAGATGCAATGAGCACTCCTCCGACCGAGCAGGTCTCATTTCCAGGCTCCAATAAGCGTCCATCCTCATCTAGCGCCCTGGACATTGACAATGACAACAACAAGCGTCGCAAGGAGGATGACGGCGCTAGCCCCTCTGTTGACGGAAGCGAGTCCAAGATCAAGCCAACAAGGGGCTCTAGGTTGGTTGAGACCGTTTCATTACCGCAAGTCCTAACTCGCAAGTTGTAGAGCCTGCACGGTTTGTCGACGGCTCAAAATGAAATGTGTAGGCGCCGAGCAGGGGCCACCATGCAAGCGTTGCATTTCTGGGAATCACGAATGCATTTTCGAAGAATCTAATCGTGGAAAACGAACATCCAAGTGCGCCTCTTTATCGCAAATAATTCAGTCATCTGATCGCTCAGCTTTAGTACTAGAAAACACGAACTTCTGACGAGGTCTCTCAGAAAAATGGAGCGTACCCTTGATACCGTTCTCAAATCTATTGGGAACCCTAGCATGGGCATGGGATCGGGAATGCTTTCGAGGTCGCCTTCACCACAAAATACTAGTAACGCTACCCAAGCCCTTCTCTCTCAGGTTGATCAGCCTCCCTCACCCCCCGCGGCTGCTACCTTCTCGTCCTCCACCTCGCGACCTCAAACAGAGGTTCCTCCAAGCTCCCCAAAACTCCATTCACTACCAGACAATAGTCTCAATCCGCTTGGTTTGCTTGCAGAGGCGAGCCTTGCTAATCGCCGTGCTCACGCTGCAAGCTCCACCAGAAAAACTTCGGCAATGGCCCGACCCCCTGCGCCAATGGGCGTCGCAAGCGATGCATATTTCAAACCTGGTTAGCATGGCCGTCTATTTTCCCGATAGTCCGTTTTGGATGATTTCCTAGGTCCTATGACAATCTTGCCTTTGCGGCGACTTTTCATTGAGCGTCAGATTCAACCTGAGATGCTTAGCTTCGTGCCAACGGAAGAGGTTGTCGCCTTATTTGATATGTGCGTCTCTTACCAGTAGCCGTACTTGGTGCTATTTTGTTCTTATTTTGTCGTGACAGCTATTTCGAGCATCTCAACGTGCGTAGCATTAAAACTCGAACCTCCTCGTCCTCTGACGTACCATTAGATGCATTGTAATTTGCTGGACCGCGATTTTCACACGCCTTCCTTAGTTTGTTCCCGCTCACCTTTCCTACTAACGACAAGTGAGTCCCTACGCTATCTTCTGAAGCGTGCGTTGAACTGCTTGAAGTTTGTGCCATATCAGCGAGGTTTTATACCGCTCGGCCAGAGCTTCACGGCAAGCTTACAGAAATATCAAACAAGTTGGCGTTTACTGTACCTGCCCGAGGGTATAAATCTCTGGAGATCGTCCAAGCCTATCTGTTGCTCTCGTTATGGGGAACAGGTCCTGTCGAGCGCTATGAGCAGGACAGAACTTGGATGCTTCTCGGTATGGCGATACGGTAAGATCCAGAAGACTTTCCCCCCCTTTCCCCCTATAGTCTGATAGCATTGGTGATGGCACAGCATGGCCACTGACCTGAATTTGCACCGCAAAACCGCCATCGTGAACCTAGAGACGCCGGAAGGAAAGGCGAGGGATCAGGAGGTATTCAATCGGGACCGCACATGGCTGGTCTGCTTTTGTCTCGACCGCAGCACCAGTGCCCAAATGGGAAAGCCAAGCTCAATTAGGGAAGAGTAAGTTCTCGAACGACCTCTTGTCTGAGCACACGTTTAGGGTGCTTCTTAGTTGTATCATTCGTCATGCAGTGCAGTGGCTGCAATCTCCACTTGCTCGTCGGGGGGACTTTAGCACCGTGGCCTACGTGGTATGCTTTCTCACTCCCGGCAGAGGTACCGCTGCTTACACCCTTGGAGGAATTACAACGTATCATATCAAGGACGCTTGATCTGTTGTATTCGGAGACTGATTCCCCATCCGGGCTTCTTGTTGACGTGGATTACTTGCTTGTCATCAAAACGTTTGAGCGCCAAATTCAGACATGGTATGAACAAGTTGCTGACGCTGATAGTAAGTAATATTTATGTTGGGGTACAGTATTACTAACGTCGAGTGAAAGAGGCCGGCGACAGGATTGCCAAGTATAACGGCCTAATGGCAGAATTTTTTGCAAACTACTCTATGCTCGTCATCAATTCGTTTGGCTTAAAAAATGCGATGGAACGGTGCCCCATCGATATTCCCCATTTCTTTGCTCGTGTTCACTCCTCAGCCAAGACGTGTGCGATCCTTGTCAAAGAGGAGCTTGGTCCATCGGACTTCTTAAAATATGCGCCGGACTCGCATTTTGTGTTTACCTCGTATGCGGTCCTGAGTTTACTCAAGGTGAGCTCTGGAGGTTCAACGATGGGAACCCGTCTCATGCATAGATCAGCTGCTTCGCCCCGAATTCCCGGCATCACGAGATCACGAACACGAGACGCTCCAGTTGGTCAAAGGTGTCGCGGATACGTTCGACCAGAGTTCTGCAGGACCAACGCATACACCTTCGTTGTATGGCCTATTCCTGCGCGCATTGTTGGCTGCGAAGACTGAGCCACCTAGTGAGGCGGCAAGTGATTTTGGCGACAATGAGGCTGTAACCCAGATAAATGGGAATCCAGACCAGCGGCAGGTTGGCAACACAGAGCCATACCAACTGTTGTCCGAGTTCCACTTTGCTAGTGAAATGGGCCCCGTAGCCGATATGTCTACGTTCCCCCCCACGATGGCCAATGCTCAGCCCGATGATCTGGGATTGTTGTCTATGAATAGTATCCTGAGTGGTGGTTTCTGGGACAACGTCCTTGTCCCAGGTGAGTTTGTTGATGTTGTTCAGTCGGAGATAGTCATTAACATTATATATAGGCTATTCTAACCCTATGGAAGGGCTGAGTGGGGGCTTTGTCTACGGCGCGGGAGGCAGTGGCTTCATTGCGCCCCAATTCGGTGATACGCCCATAATGTCGGCGATGAATAGTCCACGGCGTGCTGTCCCTGCCGAGGAGGGCCCTCACGGTCTAGGAGATCCATTCCAGGGTGCCCAACCAAATGATAGATCCGTCCAGGCTGGAGTGATGTAAAAGAACCCACCCGGCACTTTCTTGGAAACCGTATTTTTACGTCTCCCTTCATGGATTGAACTCTGGGTCGTTTGGTTCCAGTTCGTCGGTTTCGATTCCTCGTGCTTGTTCTGTATTTTTACCTGTATGTCCTCGCTTTGTAATTCACGCTTTGAGAGCATATTTCTGCCGACTGGTTCGAGATACGCATATCATGCAGATGACTGGCTGACCGTGTGATACGATCAACGGCGTGAAAAGAAGCTGACGTTTGGTGTGCGCAGAGCATGCATTAATCCTTCCCCGGGCCAAGCCCCGGTGTTAAGAAAGACGCGACGTTGGGACCTGAGCAACACCATTTCAGGAAGCGGGCCATCGGAGGACCGGGGCCCCTCACTCAGCCTAGAGCTTGCGAGATAATACTAAGATGACGGGCCAGTGATAGTCCTGAACCTCTCAGACTCTACGCAAGACTTGAGCTTCAGCGCTAAGCTGGTAAGATGAAAGCCGATACAGATACACGAGGCGCGCGCGTCGTGATTACAGTACTCCACTATCACACGACGGACTGTATAGACGTTCCAATCGCATCGGGTGTTGGCAGGGACTCGGATCCGCGGACGTGCCGATGTCGCCTCTGTGGTTCACCACGGTTCCACAACCTACCTGTGTCATTCTGATTATGATTGACACGCTGACTCGGATCTTAGTTAGTTTTCCTACCCTCACTCGGTAATACCGAGATTGGGGTTTATATCTGGGTAGGCGAGCAGTTTTCGAATTCAATATTCTTTAGAGTCAGTGATAATATGACGTACTTTTCGCTGTTGTAAAATTGTGTCATTGTCGTAAATGGATCTGCGCTCATGAACGCCGTCTGGGGCTAAAGTTGGACAACCCCCCCCCCCTTGAGCGCGCCCGTACCTCCTGGCCCTGCCATCAAGCCAATACTTTGTTATCTTCAAAGTATATGCATATACGTTCCCGTCAACAACGTTCTCCGACTCGAAGGCGGTGGTCAGCTTCATCTTCGGGTGCTGACGCGACAGACAGGCAGACACAACTTGATGAACGCGTACGTCCACGTCCAGAAGCATCGGGGTCCGCAGTCTCTTCGTCCCTTCTCTCAAGCATCGATGGTCAGTCCAACCTTGTTGATAAATTTATTCACAATTATTGAAGACTGACCCGTGTTCTAGACAACGTATTACGGTTGGCTTCCCCTCATCCGAGACATGACGGTCGACAACACAAACAATCACCTCTTCGTGATTCGCCCCAGAGCAATGGTGCAGATCCTGGTCCCTTAGTATGGGTTAGGGTGACTAGGTCGGGCAAGCTTGCGCCTCGCGAACTCGGCGGTGGTGAGGAGAGTTATTGGTGGCCTGCATGTGTACGTTAACTCAGGGTTCAAATCTCTTCACCCACAAAATAATGTTCGTTTGCCAGATTACCGAGGGACGGTTGGCAACCGGACCTCTCACGGTCTCTCTTTATGGAGAGATCTCACCCGCTGCACCAAAGAGCATCCGACTAGAGGCGCCTTCTCCATCTCATATCCTCCCCTTCAAGTTACCAGGCCAGGATATCCCACGTTTCAGTTCATTCACGTTTAGGTGTCTTGAATCCGGCATTCAACAACAGCCCCTCTCAAAGCGTCCGAAAACCGTGTTAGATGAAGCTTGGCACTCGGCTGTGGATCTTGCACACGAGGTTGACGCCTCTCTGAATGACGGTTTGCCTTCCAATTTGTCGTCGTACAGGGTGGATACTGTGCGCATACATAAGGAGAAGGTGGTGACATTAACCAGCGACGCCTCGGAGGCAAAGCCATCAACGAACAGTCCAAAAACCTCTTCTGGTCAGTTACCCAAACTCTTTGCGAGGCAAACCCTTTTCTCATCTATACTATAGAGCGATGCTCTCCCTCTCCCTCTCCCTGTGACCTCCTGCTGGAGATCCCTGGGGAACTAGTATTCTCACTGGATAAAAGAGGAAGGACTGATTATTGGGCGGCACGGGTGGAACAATATTTGCCCCCCAAGACGCCCTCTCTACCTCCCAAGTATCGGGTTCGGTTCAAGGATGACACATTCCGTGTCGTGTCAAGAGACATGTTCTACACGTCGGACGAGCCTGAATTTTACACATGCAGAGTGAGTTCATATTCAGTTGCTTCAACCGATGTTTATTGGTTGCCAGTTGGGACGCTACATGAGCGATAACGAGGAATCAGAGGCGGATACGGATGGTGAATACGTTCAATATGAAACAGGTGCCGATGAACCCGCTATTCTGTTGCCTCCACCGGACCCCGAAGATTTTTGCGAGCTGCCTATCCGAGAGCAGTTTGCATACGTTAAGCCTATAATCAGGGTCATTTTGAATGAGACCTATCTTCCCGCGAGGGAGCGACATCGAGCCTTCATGCAAGGTGGTCTGTCGCGCCTCCGCTTGCAGAAAGCTGCAACAGGCAAAGGAGATCTGACTGTGCGCGATGTTTCGCGACTGGGAAGGGTCCTCCAAAATTGGGTCTTGGGTCCTATGCACTTACAAAAATTCAGCTATCCCTCAAGCCCTCCTGGCTATTTGGAATCCGAAAGTGGATTGGTAAGCCCAGTGCAACGATTATATCTGGTACCCTCGCTCAAGGTTCGTATAAAGTCTACCCAAACGGATATCCAGGTGGAGCATCTGCTTTTCCCTGACTCTCTGGTCTCCCCCAATAGCGTAAGACACGGATCCCGTCCGTGACATTTGCTGAGCTGATCAGACTGGAATACAAAGACACCTTCATCACCTCAACTATCTCAGGCATCATCGCTGACCGACGTGAGTCAGGCACCCGTTTACAGTACTAATACTTGTGTTCAATCTTGCTCGCTTCATCAGGTCCGTCCGTCCGAATCTCTGCGGCAGAGAGGATCTCCAAGCTACGAAGCACTGTCCGAGAGTGACAAGTTACAGGCAAGCAGACAATCTTCTAGTTTTCTACCAGTTGTGTCATATTAGTCATATTAATTCGGGCCGACAGTACTGCCTTTTGGTGCTTTTCCACGAGGCCACTCTTCAACTCTTGTTATGGCGATCCGGAGTGCGACGATCACCGGACTTGCTATCACGAGATGATGAAGAGCGCCTTCGTTTGATAGGCTTGGCGAAATCAGAGGAGAGAGCATGGATGGAAGAGATCACCCGGATGAGGGAATTGAAGACGAGAAAAAATCATCCTTCATCCCCTCGACTACGTGCTGTTGTTAATACGTCCTCGAGTGGCAGGATCCTGCGACCACGGAACCCACCTCATGCCAGTATCCGTTGATAACCTGGCTCATCAGTCTTTTAGTTTGTGATATCCCTACCTATATGTATACCATAGCAAGGGCTCTGAGGACCGCGTAGGTAGTTCATGTCTCCTTCCTCATCACCTCCCTCCTCATGCACGCGCGTTGTCTCTTTTCCAAGAGCTAATACCACTATGCATTTCTTCTTTATGCGCGGACTTTCGAAAGATGAGAATTCAGATTTCTCAGATCATACTAGACATCGAGGTACGTGATAGACTGGGTAATGTCCCCTACCAGGTTTCGTACTACCACCTGTTGCCGGATGGGTTCTCCTACTCCGGTCCGTGTCTTATGGTCATTGCTTCGGCGGCATGTTCCTCGCTCTCAGCTCTATTCGAAGCTATATGATGCAACACAAAACGACACGGCAACTGTGAGTGAAGGCATCGACCAGCAGTTCGTATTTACCTGGGCGAGCGTGAGCAGAGGGATTTGCGTGGAACGAAAGTGTTGTGCTGAGGTCAATTTGAGCCCAGATAGTAGGCACCTGATGCGTCATTCAGTCGCGTTTAGAATAATCGCGCTATGTTTGGTGTACCGGTTATGAAATTCAGACTCTTCATTGGTCATCTCCGTGTCGACCGGAGTCCTCTCACATGATGGTCAGCGGCATGTTCCTCGCTCTCAGATCTATTCGAAGCTATATGGTGCACACAAAACGACACGGCAATTGTGAGTTAAGGCATCGACCAGCAGTTCGTCTTTACCCGGCGAGCGTGAACAGAAATATTTGCGTTGAAATGAATATACTACCGTGCACGTGAGCACTACAGTAGGTAATGTGACTCAACGCGACGCTCCACTGGCAATTGAACGCAGGTCAGTGTTTTGCTCGCTCGGCCTCAGGGTCTTTCTTCAAAACTTCATCGTAATTACCAATGAGATCCCTAGGCGGGCGTCACTGACCAAAGTCTATGATATTGTACTGTACTCTGCCGTGTTTTCGCAGGCCCGGGAAAGCCAAGCATGCCGTATAACTCTTCCATGTGCTCATCTCAGCTGTTACGCCTCGTGACAGCCTTGCGCGTCTACATCGTGGACCCACCTTTGATATAGCATCGATTTGTGCCCTCAAGGCCTCAACCCTTGTTCTCCACTCACTCCGCCCTCCCTTTGAACGAAAGAACTTGGAACAATCAACCACGGCCTTCATGTCTTCGACCGGACAAGCAACATCCTCCACTGATAACGTCCAATTGATCATCGGTGCTTTGGCCGACTACGCCAAAGAGACTGGAATTGACCTATCCAAGAATCCCTTCGCTACCAAGTTCGAACAGTCAAATTCACCTGAGGGTATCCTTCAACTACTCCAGAAACGGGAGAAGGCGTTTAAAGCGTATCGCAATGATAATCGGAGATTGATAAACTGCCTCAACCCGGCAGTGAAGATCCTTCACAGATTCTCGGGTATCCTTAGCGGGGCGGTCGGCCAGGTGAGTCCCACAGGCCATCTAGTGAATCATCTAACGTGATCTCGTCAGATCCCCTTCCCGCCAACAACCATTTTGTTTGCTGGGATCGACACTCTCCTTGGCGTGAGTCCTCTGAATATGTCCTTCAAAACGGTTCCCCAATAATGTACGAGCATGTCAGGCTGCCATTGAGGTCTCATCGAGCTATGATGCTCTCTTGGACCTCTTTGAGCATTTGGGGAGTTTCGTCAAACGTCTGGAAATCTATACAAAGATCGATCTCACTCCGATAATGACGGATATTATCGTGAAGATAATGGTCCAGTTACTCTCAGTGCTCGCCCTGGCGACCAAGCAAATTTCTCAGAAGCGGTTCAGTAAGTGCCCTGTCACGGTTACATTGTCTGTGGCTCAGTTTACCACAGAGAAGTTTGCAAAGAAACTGTTAGGAGAAACCGAGATAGAGGCAGTACTCCAAAGACTGGATCGATTGACCCAGGAGGAGGCTCGGATAACCGTTGCGCAGACGTTGGGTGTGGTCCATGGTCTTGTGGGTAATGTGAAGATAATCATGGAAGGTGCGCAATGCTTGAATGGTTGTTCGCATAACATTATTCTGAGACTTCTCCCGTCAGATCGTGAGGCATCAATGGATGGTATTCGGCAGGATTTGGGTACGTGTCTCGCGCAAGGCAGGTATCACCCGTGTTGACTTGGGGTTGAAGGCGTTCTTCACCAAGTATTAATGGAAATAAACGAGATGAAACGTTTGCTGTTTTCTCCTCCCTCTTTCGTTGCCCAGACCGACGGTATTCTGTAGGTGACCGGCTGCAAAAGGACGTTCAACACTGGCTGTCTCCCCCTGATCCGTCGACGAATCAAAACTTCGTCTCGAAAGCACGACATAAAGGAACCGCGGCATGGTTCTTCGAGGGCAGTGCTTTAACACGATGGAAGGCGAAGGGGTCACTAATGTGGATTTATGGAAAACGTACGTCTTTCGAAGTACCGATGAGTGCCTTGCATCTATAACTTGTTGATCGTACAGCGGGCGCAGGAAAGAGCACACTTCTGTATGTAATAACTTTATTGGATTGTTCGAGGTCATTCATGGGGCCTACTAGATCTGCGATTATTCAAGACGTCAAGGGCATGCATGCAGCGGGATTGGCCACGATGGCCTATTATTACTTCGATTTCCGGGATGTCAAAAAGCAAGACTGCTATGGCCTGCTCTCCTCCCTCGTTTCGCAGCTTTCTGCCAAATCGGATTCTTGTTACAACGTCCTCTCCGAGTTATATTCAGACAACAGTCGCGGCATGGGGAAACCCGACATTGACGCGCTGAAAAAATGTTTGGCGGATATGCTGAGTCTGCCAGGACAAAGCCAAATTTATATCATTGTCGACGCTCTCGACGAATGCCCCAATTTCCCGGGGACGCCGTCCGCTCGCGAGGACGTTCTGGAGTTTGTTAAAGAAATCGTCAATTTGAAACTTCCGAATGTTAATCTATGTGTGGCGAGTAGGCCGGAGATGGATATCCGATTGGTGCTCGAGCCGTTGACGACTCTCAAGATTTCTCTTCATGACGAGATTGGGCAAAAGAAAGACATAGTTGAATACATCAATTCTATCGTCCGTTCGGACCCAAGCATGCGGAGATGGAACGAGGAGGACAAGAAACTTGTCATCGATACGCTGTCTAGCAAAGCGGATGGCATGTAAGTGATCACATGTCTCGTCTCTTGTCTTAGACTTCACAATGAACGCTCACATGGTCTCGTAGGTTTCGGTGGATCGTTTGCCAGGTTGACAGGCTGCGTCGCACTCTACCTGCGAGTATTCGGAGGGTCTTGAACGACTTGCCGAAGACTTTGGACGAAACTTACAACCGTACTCTGCTGGGTATTGATGAAGAGAAACGCGAATATGCCCAACGACTTTTCCGATGTCTCATGGTGTCTATTCGCCCTCTTCGTGTCGAAGAGCTCGCGGAGATTCTTGCAATTCAGTTCGACGAGGAAGCGCTTCCTATATTTAATATAGATTGGCGTCCAGCATACGCAGAAGAGACGATTATGTCCGTATGTTCCAGTCTCATCGCCATCGTCGACAGGGGAGGCCATCAAGTAGTACAGTTCTCTCACTTCTCCGCCAAGGAGTACTTGACCTCGGAACGACTCGCGGCGGCTGAAGAACGTCTTTCATACTATCACATTTTCCCCGAACCCGCACATACCATCCTTGCACACATTAGCCTCAGCGTTCTCCTCCACCTCGACGACAGAATCGACAGAGATTTCATGGCTCACTTTCCCCTCGCCCCGTATGCCGCTCAGCACTGGGTCGACCATGCCAAGTTTAGGAGCGTATCATCGCACATCGAGGACGTCATGAAGCTTTTATTTGATCCCGCAAAGCCACATTTCGCGGCATGGGTCTGGCTATACGACATCGACCGTTATTGGACGGAGCGCATGCCCACGATGCATCCGACGCAGCCCGAGGCTGTGCCACTTTATTATGCCTCTCTGTGCGGTTTCGTTGGCCTCACAGAGCACCTGATCACTGCCCATTCACGGGACATCAATAGCAAGGGCGGTTCTCACACAACTCCATTACATGCCGCCTCAGTCAAGGGACATTTAAATGTCGCATCACTTCTCCTTAGAAATGGTGCTGATCCCGACTCTCGTGACGATCTCGGCAGGGTTCCACTTCATAGGGTGTCACATGGTGGACAGCTCATCATGGCGAAATCGTCACTCGAGATCGCGCAGCTCCTCGTCAATTCTGGCGCGGATGTCAACGTCACCGACGATGAAGGCTGTGCCCCGCTACACGCGGCAGCGCAATCAGGGTATCGTGAGATTGCGGAACTGCTACTTGGATCTAATGCAAGTCTCGATGCTCGGAATAAGAAGCAAGAGACACCGTTGGAACTCTCCTGTTTTAATGGGAAGCTTGGCATGGCACAGTTCCTTATAGATCGTGGCTCAAACATCAATTCCCGAGACGAGATCGGCTTCGTTCCATTACACGCTGCGTCACGATTGAGACATGTTGACGTCGCACGGCTTTTGCTAGACTGCGGCTCTGATGTGGACGCACGCGAGATGCAAAGTTGGACTGCCCTCCATTATGCGACATGGTGTGGATACCTTGACCTCGCACGACTCTTGATAGACCGCGGTGCCGATGTGAATGCACAGAAAGAAGATATCTGGACTCCTCTGCATCTCGTGACATGGTATGGATACCTTGACCTCGCACGGCTCTTGATAGACCGCGGCGCCAATGCGAATACACAGAAAGAATATCGCTGGGCTCCTCTGCATCTCGCGTCCCATGTTGGACAACTCGAAATCGCAAAGTTGCTGATCGACCGTGGCGCAAATGTCGACTGCCGGAATGACCATAGGCAGACTCCCTTGGCCCTGGCATCGTGGTTTGGGTACTTCGATATAGTACGCTTCCTGATCGAGAAGGGTGCGGCCGTGTCTGCCCCAGATAAGGAAGGCCACACTCCATTTCACATGGCGGCGTATCAAGGGCATCTCCACATCACGAAGTTCTTGCTAGATTGTGGCATCGATGTCGACATTCGGGACGGATATGGGCGGACATCATTGTACTTGGCATCTGGGAACGGGAAGCTCGATGTTGTACGCTTCTTGATTGATCAAGGCGCAAATATCCATATTGGAGACAACAATAATTTGAATCCTCTGCACATCGCATCGCTAAACGGGCACCTCGACGTCGTGCAACTGATGATCAACACTGGCACTCCTGTCGACGTTCGGAACGGGACCCAAGAGACCCCGTTAGCATTGGCATCAAGCAAGGGTAAAGTCAAAGTCGGGCGCTTTCCTATCCACCGAGGGGCCGACCTGAATGTGCGGGACAACCAGAGCCAGGTTCCATTACACCTCGCCTCACAACATGGACACCTTGACATGGTACGGCTGTTGCTAGACCATGGAGTTGATCCGAACATCAAGCGCAATGACCTCTCGAGCCCCTTACATCTGGCATCGGCGAACGGCCACCTCAAGATTGCCGAGTTGCTGATTTGGCGTGGCGCAAGTGTCAATGTATTCAATGACGAACAAGAAACTCCACTCTATCGAGCAGTAACGAATGGGAATGCCGCGATCGCCCGTCTCCTGATCGGCTACGGAGCGACTGTGCATACTGCGGACAGCAACGGCTGGACCGTATTGCATACCGCGTCGCGACGTGGGAATCTTGGAGTTGTAAAGCTGTTGCTTCGGCAGGGTGCTGATGTCGAAGTGCTCAACAAGGCTGGTAGAAGTGCAGGCGAGTTGGCATCGGAGAATGGCCAAGCTAAGGTTGCGATGTTCATTTCCGAGTACAAAGCGAATGAAAATACTCGAAACAAGTTACGGTACACGACATTGGACTCAGCTGAGTACCGCGCGGATGAGGATAGGAAGGACGAGGCAAAGGTTTCGTTGCACGCTGCCGCGGAAGAGGGGAACATTAACACAGTGAAGTGGTTGCTCGAACGGGGAATGGATATCAACAGCCGCAATGCAAGTAACGAGACTCCGTTAGGCAGAGCCGCTGCCGAGGGGAACGTCCATGTCGTGCGCTTGCTCGTCAAGCGGGGGGCGGAGGTGGATTCACGTGATATGTGGGGATGGACCCCGCTGCACGAGGCTTGTCGATTCGGACACGTTGAAGTCTCGCGGGTATTTCTCGATCACGGCGCAAACGTGAACGCAAGGAAGCGGAACTATTGGACTCCGATGCACCTCTCAGCAGGCAATGGATACCTCGAGATCGTGAAACTGTTACTTGAGCGTGGCGCGGACATACACGCAATGAACGCCGAGGGTGAAACACCACACCGAGTAGCGTTGCGATCAGGATATCGAGAGATTGCATATCTACTTGGGGGGAATAGCGCGGATGAAAGGTCCGACGAGAACCTTTTATGATTCAAATGCGTTATCTGACTGGCGCTTCATTTTTAGTCCTTAGAGAAGAAAGCACAGCTTTAGAAGGAAGTAACTTGCACTGACATGTAGGTCTGTAAAATGGGATTCTGGCGCGGGACAATCTTTATGATTACAACAGAAAGGTACCTAATTTACCTGCGATGTGCATCTTTAGCCGAAAGAGGCCCCCTGGCAATAGCAGTGCTGCAATTCCCTCCGTGGGCCGTCAAACACATCGTGATAAGAAGTAAGAGCTCCCCTAGGTTCGATGTACTAATCTCGAATATACAATAAGTCATGATGGGTATCCAAAAGTCCATGAAGACAGAATTATTCGGGAGGACGGTCGCGAGTGTCTGACATGACTATGCAATGCGTATGCGTACTAGTGTAGGACAAGGCAAAACACCAAAAAAAAAAAAAAGTCAATACAAAAACCGGATCAAAATCGTCTTTGGAACGAAACGTGCGATCTCAGCATACAGGAGCAGTGCTATTTGTCCGTGAAATAGGCTGGCGAGGCACCAGCACAGATAAACTGATCGTTGACGAATTTCTCGACCTCGAATACAAAGATATCGAGGAGGCCTCCCCGGCATCAATGCTCTTGAAGAATACGTTGTCGTCGTACGCCCCCAGTGTAGGCGATGAGGACGTGGACGTTGTCGTCGATGCGTCTAATTGTTGACTATACGTGGAAGACGTGGAGCCCGATAGTTGTATTTGTGAAGGACGGGCAGCTGCTTGTCGTGACAGTGATCTATAGCTCTGGCCACCACTGCGTTGCAATGAACGGCGACGACGCCACATAGACGTAAAGGGTCGTAAAAATTTCCGCCACCGTGAAGGAGAAGATGATATTCTTGGAGAACTTGAACGCAGTGACGATATGGAGTCGTCATACGAGGATCCACCTTGTTCTAAGGACAGTTCGGCGAGGTCCTTATTGCGCTTCGAAGAAAATCGAGCGAGACGGCGAAGGCAGATCCGGATGTGCCGCCGGAGTCGGTAGGTGATGAAGGAGACAAGGAGAACCGTGAAGAGACAAGTGACCAGAGCCGCAAGTGGGAAACCGAGGGAATGGCGGGTTAGCGATAGGGGTAGGTGGGATGAGATGTGGTCGTCGATGGCGTCAAGGCCCAAGGGAAATAGTGGTCGAAGTAGTTGTGTTGGCGGATCGTCGGTCTCTGGGGCAGCTTCGTGGGGATCTGGGAGTGGCCTGGTGTCCTTGACCAGAGGCGGGACTTCCTTGCTCGCTTCGAGAACCATCTTCCCCAACGTCCAACTGATAGCCATGTCTCCAACGGAATCCATAGACTGGAACCAGGGTCGCCGCAAACCCTTCTCCTCTGCATGGCCATTGACTTCATCTACCTTGGTTGTGTCGTTCCCCCCGGGGTCCACAATTCTCGGCATACGGAAGCCTTCATGCAGGACATTGATGATCCACGCAGCCTTGAAGCATTGCATCTGTAACCGTGAAACCTCCACCCTCTCAGCCCACTTATCCAACACTTTACTGCCTTCGCCACCATGTCCAGTCAATTGCCCGTTTTTCAAGTCCTCGTGCATTCGAAGTATGTCTTGCCATGGCCTCCCGCAAAACTCCTGCGCCGCTCGCTCATACTGTACGAAGTCGTACTGTCCACCCAGGCCAAATACGTGTTCCGACGAATACCAGTATTCGGATATGCCAATAAAGTGGGAGACAGAGAAATCGATGGGAGGGACATATACACCGTTAAATAGACAAGGTGCATCAGGACACGGTACCGTTTTGTTGAGAAGTGGTAACATGTCTTGTAGGCAGAGTTCGAAGGAGCCCGTCCCGAGTAACGTGTGAGTCTTCCGCTCGTGTGATGTTGACGGCTCGGTGTAGACAGGGGACTCCGCGAGGGTGAGACCACTAGGTAGACAGGGATCTTCAATGATGTCGGCAGATGGAGGAGGGTTTTCTACCAAAGGGCGTGATTGCTCGTGTTGTTTGATAGCTTGACCAACATATCGCTCTCTAGCCTGGTTCGTGCCATAGCCCAACCACGTAGTCACGAAAATCTTGTGGCTAATCTCTTCTCCGCTCATCAAACGCAGTCGTACATCCATCAGGCTCTGGGTCTTCCCCTGCTCTTCTGGATTTGGCTCGAATGCGATCTGAGTCGATGCACCGCCCATGTCCAGGAAACCGTACGTGGAACGGTCTGAACTTGAGGAACCGAACCCGTCCATAAGATAATTGACTGATACCCAGCCAAATAGACCTTCCTCCTCGCCTGATATAATCCGAACGCTGGAACCACAGGGTCCTACGGGGGAGGGGTTGTCTATGCGAAAATCAGAGTGGAATTTAAGAAATTGGCAGGTGGATCTAAGCACAGCAGCCTGTGCTTCTGGGGATAACAGACGCATGCCAGCGGTTGCCAGTAGAAATAGTGGTGTTTCACGGTGAAGCGACGGTGGAATATGGGTCTGAGCATGTTTGAGTAACGGTGCGAGATAAGCAGGAATGTCGTCCGGGTTGTCTGCGAAGGACGAGATGCCTGCGAGGAATCGCGAAGGGTCAAGTGTCAGAAGATGAAGATATTGTACCAGCTACGCACCTGGCTCGACTTTCAGGACCCAATCTTCGTCCTTCCGCGTGCCCTTTTCCACTCTGGGAAGAGTATGGCCCGCCTGGTGATTGAGCGGGTGCCGTGCCACGCGGGCATCCCTCCAACTGTATATTTGAAGGCGTGAGCCGGACGAGCCTGCGTCGACTACGATGCCAAAACGGCGGGAATTGAGCCATGCATCGGCTGCAGTTGGAGGTGGCATGGTTAGTTGATGGGAGTTGGGCGACGCCGCGGTCAAGATAAATAACAGAGAGACCAGGTAAGGTATCTCATTCTCACCGACCCCCACCAATCTCAAAATTATCGACTGCAATGGTGCAGAAAACAAGAGTAGACGGTACTGGTATTCAATAATATAATCCTTTCTCTCTCTCTGACTACTTTTAGGCCCCTCTCAGGCAGAGCAGCTCCTCCGAGTCACTTCTGGAATAGCAGCGGAGCTAATTAAGGCTCATGACGCGAATCAGACCGTCTCTCTCAACGAGTTACGGGCCAAGATTAGCAAAAAGTATGGTTTCGGTGGTGTTCCCCGTCTAGTGGACATCATCAGTGCCATCCCCGATGATTATAAGAAGGCCTTATTGCCGAAGCTGAAGGCGAGGCCTGTTCGAACAGCGAGTGGGGTGCGTCTGTTCTATCACAGCCAAGATTGGATCGACTGAATCTATCATGATGGCAGATAGCAGTAGTCGCTGTGATGTGCAAGCCTCACCGGTGTCCGCATATTGCAATGACAGGGAACATATGCGTGTGCGTCAAGCAGCATTTCACCTCATAGATTTGCAGCTGCTGACCTCGCTATACTAGTTACTGTCCCGGCGGCCCAGATTCCGATTTCGATTACAGCACGCAAAGCTACACGGGCTATGAGCCAACGAGCATGCGCGCTATTCGTGCACGCTATGATCCATTCGAGCAGACACGAGGGCGTGTGGAACAACTGAAGAGTTTGGGCCATAGCGTCGATAAGGTGCGCCCCTTTTCTTGCGCAGTTACTTTCACTGAAGCTCATAGATGATGAATAGGTCGAGTTCATCATTATGGGCGGCACATTCATGAGCATGCCAGAAGACTACCGGAGTCAGTTCGTCGCCCAGCTCCATAATGCTCTATCTGGCTTCACGGGGACCGACGTCGATGAGGCCGTCAGGTACGTCGATGAATAGGTAGCAGTGTAGCCATATTTGCTCATGCATGAACAGGTACTCTGAACAAAGTAAATCCAAAGCTATCGGTATCACAATAGAGACTCGGCCAGATTATTGCCTCAGACCGCACCTCAGTCAGATGCTTCGCTACGGGTGTACACGCCTTGAAATCGGAGTACAATCTGTATACGAGGACGTCGCACGGGATACTAATCGTGGACATACTGTTCGTGCCGTCTCTGAATCTTTTCATCTAGCCAAAGACGCTGGTTTCAAAGTGGTTGCTCACATGATGCCCGATCTTCCGAATGTCGGCGTCGAGCGCGATCTAGAACAGTTCAAGGAATACTTCGAGAACCCCGCATTCCGTAGCGATGGGCTGAAAATTTATCCCACTTTGGTCATTCGTGGTACCGGTCTCTACGAGCTATGGAGAACAGGAAGGTACAAAAATTATACACCAAATGTCCTCGTTGATGTCGTTGCTCGCATTCTTGCCCTGGTCCCCCCATGGACAAGAGTTTACCGCGTTCAACGGTACGTCCTCCCATCTGACACTCTCATTATACGTGCGTTTCTTAGCGAATCGTCTGTAGAGACATTCCTCTACCACTCGTTACCTCGGGGTCAGAAAATTCTGGTAACCTGCGCGAGTTGGCCCTGAATCGGATGAAGGATTTTGGAGCAGAATGTCGCGATGTCCGCTTTCGCGAAGTCGGGGTAATGCATTCTCCCACATTTGTTTCTGATTGCCATGACGGTCTTACACGCCGCCGCGCAGATACACGAGATCCACCACAAAGTTCGACCAGAATCGATCGAATTGCTACGAAGGGACTATACTGCGAACGGTGGTTGGGAAACTTTCCTTTCCTATGAGGATCCTGAGCGTGATATCCTCGTCGGGCTGCTTCGGCTAAGGAAGTGCTCCGAAGAGGGGACATTTCGCCCAGAACTTGTGCAAAAAAGTGGGGCGGAAGGTGGGACGAGCATCGTGCGGGAGCTCCATGTATATGGCACCGCTGTACCGGTGCATGGCAGAGACCCAACGAAGTTCCAGCATCAGGTATGCGAACGTTTTACTTTACTCGTCACGTTTCACGTTGCTGAGATGCACCACCCAAAGGGCTTCGGAACGCTCCTTATGGAGGAAGCGGAGCGCATTGCTAGGGAGGAACACGAGAGCGTCAAACTTGCTGTCATTTCTGGTAAGTTCGGCCACACGCGTAAGCAAGACTCTATTGCTCACTTTTTGCCCCATCCGAAAGGTGTGGGTACGCGAGATTATTATCGGAGATTAGGGTACGAGCTGGATGGTCCGTATATGAGTAAATCACTATTATAATTCCGTATTTCTATACAACACGCACGCTGCCTGTCACCAAAAGGGATAAGATTTCGGGCACTATTATCTGAGCACTAGTGTATGAAAATTGGGGAATACAAGCTCCTCTTCGATGGTTTTTCGAATAACGTCTTGAATGAACTTCTCGACGCGAGTGACGTTCTTCAATACATGCTTATCCGCCTGTCCAAGTTCGCTCTCGATAAAAATCTCAGGGAGAAGACGTTGGCCAACAGGTAGTGGCTTGGCAGTATGCGCATCATCCCCTTCAGGATCGCTCGGAGTGCTGCCCTGAGAACCGGAGGCACGTCGCGCTGAAGGACCGTAAGGGTCAAGGTCATCGAGCACGCACAGATGGACGCGTCGGCCGCCTTCGTATGCGACGGCCAGCTCACCGTTGAACACGAGTCCGGTGACGGAGAGCTTGATGGGGAGAGACATGAATAGCGGGGAGGGGTAATTGATACGTAAGGATGTCGTGAGCGTCAGTCGTAGATCGGATTGCCACAAGATGCGTAGGTGTAATTGCAGATTTGGGTGTTCGTCCTCTGCTGGTGCTGGTGCTGGTGCTGGTACCGCCGCCGGATCGTCCTGCGCTGTTGGAATGGTCGTCAATCCCGCCACTCCTGTGTTGTCCTTCATTGCAGTTGTCGTCGTCGTCACCACGGTTGTTGCTGTTGTTGCCGCGGCTGGTGCGGCTGGTGAGGGATCAACTGCCATTGCGAGTATGTCCACATCTGCAAGATCTGGATGTGGATGAGGAAGAGGAGAGAGGGAGGAAGGAGCAGCAGCAGAGGACGGTGCCGCCGTGCCAGTGGGACGCGTCGAAGAATGGGTGCTCCGGGTCTGTTGTCCGCTGCGAAAATCCCTCCATGATGACGTGTCAGCAGCGGCAGATGCAGATGGGGATAGCGAAAACGTCGGCGCGTGCTGCTCAGGATGTGTTGCTACTGGCACTGCCATGCCGCTGCCGCCAACCGATGACGATGACGGCTGCAGAGGCTCGGGTGGCGCCGAGTACACGTCGGACGCTGGACCGCGTGCATAGCGTACGTGCGGGGGAAGATGATGATAATACATAGGAGCCGCTTCCTCCATCGCCATACCGCGTCGTGCACTTCTGCGCGACACCCAATCGTACTCCTCGTCGTCCTTATCACGGCGGCCTTGGCCTTGGCCTTGACCCGCTGAGGAGTACCGCGAGAAGCCCCCTGCGGCGTCGATGTTGTTTTCGTATTCGTCGTCATCGTCGTCATTGTCATCTTCGAGAAAGTCGCGATAGATGTCCCGCAGGTCGACTAGCTCTACTACTGGTGGCTGTGAGCCGAAGTCGAAGGAGGTGATTTCGATGGGACCTATGAAGGATGGTCGTGGTGTACTTTGGAGCTGTCTGTTGAGGACATCGATAAGTGAGGACGCGAACGAGGCGTCGAGGTTGCTCCAATCGAGGTCGATGGACATCACGGAAAACAGGGAGTTGACATATTTAGGGTCCCACGCCTGCTCCAACCAACGACAGTGCAAATAATCTATATTGTTCAAATGAAAAAGATTTATTACGATCTACCAGTATGTCTACGCCGACTCCATTTAGTAAGAAATACGATGTTGCATCAGCGAATCGAGCGGAGGCTCATACGAAATGACGGGTGTCTAGATGACTGGCTGGCTGATGAATAACAAATTTTGTCAAGTACGCAAAAGCTATAGTGCGCAACTTGTCGAAACGGGTATCATTATCCTCGGACGCCTAATCAGCTATTTCGGACTAGTGCGACCTTGTTCAGCAGGGATGAACTGAACCGTACATCATTGCCGCCGCTCGAAAGTCTGTCGTGAAGGCGGTGTCGGGGCAGGCGAGGGTGTTCGTGATGGGAACGGTGAGCCGTACGGCGCACTCAAATACCGCGGTGTGTCCATCATAGGAGGAAAGTATGCGTCGACCTTCTCGGGAGTAAGGCCTGTGGGGAGGATCACTGGAGAGGACGATTTCTTGTCGAATTGTCCTAGGATTGGCGCGTCTGACTCAACCGGAGAGCCGGGCCAAGGCGTCCCTGCTTTGCTACCCGTTGCACTATTGACAACATTCACTAGGAGAGTTGGCTCCTTGCCAACTGGTTGATTGTACAGCCATGTTGCGACGAGAACCGTCGAGGAACCAATAACGAACGATAGAGTAATGCTGAAGTTGAAGAGGATCACAGACGCAAGGAAGGACAGAATGATGGAGAGACTCGTGGCAAAACCTTTGAGAATATTGTCCGAGTACTTGATCACGACCGCAGTGACGAGCCCACCGAAGACCTGAATTGAAACCGTCGCCCACGCCCAGCCGCCAAAATTTTTGAAAAAGTCGGCGATGAAGCCGCGCGAATCGGGCACGGGGGGACCATATAATACGGGAACGAGGGCGGGAACTAGAGAGAAGAGGGAGAGTTGGACGTTGCGTACCCACAAGTCCGCCTTGGAGTTCTTGAGCACCATTTCGAAGTACACTCCGGCGAGGCCTGAAGTAAAGCAGGCGGCAGTGACCGCGCCAAACCCTTTGAGAGGGCTCATGATGTGCGTATAAAGCGGTGCCGATTCGTGTGCACTTCCCACAGGCGTATTATATTTGTGCGGGGCAAGGGCCCTGGTGCTGGTCTGGATTTGAACGACTGCGACGCCAGCGGCAAGGAAAAACAGTGAGACCCATTTTGTTGAAGTCAGACGGCGGCGCAACAACAGAACGGAGAAGGCAGCGGTGGTGAGGATTTTCATTTGATAAGTGACCTGAAATGTGGCGACGGGGAGATTGCTGATGGCGACGAATTGGAGTGAATTTTGAACAACATAAAGGAGGGCGGGGATGGAAAGCTTCCAGCAATCGTGGCTGAAAGTTTCGCAGAGAAGTTGATTAAAGGGCCTCGGCACGTCTGACTTGGAAACTCTCCAAAGGGCAATACCGAACGATATTGAGCCCTTGAGGATCTCGTTGAGAAGAACAGCGGAAGCGGGTGAGTATGATTCGGAAGGAGGGGTAGAGACTCGTGAATAGTGCATGACAATAGAAAGAGCAGCATTCTGGACTGCGAGGGTAACGAGGCTGGCATGGGCGCGTGAGCGCGGAAAAAGCGGAGACAACGCGACGCACTCACGAAACATATTTTAGTGGTAAACCAAACACAGTGGGAGTAGCTTCTTTGGACAAGCGAGAGTTCAGTGCCACAGGATGAACGGGGTGGTCGGGTAAAGGAGGTAATGGGGTGGGAGTGGGGACGGGGGAAGGACGAGCGCTGTGTTCTCTTGAGAGGGCAGGTGAGGAAAGACTTGTTCTCGGCGTCTGAAACGGTCTGTGATACATCTCTGGGGATACAGGGGCCGTGACACGGACGGAGGAGACAGAAGCTCGTGGGTATTGTAGTTGGTCAGAAGAACGGTCCATGCTTGCCAACGATGCAGTGAACGGAGACTGCTGCGCTGGTTGTTGTGAGGTCGTGAACGCGCCGTGTCGTCTCACAACCACGTGACATGACATCCTATTTTTATTACAGTCAACTCTACATCTACTCTAATTCTATCTTCGTGCCATCTGCAAACGAACAAGTCAACACGGATAATCCAACGGATGGGTCAACAGAAAGGATAAACATGGTGCGACCTCAGACTCGCCTTTAACACATCACACACACCTCGCGCACTGGCGGATAATTCACAAGAGTGTGAAAATCCTGACGCAATGCAAGATCCCTCATCTGGGGTGCGGGTATATCCATTTACCAGGGTTATCTTCCTCGGTCAAAATAAAAGAAAGGAGAAGAATTTAAAGTAGCAGGAGAGACTTACCAAAAGAAATAGTTGCATTGTAAGTATCTCCAGGTGATCCTGCGTCCTAACTCCTCAACCGACGGGAGAAGCCATCAGCATAGATTGTTTTTGAGATACTGGTTTAATCTTCGACGTTTGTCTGGACCATCTATCCCAGAGCGGAAAACCGACAGAGGATAGATAGTAATTTATACGCCGTGACAAGTTGAGAAAATGAGACGACTCGCGCTTTTTTGGGTCCTTCGCACAATGCCGGGCGGGGCCAAAATTACGAGGAGAACTCCGGCCCGGAGGGTGCGGCACACACTTCTCGACATGGCCGCCATTGCAAAGTCGGCCGCTGTCATTCACCCTCCCTCACCCTCACCCTTTGCATATCTTCTTCGCCGCTCAAAATTTGCCTCATATGATCCGACTATCGGCCAAGTGTACACCACGTATGATGGCAACGCCTACCGCGGTAACTGGGGGTTCAAACGTCCCCTTGCCCTCCGCAAACGAAACAAATTCATATCTGTAGAAGCGGTCGACTCCCCAGAGCAGCAAACAGAATGGTCACCTCGAGAGTCAGAGGCGCGCTTCATCAAGCGCTGGGAAGAAGTTGCTACGGAACCGATCGTTCGCGAAGCATGGGATAGTCACTGCATGAGCTCAAGACCTATGCACCAGGCCGAGCTTGCAAAGGTGGATCGAAATGGGAACATCGTCAACCCAGCCATGCAGCGTCAGCTCAACAAATCCCCAAATAAGCAATACGTTGCACCTGGTCCACTCGTATCTTCTATGCCCACGAGAGTATTTAACCGGTACCTGGACAAGCTTCGGCGACAACGCCCAGAATTTCTGGAATTCCTGTCACAGGAGGCGCAGCATTCGATACAGACACAATCAGCACCCCGTCACCGCGTCGCGCCGTCAGCCTACGAGCAATCTGCCTTGGGTTCAGCCGAGATGGTCCGAAGGAGATTCCTACAAAAACAATCTCATACAACATACGACAGCCCCGATTCGCGTGCGATCGAACAACGTCCGCATCGTAATGGTGGTCTCTCTTACCACCACACCTCCCAATTGACGAGCTTTTTTACTACTACTGAACAACCCGGGAGGTTGCTTGAAAAGCAAAGCAAGGACCGGCGCGGGAGCCCCCAAGCCAGTTTTGCGGGAATGGCGGTTAATGTTAGACCACCCGTCTACCCCTCCGAAGGGGAATCAAAATTACGCATTGTCGAATCCGTGCTCAAACAGGCTCCGAGCGTTGTGTCTGCGCAGCCTCAAGGACTAGATCACGCAATCATCGATACCTCTGTGGTTGACGTGGCCAATCAGCATATGACGCGGGCCAATCCTTTCCCTCCTGGATCGCGCGCATATATTACGCATGCGCAAACGATTGTCCCTACGAGAGGGAAGAGAGGCTTGAGCCCATTCAAGTCCAAAGCCCAACATGGGGCGGATGTGGAGACAAAGGAGGCGTCAAAGGAGCTGCTCAATACCCTTCGGAGTATTATCCGCCAATTTCCCTCCAAAGGAGACCAAAACGCAGCTTCATAGGTCATGGATGTTAATAGAGTATCTATGGAGTAATAAGAGCTTGAAGGGTTTTGGTGATATCGCCATTATTCTCCAAGAGAGCCTTCTCGGCTTGTGCCCGCGGTATTTCCAGCTCTGAGACCTTTAATAGACGTGATTAGGAGGCTCAACCAACTTGTTTGAAGCGTCTTACAATCAGATCGATGTCTTCTTTCTTGAGACCCGACTGGGTCTTGGCTGGTTTAGGCGGCTTGTTCGCGAGAACGATACGGAGGCCTTCCTCGAATTTGCTTTTGGAGTATGCATAGCCATCCGCATACTGCGATTCATGATTTAGTATACGAATTAAACGGATATTATCACCCACGTTTACGATGACTTCTGGTTCTGGATGGCCATTGCTGCGTTGGAATGGGAGAGACATGATTACGCCAACAAAAATGCGGTGCTGCGCTGCGTGGCTTACCATTTCTGGCACTGACTCATTCCTCCCATCTCAATCATGGACTCTTTCGACAACTTCCAGTACGACTCTGCCTCAACCTATGGAGGCATCGGTGTCGTCGATGACACCTCCTCAGTATATACCTCCAATACCCAGGGTGACGTTCCTGTCGACCTAGAGAGACTTTCAGTTTTGGATGACCAGACCCACACCCCTTCCTCTGCGGAGAATGACTTGGATCTACAGTCCACAAATGGGAGTATCACAGAAGATTTCGATGCCGTTTTGGATGATCTCAAGGAAGAGAGTCAAGTTGACCTCCCGGCACACGCATGCTGGTCCGTACGTCTTTCATTACTCGTGAGCCTCTCTGACGGATGGATGATAGCTACTGCGGGATACACAACCCTGCTTCCGTTGTAAAGTGCCTCGTCTGTTCCAAGTGGTTTTGCAACTCCCGCGGTAATACCTCAGCCTCACACATCGTCAATCACCTGGTGCGTGCGAAGCACAAGGAAGTTATCTTGCATGCCGAGAGCCCTCTTGGTGAGACGACACCAGAGTGCTACAACTGTGGCAGCAAGAACGTCTTCATGCTTGGCTTCATTCCAGCGAAGAGTGATACGGTGGTTGTCTTACTTTGTCGGTGCGTGAGTTTCCGTGATGCGCGATTTAACGATCTGATGTTCCGTTTCACAGCCAACCCTGTGCCGCCATCTCCAAGGACATCTCCTGGAATGCTGCGCTTTGGGCTCCGCTCATCGACGAGCGCTCCTTCCTTTCATGGCTTGTAAAGCCACCTTCCGAGACTGAGCAGTTGCGTTCGCGCCAAATCTCATTCCAGCAGATCAACCGTCTCGAGGATCTGTGGCGTGAGAACTCCAAAGCGACCCTCGAAGATCTCGAGAAGCCCGGCGTTGACGATGAGCCTCAATCCATCCTACTGCGATACGAGGACGCATATCAATACCAGAATATCTTCGGGCCTCTAGTCAAAATCGAGGCGGACTACGATAAGCGCCTTAAAGAGAGCCAGACGCAGACGGATATCACTGTGAGGTGGGATCTAGGCTTGAACCAGAAGAGGGTGGCATGGTTCGTGTTGCCCAAACTGGAAAGCGGGGAAGTGCGTCTCGCAGCTGGCGATGAGTTGAGATTGCGCTACACAGGCGAGATGCATAAAGCCTGGGAAGGTGTCGGTCACGTCATTAAAGTTCCCAATAGTTCGTCCTCACTTCCTTATTCCCTTTTTTCCCCGTGCTGACTCGCCGCAGATGTTTCGGATGAGATTGGTCTCGAGTTGCGAAGGACCGAGGGTGTCCCACACGACGTGACGCAAGGTTTCGCTGCAGACTTTGTCTGGAAGTCTACCAGTTTCGACAGAATGCAGCTTGCCATGAAGACTTTTGCCGTCGACGAGAAGAGTGTTAGTGGCTATATCGTAAGTTTCTCCTGAGACTCCCTTTTGCCGCCTGTGCAACCGGCTGATCCTTGAATAGTATCACAAGCTCCTAGGTCATGAGCTCGAGCCCCAAGTTCTTCGCACCCAGATGCCCAAGCGCTTCTCTGCTCCCGGTTTACCAGAGCTCAACCATTCGCAAATGTATGCCGTTAAGAGCGTCCTCCAGAAGCCCATCAGCTTGATCCAGGGTCCTCCGGGAACGGGCAAAACCGTCACTTCTGCTTCGATTGTTTATCACCTTGCAAAAATGAACCCGGGCCAGGTTCTCGTCTGCGCTCCTTCAAACGTCGCCGTTGATCAGCTCACTGAAAAGATTCACGCTACGGGGCTCAAAGTTGTCCGCCTCACTGCCAAGTCGCGCGAGGCACTTGATTCATCCGTCGCCTTCTTAACTCTGCATCATCAAGTCGCGAACAACACGACGCACGTCGAACTCCAGAAGCTTATCCAGTTGAAGAACGAACAAGGAGAACTAAGCTCTAATGATGAACGGAAATACAAAAGCCTCATCAGGCAGTGCGAGAAGGAGATTTTATCGGCGGCAGAGGTCATTTGCTGCACCTGTGTCGGCGCAGGGGACCCGAGACTCAGTAAATTCAAATTCAAAACGGTCTTGATTGACGAAGCAACACAGGCGGCGGAACCTGGTAAGGTGCCACCATTCGACGCAGGTTATCTTCCCCTTAATCCCTCTTGCAGAGTGCATGATACCTCTCGTGCTTGGCTGTAAGCAAGTCGTACTCGTTGGGGATCACCAACAACTCGGCCCTGTTATTATGAACAAGAAGGCGGCCCGAGCCGGTCTCACACAGTCATTGTTTGAGCGTTTAGTTGTGCTTAGCAATCGTCCCATCCGTCTGCAGGTGCAATACCGCATGCATCCTTGCCTATCGGAATTCCCATCGAACATGTTCTACGAGGGAACCTTGCAGAACGGTGTCACCGCCCCAGAGCGGCTGCGCAAGAACGTCGATTTCCCCTGGCCTGTCCCAGATACGCCTTTTTTTTTCTACCAGAATCTAGGTCAGGAAGAAATATCCAGCAGTGGGACATCGTTTTTGAACAGGTAATCCTTTTCTTTCTTCCCCACCATCTAGCTGTGAACACTAGTTTTTCAGAACCGAAGCCTCAAACGTCGAGAAAATTGTCACGAAATTCTTCAAGTCTGGTGTTGTACCTGGCCAGATTGGCGTTGTGACGCCGTACGAGGGACAACGTTCTTACATCGTCAACTATATGCAATACAACGGTTCGCTGAAGAAGGACCTTTACAAGGAAATAGAGGTGGCATCCGTAGATGCTTTTCAAGGTCGCGAGAAAGACTACATTATCCTCAGCTGCGTCAGGAGCAATGAACACCAAGGAATTGGATTTTTGAATGACCCTCGGCGGTTGAATGTTGCTCTCACGCGTGCAAAATACGGAGTCGTTATTCTCGGCAATCCGAAAGTGCTCAGCAAGGTGAGTTGAAGGAGACATTTAGCGCTTGGGGACCCTATTCACGTGGACTTGTTAGCACCCACTTTGGCACTACCTACTGACGCACTACAAAGAAAAAATATGCCTCGTCGAGGGACCATTGAACAACCTCCAGCCTAGTATGATTCAGTTCTCCAAGCCGCGTCGGGCCCTAGTTAAATCCATTGATCAATATCGTCGACATGACACGAGCGCACGCGAGTACCTCGGCAATACCGCGACGAACTCAGGCACGCCGTCACGCTTCGACGCATCCTTCTATCGCACGCACGACCCCCTCAATTATATCCCATCCGACGTTCAGTCGCTCCGCTCGCAAGCAACATACTCGTCAGGCCTACCAATCTTTAATTCAAACGCGCCATTCAATGCTAGCGGAGTTAGCAAGCGCAGCGCATATGGGTCCTATGCACCGTCCATCGTGTCGCAAGGCGGAGCTGGTGACAGTGGTAGTGTCATTGGTGATGCATCCGAGCGTGTTGGATACTCGCAGAGCGACAGACTGCGCCGCCGCGGCAGTTTCGGCAGTGTCGCAGGAGCGAGCGAGGTGGGCAGTCTACTTAGCAGCGGGTTCGACTACAAAAGCCAGGATGAAGCGGCGGACATGGATGATATGAAGAGCCAGTATGCAGGGACACAGAGTGGCGTGACTGCTTTCTAGATGCGTCCATGCGCACGCCCCAGTTTGCAGAGCGCACATTCGGAAGGAAGTCACTATGGGTACCGCACTAGAGGAATACGCCGGGTGTTTCTACGGGGACTCAGGTTCCTTTCGAAACTTGCTTTCAGGGCGTCGTACTATAGGAGGGCTGCCAGGAGTGCAATTTGTCGTCGTTGGTCAGCAAATTGCGCCAGAAGGATCCTGGCCCTTGCCATCGCCAGAGGAACGACGGTCAGTGACGGCGCTTCCATTTCCGATCCTACACCCCATACCGTCCCAAATTGCAGTTTTCGTCTCTGTTCCCGTAGTATGTTGAAGTGGCTTGGCTGCTTCAGCTGACCATTCATTATGAAACATTATGCGTTAGGCATTAGGTACTAGTAAAAAATAAGCAGATACATATCAAACGGATTACTGTAACATGCTGAGAGGTGGGACATGATACGCATGATATGTCAAAGCAATCACGAAATTCCGTCTGGTTCAGCTGCGGCCGAAGGCCTTCTCTGTTGCCGCTGAATACATGCTCAGCTCGTTATAATGACTCGGATGCGGAGGGAACGCACAAAGTTTATCGTTCGTTGCCTTTCCGGAGCGGGTGGCGACTCAGAGGCATTTCATATCAAGACGTTTTTGTATTCAACTTGAGCTTGATGCGTTGGAGGAAGGATCATTGAAATTCAGATGAAATTCGGCTGATTAGGAGTGCGCCGAAATAACTTAATATTAGCTTTCGCTGTTTTGGGGGACAATCGGTCCCCTTTCTATTTTACTCAAGGGTTGATAGTATCCGACTCAGCCCGGTTTTTCTCGTCGTCTACACCCTCGTTATTCTCCTATGTATCGTGTGCCAGCCTCAGCTAGCCAGCTGTAGTATATCCCACCATTCCTGAATACAGTACCACCGCAGTTGTTGGTGGCGCCGTGGCGGTACTTAAGTTAGCTTGGTCTGGTCTGCCATAAATAGCCATCGAATAAGCGCTGAGCTGAATCGCACTTCAATTCAAATCGGGCCCACGTGGCCATCTTCCGTTGGTTCAACTTGCTTCGTTCAAGTTTATCATCCGTTCACCCGTTCACACAAAGGGCAACGGATACTCGTGCTGGTAGAAGTCGCGATGGCCGAGGGCGACGTTACCGTGACTCTGCGTCACTGATTCGCACATTCGCACACCCATGCCCATATGCATCTAGTCACTAACGACCTCAAACTGAGTATATTTCACTGATGCTTTTCCTAATTGATGGACTGTAGATGGACAATAGTGGATTATTAATGGCTGGACAATTGAGTGCACTGTTTCCGCCGTACCGGCACTACGTATACAGTACAGTCCTCGGGCTTCAGGGCTGATACGAAGTCCAACCACGGCGTTGGTCAGTTGTCTCAAGGCCGTGTAACTCATTCATATCGAGTTTCAGCCGATAAACAACCCTGATACAGCAGTTGGTAGGTACGCTATGCTTGTACCTGTGGCTGGTTTAGCACTGGTGCCAAGCGCCCACTCTCGTTCCACAGCAACCTGCATAAAGGATGCGTACTAATAATTCAGTACTGAACCCCACGACGAACCTCTTTTCGGTTCAAGTCGACACCCGCTCATGTCTTTGGCTCAGGTGGCCGTAAATCTTCACGCGATATCTACGCCTAAATCCTCGATCTCTCTCACTTTTACCCGCTTTCGCTCAACCACCGCCACTACTAATCCCTCGTTTCTCGAGGCGAGAACGAGAGTCAAGGAACACGCACACAACATCAGTCGTTCATCGACACACAATGCCCTCGTCACTCCGACCGAGTACTTTTTATTCTCTTTTGTTTTGTCACCCTACTCACTGGCACCCCGATATCTTCAGTCGTCCAACTCCCCTGCCACCCCCAAAAATAAATGTTCCTAATCCTTCTGCGATGCCCCCCACCCACCGAGACGCTGCTTTAGACCATTCTTTCGTCGGAATGTCAGGAGGCCAAATTTTCCACGAGATGATGCGTCGACACGATGTCAAGCAAATCTTTGGATACCCTGGTGGACCGATTCTTCCTGTAATCGATGCAATCCGTGATTCCAAATACTTCAAATTTGTCCTTCCCCGGCACGAGCAGGGCGCTGGACATATGGCGGAGGGCTATGCGCGCGTCTCCGGCAAGCCTGGTGTTATCCTGGTCACATCAGGCCCCGGTGCTACGAATGTTGTCACCCCGATGCAAGACGCACTCAGCGATGGTGTCCCATTGGTCGTGTTCAGTGGCCAGGTCGAGACCTCAGCCATAGGCACTAACGCATTTCAGGAGACTGACATCGTCGGAATCTCGCGCAGCTGCACAAAATGGAACGTGATGGTCAAGGACGTCGCCGAGTTACCCAGAAGAATAAACGAGGCTTTCAGTATTGCCACCTCTGGCCGGCCTGGCCCCGTACTGTTGGACCTTCCTAAGGATGTGTCAGCCGGTATCTTGCACAAACCCCTGCCATTCAAAGAGACAACCCCTGGATACACTCTCGATCTCCCGTCAAACCCTCTTCTCTCATCTCTGCGCTCTTCAATTTCCTCCATAGTCGAGCTTATTCGTCAGGCGGCGCAGCTTATCAACCAGGCGGAGCGGCCTCTTATTTATGCTGGTCATGGCGTCCTTGGAAATCCACTTGGCCCCAAGTTTTTGACACAACTCGCGCACGACGGTAATATCCCTGTGACAACGACCTTGCTAGGCCTCGGTGTCTTTGATGAGACAGATTCGAAGAGCTTGCATATGGTTGGCATGACTGGCTCTGCATACGCGAATATAGCAATGCAGCGAGCGGATGTGATTATCGCCCTTGGTGCACGTTTCGATGACCGCGTCACTGGCAATATCTCGCAGTTTGCTCCCGCCGCACGGGCCGCGGCCGCGCAGGGGCGCGGTGGATTCATCCATTTCGAGATACAGCGGAATAATATCAACAAAGTTGTAGATGCATCTATCCCTATTCTTGGCGATGTCACCAAGAATCTCGGAACAATGCTTCCTCTGATCAAGTATTCGGAACGCGCCTCGTGGTTCAAGGACATCGGTGAATGGAAGGAGAAGTATCCGTTCTTCTACGTGAAGAGCAATCCGGAGAAGGGCGAGAAGATGAAGCCACAGGAGGTGATTGAGGAACTCGACCGACAAGTTGCGCTGTACAAGGAAGACGTTATCATCACGACAGGTGTCGGACAGCACCAAATGTGGGCTGCGCAGCACTTCCGGTGGCGGTATCCTCGCTCCATGATCAGCTCAGGCGGACTTGGTGCATGTATTTCTGGTTTGTCTCACTTGCATCGGTGCTAACTTGTCCCTTAGACGATGGGATTCGGCCTGCCATCCGCGCTTGGCGCAAAAGTTGCGGCACCGAACAAGACGGTGATCGACATTGACGGTGATGCCTCATTCAGCATGACGGCCATGGAACTTGCTACTGCTTCTCAGTTCAACATCGGCGTCAAGGTAATGGTCATGAACGATGGATATCAGGGCATGGTGACCCAATGGGAAGGTTGTATCGTTTCTCGTCACGGTGCCCATACATGTCTGTTAACCGTGTATCGACAGACATGTTCTATAATAGTCGGCATTTGCACTCGCGCATGATCAATCCTGATTTCGTCCAGTTTGCGAGGTCGATGGGTGTGCACGCCATTCGCGTGAGCAGCGCAAGTGAGCTACCCGAGAAGATGAAGGAGTTCCTAGAGTACGACGGGAACAGGCCGGTACTACTGGATTGTGTCATCGAGTCACACCAACACCTGTACCCGCTGGTATGCCCTGGGTCAATGATCAACCTTGTCGCTTGTCACTAATATTTTGTTGTGGAGGTTCCACCAGGCAAGGCACTACATAAACAGATTCTCCACCCTGCGCTTAGAGATAATAGGGAAGAGGAAAAAGCATTGTGACCTGTTGATCGTGCAGTGTCGGACAGCAGTTTCTTTACCTTTCCTTTAGCCCACATTACTTTTCTTTGCAACTCTATGGCGCTCGATCTTTCTTATCTCTTAATGGTATATCGTGAACAGTAACTTGTATATTTATAATACGTCAAAAGGGAGCAGGATCCATGGAGCTATGAGTCTAAAAGAATTAGTGAGTATAACTACTCGGAGATCTGGGGGTTAGGAGCACGGGGCAGTGTCTCCGACTCGGACACGTAAGCTGAGACGTGGAATAAGCAAAAGTCTCATGCAATGAGGATTTGCTGTGATCATGATACTTCTGATTCCCTTTGATGCCCGAGACTTGCCATACTCGTTGTCTCGTCGATAGTACCGCAACCCAAGCAACGATCACCGTCGTAGAGAACCGCGATCTGACCCTGAGCGACAGCTTTGTGCGGTTCATCAAACGTAATTTGTACAGTGTTCGATGTCCAGCGCTGGCGCACCGTAACAGGGACCGCAGTCATACGATGGCGGGTCTTTACACTCGCTCGAAGGCCCTGATACGAAAACGCAGAACTTGGTGGCGCGTCGCGCCATATCCACGTGAAATTATTCGATATAATGCTCGAGGTGAATAATGCTGGGTGACTGCGAGCAATGCAAGTCAGAGAGCAAAACATCGAAGACGCGAGCAAAAAGGAACGGGCAGGGGCGAGGGAATGGGAAAGGGAAGGCTGCACTGACTCTGGGAGGGCGACGTAGATCGCATTCTTTTGATGATCCTTACCGACGACAAAGAGCTTCTTGGCTAGACCTGGGAGTTTCGCGCCTTGGCCGATTGTATAGGTCCACAGGCCGTTGTGTTGGCCCAGTTGGACTTTCGTGTCGAACTCAAGTATGAGACCTGGCCGGGGAGACACGTATTCCCCTGCAAAATGCAGGTTAATTTCAAAAACACATGTACAGACGTCACTTAGGACATACTGAGAAAATCGTTAAAACGTCGACGCTCGCCTACAAAACACAGGCCCATGCTCTCATCGCGATAGGCATTGTGCAAACCCGCGGCGCGTGCTATCTCACGGACTTGGTTCTTTGAAAGGTCTGCAAGTGGAAAGAGGGCCTTGTCGAGGCCGGACTCTGAGATAGACGAAAGGTAATACGACTGGTCTTTCGATGAGTCACTCGGGCGCATGAGTTGTGGACGGTGATTTTTTGGGTGGTAGGTTTTGCGTGCGTAATGACCTGTTGGGCTACGAATTGAACAACGGAGAACGGTAAGCTAAGTGGGAGACCGACCAGTTGCAAGAAAGTCAGTGCCTTCAGGTAAATGATCGAATAATGCACCAAATTTTATCTCACTAAAGAGAAAGGTGTGAATTGACGCGTCGATGCGGGACGACTCGGACGAGGCTATGCATACCCATTGCAGCAGACATCGGGGTTCGGTGTGTCGCCCTTCTCCCATGTTCTGATCGCAGGCTCAAATACTCTGAGCCAATAGTCTCTTGACAGGTCAACCTAAGCATTCTTCGTGGTGTCGAAAGCGAGCGGATCGAAGTGGTGAAATTCACGCACCATTCGGTGTGGGATGTCGAGTTTTCTGCACACGCGTTGGACATCCTCCCAGTCCTTCTCCCACTCACAGCCCACATCTGTGCCCGATTCGTCCCTGGTATCCCAATTCCGCATAAAGATGGCGGAGAGGTCATAATCCTTGGGTGATTGTAAGCAAAAATGTGCGGAGGAATCTTGACTCACGCACCTTCTCGGCAAGCAATTTCGCAGTCACAGACGAGTCAACACCGCCCGACATTGCCACAACCACTGTGCGAACGATGAGCATTCATATAAGCTTTCGCTATAAGGGATTTAAATACCTTTGCTCCCATTTTTTATGCGAAGAGGCGAGGCAGCGCTGTTGAATGCGCGTGCCCACATCAAGGACTGATCGGACTTGTTCGGACTCGACTGAGACGGGAAATCCGATGATTGAGTCATTCTAGCAATTCTCCACCCGACCTTTTTTTCTCTTTCTCTTCCATCTAGACACCCACTAATGTCTTTGGCGGCCGTAAAAATTCGCGCGACTTCTGCGCCCAAAACCTCGACTTCTCTCACTTTTACCCGCTCTCGCTCAACTGCGGCCGCTAATCCCTCGTTTCTCGAGGCGAGAGCAAGAGTCAGGGAATATGCACGCAACATCAGTCGTTCATCGGCCCACAATGCCCTCGTCACTCCGACTGTGTATGTTTTATTCTCTTCTGTTTTTTTTAATCCTCATGATATCTGCAGTCGTCCAACTCCTATGCCTTCCTTTCAGCAGCTACCCCCGAAAACCAATGTCACAAATCCTTCTTCGATGCCCCCCACCCACCGAGACACCCCTTTAGACCATTCTTTCGTCGGCAAGTCAGGCGGTGATATCTTTCACGAGATGATGCTTCGCCACGATGTCAAGCATATTTTTGGATACCCTGGTGGAGCGATCCTCCCTGTATTCGATGCCATCTACAACTCCAAATATTTTCAATTTGTCCTTCCCCGACATGAGCAGGGCGCTGGACATATGGCGGAGGGCTATGCGCGCGTATCTGGCAAGCCTGGTGTTGTCCTGGTCACATCAGGCCCTGGTGCTACGAATGTTGTCACGCCTATGCAAGACGCACTCAGCGACGGTGTTCCGTTGGTCGTGTTCTGTGGCCAGGTCGCGACCTCAGCCATAGGCTCTGATGCGTTCCAGGAAGCCGATATGGTCGGAATCTCGCGCAGTTGCACAAAATGGAACGTGATGGTCAAGGACATCGCCGAGCTGCCCAGGAGAATTAATGAAGCATTCAAAATTGCCACTTCTGGCAGGCCAGGCCCTGTAATGGTGGACCTTCCCAAAGATGTGACAGCCGGCATCCTGCGCACACCTCTGCCATTCAAAGCGACAACCCCCGGATTCACTCTCGATCTCCCATCAAACCCTCTTCACTCGTCTCAGCGTCCTTCCTCCGAACTCGAGCTTATTCGCCAGGCGGCACAGCTCATCAACCAGGCGGAGCGGCCTCTTATTTATGCTGGTCATGGTGTCCTTGGGAATTCTTTGGGTCCCAAGTTCTTGACACAGCTCGCGCATGAAGGCAATATCCCTGTGACGACAACGTTGCAAGGTCTCGGTGTCTTCGATGAGACAGATTCGAAGAGCTTGCACATGATCGGCATGCATGGCTCCGCATATGCCAATATTGCAATGCAACAGGCAGATGTGGTTATCGCCCTTGGTGCACGTTTCGATGACCGCGTCACTGGCAAGATCTCACAATTTGCTCCTGCCGCACGGGCCGCGGCCACACAGGGGCGTGGTGGATTCATCCATTTCGAGATCCAACCAAAGAATATCAACAAAGTTGTGGATGCATCTATCCCTATTCTTGGCGATGTCACCGAGAATCTCGGAGCAATGCTCCCCCTGATCAAGTACTCGGAACGCGCCTCGTGGTTCAAGGACATCAGCGGATGGAAGGAGAAGTACCCGTTCGTGTACGCGAAGAGCAATCCGGAGAAGGGTGAGAAGATGAAGCCACAGGAGGTGATTGAGGAACTCGATCGACAAGCCGCACCATACAAAGAGGATGTAATCATCACGACAGGCGTCGGACAGCACCAAATGTGGGCTGCGCAGCACTTCCGGTGGCGGTATCCTCGGTCAATGGTCACCTCGGGCGGGCTTGGTGTATGTATTTCTGCTTCGTCTCTTTCGCATTTGTGCTAACTAATCCCCCAGACAATGGGATTCGGCCTTCCGTCTGCAGTTGGCGCAAAAGTCGCGGCACCAAACAAAATGGTGATTGACATTGATGGGGACGCTTCATTCAGCATGACGGCCATGGAACTTGCTACTGCTTCTCAATTCGACATCGGTGTCAAAGTGATGGTCCTGAACAATGAATTTCAAGGCATGGTGGTCCAATGGCAGGGTTCGTATTACTTTCTTGGTGCACGGACATGCATGCTGACCCGTTGCTGGCAGACCTATTCTATGATCACCGGTACTCTCACACGCGTATGACCAACCCCGATTTCGTCCTGCTTGCGAAGGCGATGGGTGTGCACGCAATTCGCGTGAGCAGCGCAAGCGAGTTACCTGAGAAGATGAAGGAGTTCCTAGAATACGACGGGAACAGACCCGTATTGTTAGAATGCATCGTCGAGCCAAATGAGCATGTGTTCCCGATGGTATGCCCTCTTTGACCACTCCCGTCGCTTGTTACTGATCCCAGTTTGTTGCACAGGTTCCGGCAGGCAAGGCGCTACATGAACAGATCCTGCACCCTGCGTTTAGGGACAGTAAACACGAGACAAAGACTTGACTAGTTAGTTGTGTCGGGCACCAGTCTCATTATTTTTCGATCTCATGTGTTCCCTAATGTCTATGACGTTTAGAGGTTTGTCTCTTACCTGAGACGGTCTTGGAGTATATCTGTCCATTTCTTTCGTTGTAGCTTTATCACGCTCTGATTTTATTTTCTTCTACCCGGTGGTTTACATTTAATAGCTGGCATTGTACTTTTACGATACGCAAAAAAGCCAGAACAGTGCAGGACTATGAATGACGCGTTGATTGGTTAATGAAATGAAAGCACGCGACGCGACGTGTTTATCATTCCCACGCTACTTTCCTGTTTATCCATGCCTACCTCGGCTCGCAAAAGCTCCCTCGGCGCATCCAGACGTGCTCAACAGCGCGCCCACCTACCATTTCGTGCCGATGACTTAGGACGTGGGAAGAGAACGGGTCTACCTGTCCCCACTATCGAACACAAATCAGATGACTTCGAACCTTTCGACGAGATTCTTAGCCACGCCGATACGCGGACGGCCTGGCACGGTCAAAACAAACGTCCTGGAAGCAACAAGAAACGGAAGAGTGTTGCACCCGTGTTCGAGGATGATGAAGGAGTCGAGATGTCAATGGAATTTGATGATTTCGGTGAGTGGCGACCATGTCCAGTTACCCCTAGTCGCTGAACATTACAAGGTGGACCTATCGTCACCAATGCGAATGGATATTTTTCCAACGCACGACAGCCCTCTTCACCTCTGGCCAATCGTGTTGGGTCGTCGTCGCGTCCTGTCGCTCGTGCCTCGGATGTCGACTATGACGCGGTGCCATCTCCCCGACTACGAAAGTCGCTCGCCTCTAGCATGCGCCGTTCCTCGATAGGCCTCCCTCTTCGACCCTCTAACTCTCCTCCCGATTTTGGCGGTGATGTGTTATTCGACGACGACGATGGAATTCTCGATGAGGATGATCCAGAGGTGCCAGAATCGTCAAGTAGTCCATCTAAACAACCGCAAACTCCACGAAGAGCCGGCACTTCTAATGTGTTTCAAAATGGTGAGGACCCGAGTAGGTCCAAGCCACGATCGAAGAGCAAGACGAACGCAAGGAAAGAAAAACAGGACGGAGAGGATGTTGAGGAGATAGCTCAAGGACTACAGGATGTTGAGATGCAACAAGAAGACGAGGAGGAGGAAGTCACGCCAAAGAAGAAGCTCACTGAGAAGAGGCCTCGGAAGAAGAGAGTATTGGCCGAAATTCCCCGTAAGATACTCTTTGCCATGCCACAACCTTCATGCTGATTTCTTTCCAGTATCTCCGGAAAATACATCTGGGCTCCGAAGAGGCAAACGATTACGTTACGAGCCACTTGAATGGTGGCGATGCGAGAAAGTTGTCTATGGAAGACGTGATCCAGGCAAGAAAACTTACGTTCCAACAATCAAAGAAATTGTTCGTATCCCGAAAGATGAACCCAAGCCATTGGGTGTTGCTGCACACAAGACCAAGCGCAGCACCTCCCATCGCAGAAAAACAACCGAAGAACCAGCAACAGACCATAATCCAGAAGAAGGGTGGGATGAGAAAACCCCGACCAATGGCGTTGTCATTGACTGGTTTACGGGCAATGAGGTATCCCGACGTACGTTGATCATTTCTGTTGAGATGTGACAGGCTTTTTTTTTTGACTGGGCTCTGTAGGCCTTGCATTCCCTGACCGCCTGGTGAACCATCGCCCTGCTGCTAATAACGACTTCTATTTCACAAAAGTGTTCGGAGACGGAGAGTACATCGCAGCTGGGCAGCTTCGAATACCTCCCAAGATGAATAAGCCGAGCAAGATGACGAAAGATAACACATATGTGCGTTTGCTATTATCATTCCTTGTGACACGCTAAGGGGCAAGTTCGCCAAACAGGTGTTCTATGTAATTGAGGGCGCTGTCATGTTCAAGGTACACGAATCATCGTATATCCTCTGCACGGGCGGTATGATCCTGGTACCGCGCGGAAACACATATTACATCGAGAACATAGGGGATCGTGATGCCAAGTTGTTTTTCGCTCAGGCGCGGCGCGTGTCTGCGGAAGAAGAGGCCCCGCCAGAGGTGCTACCCGCTTCAGATCGCGAAGCAACGATGGTACCACAACAGCGCTCGAACAGCCTCGGTCAGGCACCCGTGACCGCCCGCCTTTCCAGTGAGCGGGCACAACCTGGAAAGCGAGCCGCATCTACGAGAGCATGAAGACTGCAATGCATTTTATTTCTGGTTCCTCATCATGCTTGTTGTCAATCCTTTATGACGGAAACCATATGTTCCTCTTCCTTTATAGCATCGATGATCTTATGATTTGTATTTCTGTATCACATGCACCTGCCTAGCTTCAATGATAAATTATCCCAGCAATCTTATCTCTGCGTCAACCTGGCTGCCCACTGGTGCTTCAAGGATGGTATACCTCATTCCTGAATCAACTTGAGAACGATCCAAGATATCTTGCTTACTGAAGCAAACGTATTGATGGAATGAACTGATCCGTCAGTAGTGCAGGGCTTGGCTGCCCTCGAATCAATCTATTCAATACCATCATCCTGGGCCCATGTTTCATGGGCGTCCGCTCGAGTCCCATCAGTCCCTCGACTGTGACCACCACCGACTGAAACAACTACATCGGATTAGAACACCAAACCTCTCTCTCTCAACCCCATTAACTGAATTTCAATTGCAGTCTCAGTCTCGGAACCATATTCCCTTCTTCCTCCCAGATCCCAACAATCGCGGCGTGCTCACAGTACGGTGACGAAACACGACGGCAAAACAATTTCAGTCGAACGTCGATCAATCATTAAGAAATTTCCCACCCCTGAGGATTTGTGCCATGAGTCACGTGAAATTCGCGTCTTGCACATCCACCAACTGCAATCACCCCAGAATAAACGCAACGCTCCCCAAAATGAACCCCCTAGGCCCAGGCAACAGACACGACAACCTATCACTAACAGCCAGAAGGAAACACCAGAACCGGAGAGCCCAAGAGGAAAACGGGAAAATAACCTTCGACCCGTCCATAACCACAAAAGACGACCTGTCCGAGTGCTTCAGAGTGTTCACGGACCCTCAAAGAATGGTAAAGAACCCTGCCCAATGACCGCAGAATAACAATGCCAACAACCGATACTCCGAAATCCAAATCTTCACCGACGGCTCCTGCCTCGACAACGGTAAAGAGAACGCCCAATGCGGAGGAGGTGTCTGGTTCGGACAGAATGACCCTAGGAACAAAGCCTTCAGAACCCCAGGAGAACCACAGTCCAACCAAATAGGGGAACTCGCAGCCGCCATAATAGCAATACAAGAAACCCCCCACTTCCGACCCCTAGAGATCACATCAGACTCAAAATACGTAATTAACGGACTAACCAAACACCTAAGAACATGGGAGGACATAGGATGGATCGGGATCCAAAACGCCGCCCTTTTCAAGAAAGCAGCATTCCTGCTGAAACGCAGATCGGCTAAAACATCCTTCAGCTGGATTAAAGCCCACAGAGGCACACTAGGGAATGAGGAAAGCGACAGACTTGCCAAGGAAGGAGCAGAAAAGGACATACCAGACACGCTTGACCTCCAGATACCCCCCGAGTTCGACCTGCAAGGAGCAAAGCTACAGGCAATCCACCAACGAACAGCCTACCGGGGCATCCTAGAGAAATGACCCAGACCCCCACGCCCAGACACTGAAGAATACATCCAAGCCACAAAACGTGCGATATGAGACTCCAACGGAACCCGGGAAACGACCGCCACGATATGGAAAAGCCTACGAGGGCAAACTCTTCGCCCCAGAGTACAACAATTCCTCTACAAATCGATCCACAAAGCCTTCATGATTGGCGACAAATGGAGAGGAATACAGGGCTTCGAACACAGACAGCTCTGTGCCACCTGCAAAACAGTCGAATCAATGCAGCACATACTGCTCGAATGTAAGGTAAACGCACGGAAAATAATCTGGAACAAAGCCAAAGAACTATGGCCACAAGAGTGGCATAGATGGCCCAACATAACAATAGGAACTATCCTTAGCGCTGGCCACACACCCCTCCCAGAAGACGGAAGACAACCCGCCAATGGGGCCAGGGCACCCGAGTCGTCGGCCACAAAGCGGGGCCGGGCGAGACTGCTACAGATCTTGATATCGGAAGCCAGCCACCTAATATGGGTCCTCAGATGCAACAGAGTAATACACCGGAACAACGAACAACACACAGACCAAGAGATCAACACCAGATGGATAAGAATCATAAACGACAGACTCACCACAGACCAGATAACCGCCACCAAAATTAAGAGGGACAGAAAGTACACCCAACTGATCAACGCCACATGGAAGAAACCACTCCAAAACCATGGAAACCCACACCAGAACTGGCTACAACACCGTGAGGTTTTTAGTGGGTAGGAGAGATTGTGTCCAAGTACCGAAGACCAAGATCGGAGTCCCACACTACCCCAACACCAGGGGTGTGCGTAAAAGCATTTTATCCTCACCCCGGGCCAGGCCCCGCCTGACCTGGCTATAGCGCGCTAAATAGGGCTGATATCATTTCACTCACTATTTAGCACATATATAGTATTTAGCTCATAAAGTACTAAATATATCGCTTTCCAAAAAAAAACAAAAAAAACTGCAATCACCCCTTTCTCCATGACACCCCCACGACACTAGAACTCGATGGCCTCCCGCCAGTGACCTTTTTCAGCAGTCAGATGATAAAACTCTGGTGCTATACTGAAGGTGAAAGGGATATTTTTTAGTGTCTCCATTTCACCTAACGATTCAATCCTTGACTTGAAGAAACAAATTTATGAAGACGTTCCTCACCCTCACAAAGGTGCGCTATATCATGACCTCTATGTGAAGTTGTGAAGATTGATGTAATGAATGGCCTCTGCTGGCTTATGACATCCGCAGGTTGATGTTAATCACAATAGGGAGACGCGGAAAATTTAATGCTCGCCAATATCTGCTCACTCCCAACGATCAAGTGTTGAATTTATTTACGATGTGTGGGAGCGACCTCCCGATAGACACCTTCACGTTTTCGTTGGTCTACCAGGTCGAGTGGGCAGCCCGACTCTCGTTGACACAGGTGGTGAGTACTTGATACGTTTCTTTGCCCCAGCTCAGGATATCTGAAGAACACGCTGCCTGAAGGTGACATGTTTCTCGACTCGGCCCTTGTCAAAGAATATGAAGGCAAGGTAAAAGAGTGGAGAGCATCCGAGAGTACCGATATCGAACGGAATGGTATTCATGTACTCTATAATAAGACACTAGTCCCAGACTTTGTCGCAAAATTCGACAAGAATCGGATAGAAAGCCGGGTCTGGCCCCTGATGTGTGTTGTTTCCTTGGCTACTTTGATGCTGACGGGTCTGTAGGCATTAGGCTCGCAGGCTGAGTCGTCGTAGGTTCGTTGCAAAGAAACCAGTTACTGGTTGAACCCCTCGGTTGACCGCGCCAAATTTGTACGCCAATTGTATAACCTTCGCCACGTGCTGGAAAGAGACAAGGAAGCAGGAGATACTGAAGCGAAGATCCAGCAGTTACAAAACAAGAAATACCAATATGACAAGAAATACTTATGAAGTCGTTTAATACCAAGGATTTTTGGGGGACCAACAACTCTCAGCACAGATGTCGGTGATCCATGCGCAGGTGCAACAGACTGCGCGGAGCTCAGAGCACATGGCTATGAGGTGAAACCGAACGCAGGAGAGATTGTGGATGAAAACGGTGAGTACATATTGAAACTTTACAAGGTGTGGCAACCACATTCTACTTTCCGCCGTGCTGACGCTCGACCCGCAGATGCCGTCAACAGTTCTCACCGTGTATCGACTGTTGGTTTGAAGCGGGGGACTCATCCCGAAGAAAGGTCGCGAGGAATCGAACGAGCTTGAGATCCTCCAACTCTTTGATACCATCCACCGAAGTCCGATCATGTTGTCTCGTTGATCGTTTCATTCCACGGACAGTGGGGCATTCTACCCATAATGAGCAGCGTCACTGATTGTGCTTAGTTCGCTCCTGGGCAACTGGAAAGCAAGGTCGTTCAAGTCCGCTTGGGCCTCATCAAGGGCCTCGCGTATCTCATCACGAGCACTGCTTCGCTCACAGGGATATCGAGCCCGACAACCTTCTTGTCGACCAGGACTTTTGCTTGAAAACCATCGATTTCGATATCGCGATTGGAGTAAAGGACGAGGACGAGGAGGTCGATGATCAGTGCGGAACAGAGCATTGGATGGCACCCGAGGTCGAGAAGAAGTTAAAGCACCGCCCGATCAAGGCAGACCGATGGGGATGTGGCATGTTGTTCTGGTCCTGCTTGACAAGTTCAGGAAAGAAGCCAAACTCCTGAGGGCATTTGCGTGGAACCTAAAGGCGTATAATCCCAGCAGCGGCCATCGTTGCCTGAATGGCGTAGTCATTTGGCTGCACGGCATTCGGAGGTTGGAAACGAATGGGAATGGGAATGCTGACAAGAAAAAGCCTGACGATCTCGACAAGACCCAAGGGAAGTCGACGAAGAGGCAAAACCCCCGAATGCAAAGACGCAGAGATTCGATGGGCCAGAACGAGATGAGTGTTCTGAGAGTGTTATGACCGGTGTAATGATGTTTCTTGATACTTGGGACATTCGTTACAAGTACCAAGAAACATCAATACAGAGGTATACTCTCATGTAACATCGGTGATTTCGGTTTATGCTTAATGCGGCCTGCCCCGTACCTCAATCGGTAATGTCCTTGCAGCCTAGTGTCTCCATCTTCCAGGAAGCTCATCCTCGTTTTTCTACCTACAACCCACCGTCCCGCAACGGGTTCCAAAAAGAACTGATCAAGTAGCAGACCGAAAGGATAACTCGACGATCGCGAGGTTAACGGAGCATATGACCGACGTTAGAGCTGCGAACACCCCTTCCGAAGATCCATTAGAGTGACAACTGGACGTCTTGAACCCGTCGTGCTTTGGGACTGAGATTTTTTTTCAAGGTACTCTCCACAACTAATTATAAGATAGATAGATAACGATTCCTGAGTGTAGGGCCCTCTTTTTGTCGCCTGGCGCCCTTCAGTTGTCTGTATTAGCTTCATGTGTATTATACACGTACTTTCGTTCGGAATCTCTCGAGTGCTGCGCCCTTGGCTGAGGCGGACTAGTCGGCGGCGACATGACCGAGCGAGTGAGCTAACTTAGAGTCGCACGGTGTGCGTACCACCGTCACACACATCGAGCGCTTGCGCGCCTGCAACTCGAAGAACGTCTTTACGCACTATTCACCATACCGGCCTCCCTTAACCTCCTCGTCCCTTAAGGCACCCCTCGGGGGGTTATTCGTTATGGCTGAGACCTCATGGCTCGCGTCATTGTGACACGCACATACACCTGGGGTGTGCTCCATCATACGATTCACATCCTCGTTGAAGCGGGGACTGAACTAACTTACTGGAGCGTGTACATGTGTCCGCAGTCTTCGCACGCACCTCAGGCTGGCGGCCCAGTCAACTGCGTCTCTTTCCCATATCGGTGCTGCTGGTGTTCTCTATCATAGCACAAATGCAAGGTTTGTGCCACTTCACAGATCATATGAATTATGTGTTGCCCTCAATGGTATGAGTCGTCTTGCTTGCAGGGGAGAACAGGAACTTGAAGTTGTGATTCCTTCGCTTCGCAGCTCGTCTGCTGTAGAGGTCCGGGGCGTACGTAATATATATATTTCTGCTTGGGGCATTGGCTGACTGTGCGTGGCATGTAGCAGGTCTCTTTGACAGGCGATCACGGCGGCTGCAGATGCAGGGCAATGTCGACGATGATGGCCGCAACACCAGCGATGGTGTGAGTGACAGCGGCAGTAACGATGGGGTGTTCACTCAAATGTACAGTACACCACCACTCCGACTAATACAACACAATTTCATTCGTTTACAAGTTATGAAAATTAGTATTCAGCATCTTTTTGCCATGTGAAATTCAGTACGTTTCGACCTCATTGAGTTTGATTGGGTGATACGTGATACATATCATACAGGTACTGTCCGTGACTTAGTAACAGTATCGACCCTTGACAGTGAGTATTATGATCGGACAAGAACAAGAATATGTACCTATACTACAGAGAGCACGCAGCCCTGAACCGGCATACTTCCCAAAGTTGTGAAACATTTCTCGATTGAAATGGGATCTGTCAGTGTGATCGGGATGACGGGATTTATTACGACTGCTGTTCAAATTCGTCGGGTCGAAACATCGACCCCAAATATCGCACAATCAATGGGATATAACCTAACACTACCAAAATAGCAGCAATTGATTAAATTAATATTGGATCCGAGAGCTGGCGGTGCAAAAAATGGGAACGAAAGTGCGTAAGAAAATGAAGGTTGGGAAAAGGCAAGTCACGGTCAGCGTCCACACGGTCACCAGCATCGCACCGTACCAAGGCCGCTGCCATACACTCGACACAGAATCACAGACCAAAGACAAACCAGATAGCGATGCCAAGAATACATACAAGAGCACCAGACTCCTAGAATCATGGTTCCTGCCGCATCTGTAGCCAGCCCATCTTGTCATGACTGCCGTTCAGAAATCCCTATGGTAGAAGGACGCCTGAAGTCATGCTCAACTGAAATGGATGACCTTGGCGGCACAGGGAACAAGTACGACGCCGGCCGTTGCGGAATCTCTGACGGTACATTAGGGAACGCATCAAAAATGTCACGATCAAAGGCGATCTCATTCTTAGACGACGGTGAGATGGAGAGCAGCGAGCCCGGTGTTTCCGGAATGGGAATGATGGGTGGGAGCATGGGTGACTGCTCTGGAATCACGTCATCTAGGTGTTCAATAGTGGATCAGCTCTCCTGTAATAGAAGTACAACTAAGGTAGCTCACCAGGATCGTCCAACATAGATTTCGTCTTCGTTGCCCTATTAAGGAGGCGCCCCGCGAAGGAGCTCGCCCTTGCGACGCTACGCCGAGGAGAAAGACGCAAAGATCCGGGGGCACTCTCACTCTTTCCACTCCTGTTACTGCGGATCGAGAACATGCTACGTATGCTCATAGTATCATTGCCATGTTGGGAAGAATGTTGCATGGCGAGGTCAAAAGAAGGTGACGGTGGAGTAGCGACTAGAGCAGAATCATCGGACGACATCTCGGACGATAGACTGAGCCGCGGACCGCGCAGAGCAGCACGGAGAGAAAAGTACTTGCGTCCGCGGGCGGACGTTGGTACTGTCGGTGAGGCATCCGGATGAACCTGGAAACTCGGTGCGGAAGGGGACAAACGCATAGGCGATTGTGGGATACCACTGGACGGTTTCGAGGTCGCGGGACGAAGGGTAAGACCACGCCCCTTCATTCGTGCTGAAGTTGCAGCAGCAGGTGCGCGGGTAGTGGCTTCTGCCACCTTTGTAGCAGACGACGGCTCTGAGATGTCTACTTTCTGCCACTCTTCGCCTAGAGTCGAGGGCACGGTCAAAGTCGTAGTCTCATCGGAAAGCTGCTGTTCAAGCCACGCGGCATCTTGGAGTAAAGCGGCTAGCTCGCCTGTACTGAGATCACCCGGACCGGGACTAGGGGGAGGGCCAGCGGCCACAGCGCCGAGATGCTTGAAATTCCGTTTCGAGCGTACAACTCCACCATCAGTCCCAGTCTTGAAACTGGAGGTACTGAGGCGAGGTGTTACGGTGCTAGATCTAGAAGTGGTGCTGTGTCTCGATTCTGAGTGATTATCGCTATCACCACGGTGCACAACGGCGCTGAAGCTTCGGCGACCAGGTTCAACGACAGGAGGGGGCGACATTCTGATAGAGTCATCCAAATCTCCGGACACAGGGGAAACGGTAGAGGAGATAGCCGAGGGAAAAGTGACGGTCGACGCGGAAGTGGAATTATTGGACGGAAGTAGGTTGGACTTGATCCCATCGGGGGTGGGTGCATCGGAAGTAATGGACGTTGAACCTTCCTTCAAGTTGTCCTTAGAAGTGGTGATACTTGATGAAGGCAACCGAGTGACAGATGGTGCGTCAGAACGCGTCGACGAAGTTGCAGAAGAACCATTTTGAGAGGGCCGATCCAGCCGGGACCCTCGTGGATTAACATTCGTGGTGGCTTCCTTGACAGGAACTTGCTCCACCGAAATGTGGGCTTGAACTGTAGACATGGTAGATTTAGGGGTGGCAGCGGGTGGGCGCTCCTGGGTATTGGGTTCAGACGATGTGGGGGATTTTTCATAGATAATTGAAGTGGCGAGGACTCCGGCCTCGGTTGGTGTACTAATAGAAGAGGTTGCTTTGAGGGGAGTAGGAGAAATACTTCCTCGCGCAAGGGTTGTAGCATCGAGACTCGTAGGCGAAGACGGGATTGAGTCAGCTGGTGGTCGGTGACCTATCGAGACCACAAGTCTTGTAGCGGAATTGCCAGGACCCAACGGCCTGGCGTCCTGAGTCACTGTTGAAGACTCAACTTGAGGTTCAACGGCAGGCTGCACCGGGACCTCTTGCGCCTCGTCGGACCCATCACCCACATTAATTGGTCCATCAGGTCGGTCAGTGGGCTCAGAAGTATTGCTGTGAGAGGGCGGCGTTGAGGAAGAGTCGGGACTGATAGAATTGGGCGTTAAATGCTCCGCAGACTGAGCGGCATTCCTGTCCGGCGAAGCCCGGGGACTCAGAGGAAGTGAGGGTATTACAGGGGATGTGACAGCCCTGTGTGCAGAATTTCCCGGGGCGGTAGGACGGCCTTTTCCAAGAGCGGCAACCCGGTTTCCATACAGCTCACGACTTTTCGTAGAGCCGGCCTCCTCTGGCGGGGGCATACCCATGCCAAAGCTGCTGCGAGGGATAGGCACGCCACCCTTCCTCTCAAACTTGGCAATCTTGTCGCGAAGACTATTCCGCGGAGGGGTGATGGAGGCGTCGCGATGAGAGGATGTCGGGGATGGAGTTGGGGATGGAGAGCCGTTGCGTTGCTGAAGGGCGGCTATGCGATCCTTTAAATTGGATGGCGAAGGTTGTTGCGTCGCAGCCCTGAAGCGAAATAGAGAGGGCAATGGGTATATATAAGAAGTATAAAAAGCGGATGAGGACTTACATGTGAACTGAGGGAGAGAATGGGACGGAGCGTTGAAGGAGCGACCGGAGACGGTTGGGGAAAGGCGAAGGCCAAATAGATTGGAGGAGAGAAAAGGGGGAACAAGGAGAGAGAGTAGAAGTAGAGAAAAAAAGAAAGGAAAGACGGGGGAGACAAGGAGCGCTCTAAGCAACGGTTCACGTTCCCAGGCCGGCAGGGACCGTTCCTGCCTTTGATGCCCAGAACGCCCGCTTCCGGTTAATCTTCACGGGCACCTGTTCTCCCTGTCCTCCCTTGCTCTTCCCTTCCTCCTCATCCTCGCTTTCCTCGTCCGTCGTAAAAAATGCATCTGCATCAATCACCTCCCTCGTCCTCCGTCCCTTCCTCCCCGTAATCTCATAACGACTCTCCTCCTCATCAGCGTCGACGTCGATAACTTCCCGCGACGAAATCATCGTAGAAGACCGGCGTTTCCGAGCGTGCCCCTCTTCTTTAGTATCCTCGTATCTCTCTGCTGGTTCCCAAACGGATTGTACGATAGATGCGCCACCACCCTTCGAATGTACGATACCGCTCAACTGAGGGTCGTCTTGCATGACAGTGGTCTTGGGTTGAACTCCTACGAGCCGATGTATCACCTTCTTGTCGTAGACCTCCTGCACAATGCGCCGGCGGTTGATTGTCTAAATGGTGCACATTCTGGCAAATGCCGTAATATATTGCCGATATCACGTACCTCTTGTGTGACACCCAAGACACTCGACAATATGCTCAAATCTGTGAACTCAGCATATCCTCGCAGCTTGACCGATCGTCCTGACCGTCGTGAATTCAGTATGCTAGCTTTCTGGTATGTGGCTGCCGTCATGATGCCGTGTGCGCCTGCGAATGTCTGCCGTACGCGTGCGATATTGTACGACCCCTTGGAGATATCGTTCGCTGCTCCACGACGTTATCTGTTCAGCGCCGCACCTAGCATACAAACAAAGCAACTTACTTATGTCTGCTGGGTCCTCAATAGATAACAAGCTCTGCCTATAGTCCATCCACCCTCGGCGGGCCTTGCTAAAATAGGTCCCTCCATCCCGTAATGAGATGCCCACTTCATGATAGTTGAAGTAGATGCCGTAAAATTCAAAGAATTCCATCACCAATACACCCAGGTTACGCGACGGATCAATCTCCCCCCTCCGGATCTTCGGATGCATTTGGAGGAAGCTCACTGCCAGGCAGACGATGCTGTAGCTTCCCAGACCACCTGAGAACACCTCGTTCATGGACCGCTGGCTGAGAAATGCCTTGGCAACAAATACGAGTGCCCGAAGCGCAGGCATTTCGAAAAGGAACCCAGATACTACTCTTCCCGCTTCTACCCCGTTCTCTTGGTTGATAGAAATGTCAACAGGAAAGTAGCCATGTGTCGTAACGAATTTAACGATAGGTACTTTCGCCTTTGCGATAATAGTGACTTTGTCGGTTATCCCTGCCCGTTTGAGCGTGTTGGCGAGTGCATGTAAGACGGTAATTCGATCAGAGTACGCCATGGACGGAGAGACGACGACCAAGTCGATATCACTTCGGTACTGTCAGATTGTGCAGCATTCAGTGAGGGGTATCCCCGGCTCACCCTAATGGAAGGTATAGCTTGGTCTCATAACTGCCAAACGCGAACACTTTGGCATCCGGAAACCTCTTAGAAATAGCTTGGGAAATCAAGATGACAGCTAGGGCGCGGACTTCATCCTCCTCCCGTGTCGGCGAGATGTATTTCACAAACGCCTCGACCTCTCGATGTAGTCTGGCGTGTCGTCAGTCCACACAATAAAACCAATGAAAACTCGCAGACAATTCAGCCACATTCGCGCATCCTTCCCAATCCACGTCTGTGACCCATGGTGCCTTCCGAGACGTGGCATCCATGCGTTCCTTCTTGTTGTACCCATCGTTCCGGTCAAAGTCTGCTTTGCGCTTTTTACCACCGATGTTGTCGCGGTCATGTACCTTTCCTTTGCCTTTGTCCCAATCCCTCTCCCGGGGCTCTTCCCTACCCTCTTTACGAAAACCATCATGGACTTCTGGATCGTCTTCAAACTGAAGCGCAATGAAATCGCTGTTATTCTCGAACGAGGGCTCTTCAAAGGCCACAGGCGACTTCTGTTTTGCAGGTGTGACAGGTGTAGCTTGTCCAGAGCCTTTTCCCTTACCCCTTCTCTTCGGTTTCGTCGGCGCAGTAGAGATGTTGGACGGATCTGCCGTCATATTGAGAGTTCCGCGTTCGCCGTCTTCGCGATGCTTACGGCTTGTACCTATCTCATCGTTTGAGTCCAGGTTTGAGCTCGAGGGTCCGTTGAGAGGCATGGCGGGAAGGAAACAGATGAGAATAGTCTGAAGATGGAGGGCATCGAGTTGTAAACGAGGAATTCGTATGGGTGATTAGTTCCCGGCTATCTCGGTCCGGCCACACTGGCTTTACCCACTGGTGGCTTCAGTTTTCTCGAGACACAGGGAAAAGGAGAAACCATTACTTGCAAGAGTACATGCCAAAGGCAACAAAAAAGAAGAAAGAGAAAGCGGCAGACTTCTCTGTGCGAATAGTTCTCGTGCTCACGCGTTACGCACCCCGCTCAATGTGAGATTTACAGAAAGCCAAACTTAAGCTTGGCAAAGGGAAGAAGCTTCCGGTCAACCAAGTTGACACCTCCTTCAAAGCTCGATGTATGGGTAACACACTGTCATACAGATTCCCCCTGGCTGATCTCTGTATAAAAAGCTATTGCACTTCCGACACAGAGCATCACTGTAGAGAAAGATGCAAATGTGCCCACTACAAAGAGAAAACTCACATTTACTGACTTGGTGATACACCTGAAGCACCACAACAGCAACGTCAAGAAAGGTATTTTCACAGGTTCTCCTGTCTCCTGACGTGGTTATGACGGCTCGTAGATGCGTTGCTTGGCCTGCGCGAGCTGTTCGAAGCTCACTCGGATTTAGTCAAATCATCTTTGGCATCACTCTTTGGTGCATGCGCGCGATTGATTGGGGACGAGGTGAATAGTTCCGCAATTGCTTCCACTTTCGCTTGATGTACAGTATAGGATGCAGCTGTCCGCCGGGCTCTTTTATCTTTTTTCGCCTGGCTTCTTCCTCGTATCTCGGAAGTAAGGAACCCCCACTTTTATCTAGAAGCGAGTAGCTGAGCCTCCCCTGTAGCACGACCTTTCTCCCCACTCATCCACCCTCCTTCTGTTCACAGCCTCTGCCCAGACACACATATTCCCGGAGATCCAAATTGATGCCATCCGGTTTCTTGACTTATACCTCGAAACATTTCCGAATGCCGTTGTCTACGGGTGGAGAGACGGCAAATCTGGAAATGGTAAGCGTATACTGGAAGGCTACTTGAGCATATTGGGTGCTGGTACTAAGTTGGGTGACGGAGGTGCCTGTTCTCTCGTTGGAGTCCTATTCCCGGACTGATTATATCCAAAAGATATAAATCTCGTCCCTCAAAATACGGCAGCAAGTGTCGTTGTCTTATCGACAGCGGTACGAAGTTCTCGTGTTCTCGGACCTTTATTTCTGATTGGCCATGAACCTCTACTAGTCAAAGCTCGTCGTCTTCAGATCCATGTCGAAGTTTCTACGCGTAACTCTGAGTCCCACTCCCAGCGGTGACGAGAACTCTCCATCTATCTCGCCAAACCTAGCATGGTGTCTTTCCTCCGCCTTTCCAGAGCCGCGTGCCTATGAGGCTTTCGATGCGCTCTTTCAACAAACAATAAACCTTCCGCCCGGTGCTCGACCCCCAATTCGTCAATGGAAGGCGGAGATTGATTCAGATGACGACGACGATGACGACCACTTCGTGTTCAATTGCAAGTCTGCGCATTTCGACTCAGTTGATGCGTCATATTCCGTACAGGATCTGCATGATGTAATTTTGTCGACAACTTTAAATGATCTGGACCTAGATTCCCAACTCGGGATTCGGCAATCTGACTTTGAGATGGTTTGTTTCCCAACATGCTCTCGAGATCTTTCCCACTAACGAGAAAATATCCAGCGTGTGGCACGGGCACTCCATCCCCTTCTCTTGTCAAATTTCCTTGATTCAGCTCCCTCCGTCTTTACACCGAGCTCTGCACCCGATCAGACAGAGCTAGGAATCGTTTCTGCTGTCGCCGATATATATCGCAATCTGTACGGCCCGCTGCTACAGAGTTCGAAGGTAAGGATTAGTGGATCATCGAGAAGCCGCTTTCTCACCGGTGTTTCCAGCCCAGTTCCAACACAGGCTTTCTTTTAGATAACCTGCAAGTTATTCTGGAGCGAATGGCACCCTATTTTCCCTTTCTTCCCAGTCCTCTTGTTAGACGTGACATTCAAGCAAGTATTCTTGGCCTGCATCTACTCCACTCTCTGATACCTATTTGAATCAGATTGAGCAAGCACTTCAAAGTCTTAACATCGTCTTTTGTGAACTCACGTCCCTCCTAATTCTCGCTTACACAACCAAGCATACGTCTTCATCAACCTCCAAGAAGAGTGATGACAACCCGATTCCGATACAGATTTCCCAAGTCAAGGACTACGTTGCGCGCTTATTATCTGGCGTATCCATATCCTCGCACACAGTTGCACGACCTATGACAGCTCAGGACTACGTGGCGCTGCTTCCGACGGTCTGGATGCTTCTCAACAGCAATCTAGAACATCATGGCGTGAACGGAGGTGCAGGTACCCTCGGCGCCTTGCTCGACCACGGGTTGCAGGTCTCATCTGCAGCTGCCACCAAACGCCCGACTGTAGACTTCCTTGTGCGACTTATACTTGTACGCTCCTTAACTATACCTCTTAACCTCTTCCACCATTAATTCGGATATCCTCAGCTCGAGTCGGATCCACGATATACTGGCACCTTCAGGATCAGCACCGATGCAATGTGTCTCCAAAAGATTGAGCAGTGGGTATTGCACCTTCCGAAAACACTTTGGGAGCTTGGTGATACCGACATCCCCTGTACGGAGGTAATACATGTTTTGCCACACCTATTGGATCGTGTTAACCATGAGCCCCAGGTAATCCTACGCTTCTTGTTGCGGTTATTTCAACGACGTTCTCCGCTGGCACACAGCAATGCAAGTGTTTGATACGTTATAAACTTGAACGACAACTTATCGGCTTTGCGCTCTAGGTTGGTGCACAGCTCTGCGCCCGACTGGTACCATACTTCACAATAACACACCCTGTGCGTGGCTCATTACCTGGGCCATTCAAGAAGCTCGGGGACCCAGCTCTTCAGCGGCTCGTTTTGGATGCGGTGGTTACTATCACAACATGTGTACCTGCTGAGTCTCGCGAGCCCCTCCAGGCAGCAGTACGTCAAGCGGTAGAGGGCTCAGCTCAGGCAGCGTATTGGACAGAGGTTACTAGGGGCGTGGTTTGCTCAGCCTAAGCATTCTTTATTGGTCAGCCCAATGTGTAGGGTGTTGTCACCAATAGCTGGGGTCAATTTGGTGGCACATAAAGATAACCTCCGACACGGTCCCTCACGCCAAAGTCGACCCGCTCTAGCACTTCGTTTGTCGCTGCGTCGACAAGTGCGCATTCAATTTTGTCTCCCGCAATGACAGGCCCAACGCCTGCAGGCGTCCCAGTGAGTATGAGATCACCCTCCTCGAGCGTCATTATAGAAGAGACGTGTTGGATGAGCCGAGGGATGCGGAAAATCATGTCCGACGTATGGCCGTTTTGCTTGATTTGTTCGTTAATCTGGGTCGACTTGTAGTCAGGCCTTTCTGAGAAAAGCCTGTGACATACTTTGAGCCATATGTTCAAATTATGGGGTTGTGCAGCTTTCGATTTGGGGATATAAGAGCTGTGTACGAGGACTTTGAGAACATGAGTAGGAGAGACGAAATTGGTTTCCCTACCCGATAGGTGTGAACGTGTCAAAACCCTTCACGGTCGACCATGGTAATCCCTTTTTCTTAACTTCCTCCTGGAGATTCCTTGCAGTCATGTCAATGGCGAGAGCTGACTGGTGTTAGCACCCGGTCTCCAAAACGACATGTTAGTGTACACACCATACCCAGCTATGTGCTCTTCTGCATTCTCTTCGGAGATATCGCGTCCCCGCTTCCCAATGACAAGACCAAGCTCGACTGCCAATACTAAGGCGAGCAGCGAGACCAGAAGCCTCACGGAAACACACCTTCATGGTGAGCTGATATCCCTCTTGGGATCTCGATTATACCGCCCGAAGGGAGGTAACTGGTCGTGGGCTTGAGGAAGAAGAATGGCTCCTTTGGAAGCGCGTTTTTGAGCTCCTTTACATGATCCGCGTAGTTACGCCCTATTGCAACAATCTTTGTGTGTTTGATATCTTCTGAAGATGGAGGAATATTGTTGACTGACCTTCTTGCCGCTGCGAACAAAAGACGCGGCTGCGGCCATGGTTGTGTGTGATTACCGTTGTCTCCGCTTTGCACTCAGCATCAACAACAATGATCTCGGTGCGCAACGGAACAATACGTGTTACAACCTGTCCTGATCCAAACTGCTCAGGCATTCTTTATCTTTAACCAGAAAGGCGAAGTGAGCATCCCGTTGTTACGCTGGGGTATCAGAACGCCAGTTGACCCGTTTCAACTCAAGCTACTCATTTCTCGGCTTTACCGACCAGACGTGAGGCATGTGTCGCCCTCCCTCTGCACCCATAGCTTGTTTCCTCACTGCATTCAAGGCGCACAATAGCAGATGTTTTTCGGATACAAGTCATTTCTAGCAGCGACGTCCGGTCTCCCATCGTCACCCTGGGATCGACGAGTTTCTTTCACGTCAGAATCAACAATGTCTATGTAGTGGCCGTGACGAAGTAACAAAACCAGTTCTCATCTAGTAATACCACTCATTCACCCCTGGAACAGGAACAATGCAAATGCTGCCCTGGTGTTCGAATTCTGTTACCGCGTTATCTCAATATGTAAATCGTACTTCGGGAAAGTAGACGAAGAGTGTGTGAAGAATAACTTTGTGCTGATCTATGAGTTAATTGACGGTGGGTTTCTCCTGACCCCCCCTGACGCTGACTGAGTTGTTACAGAAATAAACGACTTTGGCTATCCCCAGAACAGCGAGATTGATACCCTTAAGAGTTACATCACGACGGAGAGTGTTGTGTCCTCTCAGATTGCCGCTGTGCGTCCCTCCATCTGCCTTGTCTTACTGATGGCTAATGTGCGCTCTTACAAGGAGGAATCTTCTAAAATTACAAGCCAAGCAACTGGCGTCACGAGTTGGCGGCGGGCAGATGTGAAATACAAGAAGAATGAAGCATTTGTTGACGTTGTGGAAACAGTCAACTTGAGCATGAGCGCCAAAGGTCTGTCGCCGCGCCGGAAAGACTAACACTTCCTTGCGGCTGAGGATGCTACACCTGACAGGCACAGTTCTACGGGCTGACGTCGATGGCCATATTCAAATGCGCGCGTACTTGTCCGGCACACCAGAGTGCAAGTTCGGCCTCAATGACAAGCTCGTGATTGACAAGAGTGAGCGAGGCGCTATCGATGCCGTCGAGCTCGATGATTGTCGGTTCCACCAATGTGTGCGGCTAAACGAATTCGATTCTACTCGGACGATCAGTTTTATACCACCCGATGGCGAGTTCGAGTTAATGACGTGGGTCCAAGTCACATGTGAGTTTCTTTCTGCTGATTGTCCTCCAGCTATCGATCGACTTCGAATGTGAAACTACCCCTGCGCGTGATCCCCACCGTCAATGAGATTGGAACGACGCAAGTCACGTATCTCATCGTCTTGAAGACGAGTTTTGGAAACAAACTCTCCGCCACTAACGTGGTCCTTCGCATACCGACGCCCCTGAATACAACCAGCGTCGACTGCAAAGTCCAGACGGGGAAAGCGAAATATGTTCCAGAGGAGAACGTCGTTGTATGGAAGTAAGCAAATCGGTACCCCATTGACTCCCGTGATTAATGCATATGCAGGATTCCTCGGATCCAAGGGGGACAAGAGCTCACGTTCAATGGGACTGCGCAACTTACCAGCACGACAACTCGCCAAGTCTGGGCTCGACCCCCCATAGACGTTGATTTCCAAGTCCTTATGTTTACCTCTTCTGGGTTGATTGTGCGGTTTTTGAAAGTATTTGAAAAGAGCAACTATCACAGTATCAAATGGGTGAGATACCTGACCAAAGCCAGCGGGTCCTATCAGATACGGGTGGGTTGACTTAACTTTTTTTGGGAAACCTTGGGCTAACCTTGGCTGTTTTGCTTCACCATCATCACAGTTTTAGCGGGTTTTGGTGAATATATCATCCGGTAGCAGTGCTATCCTACAGTGTAGTCGGTGGAAATGTAGTTCTTTATACTTCGGGGCGGGAGCACTGAGATGTGTCCAAGTTGTGGTCACACTGTTATTCGTAGTCGTGTGCACAGGGACGAGCGCTTCGACTGGGGAGTCAGCAAACGTCATCTTAATAACGACTACCTTTCTTCTTCCGCTCATCTTCTCAGCATATTCATATTTTAACCGTTGAACTATGTTTTGGAGGTATTCGTGCCCAAGCTTATCTCGAGCCCCGTGGGGTTACTAAACCTCGTTGGATCCAGGTTCGGCTTCCACAACGGTTCCTCGATAGACAGCCTTCTCGATAAAGAAGACGTATCGTTGGAAGCAATACTCGACGAAGATGATTTACTGCAAGAATGCAAGGCGCAAAACACCCGCCTCATAGACTATTTTCAGAGGTCGGATGTGCTGCAGCGCTTGCTGGGTTATGTCACAGGACAAATCGAGGGAGAGGAGCGGGGCAGATTCAAGTGCGTAGCAGGCCAATCCTTTCTCGCCCCTTCGAACCTTGCCCCTTCATATCTCACAAAGGTACCCTTACGTTTCAACCGAGGTTCTCTGCAGCGAGATATGGTCGATCGTCGAGACATGTCTGAATAAAACCGACCAGTTATTAGTCCCCTTCTGGGAGACTGTGCTGGATCGTACACCCGAAGACATGAAAACCCGAATGACCATGGCTTCTCAATTTGCGAAGATTAACGCTGTATTCTTGAGCAAAAAACCCGCCGAGGTGACTGCCGCTTTCCTGCGCCATCCTGTTGCCGATTCGGAGACCCGCTGCAGATGCTCAAATTCATCCGAGCACAGCGAGATATCGTCGAACGAATACTCCAACATATTGAGATGCCCTCTTTTTCCGATCTCCTCGTGCGGATCATACAACTAGACGAACAGCCTGCCGGTGCTGGCGTACTTGAAGTATGCCTTCACTCGACTCAACATCCTCTCTCGCGCGAATCCCACTCACACTGTACTTACAGTGGCTCTCTGACGAGCACCTCATGACGAGACTCGTCAGTCGCCTTTCCCCGGATTATTCCCCGGACATGCATGTTGTGGTGGCCGAGCTCGTTAAAGGCATTATTTCAATGTCAGCGCCTTCCCCTGCAGCTGGACTTTCCGAGGGTCTTCAGACCGGTATCGCCTCTAATCGATTTGCCCGGGAACTGGCTAGTCGGGAAAATGTTCAAATTCTCCTGGATCATATTCTATATGACTTCAAAGACATGCCACTTTGTCCTCCTAGCAACAGCACCCCCGGGGACGACGAACTCGCCCGCCCAACTACGCCGGCCCCGCCGAACTATGATTCTGCTACGTCATCCATCGTCAACTCGATATGTATGGTTATCGAGCTCATTCGACAGAATAACTCGGACTATTTCGAACCATACCTTTTCCACACTCTGCGAAATCGCCTCATCCATGTCCAACAACAGCTTTCTACTTGCGATCCTGAGGAAGGCCGAGTAGCGTTAGAAGGGGCCATGAAAGAAATGGTGGACCGCATAGGCGTCGTCCACCTGGGTCCCTTGCTAGGGATATTCTGTGACCGCTTGCACGAGCTCAAGCCCTACTTGCAGAAGCCGCGGTCATCAGTGAGTCGTTGGCCGTCCATCATTTGCCCTTGTTTCTCATTGAATCCATGATAGGATGGGCACATTTCCACGACGGTGGGAAGTATAACGCCCCTCACATTCGAACGCTACAGGATTTGCGAACTCTACGCCGAACTACTCCATTGCTCAAATATGTCCCTTCTCAATCGCCCTGCGGATTACGATTACCTCTATGACTCGGAAGGTCGCTTGCAGGGAGGGCTGTCGGCTCTCGAAGAACTAGCACAGGTTATCTCCATGGGTTCTGGCGACGAAGATAATCGCGACAATATGGACGAAGGAGTGGACGAAACTGAGCCCGCGCTAGAGTTTCCGGTTCACGGTGCTCCGCAGGACTCTTCGTCGCTTTTAGACTCCGATGAGGATATGAGTGATGACGAGGGCCCCGGTAGTTTTGAAGATGATCCAATGGAAGACATCACATCTTCTGGCGAGCTAAAGTCCACGGACGGAAGTTCGAAGCCAAAATCGAGTCCGTTTTCTCCGTCACATTCCCGCTCCCCAGCAGACACGGGAGAAGGCCCTGCGTCTCCAGGAGGGGGTTTACCTCCGGATGCGGCCACTCCAAGTGGGAGTGCACCACCTCGAAAAAAGGGCTCGAATCAAAGTATAGGTTCCGAGGGCTCCACCGTAGGGCGTCGTTCGGCTGGATCAAGACATAGTTCGAAACGGCTCACCTTGGGTGACGTATCGCAATCCGGACTTGCGGTCCCGGTTGGGGAGCGACTTAAGCGCAAGATGTTAGATGGTAACATACTAGTGACCATACTGGTAGGTGATATATCGTGCGTGGTAACTGGGTCATGACTTGCTTTGGTAGGATCTATTCTTCGAGTTTCCGTGGAACAACTTCCTTCACAGTGTTGTATACGATCTTATCCATCAAATCCTCACCGGACGTGTTGACGGAGGAGCCAACCGCCTTCTCGCTATTTCACTCTTTCGAGACGCGAAGCTCATGCAACGAATAGTTGAAGGGCAGAAATTGAATGACGTTGAAAGGTGCCGCCCTATTTAACTGTCAAATGCTCGCTCACAGGTTTTCTAGCGCCAAACCCAAAGGCGTTCGGTTGGGGTACATGGGACATCTCACCCTCATTTCAGAAGATGTGATTACGGCGCTTGATCATTTCCCACCAGACTTGAAGCCGGTCATCGAGAAGCACGCACCGCAGCCAGCCTGGGACGAGTACGTGCGTGGTCGATATAAAGAGACCAGGAAGAAAGACACGAGTCTCCTTGGTGGTGGCAAGCCTGCCGTAGTGGGATCCCTAGCGCGACCTACTAGTCAGTGGAAAGTGGATGAGGAAGATTCCCAACCACCTGTGCCCCCACCTGCTGTTAAGGTCGATCTGCAAGAGACGAAGGGCGAGTTCCGCCGTGCGACTGGTTCTTCGAGGCCTGCTCTAGGAAACACTGCAGACTTTGGTATTGCGCCACCCCCTGCTGATGATGACGACGATGATCTCACTGCTGCCACACAACCCACAGTAAGCCCATGCCGTTGCGGGATTGTTGTAATCACTGCCCAACTCTGACCTACATAGTTTGCTCAGTATCTAGCGCGTGAAATGCAGCGGCGTGACGAGCTCGGTGGATCGTCCTCTTCATCCGATGCTTCTGATGAAGAAGATGGGGGATGGCTCACGCAATCTCAATTCGACATACGACTTGAGCACTCGGAGGACACAGCAGGACGGCCGTCTGTTCGAGAGCGGCGTCCCCTGAGCGAAGCGGGAGTAGACGTGGGTCCCGTACACTCTAAATGATAGAGAGTTGTTAATATCCTATCCCAGAGCGCCTTCCCACCTCCTCCAGCAGATAGCCCGTTTAACGATCCCTTTTCAACAGAGGACGATGATGTGAGTGTATTGGAATTTTACGATCAAAAGTCATGTCTCATGTCATGTCATGCCTTGTACCGATTGAAAGGACGACGGCTTTGGCCCTTTCTCAGACTCAGCAGCCGCTTCGCGAAGTGACCCATTCAATCTCTCTTCGAGCTTCTCCGACGAGGTATCATTTGATTCTTTCGGAGACTTCGGTGATTTTCAAAGCGCGGGTGACGGTGAAACTATACCGACGGCGGGAAGCTGGACATTTACCAGTGGTTCTGGTAATAGTTCGCCAAGCGATACGGGCGATGCGTCCGGCGATGAGAAGGAAACTGATGCCCGAATCGACCCGGGGGCGTAAACGAGATCTGTGATTTATACTTAACTGTATCACCATCCGTTGCACGGGTACCTTGCCTCGGTGTCTTAACGCTTTTACTACTTGAGTACTGTGACGCGCCTCAGGCAACCCCGAGTATAGTTCAGAAGACGTTGTACCCAGGTACTCGGATTAACACCATCTTCTTACCCAATCTACGGAATGTACAGCATTGATGGCACCGCCTTGCAAAACCATATACAATCAACTTGAGATATACAGTAGTCCTGGTATTAGGACTGACCTGACAAGACCGTGACCAAGCCTGCCCTTTGTCATGGGTGGTTCCCCAATTTACTGTGTAAAAAGCCATGTTGAGACCCCATAGAACCAATCTCCAGCAGGAGTTCTACGGGCGGTAGCACTGGCTGGCAGTGTTTTCTCGGGCCACCCGGGCACTCATGTTTACCTGAGGGCGGGACGATCGCCATTTGCGCGCCTCTTCAAGTTGTGGCGGCTCACATGAACGCAACCCGTGACACCCTTGGAAGTCGCCACTCATATTTGCTTTTTGCAAGGCGGTCCCGGCAACTTGAACTTGAAGCAAATCACCAGGAGAAATCTATTTGGAGTAACCACCACTGTTCTCCGGGGCCAAGGGTTCAGCGATATCATGATACACATCTGTCTAATGGCCGACCGACCGACTTCCGGCGTTCAGTCCTCCCCGCTATGATGGACTACTGGAGATCTGCTGACCGCATTTGCCCGCTGTGCTGCTGTGCCAAGTGATCATCCACCCTTCCAGTTGGCACCTGTTCAATTCCCGGCCCAAGGACGGCGGCAGGGAGCGGGAATTGAAAGAGTCACTGCACTGGCACTGGCACCTTCCAAACCTTCTAACGGTCACGGTGACACTGGCACTCCGCACGCACTGGGAACGAGCATCCACCAACCCCCATGGAGGAAAGCCCTCCGCCGTCATCATCACCAGGACCCAACGTGTCTTCGAGACGCCTAGACCAAGGACGCGATAAACTATATCGGGCACTCGCATCTACTTTTGTCGTCATCCCATCCTGGGTCCATCCCAAAACCGCAGCCTATCATCTGTCTTCTTCTTCTTCTCTGGATATCTGGATCCCCCTTCCCATCTGAGATCCCTCCTGTCCATCTAAGTTCCAAGCACGCGCAAGAGGGTCGCTTTACACGCCTGATTCTGCTCGCGCAGGTTCCGTGAAGGTGGCGAGCAGCAATTTGGTCAGATAAAGACTCATTAACACCCCCAAAAGGGCACACTTTCGGTTCATGGCGAGGTTGGTTCCGAGTCGGTCACGGTCCAGCAGATGCCAGTCCAGGTGCAGATGATCATTACCAAACGTATCCCATCGCCCCTTCGCCGCCGCCGCCGCTTGGCAGTGCACCGGCACGGCACACATCCATATCCACCCACCCCCACCCCTTCTTTCATTCCGGGCGCTTTCTGAACCCTAAGGGGCCGAGGGACTGGTGGATGCCTACTGGTAGGGATCCACCATTATCGTCGACGCCACACTCGTTCTGGAAAGTTGCCTCGAGCAAATCGCCCAACAACCCGCCGGCGGCACCCACGTGCTGTTGCTAGCTTCGCCCAAACGGCCCTATCCCGGCGCCATCATGAATGGAAGCCAGGGATCGAGGGAAAGTGCCCTGATTCGTGTGCCCTGCAGCAGCAACCGTGCCAATGCCACCACCAACACCCAACGTCTTCCGTGGAAGCTTGAATGGCTCGAAATCCCAGGCTCTGGCAACCTTCCAGTTCGCGTCGTGCCGAAAAGAAAGCCACACATTATTGGCGCCGGTATGAAAGACCCCAACCACAACATGGTCACGGTAGATTTTGGTGGTTCCTACCGGTGTCCATGGGAGACGGGGCGTAGAGCGGAATACAGATTCCGAGACTTCCAAGCCAACTTGGCGCCCATGTCCACAACGGTCACAGGCAGACGTTCTCGGTGCGTAACGCGCGCCGTTCGATCTAACAAGTAATATTAATGATAAACCATTGTCCACGCCTAGAACCCCCAATCGGGGGCTAGCGCTGAACGACGTAAGAACAAGGCTGTCCCCAGTGCTATACCTAAAATAAAATAAAATGAATATTGTGGATATCGCACGCAAAGTGCCCTCCGACTCGTGTTTGACTTGGTTTAATGGGAGTTGGGAGCACCGCACACGATTGGGGGGATTACCGGTTTGCTCTTGTCAAACCCACGGGCCACGGGTCACCTGATTGTATTTGACCTTATACGGTATATCGCGCCCTGCTGGCCTCGTGCTGGCCTGCTTTTGTGCCAATGTGTCCGTTAAGCGACCTCGTGTCCTTGAAAATCTCGACCCCTTGGCTGCTCGTTGAAAGGAAAACCTAGAAGGGGACCCGTGAGTTGCTTTGAGTTTATTATACACGTCCGATGCCCCCGCAGGTTTCGTTAAGCATACCGTCACGCCGCGTCGAAAACGAAAACCTTGTGCGACGAAAACGCGACGCCATCTCGTCTCGCACGAGTCTGCTTGGGCCTCTGCCACTCCAGTACGTCCCCCCTAACTGTCCGCTGAGCCAGCCTTCCTCATTTGATTTCCGTCCCCCACGAGACGAGCATTCACATTGCCTTTTACGTGAGATCCTCCGAACTCATCATCAAACTTCTTCGTCTGATTCGCTTGGGCGCCTTGATGTCCAAGTTGCCGTCGGGTACAGCAACTCTTAAGTGAAGGTTCCCTTTCGATGTTCGCTTAACATCGATACCGTACCGCACCGTACCGGCTTCGCTTTCCACCCGCATCTACCCGCACGCATTTCGTACAGTACTGATGTCGGAACAATAATAATGGCAATGGCAACGGGGTCAGAAACGAAAAACTGCGTCCGCTCGATTGATTAGATTACGAATTTCGAACGAGGATATGACGAACGATTATTATTCGATTATATGCCGATCGCACTAATGATTTACATCAGAAATGCTTTGTCAGCGTTCGCTTGTGTTGTTGTCGTTGTCCCCAATTCTGCAGCTCGATGCCCGGTGTTCCCATGCTCGGGGTTCTCGGTTTACTTTACAGTCCGTCATACAAGGAGCTTGGGGTTTTGTACGTCCTCGCTCACATCTCACAGAAATTTTGACACAACACGAACTATGTATTTGACGAGATTTCGAGTTGGTTCCTTGTACCATACTTTGGCTTTAGGTCTGGGTACTCGCGTCCTTGGGTTGGCTTCTAGACCGGAAGGACTATCTCCCGTGAATGCGATGAAAACGGAAGTCTGCGTAGGAAAACTAGGCTCTGGCCAGACCACTCGTCATAATGAATGATGACCGGCAGTTTTTGGCGATATAGACGGATTTTCCCATGTAGGGTTGCTACGATCAAGAGGTTGCGATATCATCATCATGGGGTTCGTCCGGCTTCCTTAACCAGGGATGGGAATATCAGATGAGACGAGCCAGCACCAAACCTCATGCTATTGTCGTATTAACAGTATCCAGCGGTTGCCTGCTCTTTACCTCTCCGTGTCATACATGCCCAGAAGCGCTTTTAGCCAAAGCATGAACTCGATTGAAACCTCTCCATTTCGGTTCAAAACAAAACCAATCAACGGAAGCTATCAAGCGACGTGACAGTCAACGTTGCTTTGGTAGACTTACCTCTGATACCTCCTGTTGTCGGTGCGCCGCACCTGATCTCTCTTTGATCCCGTCTAAGGTCAAGCATACAGGATTTGATATCGAACCTTTTTTGCTGCTCAGAAATTCTGGGGTCGCTTAACAACACCGCAGCGATCACCAATCACTGCTGCATTCCCGCATCGGCGACTCCTGATCTTCGTAAGCCTGTAAACCTCAGCTTCGCTGCAGCAGACCCCGAACGTGACCTTCGCACATGTTGGCACCACTCTGCAGGCAGCTGAACAAATTGCTGTTGAATTATACCCCAATTAGCAGCACGGATCTCGTATCCACTGGCTATATTGCATTTGTACATACAGAGACCACACCTTTTCATCGGTTTCTCGCAATCTGCATCATTGGAGTCTGTCAAATGCTTGGGTGAAAACCCAGTCAGATGACGGCAACTACGTCGGAAACAGTAAAGTGAGGCATCCACAACACTTTGGCCAGTAAGAGTCGCTTGAGCATAGGGGCAAGTCTTACCCTGATTCGCAGATCTTCGTTCCGTCGATGGTCAACGGGGATGTGGTGCTACCGCTGAGCCCGGACATGGACATGGACATGCCATCAACACCTTCAAGCGAGACTTTCGGCCAAATGCAATTGCCGCAGCGCAGTGCATGCGCCCGTCCTCGCGCGCACCACGCGTCGGTCCCTTGCCTTCCTTGGGGGTCCGACGATCCCACCGACGGACTATTGGGGTGGCCCCGTCCTGTTGGCGTAACCGGCCACCCGATGCGAATTGTATAATATAATTTGCTTTTGCGGACCTAGATCCGTGCCGGCGTAACGCAAAGTTAGCGCCAGGGTACGCCTGTGAGCGAATCTGCAAGGGGCTCACTGTACAGTATACGGCCCCTGGCCCCCTGTGACTGGATCATACCGGGGAATGCGATGCGGTCCGAATACACTGGCCCAGAACCTAGGGCAGTCTTTGCTGGTGGTCAAGGCTGTGTGATACGTGCTAGATGCGGCACTGGGATAGGATGGAGGGTCTAGATGACAGTATCAGATCGTTAATAGACCCCCCACGTCCATCTCGCTCACGTACTTGCTTTGGACTGGAAGCCAATGAATAAATAGCCGAATAATCTGACGATTCCAGTAATGGGATGTGTCATAAATTGAACCGCGTGTAGTGAACATTGCATGTGCCCCAATTACCCATCTCAATGTGGCTTATACAGTTTTGAGGCTTTCAGGACCCAGCAGCCTGGCATTGCCTTGCCTCATTCACAACACGTTGCAGAGGATAACCGGCGAGGACCCCTAAAATGATGATTGGCAAATGGGCACTGCGTCATGTCACGGAGACGGAGCGAACAAAGACCATTGATACATCGTAGCGGAACGCACCATTTTTCGACTTTCTTTCTAGAAACGAGATGGTTGTCCAGGGGTCGGAAAGAAAAGGGAAGAAAGCATGGGAGAGCCAAATAACGATGACGTGGACCGAGCTGTTGTGGACCGAATTCTCCGCCACCGACGCGTCAATCAACCACCCCTGGACAAGCCCGAACATTCCGGGCCCGATCCCGAAAAAACGGGCGTTGATTAATTTTTGATAAACTTGGTTTAATGTTTTCCGCACACAGTTACCTTCCCAGGTTAAATGATAAATGATGTCAGGAATCTGTATGCAAGCGAGCATCACAACGGTCGGAAGAGACCCGTTATCTACACGAACGAAAATGGAAGTGGATCCACTACAATCGAGTCAACTAGTGCTAGTGACGACCATCTCAAACTCAAACGCTCTGGATTTCTAAGTGATGATTAAGAGAATGTGGTGGCGGTTGTTGATGAGGTAAGAACCGACTTAGATAAGCGCATACGTGGGTGCAGCCGACCAGCGTCGGGGATAAGCGCATGCGTGGGTACAGCGTCGGGGAGGCGAATTTGGTTCCTGGGCGAGGTTGGCACAAGCCTGGGGCGAATTTCCCCATACAGGGTATTTGGTCACAGCAGAGGGACAATGATGTTGGGATGAAAGAGTCGTACTCGGAGTTTGGGGCTACCGATCTCCGAAAGCGAATGTGGCGAAGAGGTGCGCCAGTGCGAGAGTGAGTGGTGCGATCTGTACGGGGCGCTCTGTGGGATGGCTGAGAAACGAGGCGCACTAGAGGGGAAGTGGAGATTGGCGCCTAGAACGAATAGGGTTGTGGTAGTTGTCAGAGGGCCGGAGTGGACGGGTGACGTGGGAGGAAGCGTCGGGGTGTGTCTTTCAGCGTGTCTGGCTTTCTTTCTTCTCTGGGAGACTCTGCGGAAAACGGGGGAACGCGCTTAGTTGGGGGTGAGTGAGTCAGAGGAGAGGAGAGGCGATGTGAAAAGGCCGAGATGAGATGCTTTCCCCGATTGGAATCGCTGCCCAGGAGTATGGCGCCCCCGATGTTGCCACTACCACTATAAATCTCCCCGTTTATCTCTGGTTCCGAACACCCACTCCCACCCACCCGACATCAACATGTCTCCCTCTTTCCAGTACGACCTCCCAATGCGCCTCCCACTCGCACCAACAACACACCCGAAGCGCAACTTGTCCCATCGCCGCCAAGCAAAGGCCGCAGATGTCTCTCGCCTCCTCGACCCCTCCTACCTATCCTCCTCTGCATCGTCCTCCCCAACCTCAGTATATGCCGACACAGACGGCAATCTCCACGACCCCGATTATCGCTACTTTCCTGTAGTAGCCCCTCTCCCTCGCCGCCCAGCGTGGGAGCGTGGCGGTGAAGACGATGATGTTGATAGAGATGAATTCGACGAGCGGGCTCGCATCCGCAGTGCTTCACCCCGTGAGCGTCGCCGCGCCCGCTATTCTGCCTACGAGCAGTCTTTACCCTATGCCCGCCGCTCTTTCGAGGAGATCGTCGAGGAGCGTTCTCGTCAGACCCGCGTCCGCCAAAAGCTCCGCTCGAGAAGCCACTCGCCCCACTACGAAACCACTGAGATCGTGGTCGACGAGCCGAACACAATCAGCCCAGAACCCAAGCAAGAGCGGTATGTTCCAATACGCAATGAGGCAGCTGACTGGACGTGAGTACTCCCTTTCATCCTTCCGCCCTTTGTTTCTTACTCATGGATTGCCTCCCTTCAGTCCCACGTGTGGCCAACAGTTCCGCCGCCATTGGCAAGCATTCTCACTTAGCATTCGTTTCTCGATCTTCCGCGCACAGAGGAGGATCAGACGGAAACTCAATGCGTGATCCCGGATATCACCCAATCGTCTTCAACCAATATGGTCAACTGTCTTTGATAGTTTAAACCACGGCTATCGACTGCCGTATCATCCTTTCGGGATGCAGGGACTACGCCTCGGCACAACTGCTGGCCGGTGTTTTCTCGCCGCCATATTTTGTGCAGGTACCCTATTCTCCCCCCTCCCCATCGTGTCCTCGGTTTCCGATACATGCAGTCCCGGACTTGCGCTCATCGTACCCCTACATGTGATTACCTTCGGCTGCCATCTTTATCTCTCGATGATTTACGTGCGCTGACGTTATTGTCTCCACACCTCGATATCCACACGCTCTCCACTGACATTCTCATGACATTACGTTTCTCCAACGAATGCATTTATTTACGATTATTCCAGAAGTTCATCCTACTTACACAGGTGTGTTTACGGCCACATTATGTGACCCGTCTTTTCACTGCATCAATAAACAATGCAATTTTGTGACCATTAAAGCCGTATTAAGTGTGCACCACTGATGTGTGATCTCTATTTGGTATCGACTATTAGCCCCGTTCAAAGTTGAGCTGCGACATCGCTGGGGAGTTGCGATTTTGTTATGACGTCGACTTTGCTGGCGCGATCACAGCCTTTTTCTCCATCTTCTCCGGGGTACGGTACTTTTCCACTGATTCGTACTTGTACCGCGCTGTTTCCGACTCAGATCAGGGGCACCTGATGCTACTTCGGTGTTGGTCTAAGGGGGGGGGCAGTGTGACGCGCAGCCATCCATCCGCACTGATTCCGCAGAAAGGCCGGGGGACTGGCAAGGATTGACTGCCGATGCCGAGCACACGAGCGGCTAAATGACCGAAAAGGGGGATATCGTATGTGGCGATGATACCAAAACGCCTTGCAGCACTACAGTGGGGTTGGTCAGCTGGCCAGCTCGTCCCTTTCAAAGGCCACGTTCACTCCAGTGGGGTTGCTTGGTTATGGGGTTCTGCGGTTCTGAACATTCGAGCGTGGTGTGTGGTGTATGGGGCGTGTTGCAAAATCCCACCCCGAAAATTTCCTGTGCGGCCAGGCGACGCCCGGCGGGCGCGAGGGTCGCGGGCGAGGGCGAGCCCCTTAAACTATAATAAAGACGGGAAAGGGCCCCCCGATGAGAGCGGGCTGTGAGCGAGGAGCGAGGCGTGCGTTGAGAAAAAAACAAAAACAAAAAACACTCCGCCCGACCATTCCCTTTCCGGACCCGCACGTGCTGCGCCCGCTGCGCTGGCCGGCACTGACACACTGACACACACACTCGCACGCGCACGCCGCCAAGCCGTGCCCGTGCCCGTGCCCGAGTGTGACCGCGTGGTGTGTGTGTGCGCGGCCATCAATCCCATCAAAATTTGTTTATTACTGTACAGCGTACAGTACTCGAAGTTGAACTTGCGAAAAATACGTATATACTGTACACTGTATTACTGTACACTGGCAGGTAACAGGTGCTCCGGAAATACCTGCGCACCTGATGTAATGATGTTTATCATTATCAAGAAAGGGGTGCAGTACAGTAGCGCCCGCGCTGCGCTGCGCTTGCAGTGCGTATACAGTACAACGCTGATGACGAATATGCGATGATATGATGATGCACTAGCACCACGGGTCCCACGGTGGCGTGTCGCCCAGCTGCGCAGCACAATACGAACGCAGTGGTGCCAGTGCCGGCGCCATTGCCAATGCCTTCCTCTCCAACTTGTAATCCAACTTGAAATCAATGATCAACCCCTCCCCCACCGCCCATGTCGTCAATTGCTCCCAAGGCGACCGTTTTGATATATCGCAGCAGTGATCCGCCATTTATGGCGCTGCACCGCAACCAGTACGTACGGATGCAATTCACGCCTCCCTTCTTCCTTTGGAGCCACGGAGCCACAAAAGCACTCCGCACTCCCCTCGGGACGGTACTCCGTCCGATGGAGGGGGTTTCGGCAGGAACAGTCAACCCGATCTGCGACGGCGGATACGGTAACTGGACAATGGAGCAATTGAACTCCACGCCACACGTCGAACGCGTCCCGAGATGACCGAGGTGGATTTGTCAGTTCAACACGTGAAATTTGCATTTGCTAAGAGGGGTTATCCATAACTGGCAAAACCGCTCACACAGGAGTTATTGTTGGAGGACAAATCACGGAATTGGGTGGACTATAGGACTTTTCTTCGTCTTCTGAAAGAAACCCCGGGCTCGGACATTCGTGTACACGGAAGTTGCCCATTCATATTCATATTGATTGTGGTGCCGTTGTACCAGGGCTCTCGGTGCGGGGCTCCAGAGCCTGAGAAGAATATACATATTCGGGGTAGGATGGGTAGGTGCCAGTGTGAAAAGAACATGAACATGAACTCTCAGCGCTCTAGTGCCAGCCGCAAAACCGAGAGGAAGAACATGCGGAGTAGATGCTTTGGGAGCACGGAAAGAACTTTAGTGCTAGAGTTGAGGAGTTTGAAGATTTCAGCAAGACTAATAAATCGAACATGTGTTGAACAGCCCCACTGGCACAGAAAAACAGAAAAAGGCGCTCGATATGTTTTTATTTTAATTCTCGAAATAAAATGAACATGAACATGAACCGTGGATCGGATGAATACTACCAGAATAGGACAGGACACGCAACTTTTCGACCGAGTCAGCGTGCCGCGTTCCCGCACAGCCGCGTACTCCCGTGGAAAGAAAAAATAGACTCAGAACCTTGAATCCAATCGTGACTCACAAGGACCCCCTTAACCCACGTACTTCGACAGATGCGGAAGGTGGGATGCCATGGGCACCCTGGCGTTTTCCACTGGAAGGTACGGTGCCCCGATTGTGCGATAATGGGCGGATGGTGCTCCGGAGCTTTGTGCCAACGGACATGTTCACGGAGCTCGATATATCGGCAAGGCGTTGCTCTATTAGCGCCCCGGGTAATCGGGGCTGTATGGATAGGACAGGCAAGAGGATGCAGAATGGTTGGCCACAGGCGGAGGGCAGGTTGCATTGCCCCACAGGGCTACATCCAGTCGGACTGCAAGAATGTCTGCTGAATCAACCCGGCAGGCAGGAAACGGCTGTTGTAAAGAAATGGAATCTCCCTCCTTCCAGAAACCGTGGTAAGGGTGGAGTGGTGGATCGGTAGAACCGTACTAGAACCCTACCCTTCAGTTTACCCGATGGGTGAGACCGCCCAGGAGTTCACGATGGCTGGGGAACCGTATTTGTCATGTTCGCATATGGAAAGGGCAAAAGGCGGCCACTAGTATTATCAGGTGGATTCGGGACATTACTAAGTTATCCTTTTCTGGATAGTTGGGCATAGATGAAAAAGTTCTGCCCCAGTGAGGCTCGAACTCACGACCTTCCGATACCGCCTTTTCCCGAAGGATAACAGTCGGACGCTGTAACCAACTCAGCCATGGGGCATATAAAAATAATGTTGAAAAACTCTAATATTCGCTGATTAATCTGGCCCACGATTGACCTCGCAATGAAATCATCTTTTCGTGAGCGGGATGCCACCCACCCTTCCAAACGGCCGAGTCTCAAGATCTCAATCCCCACGGAGAGGCGATCGGTTCTGGTTTGATGACGGTACTGCTCTTGTCAGCTTAGTGCCGTCAGTGTACAAGATCCACAAGTCGATTCTCGATCGACACACGACAAAGTTCGCATCATGGCTCTTAGACACTGCAGATCCCGCCGCTCTCGCGCTATCCAAAGCTATCGACGATGTTGGGACCCCAATTATAGTCGTCCCAGTCGAGCTGGGCGTCGCGATTGAAGATTTCGAGACGCTGTTGGCGTACTTGTATCACGACTCGTAAGCGCGTTCGTGCTAGTCGCCCCTCATCCCGTTCATGAATAGTCTTAATCATCTTTATGCAGCCCTTTGAGAGCTCAGAGCTCATTCCCACAGCTCGCCTGTATTCTACGGGTCTCATCGCCTCGGCAACTCGATCTACCCTCAATATTCGAAATCGCCAACCGTCATCTCGCCGCTCTTTTTCCCGGAAGCCCTACACCCTTCGCACACTTACATCACACCGATCATCTAGAAGAGGCACTAGAACTTGCTTTACAGTACGACGTCGAATCGGAGGTATGTCTGGTTTGTATCGGCGATGAATGGATGAAGTGGCATTCTCTAACCTACCCGCTCACAGACCAAGAAGGCACTGGTTTATAGCGTTGCCACTTCAACCAACTTTGACCCGAGGGGGGAGTATGATCCGTCTGGCCCAGAAAGTCATGATGCATCAGGCGAAGGCGCACCCCACCCAGCACTTTCCCCGCGAACACTTCATTTTTGTCATCGCTTACTCGCGTCGCTTGTCACGGACTTTACACCCGTTTTGTTCACGGTCTGTGCCGCATCGCATATGGCATGCACGGACGTCATCGCAGACCATTGGATGACTGATGTCATCACCCCTGCGCTCGCCGACGGCGGCGTTGGGCACCCCCTTGAGACACTTGATCGTATCGCATCTTTGTCATGGAACGAGATGGGTGTATGTGATGAATGTGTGGAAAGTAAGAAGATCGAATGGAGCGAAACAGCGAAAGATATCTGGGAAAAGATTGGTGGGTGGATAGAAGATGCTGAGAGGGAGTTTCGAAATTAGGCGCGCCAGCGACGTATTTCCCGTTTCCCAGTTGTACAAAGAATCAGATGTATTACCGTGGTTTTGCTTCACTGTAAAGCCCGTACATCTCTTCACACGACGCCTTCTTTCCGAAGCTGCGAGATGTGTTCCGTCTCGTATCCCAACTCCTCCAGTACCTGATCGCAAACGTATGTCATTTATGAGTAGATCATACTTCGTCGTCGCACCTCATCGGTATGCTGAGAAAGCCATGGCGGAGGTCTGTTCACCGACATGCATCAGTATTTCCACAGAATACTTTTCGGCACTTGCACAAGCAACAAAGCTCGAAAGTAACAAGACCAACCAGCTAGGTCTAATTTTTGACAAGTTGGACAAATCCATGCTTGACAGGACATGGAAAGCTGACAAGTTGTACAAGTTGAACCGGTTGAACACCAAAAACAGTATTGATTAAAAGGTGAAATAGTAATAATAACGTACATCAGGAAAATTAAAGGACATTTAATACAACTCAACTCATCTTAATCGGCAAACAGCATTAAGCAAACTCAGTATTTCCCTTTCTTCTCGCCATGCAACACCCTCCAAACGCACTATGGTAGGAACAGTATGATACCCGCGATGAGGGTGAGCGAGAGCGAGACTCGGTATCGGTTACTAATCTCACTTGCTTTACGCTTGTGGTAAAGGGCTTCATCCATCGGACGAAGGACTCGGATGTTCTTCGCCTCATCTTCTGATTTGAAATTGGATCTGAATTGGTCAATCCCGAGTGACGCTAACGCGACGTTTGAGCCGAACGCGTGAATTGCCCGCTGGACAAACGCTGCATCCGAATACAGGTTGGAAGGCAGTGGGTAGCCTCCAACAAATCAGAAGACATGGTGTTTCAATGAAACTAAATAACACACCGCCTGTTTAAACCAGTGATTTGGGTGCAGAGAAGTGAGAGCCTCGGCAACCGTTTCCGCGTCGAGCGATGTTTTGTTGCTAACCGTGTGGGACTTAAACTGGCCCATCAGAAAGACGTTCCTAGGTGAGACGGTTGTGTTCGACGAAGATGAACGGCATCGCGCCATGACGGCTGGGCCAAGGAGGTGGCTTTCAATAATTAGCACTGATGTGGTATCCAGCTTATCAATCCAGTCTATAATATCTTCGATACAGGATGCGTGGTGCACCACACTAAGACCTGGGATCTCTGGAGCTCCTGCTAGAACGTCCACAGCGACATCGACTTTATCCAGGCGTGCGACAATGTGGGCCATTTCGTTCGCCCAAGAAGGAATGCATCGAAAGTCGAAAACCGTGGTGAACGGGATTGGGTAGCCCAGCGCTCGAAGCAGGTAGAGAATCCCAACCTCACTTCCACGTGCCGCCTCATTACCAAGTCATAATCGTAGATTTGCTTGTAGATTGAGATGGCCTTTAGTCTCGAGCCACTGCATTAACGAGAGAAACGCGAGTGGTTCAACTATTTGTCCCTTATGCTCCTTACTAAGACGAGCTATCCCATATTCGACAAGTCGCGCAGTAACGGGTCCGTAAGTCGGAGACTGCCCCTGAAGAAAGTGAGATTGCACAATCTGCACTGCTTCCACAACTGCGCTTGAATCTATCATAATATCTCAAAAGGAGGAATCGGAAGCTGAACGACAAACCTACCTAACTGGAGTCTATCCCACTCAAAGCCCAGCTCTCGCACTGTAATTTGGAGTTCAGGCTCCTTCGAAGTGAAGGGTTCACCAGTATCACCTGGAAGACAAATGGTATGTCGTTTGATGTACTCATTCAACAATTTGTGTGGCGATTGCAGCCCATTCCTCAAGAAGTGTTCCACAAAGGATACAGAGAAGCGATATCTGCCGCCAGTGAGACTCGTTTGGTCGAAAAGGAGGATGTCGACTCACCGTCCCTGAAGATATTCCCGCATCCGTCGTTGTAGGCGGTATCCAGAAGGTGATTCGAAAATGTACGCAGGGATGTAACGATCGAGGAATGACTTTAGTTTCGGCCAGGTATCAAACATCCCAAGCTCGTGGAACAGTTGAACCTCTTCGACAGCTTGTAATACTCTGAAGGTCATATCGTCCTCAAGCTCTGCCAGCGGCAGATCGGTACCTGACACAATGAGCTTGATCGGCCACCTGGTGAAGACTTTAACTACTTCGTAGATGATTGACCGGAGCTTGTTCGGATCGGTAGATGATATGAAGGAACGGGGATACAATCTGGAGGCCCGCTGTGCTTCGTCCAGCACCAAAACGAAGCGTGACTGTAGATGTGGTAAATATTCACCACGAATGTCGTCAAGGCGGCCGACCAGTTTGCCAAGAGCTCTATTCGAGGCGCGGCCAAGACACCTGTTGATGACCCGAACGAAAGGATGCAATCCACTAGAAGGGACCAGCTCGTAGGACAACTGGAACAGCAACCAAATGCGCTTATGCTTCTCCTGCAATGTCCCGTGGACCTGGATCGCGAGCTGTAGGAATAACCGGAACACGACTACGCGCGCAGCTAGGACTTCTCGGAGGTGCCTAGAGGCAATCCGACTGTTGAGTTCTTCTTGAGCAGCCCGTTTCCTTATGTCGACTTCCTCAAGGTCGGACACCCATTCCGTATACTCAGCGACTTGGTACAAGGCGTCTCGTAGATCTTGGACGCCAACTCCGGTGACATCTGGAATTGCAACAAGGTAGAATCCCCAGTATTTCGTGAGGCCTTCCAACATGCGACGGGTTTTGCCCGAGCCAGATGTGTTGCAAATGTACCTGTTGCTTGTACGTGTTGAGAAGTGTTCGAAGCACAATTTATAAGTACATACCGGTGGTCGCGTGCACCAGGTCCAAATGTCGTCTCGATTTCCTTATCATCGCACACGTCGAGATTGTGAAATAACAGACTTGGGTCACCATTATGATAAGATGGTATTCGAAGGTTAGTGAGAAATTCCCGGTTGCTCGGCGTAACAGAGTCCGGAGGAATCCAGGTGCGTGGTTCAGGAATGTTCAGGAATGTCTCGACCATCCCGCGAAGCGAGTCGAGTTCCTCATCGATCATCTCGTCGATTGCATCGATATCAAGTGTTAACGCCGTAGGCATGATGCTCCTTTTCATGCGACCGGGAAGCTCTACGATAATGTGTAGATGATTAGGGTTAGGTAGCGGCCCGGGCCATACTTCAGAAATAACTTTCATCGGGTTCAACCTTTGATCTTTGGGAGTGGGCGGATATTCGCCAGCATTAAATTTTTCCCGCGCCTCCTCATCGTATTTAACATCAACCTGCGGATGCCATAAGCCAGCGAGGGCCATGGATTTATTACATCGATGTTCACATAGAGATCATGATATAACGCACCTTTGTGAGATTGAGATCCTTAGCGTCACATCCGAAGTAGTACCTGGAGGACCCCTTGTTATAAATGGCTTTCTTCAGGTCGCTGATGGTGTGGTCAAGTGAAATGGAGACGCTAAAAGCGTCGCAGTCGCCTTTAATATAGCACCAGAATACGTTCATGGGTTGCAAAAGATGTTGGGGGCCAGCGATTTGGTCGTATAGGTGCATCGTGGAAAGGGTGGAGAAGGGGTAGGGCAAGGTGTCGTGTCGTAGAAGCTTGGCGGTGTGGCAATTTATACGAGCGTTACACCTCACGTGACTCATATTTCGCCACGCCACACCTGACCGCACTATGGGACCTGATCAACTTCCATCAAGCACCTCACAGTTTCAATACAATTGACCTCCGTCGCCTTGACCCGTCTTGACTACCTTGACCAGGCAAATGCTATGGCATCCCCAAGATGTTTACCCCACTCCTCTACCACCATCAACTATACGTCTGACCTGAGGTGGCTGCCTTGAAGGATCTTCTCGTGCCTGGATGCACCCACAGTGGAAGGGGTCTCAATAAACCGGGCAGTCCCAAGGGTTGAGCATACTGAACATGTACAGCTGGGTGGTTTCTATTAGCATTGCAGTCACCAAGCTGCGGAACTCCCGAAGCAGGTTTCTCAAGAGCGGATGCGGTGCCTATTTCAGTTGGTGAAATAAAGTCGAAAAACTCTAATATTTGCTGATTAATCTAGCCCACGATTGACCTCGCAATGATATGATTTCATTCTTTTCGCAAGCAATGCCACCCACCCTTCCGAACGGCCCTGAGTCCCAATCCCCACGGAGGAGCGATCGGTTCTTAGACGCTACAGATCCCGCCGCTCTCGCGCTATCCAAAGCTATCGACGATGTCGGTACCCCAATTATAGTCGTCCTAGTCGAGCTGGGCATCACGATTGAAGATTTCGAGATGCTGTTGGCGTACTTGTATCACGACTCGTAAGCGCGTTCGTGCTAGTCGCCCCTCATCCCGTTCATGAATAGTCTTAATCATCTTTATGCAGCCCTTTGAGAGCTCAGAGCTCATTCCCACAGCTCGCCTGTATTCTACGGGTCTCATCGCCTCGGCAACTCGATCTGCCCTCAATATTCGAAATCGCCAACCGTCATCTCGCCGCTCTTTTTCCCGGAAGCCCTACACCCTTCGCACACTTACGTCACACCGATCATCTAGACGACGCGCTAGAACTTGCTTTACAGTATGACGTCGAATCGGAGGTATGTCTGGTTTGTATCGGCGATGAATGGATGAAGTGGCATTCTCTAACCTACCCGCTCACAGACCAAGAAGGCACTGGTTTATAGCGTTGCCACTTCAACCAACTTTGACCCGAGGGGGGAGTATGATCCGTCTGGCCCAGAAAGTCATGATGCATCAGGCGAAGGCACACCCCACCCCGCATTTTCCCCGCGAACACTTCACCTTTGTCATGGCTTACTCGCGTCGCTTATCACGGACTTTACACCCGTTTTGTTCACGGTCTGTGCCGCATCGCATATGGCATGCACGGACATCATCGCAGACATTGGATGACTGATGTCATCACCCCTGCGCTCGCCGACGGCGGTGTTGGGCACCCTCTTGAGACACTTGATCGTATCGCATCTTTGTCATGGAACGAGATGGGTGTATGTGATGGATGTGTAGAGAGTAAGAAGATCGAATGGAGCGAAACAGCGAAAGATATCTGGGAAAAGATTGGTGGGTGGATAGAAGACGCTGAGTTTCGAAATTAGGCGCGCCGGCGACGTATTTTCCCGTTTCCCAGGTGTACGAACTAGATGTATTATACAATGGTTTTTGCTTCACGGTGGAGCTCTGGCCGTACATCTCTTCACACGACGCCTTCTTTCCGAAGCTGCGAGATGTGTTTCTTATCGTATCCCAACTCCTCCAGTACCTGATCGCAAACGTATGTCATTTATATGAGTAGATCATACTTCGTCGTCGCACCTCATCGGTATGCTGAGAAAGCCATGGCGGGGGTCTGTTCACCGGCATCTTTTTCCCATTGTAGGTGACCGCCGGAGCCACCAGCTTGATCTTTCCAGCGCGCGGATGCTAGAGGCAAAATTGAGAAGACGTAAAGAGAAACGTACTGCGATCTTTACCTCGACCTCTACAACCACACCCCGTGCGACGGCCTGAGGGTGATTAAATGTCTGCCGGATGTTATTGATGGGGCCAAATGGCACACTTGAAACCATTCAATATAAATTCGGTACCGAGGTAAAGCCCGCTTACCCGAGTCCATTGAGAAAACTAAGCCAGTGATCAAGGGGCTCTTGCATGAGCGTCTCCGTGATGGTCTTCACCAGAAGCTCACGATTCTCAACTCTTGCGATGTTGGTGCTGAACTTGGGGTCATGGGCTAGCTCCGGTCGGCGAAGGACTTTCTCGGTAAGGAGTTTGAACTGAGGAAGGCGTTTGCAACATCGAGACCGGTGCAAAGAGAACCGGCTGTACCTGTCTATCGTTGCCGGCTCCAACCATAATAAAACCATCTTTGCAAGGGAAGACTTGGTAGGGAACAATTGAGGGATGTGCTGTGCCATGTCTATGAGCTTCCTTTCCTGCGATGAGATAATTGGACGCAATATTCGCGAGACCCGCAATCTTATAAAGGGGTAAGATGTTTACGAATGCTCTGTGCGCAGTGACTTACCTGTGACTCGAATAGGTTACAATCGATCCAGACACCCTTTCCCGTCTTCTGGCGGGAGAGAAGAGCGGCCATGATGGCGCCATGGGCATATAACCCAGTAGAAGTGTCGGTCACGGCGACACCAACTTTTGATGGCGGACGGTCGGGTTCCCCGGTTCTGCAAACCTGTGGTTACCTGGGCCATTCAGAGGGACTGATTGGCATTCTACTTACATGTGCATAAGCCCTGCTTCACCCTCGGTTACGACGTCATATCCCGCCGCCGTTCGATAGGGACCCGTTTGTCCATAGCCTAGGAAGATCGATGTCAACGGAAGGTGGGGACGCAAGGAAAACAAACGTGCCCGTGATGGACGCATAAATCAACCTATCATTGATTGCGCTACAATCCGGATAACCGAGTCCCATGGTGTCTAATTTCCCGGGTATAAAGTTCTCTACCAATACGTCTGCTTTCGCGACAAGCTGATGGAGGATTTCCAGGCCCTTTGGTTTCTTGAAATTCACCGTGATTGAGCGCTTGTTTCTATTCACGGCGAGAAAGTACGCAGATTCTGGGGGAAGATGGGATGTGACCTTCGGTGCATTCTCGGACAATGGAGCATCAGGTGGACTCCAGGACCCTGTCTGTCTGTAAGAAAGTCCGAGTGCGGATGAAGTGTTTGTACTCAACGAGTATCATCACCGTGCTTTACCTCCTCGACCTTTATAACGTCTGCCCCTAGATCTGCGAGCAGCATTGTTGTCGTTGGACCTGCAAGAATGCGGGTCAGGTCAAGGACTTTGATTCCACGCAAGGGGGGTTCAATTCCATGAGCATGTCTCGCGAGGGAAGAAAGTTGTCGGCGAATCAGTACCATCGGGCCAGTCAAGTGGGTCATCTCTCGCCGGTGTCGGGGGGAGTGACGGCCCGTCTCTTGATGGCCACCTCCACCTCCACCTCCACAGAACTGACCGACCTCTTGCAATCCACAGCCTACCGCCTCACTTATGCTCTCCCTCTTTTAATTCTGTCCACCCTCCTTACTTTTGCTGGTGCTTTCCTTACTCTTGATCGCACTCGATCCTTTCGCCCTCGTCGCGATCCTCCCCATGTACCCGGCTCTTTCAATCTTACAAAGCGGTCAAGACGGGTTCATTTCTACTTACAGGGTGGCCTTGGTGGTCTCGCAATCGGGTACTCTTTTGGTCGTATGTTTATCTGCTCTCTGTGCATAAAGTGGCTGAGAACATCACAGTCCATTTGTCAACGTTCCTGGCACTGGTCGTTCCCAATGACACGACTTCTGCGCCATTGAGTCCAAAGTCATTCTCGGCTGTCTGGGTATTAACTTCCATTCCTTTTGCTATATTTTCCGGTCTTTTCAAATACGCTGCTTTTGCCCTCATCGGTATCACTGGCGGGTAAATCTCTAGCCGAACTCTTCACAGGTTATCTTATCTTATTTGTTTTCTCTCCTAGAACGTCATTGGCACTTGCCCTATCCATCACCATCCATCCCAATCTTTTGACCCGACGTATCTTCCTTGCACTCCTGGTTCTTGTCTTCTTCATCTTGGCTTTAGCACCATTTGCTCGCACCCAACGTAAATCAATTCGCTTGGCCGCGTCCGCTTCTGGTACATTCGGTCTGATCATGTCGATTTCCCTACTTGCACACGTACAACCCTGGTCAAACGTCTGGGAGCGCTTATGGATAAAGGACGGTAATGGGTGGGGCAGCGGGCCAGAACGAGCCCTTTGTGCTGGTTATTGGCTCATCCTCATAGCCGGCTGTTCAGCGGATTGGGCCCTTAAGAAGTATTGTGGAGGCAACCCTGACGAGGTACTGTATACCTCCGCATCGCTACATTCAAATCGACCTGACTGCATTGATGTAGGAATGGGATACGTACCTCACCGAATACGCCACGTCCCTTCCTACTTCACGCGACCGTGCGGGCCTTTTCCGGCCAGCACCGAACAGCTTTTGGGATCGGCTTTTCCCATGGATGCACAGGTCAAAGCCACCCGTTGTGTCTGAATACTTGTTTCCTCCCGATGACAAGTACACATCTCCTCCGCACCTGTCATTCGATCATCGTCAAACCCAGCCAATGGCGCAGCCTGATAATTTTTCTGATTTCTCGCGTAAGCAAACTCAGGACCCTCTGGCTCGATTGCGTGGCTTGGGAAATGCAGGGGTTCACGGCTACCGCAAACGCGAGGCGGTAAAGTTTGGTGCTGTGAATCCCGATGATCTCAGCTCAGATGACGAGGACGATCCGTTGGACACACCACCACCACTTGCGCGTCGCACCTCAACGCTCTCCAGCTTGACGCTCACAAATGGATCTAACGTGGATTCTTGGAAGACTTCCCCAATGAACGGAGATCAGGAGAGAGGTGCCCCCATGAGGCGTGCAGTATTACGAGGCCGAGAGAACGATGCACCGGACTACTCTGATTACGAGGAAGACGTGACCAATGCACAAACGCACACAGACCGCAACTCGTCGGGTTGGAAGCCGCAAAATTTCGCACGGCACGGCTTGGACGTAGCAAACCCTGCATCGTCCGTTGGCGCAGTACCGATGACACCATCACTAATCCGCGCGGTAGACCGGATTGCGGCCGCTCAAGCTCAGGCGTATAGCACTCCTTCCGGTCCGGACACATCAACGGGCGGCCGTGAGGCGGACACGGAGAGCGTTTTAGCGAGGAAACAACGGTGGGAGGTGTTCTGGCACGATGTGACTGCCAAGGCATCAGATGCATCAGAGGGCGCAAATGTACGATGACATTTTCCATTTATATGACCAATGTATGACTTGTAATGACCTGTAACGACCCACGATTCATGACATATCTCCATCTGTTGTTATTTTAGTAGCAGTTGTAGGCAGTATCTGAGTATTTTGACGACGAACAAAAGATGGTGTAACTCTAACCACGTTTAACCACTCAGATCGCCGTTGAGGACGTAGAACAACAAGGAAGGCTTCGTATGTACCCTGCTTTCCTCATTGCTTCTTTCCATTTTCTTTGTCTGCAGAAGATGTCCTTGAAAGATTGAACGGAGAAAGCTCGTCGACGGAAGTCACGGAACAGTCTACCTCTCCTTTGATTTCCGAGTGTGCAGGACACCAGCTGAATGTGGCGCATTCATTCATCCACTGGACATCTCTAACCGCCTAACACATCACGGTAATAATTCTTGCGAGAGTCCAAGAATTCCTTCCCCAGATCGAGCGGTCCCACGAAACTCATTCACTCTCTAGCTAGCCTGCCAACTGGGTACGATAATTTCAAGTTATATTGTTGGGGTGCACAAGACTCGGGCGCCCACAGCAACAAGGCTCGGTATCAGTTACTAATCTCACTTGCTTTACGCTTGAGGTAAAGGGCTTCATCCATCCGACGAAGGACTCGGACGTTCTTCGCCTCATCCTCTGATTTGAAATTGGCTCTGAATTCATCAAGACTGAGTGACGCTAACGCGACATTTGAGCCGAACGCGTGAATTGCCCGCTGGACAGACGCTGCATCCGAATCCAGGTTAGTCTATAATATCTTCGACACAGGATGCGTGATGCACCACACTAAGACCTGGGTTCTCTGGAGCTCCTGCTAGAACGTCCACAGCGACATCGACTTTATCCAGGCGTGCGACAATGTGGGCCATTTCGTTCGCCCAAGAAGGAATGCATCGAAAGTCGAAAACCGTGGTGAACGGGACTGGGTGGCCCAGCGCTCGAAGCAGGTGGAGAATCCCAACCTCACTTCTGCATGCCGCCTCATTACAGATGGCCTTTAGTCCCGAGCCACTGCACTAACGAGAGAAACGCGAATGGTTCAACTATTTGCCCTTTATGCTCCTTACTAAGACGAGCTATCCCATATTCGACAAGTCGCGCAGTAACGGGTCCGTAAGTCGGAAACTGCCACTGAAGAAAGTGAGATTGCACAATCTGCACTGCTTCCACAACTGCGCTTGGGTCTATCATAATATTTCAAAAGGAGGAATCCGAAGCTGAAGGGTAAACCTACCTAACTGGAGTCTATCCCACTCAAAGCCCAGCTCTCGCACTGTAATTTGGAGTTCAGGCTCCTTCGAAGTAAAGGGCTCATCAGTATCACCTGGAAGACAAATGGTATGTCGTTTGATGTATTCATTCAACAATTTGTGTGGTGATTGTAGCCCATTCCTCAGGAAGTGTTCCACAAAGGATACAGAGAAGCGATATCTGCCGCCAGTGAGACTCGTTTGGTCGAAAAGGAGGATGTCGACTCACCGTCCCTGAAGATATTCCCGCATCCGTCGTTGTAGGCGGTATCCAGAAGGTGATTCGAAAATGTACGCAGGGATGTAACGATCGAGGAATGACTTTAGTTTCGGCCAGGTATCAAACATCCCAAGCTCGTGGAACAGTTGAACCTCTTCGACAGCTTGTAATACTCTGAAGGTCATATCGTCCTCAAGCTCTGCCAGCGGCAGATCGGTACCTGACACAATGAGCTTGATCGGCCACCTGGTGAAGACTTTAACTACTTCGTAGATGATTGACCGGAGCTTGTTCGGATCGGTAGATGATATGAAGGAACGGGGATACAATCTGGAGGCCCGCTGTGCTTCGTCCAGCACCAAAACGAAGCGTGACTGTAGATGTGGTAAATATTCACCACGAATGTCGTCAAGGCGGCCGACCAGTTTGTTAAGAGCTCTATTCGAGGCGCGGCCAAGACACCTGTTGATGACCCAAACGAAAGGATGCAATCCACTAGAAGGGACCAGCTCGTAGGACAACTGGAACAGCAACCAAATGCGCTTATGCTTCTCCTGCAATGTCCCGTGGACCTGGATTGCGAGCTGCAGGAATAACCGGAACACGACTACGCGCGCAGCTAGGACTTCTCGGAGGTGCCTAGAGGCAATCCGACTGTTGAGTTCTTCTTGAGCAGCCCGCTCCCCTATGTCGACTTTTTTAAGGTCGGTCACCCATTCCGTATACTCAGCGACTTTGTACAAGGCGTCTCGTAGATCTTGGACGCCAACTCCGGTGACATCTGGAATTGCAACAAGGTAGAATCCCCAGTATTTCGTGAGGCCTTCCAACATGCGACGGGTTTTGCCCGAGCCAGATGTGTTGCAAATGTACCTGTTGCTTGTACGTGTTGAGAAGTGTTCGAAGCACAATTTATAAGTACATACCGGTGGTCGCGTGCACCAGGTCCAAATGTCGTCTCGATTTCCTTATCATCGCACACGTCGAGATTGTGAAATAAGAGACTTGGGTCGCCATTATGATAAGATGGTATTCGAAGGTTAGTCAGAAATTCCCGGTTGCTCGGCGTAACAGATTCTGGAAGAATCCAGGTGCGTGGTTCAGGATTTTTCAGGAATGTCTCGACCATCCCGCGAAGCGAGTCGAGTTCCTCATCGACCATCTCGTCGATTGCATCGATATCGAGTGTTAACGCCGTAGGCATGATGCTCTTTTTCGTGCTACCAGGAAGCTCTACGATAATGTGTAGATGATTAGGGTTAGGTAGCGGCCCGCAGAAATAACTTTCATCGGGTTCAACCTTTGATCTTTGGGAGTGGGCGGATATTCGCCAGCATTAAATTTTTCCCGCGCCTCCTCATCGTATTTAACATCAACCTGCGGATGCCATAAGCCAGCATCAATGTCATAGAGATCATGATATAGCGCACCTTTGTGAGAGTGAGATCCTTAGCGTCACATCCGAAGTAGTACCTGGAGGACCCCTTGATATAAATTTCATTCTTCAGGTCATTGATGGTGCGGTCAGGTGAAATGGAGACGCTAAAGACGTCGCAGTCGCCTTTAATATAGCACCACAGTACGTTCATGGGTTGCAAAAGGTGGTTGGAGGCCAGCGAGTTGGTCGTAGAGGTGCCGTAGAAGGTGTTATCGTGGAAAGGTGGAGAATGCGAACGGAGCGACTCGGAAGCAATTTATCGGTCATAGGGGCGGTCGAACAAACAGGTACAGATTGTACTTTTTTGATTCTACTCCGAGTCTGCCGTCGTACAGAAGTTTAACTGTGCTGCTTGTGCCCGAATACATATAGCCATCCCGAAATATAATGCGTTCTCTGCAGATTCTTGGTGCTTTTACTGTCTTTTGCTTACAGATCCCGCGGCTGACAGCTCAACGCAAAGACATGCGCGAACTCTAGTGGCTCGGTACGTGGGAGTGTCGTAGAAAGTGATGGGGTAACGTGTAACCCTAACCACCTTTAACCATGTCCTCACCCTCACGCTCAGATAACCGGCATGAAATCCTTGAGGTTGAGGATGTAAAACAACGCCAAAGAAGGCTTCGTATGTACCCTGCTTCCCTCATTGCTTCTCTCCATCTTCTTGTCTGCAGAAGATGTCCTTGAAAGATTGAACGGAGAAGGCTCGTCGACGGAAGTCACGGAACAGTCTCCAAACCTCTCCTTTGATTTCAGAGTGCGCAGGACGTTTGCCATGGAGCCACCAGCTGAATGTGCGCCGCCCTTTCATCCTCCACTCGACATCTCTACTCGCTGGTAGTAGTTAATACTTCACGGTAATAGTGCTTGCGAGAGTCCAAGAATTCCTCCCCCAGATCGAGCGATCCAATGTGGAATTACTGCAAAGGGATCCTCGGAATATCGATATCGAGCACATTGAGGAGACAGATGAGCGCATTGTCGAAATGGCAAGTGCACAAAACTCGTTCATTCTCTAGCTAGCCTGCTAACTGGGTAAGTAACAATATATTTAATGGAATTCAGAACTTGGGGCTGGGTGTCTTTGAACAACGACCTACAACAAGATCATGTTCAATCTCCAGTTCATCTGCCTCCTCCTCTGGAAGCCTCGGCGTGACAAGCGGCTCGTCATCTACTCTATTGGATTCGGATTCCTCCTCAGATCCCGAGGACGACGCGAATAGGGACGGCTCCTCAGGCTCGCCCCGCTTGCGACCAATACGCCCGCCACCAAAACGCCAGAGTCCCATGATCCAGGTATTGACTTCTAAGGACGAAGAGGTCTCTTCCGCGTCGGTAGGAGATTGCCCTGCGCTTTGAAATTCACCGGAACACAATGTCGCTTCGCTTTTGAGATGTCTATCAAGCACCGCGCCGCCGCACAATCAATGTGAGGTTGGTTCAAGTTACAGATCCCATTTCAATCGAGTAGCATCAGTAAATTACGAAAATAAATTCTGGGTTTCCGCCGGTTTCCACTGGTTTCCGAGAACGTGAAAACCCAGAAACCAGGAAACTCATACTACTCTACTCAGGCCATCATGCGCAATTCCTATCTTACTACACAGTTATTTAGGTTCCAGCGGGGTTCCAGTGTGAATGTGCTGTTCAGGGGGCTGGCAAAATTTGTGCAAGGGAACTGGGGTTAGGTTTTACTGATGACTAGCCAATTCTCTTTTCCTCTCTCTTGTTTCTTTTTTTGGAACTGTACGTGCTGACGACTTGGCTCTCAGGCATCCCAGAGCCAGAGCATTCCAATCTTTAATGAGGTTAAACTTTGGAAATGAACAATCATCCTATGCGGGGCAAGTCATATGCCTCCGGAATCATCCGAAACTCCTTGTTTCCGCGTTTTTTCGTGTTTCGAAGTCTTTATGCACGCTCAATGTCGGCACATTTCTCTTCAAGTTGTAGCCTATTCCAGATTGAGGATACTTCCACCTTCGGACTGCGAGCATCGGGCACTGTTGTTCTTTTTTCTGATCTGGGAATTCCCAGGTCAGAAAAAAGAAAAACAATGCCCGGAAGCAATGTCTTCGAGCTTCAATTCTGGCTTGGCAACACGCGCCGCGTTTTGCGTTTTCAATAATAGCTCGTCTAATAATTTCCTGACTGGCTGGGGCGGGGACATATGACTAGCGTTCAAGTACTCGACGAGTCTTGTCCGTCCGTCATTTACATGGGAAGATTGAGACGACGTCCCTATGCATGCCGGCCGGCGAACTGAAATAGAGTGCTGATCTGTCGTTCCGAGCAAAGGACATACCTCCCTCAATCAATGAAAGAATCCGCGACGGCGACTTTACGATGTTCATGTCAGGAGACGCGATGAACGGAATTCTTTTTTCCCTACTCAACCTTTTTGTTGTTTTAAAAAGGGCTCTCTAGGCCTGCCCACCTCCTCTCCTCTCTCTTTATAATAACACGCTCGTTTCTTTTTTTATATTATATCATCTACCTGATACCCCCTACTTGTTTGCTTCCACCCCGGCCCTATCCTTCATTCAATTTGGTCATGTCCTCTGCACCGTTTGCACCGTCTGCCGCTAACGACAACATGCGGCTTCCTGCGTACCGTACCTCGCACCTCGCTCGTTTTCACCCATACTCTCGCGCCCGCCCCTCCCTACAACAAGAACGGCTTATGGTACGCTTGTCATTTCTCTGTGACTCCCTTCCTGCCTAACAACCCCAATCAGACCACAGTGGACTATCGTTTTCCCGAGCCTTCTAGGGGCCCTGTTCGGGGCCTGGCCTCAATCACAGTAAGAAAGCCTGCCGTCGTCCTTATGTTCGTATTTTATTTTTTGATAACGGAACGGCTCGGTTTAGCCCATGATATTCCCAGAAGACAATGACAAAGCCGAGAATAAGTCGGTAGCATCCACCACCTCGGCAGAGTCCATCCTCAGACGAGAGAAACTTAAAACGGCTGCTGGTCGAATTTCCGTAAGGAGACGTCTCCTTTCCCATCGCGGACATCATTCATGTGTTCCCTCCCCATCACTAGGCCGTCATCGTCACTCTACGCCGTATGTATCGTGGGACATCGGTGAAACAAGCCGAACAGAAGTTGCAATTTGAGCTGATGAACTGAGGGGATGCACCTTATATCGTGCATGCTTGCTGGACCACATGTTCTCATTTGCTTCTGGGTTATCACATCGTTTTTTATGGCTCATCCAGTTAGGGAGGCGAACTCTGTTTGTATACCGCTTCGGGATGGATTCGTTCATTTTGTCTATGTATTACTGGATATTCAGCATAACCCGTGCAAAACCCACGTACGAGGATGCGAATAGTTAACAGTACATGATATCCTGGTGCGATGACATGCAGCAAGAGAACCCAGCAAATCTATTGACATTATTACAAGAATAGAGACACAGGAAGCTCTAGGAATATTCCATAAGACCACCTTGTAGGGGACAAGGCTTCGATTCGCAGAGAGCAGATGCCATAACTGGCTGAACCAAAAAGGACTGGCGTGAAAGTCGACGGTTGGATACGTGCCGGCATAACCCAAAATTCACTTCTAAACGAGACAAAGACCAGCCGAACGTTATGGTATTGAGATGCGAATGTCATTGTACTGGTACCAACTTGGAGCTGTGAGCACGTCAATGAAATCAATCGAGAAGACATGAAAGCGACGACCAACCTAACAGTTTTGGCTTGCTTTGTCCCAACAGCGCGTCGTCATCATCAACATCACTGTGTCTTCATAAAATTTTGGTCCCGTATACGCTGTCTATTCTCCTTCCTCAGACGGAGCCTTTCCGCTTTTCCACCAGGGCCATCATCCGGCAACTCGGACTTGTCGAGCAACTTCCACAACCAGGGCGGGTACTCCTCATCGGGAAGAGCGAGGACGGGTGGCTGGTCCTTGAGGTAGTTCATTCCGACGAGGACGGTGTTTGGAGGACATGAGGACCGTGCGCCTGCGCTTGCCCAAATTGTGAGCTATGTGCGTGATTGGGGGCAGAAAGAGCTGCGGTGTCACGGTGTGCGTTCTTTACTCACCTCCAGGGAGAGGCCCATCTGTAGTTGTACGTTCTGGGACAGCCTTGGACGCATCAGACGCGGTCTTGTGTGCAAGTGAGCGCACACAGACAGCGCGTGGTGTTGGTCGAAGAAGGCGCGTCCTAGCTAATAACATGAGAAGAGAAGGGCGTGAGATTCTTGACGTGACGCGGTTGGCGAGGTTTCCGCGCCGGCAACTCCCCCGCCCACTGGCACACGCGGCGCATCGTCTGACTTATGGAGGCGAACATATACAAATTGTACTAGATATCAAACCTGAAATCGTCTGCCTCAACTGTGGGGGAACCCGCCCTCCAGACTAGGGCCTCGCTCCCAGTCTTGCTCATGTTGCTCAGGTTCACCCCGCCTCACCGTGCCATAAATAAGTTCTACCTCCCCATCATCAACCTCCCCATCCGTCGGTCTTTGCGGTGTATGATAGAGTGGCAGACCAGGTGCAGGATGATCATGAGCGCCCTCAGGACGCTGTGTCCGCGGGTCATAAGGGAGGTGAGATACTTTAGAAGCAAGAGAACGAAAATACTGTCTGTACGCAAAGTTGGCCATGACGAGACCAATAATTGAACCAGCAAGGACGTCTTGCCAGTGATCTGGCGATAGAGAAACATACATCAGCCTTCTGACTTAGATGGACGAAGAAGAGGTACTAACGTCGGTAATCCATGGTACGCGAGATGGCAACGAGTGCGGCTCCAAACAACGGGAGAACAGAAAGCCAGGCCTTGGCCTGATGAAAATATCAGCACATCGACGCTGTCCACTTTTCTTTCTTTACTGTAAACATACGGTGTGCCCCCGTGTATCAAACAAATGCAACTTTCCGGCGGTGTATAAAGATAAAAAGGCTAGTCCGGCAAAGGATACTGGAGATAAAGTCAGTACATCCTTTTTGGACGTGCGAGGTATACAGTACAGCTCGAATGACCGCTTGGAAAGCTTCTGAAGCCATCGTTAAGGATGTGGCGATCAGATTGGTGACATATTGCCGCGCTGGAAAGACCAAAAGTAGGATCGACTGTTCCCGAGTCCGGATTGCAGCGACTGATAACATCTAAGCAGAGCTAATCAGTGGCCCGAGGACATGATACGAATATGGAGGTGTTCAGTCTTACCCGGACGCGGACGTCCCACCGTGATTTTAACAACTTGCGTGAGAGATCCGGCAAGACTAAGTGATAGGACCACTGAAGCATCGACGTCTTGATAAGCATATATCAACGTTTTCGGGAAATTTTGTGGTCTCACAGCCGAGTGCACTAACATGTGCGTCCCACCAGGAACGCACCATAGCGAGGTTAATTAACCATTGCAAGAACAATGGGGCTATGAATGCGATGACGTAGAGAGCAGAGTCCTGTTGTGGTAAGTATACGATAATGAGCGAGGGCAGGCGATCAAAAGTCGTCCTGCACGCACAGGTACCCTCTCGTGTACAGCAAACCTAAGAAACAGATCCGCTCATTCTATGCAGTTTTGCACTGCCAAAGAGACAACTCACGGGTGACGCAATCTAGTAGTCTACGGTCAGCATAGTCCGATGGAAAGGAAATGGCATGGCGCACGAGGTATCTGATACCGAGAACTCTCGCTTGAATCCATCGACCTTGTCAAGAAGGAAGAACGCCCCGCTGGTGATATCTTTTGGGTGTGCAAAAACTGGATCTAATGTATAGAGGCACATACGCTAGTGTGATGGTGAGTATCCTGACGGAAACAGGTTAATCATCACCCTTTAACCTCGAGGAAAAGAACCTCGAGCGAGACGCACCAATCAGGAGCATAAGAAAACAGTAATTTCTTATCCGCAACGTGGGACGGAACATTGTGACGACGGGGTCCGGTTAGATTTCTGAAGGAGAACATGGTGGTTGTCAGGAGAGAAAGGATGTTCTCTAGCGAAGTATATATGACCAAAGTTTCACTGCCCCGACTCGTGCGCAGCGAGGGCCCAATGGGCGCTCCGCCACCGGTATATCCGACTTGCCCTATTGCAACCGCGTCGTGTCGCATCATATTCTTCACAGCCCGTGGCGATCATCATGTCCTCAGAGTTTCAGTGGTCCCAAGGTAAGGCACTGTAAACCCTTCATCCGCTCTCCAGCGTGAGCCCGACATCCATCCCATATCACTGGGTGCATAGAGTACGACAATACACTTGAACGCATCTCGTCGACCGATCTGGTAGAGTGCGAGATTCATCATAAGTCCGGAGGCACCGATTGATATGGTATCACAGCTTGGAGTGGCCTGAGCTGCGCAACATCATCAAGTATAAAATCAATGAGGTACCTCCTAGGGCTGCAGTGCTGGACACAGTTTCACATGGTCTTGCTAGAACATTGCCGCATTTCTCGCCGATGCTCAAGCCCAAAAATCAACCTCCATTTACGTTCCGCCATTCTCACCGCGTCCTTCGACGAATGGAGGTCTAAAATTACCTCCGTTCCCTTCGCGGGAGCGTGATGAATCAAATCCCAACGAGGCGCCAAAGGCGCATTTCACGCCTGAGGAGGCTGCAGCTGCGAAGGAGACACTCTTTACACAGCTGGATGACTTTGACGCGTGTGTCTCTCATCTGTGTATGTTGATGACCCCTCATGCATTATGCCCAGCACGCCCTTCACGATCCAGCGCCTCGCGGACCTCTGCGCGAGGCCCAGGGAAAACTACACAGCACTTGGAAAATATTTTCGCGCATTAGAAAAGACATTATACGTGACGTCTACTTGGGACTCCTTCCCAGCTCTGCCATTGCAGCCTTTGGACAGCATGGCCTTCGTGGCCGCACGAGTTGGCCTTTCGTCTTCATCAGCCCCAAGCACACCACTATTCTCACCTATTTCGTTCCTGCATGATGACGCACGGCGCTCTCACTCGCGTAGTCCACCACCGTCACCCTTGAACCTCAATGGGGCTGAGGCCACTGCAAGCGTTTCTCTAAACGCAGAGTCGTTGAGTATGGAGACCAGGGAGTTGGGACTTGTAGACGAACTTGATGACCCGAACCCTGGACACCTCAGCGACCGGCCGACGGCCTTAACATCGGTGACTAGCATTGGAGGGAGCACGGGCGTCATCAGTCTCGAAGATCGATTTGTTCGCGCATCCGACGACGAAGGGGAGAGAGAACCAGAGATGAAAAGGCAGAGGGAGGAGAATGATCATTCAACAGACTCTCTGTTGGACGAGCGAGATGGTGACAAGGAAAATAAAAGTTAATTTGGACCAATAGTCGATTGTGCCACATCGGTCGCTGTTCTGGTCTATTTTTCAACCGAGCTGTATTGTCGCGTGCTAATCAACCAAACCCCCTTCCTTTGAGGCACTTGCAGAGGTGCATCCGCCTCTTCGGTCATGAATAGTCACGTTTGATCTTCTCCAACATGGCGGACATGCGCAAGCGCATATCAGGTTGACCCCCTCGCCGACTAGGATTTCGTGAACCTCCCCCAACATCTCTTTTTCGTGAAGACTCAAGGGTCGTCGTACCGTGCGGGGCCATGCGACCCTTCGGGTGGTGCAATGTACGTGATTTGTAGTGATGCAGTGTCGTCGGAGAATACGCCTGTTTCTGGAGCTCTCGTAATGACGGCCCAGCGCTCGTGGAGCCCTCCTCCTGTCCACGCGGATTCTGCTTGGATTTTCTCAATGCTGGTTCATCCTCAGAGCTGTTCTGTGATTCATCGTCGTGCTGGTCGCTGACTGTTTCGTCGACGGGCGCGCCTTGTTCCTTGTGGCCCACCGACGATTGTGGAGCATTATGAGGATCACTGGGGGTGGCCGAGAAAGACGAAGCATCACGCTGGGTGACAATGCCTTCCCTGCGTTTTTGTGTCTTCCACTTGCTTTTGGTTTTTTGTTTAGCAATCCAATCTTTTTTCAGCTTCTTTGCTGCAGGTCAACTTTGAGCACGTGTGCAGCATGAGATGCATGTTGCACCGACCTCGCGCCTGTGGAAGGTGATGAAATGACGGAGGATGTCTCTTCATTATTTTGCAAGAGCCTGGGCCCGAAATCGGTGGTGTATCGGGATAATCTTTCCGCTGACGTAATGGGAATATTCGAGTGGCGCCGCATAAATCCCACAAGCGGTGCACTTTCCCCCCTTCTTCAACCGCCATCTTGTCTCTCATCAACAGAAACAGCCGACCCCAATTCACTTTGCTACTTGCTTTCTCTCATCGCATGAACGTGCAGAACCTCAACACTTTCGGTTCGTATTCTCCCCCACCTTTATCGTTTTTGTCGCTCTCTGACCTGTCCCAAGATCCCTTCGCCGACGCCGCCGACCCGCTCTCTGCTGAGGAAGCCGGGAGGCAGAGTTATATCCACATCCGCATTCAACAGCGAAATGGGCGCAAGACTTTGACAACGTTGCAAGGTTTGCCGAAGGGTGAGTCATCATTTTGTCCTGGGCTGATGGCGATGCTCATTCTCAAATGAAGAGTACGATGCTAAGAAGATCCTGAAGGCATTCAAGAAGGTGTGTATGCCTGATTTTGAGGCGGCTCTCTCATCACTAATTTTGACGTGTTAGGAATTTGCCTGCAACGGCACCCTAGTGGACGACGAAGAGATGGGACAAGTGTTACAGCTTCAAGGCGATCAGCGAGCCAAGATCTTCTCTTTCCTCACAGAGAATGGTATTCCGCGCGCCTCGATTAAGCTGCATGGGTTCTAAACGTGGAGTCCAATGGTGGGATAATTTTGCCTTGGTTCTGGCTGAATGTCCTACGAGGCCTCTGCTGTCATATGCACGACTTGTTGTACTACTGCGATGGTTTTTCTTTTACACTTGTTAGTTTGACGGTGTGTACTACTATCGACGAGTCTTGTTGTTAAGATTTAGATTTTTGTGTTGCACATATCTCAAGTGAGGCGCTGTAGCCAAACAATGCTTATATTGTCGTGATGCCAACTCTTACGGGTACTGAAGAGGGCAAAATCTGTGTAACGTTTGACAGTGGAAAGACAATCTACTTGATTTTATCCAGAGGTCTGTTGAATCCTCCACGCCTACAGAGTGCAACGTCACAAACACAGGACACGCCGCATTTTGAGAAAACATACCTGTTCATATACTGTCTCCATGTTCGTGGTTTCTTGACATTGGTAGAACCCTCTTGGTTTCCGGTGACATGTTGACCCTAGCAAGGCGAATCAATATAAGGAAAACACGATAGGAATGCGGAGACTACTACCTTGGTGGATCCGAAACTTGTCAGGCCCATCATGGCCATCATGGCCTCGTCATCGTCATTTACAGCCTCCATGGCCTCGCCCTCTTCAGGCTCGCCTGTGTCGACATGCACATGAGGGGAGGATGTTGATGAAATTGCTATAATAGGCCGGACATATCGCATCGATACCGGTCAGTTATTAATCGAGGGAATAAAGGACGAATGAGGACGCACCGTGCGATTGCGAGGCTTTCACTGTCTCCCGGGACTCTGAATCCACCCGTGCACCCCGCTCTGTAACCCTCTCTGCCTCGTGCTCTGCATCCCGACTCTTCTCTGCATCCCTCTTGTCCCTCTCATACCGATCCCGGTCCTTTTCTCCATCCCTCCGAGGTGCGTCTCGTCGATCTCGCTCATCGTGGCGGCGTGAGCCCCGGGAATCCCTGTCTCGCCTGTCCTCATCCCTATCTCTTCCATAGTCACGTCTATCTGTAGCACAGTTGAGCAGTTGTAAGAAAGTGTGGATTGGTAGTACATGCCTGATCGTCTCGGGCTGCGGGAGCGGCTGCTCCTTCGGCGCGAATAACGGTCTCTATCTCTATCTCTGTCTCTATCCCTATCCCTGCCTTTGTCTCTGTCGTCTCGTTCCCAGCTCCTGTCGCGCCGCCTGTAGTCGTGTCGTGAAGACATGGTGTTGTAGGGGAACGGGTCAGATCACGTGTAGACGAGAACGCGTGTTGCCTTTATTCTCCCTTCACTGGCATGTCTGCCATCGGTGCCTTCCGTCGCCCAGCCCTACGTACGGCTAATGTTTTGCCAAAAGGCAGGTCACCGTCGGTAAAGTGCACCCCATTCGACTCACGTTTATTGCCAGACCATTCGAACGTTCATATCAAACTCACTGGCCTTCCCCGCACGACTACCCCAGCGGATATCACCCGTTTACTCGGGAAGAATAAAGTGCACAATATAACAAAAGGTGAACACTCAGTGTGCCATCGAGTTCCCTCTAGTGACTTAGATAACGTGTGTCAGTTGCGCTCGATTATCGTGGATTCGAGCCTACGGGATGCGCTTTCCTCACCCTGCCCCAGCCGTCTGTACTCCCAAAGGCTCTGGCTTCCCTCAAGCAACTGAGCCTTTTTGGGCATCAATTGATCCCTCGAACCACTCCACCACCCTCAGAGCCCAGAATGCGCTCGCGTGGGTTAAAAGGGCGCGAAGAGGCTGCTGAGCGTTCCATCGTTTATGGTAACGGGAGCCAAGGAGGGATTACCGACATTGGCAGGAGCGTGCTGCTCTCTGGGTTACCTGGGAAGATCTCGACGGATGCTGTGCGATCGTATCTGAAGGACTACAGCTTGATGGGCGGGCAAGCAGAAGTGGTCAAGTTAGAGTCGTGAGTTTCCTCTTCATCATTTGATGTTCTCAGCTGTCCATTATTTACGCCAGTGCCTTCTCTATCTCACCTTCACAGGAATTCTAAGAGCATAATGACTTCTCGAGTGCTTGTCCGACTTTGTTCAGCGTCAGAGGCATTCAGGCTATTACGGAATCTGCACATGACAAACTATGAACCCGACGTTTGGGAGGACAAGTATATCATTCGGGCCAAACTCATCTGTTGACAGTGGCATTTTACAACACGGGCAGATAAAATGTTCACGGCTCATAGACTTAATACTAAATGCTGCATAACACTATGATAGAATACAGAAATAAAGTAGGAAGCTACATCCGTCCGGTATCCTCATCAACTCGAGCACGCTGTCGAGAACCGTCATCTTCGTCGTCGGGTGACCGAGCACGCTTATGAGTTGCTTCCGTGGAAGGTGCGAGCGCATGCTTCCACTCTTCACCGCCAATTGCCATTGGACCATTGTGCTCCGCATCTGCATAGCGTTCTTCGACCGCGCGCCTCCTTTCGATTTCCAGTCTCTGCGCCTGGGCACCCCATCCTCCTCGTCCAGGGTCATAGTCTTGTCTGTGCTCGTCTCGCACCTCAAATTTGTCGCGTCATTGTGGGCATGCGTGTCACAGAGCAGGAGTTGGGGGTGCATACCTGGCCACCGCTCTTTCCACGTCCGAACTGCCTGCCTTCCCGGTATCCAAGATCCAAGTCGCAGCGGATTATTCGCTCGTCAAGTTTGGTACCTGATATATATCGCATGCTCGCAAGCGCTTCCGGGTGCGTATAGAATTCTACAAAACAGAAACCGCAAGGCGTCCTGAACGGAGGGGGAAAAAGTCCCAAGTCAGGGAGATCTTTGTTACTTCCGGCAAAGGGTAGCAGCACACCGAGTATGACGGTCAAGTCCCATAATGATGCGTTTCACACCGCCACCATCTTCGGGATTGGCACACTTTGAGAACATGTCATGAATTTGCTCCTCCGTCGTGTAGAAACTGAGATTGCCAATCTGCAGGGTGCGGAGAAGAGGATGTGAGGTACAAGGGATGACTGGTTTGGGAGTGAACTAACGTAGAGGGTGGTAGATTTTTGATGGAGTTCATGTTGCTTTTGACGGTCTAGTCGTGCTTGGGAGTCTTTGTAGTTCGATGGTTGGTCCAACGGAGTGACGACGGCGGCCATAGCAGCAAAAGTGTCGACGAGTTGAGTGGGCAGCGTTTCACCGAACCAGGCCAGTTGTTACTTTCTCACGTACAGCAGTACGCGTCGCCGCCGCGTCAGCTCACTTCTCACTCTTACCATGGCGATTCAAAAAGAGGTTGGTCCTCTTGCGACCATAGGAACGTTTCGTTTTCTCTGACAAGATAATCAGGACCCTACCTTTGATTCTGTGGTTACAGAGAAAACCGCTCTCTTCCAAGAGTTGCAGGAGGAGGACCTTTATGTCAAATACAAGAAGCTCTCCCGTCACCTAGAACTCCTCGAGATACAAGAAAGCTACATCAAAGACGAACAAGCCAGCCTAAAGCGTGAGCTTATTCGTGCACAGGAGGAAGTCCGGCGTATCCAATCAGTTCCTCTCGTCATCGGTCAATTCCTCGAACCTATTGACCAGCACACTGGTATCGTCGGCTCGACGACCGGCTCCAACTATGTCGTTCGCATACTTTCAACGCTCGATCGTGAGCTGCTCAAGCCGTCGTCGAGCGTTGCTCTGCACCGTCATTCCAACGCACTCGTGGACATCTTGCCTCCAGAAGCAGACAGCTCTATTGCGATGCTTGGGGCAGAAGAGAAGCCAGATGTGACGTACCAGGATGTTGGAGGGATGGACACGCAGAAACAGGAGATACGCGAGGCGGTCGAGCTTCCCCTCACTCACTTTGACTTGTACAAGAAGATCGGCATCGACCCTCCCCGAGGAGTGTTACTCTGGGGACCTCCTGGTATGTCTGTTTGGTTGTTACAAGTTCGTTCATTGATTGTCCTAGGTACGGGAAAGACCATGCTCGTCAAAGCCGTCGCACATCACACTACAGCCTCGTTCATCCGCGTCGTCGGGTCTGAATTCGTGCAAAAATACCTCGGAGAGGGACCGCGCATGGTGCGCGATGTGTTCCGGCTCGCGCGTGAAAACTCTCCAGCTATCATCTTCATTGACGAGATTGATGCCATCGCGACGAAACGATTCGACGCACAGACCGGTGCTGACCGCGAGGTCCAACGGATTCTGCTCGAGCTGTTGAACCAAATGGATGGCTTTGACCAGGGAAGCAATGTCAAGGTTGGCGCTCTCCACAATCCTAACATTGCAAATGTTTCATAGTCCTTTGTAGGTAATTATGGCGACTAATCGTCAAGATACCCTCGATCCGGCGTTGCTTCGCCCTGGTCGTCTGGACCGAAAGATCGAGTTTCCCCTACCTTCTCGTCGGGAGAGGCGGCTGATTTTCCAAACTGTGACCAGCAAGATGAACCTTGGCCCGGACGTAGATTTGGAAGATTGTGAGATATCACACATATTGTCCTGATCTTTACCTGACCGCCAATTGCTTGTTCAGATGTTTCACGGCCAGATCGCTTATCGTCTGCTGAAATCTCCTCGGTCGTTCAAGCTGCTGGTTTACAAGGTATTCCAAATTTCTCGATCGTTTACAATGATTAACGTAAATCTACAGCTGTTCGTAAAAATCGATATGTCATTCTACCTATTGACTTTGAGGAGGCTTGGAAGGTCAGTGGCTTTGTTTTTGCAACCATATGAACGCGTCTCCTGATAAAAAAATTCCTTTCTCCTACCGCTAGCAAACGGTCAAGAGAAATGACGAGACACATGAATTCTGTACGCAAGAAAACTTGTTCAGTATATTTTATATGTTGACCTGTTCCTGTTTTCATCCACAGATCGGTAGTGAATGCGACCTGGCACCGTGCGTTGTCTCTATCATTTGAACGATGTGATTCTGACTTTCCTGCAGTTGTGCTTGTATTTTAGATCATATCATGATATAATTTCCTCCAAACTCTCATCACAGTGATGACTATTTCCAAAACTGCACGCTCCTTTCACTTTGGCATCTCTTTTGCTCTCTACATTGAGGTGCCCATTCTTGTGAGCAAGATTGCATGCGTTGACTTTTGTCGGCGCCCGTTATTTTTTGCCTCCTCTACTGCACGAAAGAATGAGTCTGAGCTCTGACGGTGAGGTGGTTCACACGCGGGGCACACGTACATACCAAGTCATGCAACCCTTGTCTGAAGGTGCGCATGTAATTTCATTCCTATTGTTGGACTGACTTATACCATGAAACATAGAATGTCTCTAATAATATGGTTACAGTAATAGAACATTCGTTTCATTCAGTTATCTCCTTCACTTCTCGTGTCTACTATGATAGCTCCTCAACACTCTGGACTGCGCCGAAATTCATGCGCTTAGTTCTCATTTTACGGGAGCAAGATTAACCAAATCCCTAGGATTTCTGCTGCTCTTTGTAACCACCTTGTGGTGGATGCACCAAGAGTGTCATGCGGAACACATTCATTTCCTTGTTACATACTTTAATATCCAATACAGTCTGCCCAATTTTCTACGCTCACACGACCTTTTTGACGTACTCTCGACGCAATGACCTTACTTGAACGAACGTTACTTCCCTGTGGGTTGCCCGAGCTCGCTAGCACGCTCTGTTGCGATCTGAATGGCGCGAGCAATAGTGGATCTCACCCGCCCGTCTTCCAAGGTGAGTAGACCTGCTATAGTACAGCCACCAGGAGCTGGTCAACGTACGTGAGCTGAGATACATTTCGACGTGTGGGTCATTATAATAAACTTACTTGTGACGGAGTCCTTGATCTGAGCTGGATGCGCATCGGGCTGTAAAGCCATGCGAGCAGCGCCTTGCAGCGCTGAATGGAAAAAAAAAAGAACCGAATACAGACGCGTCAAATTGGTGTATATCTCGATGACCAGAACACGCACCCTGCGACGCCAGCTCCAAAGACTCCGGTCGTGGCAAACCCATCATAACACCGCCATCTGCCATCGCCTCGAGAAAAATGCACGCAAAGGCGGGTCCACATCCCGATAATGCCGTACACGCATCAAAGTGTCTCTCCTCGAGGAAACGACAACGCCCGATCGTAGAGAAAATTTGCTTGATGATCATCCTGGACTGTCCCTCCGAGTCGGAAGGTGGGAGATTCGATACGACGGTCATGCCCTCGCGAATCTACCAGGAACCCTTTGTGAATAAAGTGAAAAAAAAACCCCCCATGGCTTTGGAGACAGGAGACGCACGCGGCATGCTACGTTGGGCATCGCACGGACCACCGTTGTGCTGGGAAGAACCCAGGCGGACAGTTGCGCGATGGTGACGCCGGTAAGGATGCTGATGAGCAACTTGCCGGCCAAAGCCTCTTTGATCCCACTCTCGTTAAGGATGGGATTTGCACTCTGTGGTTTGCAGCTGTTTTTTTTTTTTGGTGAGGGGGGGAGAAGTGTTTGCCAATATACCAATAATAATAATGAACCGTGCGTACCACAGCAAGACGACATCGGACTGCTGCACCGCCGAAACATTTTCTCCGGCCGTGACTTCGACAGCATCGCCTCCAGGAACCGCACGGAATTTCTCGGGGAGACGCCTCGCGCTTTCTTCGCGTTGTACGCAGGCGATGAAGCGCGAAGGTAGCGTCGGGTCGTTGCCGTCTGCGGCGGTCGGTGTGGAGGTTCCAGGGGTGTGGGACTCCCATTTGGGCTGGCCGGAATTTAGGCCGTGTAGAGGGCTCTGCGAGTGGATGCTGGCAAGCACGCCTGATGTTATCGCAATGCCCATTGTTCCACACCCTACAGGGGGTCGGAATCAGTTAGTTATAGATACGCGGGATGGGCGGACACGCACACCTAGCACGCATAACGTGTAGCCCATGATTGTGCTTCCCTTATATGTTTATTGTTTGGTTGAGAGTAGGAGATGAAGTTATGAGGCCTATGAGGGTCAATAGGAAAGCGGTTATCGCCAAGTGATTTATTTTCCGATACGCCGCATACGCGTGATCATTACAGCATGCCAGGGCCAGGCTCCTTTGAACTGTAACCACCGCCGCCACTGTCCAGCTGACTTTGAGCGCGGATCGCTTTTGAGATAACCATCTTTCCGAACAATGTATCCCGCCTGTCTCATCGGTGGCGACATGTATAGCGATGTTGCACTGTTCAATTGGGTTCGTTCCTCACGCGCACATCAAGTCAGCTGAGGAATATAGTACAAACTCAACTTCCTTGAAAAAATAAAGATTGTGCCCATGACAATGTCTCTTGATCCTCGCCACATCATTGAACACCCTCTTCCTATTTATCTACACCAAGCTATGCCACCTCTTCCTCCAGCCCAACCCCGTCGCATCACCGCACGCGCCCTTCGTCTCAGTACCAACAAACCCGCCCGCTCTCGCGAGTCGCCTGCCCACACATGCGTGGAATGTATTCCTCGTCTACTGGCGGTTCCTACTTGGCATCGCCTCATCCTCCTCGCCAGGAAGCAGCGCATACGCCTGACGCATGTGTACAGGAACTCGAGGTGTAGACACCGAGCGAGGGAGAGCTCGTGCCCTTCCCTGTGTACCCGCCTCTTCATACGTTTTTGTGGATGCTGTGGATCGCGGGTAACTGGATCATTATGGCTGCGGTCATGGTCGGCGTCAGCTTTCAAGTTCGCACCATCATCCCTTCTTTCACCTTTCTCGCAGTGCTAGGTGGGGGAAAAAGCATATAGACGCGTCAAATTTTGTGCTTCAAGTTAACGACCAGAACACACACATGGCGCCGCCAGACCCAGAGCCTCCGCTCGTGGAAAATCTAACATAGCCCCGACAGAAATATGCACGCAAAGGCGGGTCCGCACCCTGATAATGCGTACACAAATCAAAGTGCTTCTAGATCTCCTCAAGGAAATGACAATGCTTGATCGAAGAGAGAATTTGCTTAACGATCAGACTGGGGACTCCCATTTGGGCTGGCCGGAATTTAGGCCGTGTAGAAAGCTCTGCGAGTGGAGGCGGCTGGCGAGCACGCCTGATGTTATCGACAAAGGTGGAGGGTCAAAGCAGCAAGGCACAAATGCACACACACGAGAGAAGACACTGGAACTGATGATGATCATTCGGGGCACTGTAGGGAGCTCTCTTAAGGAAGCCTCATTGTACTACAACTATAGGATCGAGCTGAGGCAAGGCACAAAGAAGAAACGGAGGTGAAACAGGCACGAGCACATAGGGCGCAAGTTGAAGAAGTGAGGAGAGGTAACAAATGGATGGGCACTTAGTACTTAGTACTTAGTACTTATTGCTGTGACGCGGACTTGAAGCGGAACCAGCGGCCGCTTATCTCTCCGTAAGTCACACGGTCATCCCGAGACATACTGTTGTCCCCAATGTTCATCGTGCAACTATGGCTGAACTTGAACTTTATGCCAGGCATACTCCATCTCTACATCGCTCCATCTTCATTCTCTCATCTCCATTCCCCATCGATCGAACATCGGTCATCGGCCCTACAACTGTCTTCCAAACTGCCGAGGCCTATCTGAAGTTTTTTTTTGGCCGAGGCAATGTTGTTGACGCATGGCGGGCCCATATCAAGACGGGTCGGACAGAAAGTCACTCTAAACGATTCTTAACCCATCTGGACACCCACTCATGTTTTTCTCGGCCGTAAAAAAGAACGCGAAATCTATTACTCTTACCCGCTCTCGCTCAACTGCCGCCGCTAATCCCTCGTTTCTCGAGGCGAGACCAAGAGTCAAGGAATATGCGCGCAACATCAGTCGTTCATCGGCCCACAACGCCCTCGTCACTCCGACTGTGTATGTTTTATTCTCTTCTGTTTTGTTAATCTGCTCATGATATCTGCAGTCGTCCAACTCCTATGCCTTCCTTTCAGCAGCTACCTCCCAAAACCAATGTTACAAATCCTTCTCCGATGCTCCCCACCTACCGAGACACCCATTTAGACCATTCTTTCGTCGGCAAGTCAGGTGGTGAAATCCTTTACGAGATGATGCTTCGCCACGATGTCAAGCATATTTTTGGATACCCTGGTGGAGCGATCCTCCCTATATTCGATGCCATCTACAACTCCAAATATATCAATTTTGTCCTTCCCCGACATGAGCAGGGCGCTGGACATATGGCGGAGGGCTATGCGCGCGTATCTGGCAAGCCTGGTGTTGTCCTGGTCACATCAGGCCCTGGTGCTACGAATGTTGTCACGCCTGTGCAAGACGCATTCAGTGACGGTGTTCCGTTGGTCGTGTTCTGTGGCCAGGTCGCGACCTCAGCCATAGGCTCTGATGCGTTCCAGGAAGCCGATATGGTCGGAATCTCGCGGAGCTGCACAAAATGGAACGTCATGGTCAAGCACATCAGCGAGCTGCCCAGGAGAATTAATGAAGCATTCAAAATTGCCACCTCTGGCCGGCCAGGCCCTGTGCTAGTGGACCTTCCCAAAGATGTGACAGCCGGCATCCTGCGCACACCTCTGCCATTCAACGCAACAACCCCTGGATTCACTCTCGATCTCCCGTCAAACCCTCTTCACTCGTCTCAGCGCCCTTCTCCCGAACTCGAGCTTATTCGTCAGGCGGCACAGCTCATCAACCAGGCGGAGCGACCTCTTATTTATGCTGGTAATGGTGTCCTTGGGAATCCATCGGGTCCCAAGTTCTTGACACAGCTCGCGTGTGAAGGCAATATCCCTGTGACGACAACGTTGCAAGGTCTTGGTGCCTTCGATGAGACAGATCCGAAGAGCTTGCACATGATCGGTATGCATGGCTCCGCATATGCCAATATTGCAATGCAACAGGCGGATGTGGTTATCGCCCTTGGTGCACGTTTCGATGACCGCGTCACGGGCAAGATCTCACAGTTTGCTCCTGCCGCACGGGCCGCGGCCGCACAGGGGCGCGGTGGATTCATCCATTTCGAGATCCAACCAAAGAACATCAACAAAGTTGTGGACGCATCTATCCCTATTCTTGGCGACGTCACCGAGAATCTCGGAGCAATGCTTCCCTTGATCAAGTACTCGGAACGCGCCTCGTGGTTCAAGGACATCAGTGCATGGAAGGAGAAGTATCCGTTCTTCTACGTGAAGAGCAATCCGGAGAAGGGTGAGAAGATGAAGCAACAGGAGGTGATTGAGGAGCTCGATCGGCAAGCCGCACCATACAAAGAGGATGTAATCATCACGACAGGCGTCGGACAGCACCAAATGTGGGCTGCGCAGCACTTCCGGTGGCGGTATCCTCGGTCAATGGTCACCTCGGGCGGGCTTGGTGTATGTATTTCTGCTTCGTCTCTTTCGCATTTGTGCTAACTTATCCGCCAGACAATGGGATTCGGCCTTCCGTCTGCAGTTGGCGCAAAAATCGCAGCACCAAACAAAATGGTGATTGACATTGATGGGGATGCTTCATTCAGCATGACGGCCATGGAACTTGCTACTGCTTCTCAATTCGACATCGGTGTCAAAGTGATGGTCCTGAACAATGAATTTCAAGGCATGGTGGTCCAATGGCAGGGTTTGTATTACTTTCTTGGTCTTTCTGATGCTCAGACATGCATGCTGACCCGTTGCTGACAGACCTATTCTATGATCACCGACACTGTCACGCGCGTATGGCCAACCCCGATTTCGTCCTGCTTGCGAAGGCGATGGGAGCGCACGCAATTCGCGTGAGCAGCATAAGCGAGCTACCTGAGAAGATGAAGGAGTTCCTAGAATACGACGGGAACAGACCCGTATTATTAGAATGCATTGTCGAGCCATACGAGCATGTGTACCCGATGGTATGCCCTAGGCCAATCTCGTCGCTTGTTACTGATCCCAGTTTGTTGCACAGGTTCCGGCAGGCAAGGCGCTGCATGAACAGGTCCTGCACCCTGTGTTTAGGGACAGTAAACACGAGACAAAGACTTGACCAGTCAGTTATGTCGGGCGCCAGTTTCATCAATACTAGCGGTGGGCCCGTGCTTCGCCCGGGCACGGTAATGTTTGCCTTGAAGTGTAGAAATTTGTTATTCGTACGTTACTGTAACAGTGAAGAATATTTATCTTATACTTGATATTATACGTACATACATTCGTCTCTCTGTAACTTTGTATACATGTCGCCTCTGAAATTTTATTGTTTCGCTTACAGCTGCCCTCTTTTTGCTTACTAATCCCGTGCTGGCCCGGCTTGGACCTTTACAGTATCGCCATCTCTCTGTAGTAAGTTCGCATGGTCATCGCGGGAGGTCGAATACATATAGTCATCCCAAAATCTATTGCCTTCAAAGCCCATTCACTGTGCAACTACGGCCGAACACTGTCTTTTACTTCACACAGCCTGCCCTCTCCTGTCTTTTCACTGACACATCCCGGCGGTGACACTCCTCCACATCCCGCCGCAGGGGTAGCTCGTCGCCACTGTCCAGCTGACTTTGAGCGCGAAGGTCATCGTCTTGCCCTCACGGATCGCTTTTGAGATAAGCACCTTTCCGAACAATGTATTCCACTGTCTCATCGGTGGCGACATGTATCGCAAAGACAACGATGTTGCACGGTTCAAATTCAGTTCGTTCCTCCCTGGTTTACTTACTGTATGCCAGCTGAGGAATATACAAACTCAATTTTCTTAAAAAATAAAGACTGTGCCCATGACATGTCTCTTGATCATCGCCACATCATGAACACCCTCTTCCTATTTATCTACACCAACACCTCCAGCCCGACCATGTCGCACCACCGTACGCGCCCTTCGTCTCGGTACCAACAAACCCACCCGCTCTCGCGAGTTGCCTGCCCACACATGCGTGGAATGTATTCCTCGTCTACTGGTGGTTCCTACTCGGCATCGCCTCATCCTCCTCGCCAGGAAGAAGCGCATACGGCTGACGCACGTGTACAGGAACTTGAGGTGTAGACACCGAGCCAGGGAGAGCTCATGTCCTTCTCTGTGTACCCCCCTCTTCATGTGTTTTTGTGTGTGCTGTGGATCGCGGGTAACTGGATCATTATGGCTGCGGTCATGGTCGGGTTCGCACAATCGTCTGGAAAAAAATTTGCATATAGACGCGTCAAATTGGGTCTGTGTGCTTCAAGTTAACGACCAAAACACGCACACGGCGCCGCCAGCCCCAGAGCCTCCGCTCGTGGAAAATGCTTCTAGATCTCCTCAATGAAATGACAACGCCTGATTGGAGAGAATCTGCTTAACGATCAGACTCCTCCGAGGCGGAAGATGAATCGAGACGACCGTGGGTCATTCCCTCACGAATCTATCAAAGAACTGTGAATGAACGTGATAAACTCAGAGGGCCGCCTCGGAGACCAACACGCACCCGGCATGCTACGTCGGGCATTGCACGGACTACCGTTGTGTTGACAAGAACTCAGGCGGAGAGTTGCGCGAGGGTGACGCCGGTAAGGATGCTGATGAGCAACTTGCTGGCCGAAGCTTCTTGATTCCATTCTGTTACGGATGGGGTATGCGTCCTGTGGTTTATGGCTGATTTTTTAAGGGGAGGGGGGGAAGTGTTAATACACCAATATACCGCTAGACAGATGAATAATGTATAGTGATGCGTGCGTACCGGAGCAGGTCAACCCGGACTGCTGCACCGCCGAAACATTTTCCCCGACAGTGACTTCGATAGATAGCACTCTTCCGAGGACCACGCGAAATTTCTCGCGCAGACGTCTCGCGCTTTCTTCGCGTTGTACGTAGGCGATGAAGCGAGACAGTGTCGCGGGGACGTCACTGTATGTGACGGTTGGGGTGGAGGTTCCAGGAGTGTGGAACTCCCATTTGGGCTGGACGGAATTTAGGCCGTGTAAAGAGGCTGGCGAGTACGCCTGATGCTATCGTCATGCCCATTGTTCCACAGGGAGGTCAAATTCAGTTAGAGGTACATGGGATGGACGGATATGCACACGCACCCATGATGTGTCTCCTCTCTAAAGGTTTCCAGGTGTTGAGGGTCAAAGGAGATGTGCGTGATCATTACAACATCCGAGTCAGTCACGGTACGGTATGCGCGTGCTCGTCACCGTCGGGTCAACGAGATTCGATGCACTCGTCGAGGCTGCGTTGTCCCAGCCAGTGCTCAACGCTCTCACACAAAAAGGCTACTCCAATGTCGTCATCCAGTGTGGCAACTCCCAGGTCGATGATGCGTTCAGCCCGACGGAGAGAGAGCGGAACGTGCGCAGGTACGGGGTGAATATCGACGTGTGGAGGTTCAAACCGAGTCTCGACGAGGAGTACGATGCAGCAGATCTGGTCATAGGGCACGCAGGTCTGGACTCTCCATATATCGTTGGTCGCAACATGCCCGATGACCTCAGGGTTTGTTGTCCAGGCTCAGGAACCATACTCGATGTACTGCGAAGGGGGAAACCTCTCATAATTGTACCCAACCCAACTCTCCTCGACAATCATCAGGAAGATATGGCTCATGCCATGGGGGAATTGGGACATGCGAAGGTATCTACGGTCAAGTGAGTGCGGGCTGCAATGTTGCGGTTGGGCTGCCTTTATGCATATCGAAATCCTTTGCTTGCTCCAGCGAACTTACACAATCCGTCATGGATCTCGACACATCAATCCTAGTGCCATTCCCGCACTTTGATGGTAGCAAGTTTCGCAGACTGGTGGACCGAGAGATGGGGTTTGAGTTGTAACGTTGGACTACCAGTGTCTAGACTACCCTACCCGACCTTGTTTCCTTCAGTAGTGTATTCATCATCCCGCTTCACAAATTGCGCGCACCTTCAGAGGAGACACTACCCACACAGATGCCGCCAGAGGTCACTGAAACTGTCGTCGACGACAATCCCGAGGCATACGAGGAAAGACACGTACATGCAGTGTATGACCACATCGCGTCTCATTTCTCGTCCACCCGATACAAGGTAGCGAACATTACTATTCCCCACATCTCCCAGCCATTTTGAGCGACAATAGCCTTGGCCGCTCGTGTCAGAATTTCTACAGAATATTCCCACCGGATGGGTGGGACTTGACTCGGGGACTGGTAATGGGAAATACCTTGGTTTGCCCATGAATCATCCAGGGAAGATTTGGACAATCGGACTAGACAGAAGCCAAAGTCTGCTAAACTTTGCAAGAACTGCGGGCGGGAGTGATAAAATCCGCGAAGTCGTAAGGGGAGATGTGCTGGAGAATGGATGGCGACGAGGTGCTTTCGTACGCAATCTTGTATTCCTGCCGTGGCCACCACGCGTAATACTGATGCATATTGGAATACGCTAAGGACTATGCGATTTCGATTGCAACGATACACCATCTGGCGACAGCGGAACGCCGGGTAGCGGGCGTGAAGGTTCGCTTTGTCGAATATCACTGGCAAATTTTCAGTAATAAGCAGTGACGCAGAGACTACTCGAGTCTGTCTCCCCGAGACATGGTCGCATTCTGATCTATGTCTGGGCCATCGAACAGGATGAACAGTCGAAAAGAATCATCCCTCTACTAGCCCAAGGACTTTATGCGGACGCAGACGGAGAGCGGTGCTCAAGTGGTCACGGTCACGATGTCTTCGTGCCATGGGTTCTTTCCTCAGATAATGCACGTCCCAAAGTGCCTAGGACGGAGCAGTCTCAAAATGTATCGCCTGATGCAATACGGCGCTACTACCACATGTTTTCCAAAGATGAACTTCGCGGGTTGGTACAGAGCGCTGCTCAGGAACTAGGGTTGAAAGTCTGCCCTCGACCCTCAAATGAGGCCGAGATCAAAGGCAGCGAGGGCGTTGAGATCGTCGTGAGCGGCTGGGAACGATCAAATTATTATATCGAGTTGCGGCGGTGGCGAAGATAACACCGTAGAAGGGCACGGGACATATTGTGGCCGCATTACTCAGAGAGACAAGTAGATCGCGGGAGAACGAGGGCGTGGTACTTGTATAAATGAATTTTTTTACAGAAGTACAATACCCAGCCGATGCAAAGAGAATCATTCGCTCGCCGCCATAACTAATGGGGTGAACAAAGAAATCAGAGGTAGGGCAACAGATACGAATGGAAATAGACACACTCGCATTGATCAGATCGCCACTATTTTCCTTCAATACTCTCACGGCCTTCGCTCGTGAGCAATTGACTTGTGCCATGACGAGTTCTATATCCTTAGGATCAACACCAGTTTCATCAACGGGATCGTCATCCTCCGGGGCCTCGAGTTCAGGGACATCGTCAGGATTTTCACTGCCTTTGCCTGTCCGGGAGGGATCGAGAGCGGTTGTGCTTCCTGTCTCGCTCCCCGCCAACTGCTGCGAGGCACCCAGATGGCCTTGAGTATTCATGTCTTCCATCTACCCAGATGTGCATGAGCCTTAAGCCATAAACTCTTACTATTCACGAACCTTCGCTTCGCCAAACACAATATACGTGTCACTGTTCTGGGACTTGAACACGTCGGGAGATGCAATGACGAACAAAAGCTGCCAGAAATCCATGATGGCACTATGCGTGACGTCAAAAAATGGAACGTACGTTTTTTGGCCGCCGGAGAGTGACGCGTGTGATACCAGAAATCTTCTTGAGACCCAAACCTAAGAGCGCCTTTCTAGCCTTTCGCTCAGAACGCGACTGTATCTTATCAAGGGCGGCGGCGGAGGTAGGATCCTCCTCATTGTCATGGTCGTGGCCATGGTCATGACCCTCGTGGTCAGAATGATCGGAGGTCACCTCTTCGATGGTGGCAGACATCTACATGGTACAAAAGACGCGTCAGCCGTGGTTCATCTGAGCTGCTGAGCACGCATCCACCCCATCCAGTGAGCATCTTTAGTATGTTTCCATCTGGAAGGGACCCTCAGAAGTGGAATGCCCATACCTTGTTCTCGTATATCTGATATTACGTGCGACGCTCGTCGTCGGCGACGTGGAATGTGGTGTAATTGACCCGACCAAAAGCGATCGCTGACTAAGCACTTCCATCGTGCACGCTTGACCTGGCCCTCTTCGCCTCCCTCAGCCGCTATCGGACTCGGACTAGACTAGATGCAAGACGACATGGTAAACGTCAGGCATGCCATTGAGTCTTTAATGTGACTGACGCTTCTGTTGCTCTGTGATTGCGCTGATTGGCGTACACTTCATCTCACGTGACAGGCTTGCACACGACACTTTGGGGTTTCGAACGCTTGGGGGTGAGCCTGGAGGCCTGTCCCTCACCGCTCCCTCCCCCGATACGATGTCTAGTACTGAAGCATTCCAGTCTAGCCAATTTCAAGCCACTTCTTCTACACTTGGATATGACCTTGCCCTTCTCCTGTTTCGCGGCATCACCAAGATATTCTTCCGCGAAGTTCGTCCCCGAGGCTCATTCAATATCCCTCGCGATGGTCCTGTAATTTTCGTCGGCGCTCCTCATAGTAACCAAGTGAGAATTATTTCATTGACCTCGGAAGACGTTGTGCTGATCCGACGAGGCTTCGTAGTTCCTCGATCTTCTCCTCGCATTGATGGTCTACCGTGAGTCAGGGCGACGCCCTGCTTTCTTGGTCGCAGCCAAGAGTATGAAGCGGAGGGTTGTAGGATACCTCGCCAAGAATTTGTCTAGCAGTGCGCATACACCCTAACTTACTCTGTTTTCTCTTCGATTGATCCTCTATCAGTCCCTGTCACTCGTGCCCAGGACTCTGCTAAAGCTGGAACAGGAAAAGTGCACCTGTCGCCAGACGATCCCTGCCTTGTCCTCGGCGAAGGTACCAAGTTTCTTGAGGAGTTGAGGCCAAAGATGCAGATCATGTTGTCCAAAGCTGTCAACTCTTCCATCGCTGAAGTGGTGGAGGTCATCTCGGATACACTGCTCAGAATCAAGAACGAATTTCACAGTGAAACAGAAAAGAGCACGAAACTTGCACGTGAAAAGGCGGAAGAAGCCAAGTCGCAGGGCATAAATGGCTTGACTTTCAAAACGCTCCCTTACGTCGATCAGAACGAAATGTACCAGGATGTCTACCAGCGATTGCGAGATGGTCATTGCGTTGCAGTTTATCCAGAAGGTGTGTTACGGCTACAGGACGTGGTATATCGGGAGCTTATTCACCATGTAGGGGGTAGCCACGACCGAACAGATCTTCTTCCCTTGAAGGCCGGTTTCGCACTGATGGCATTAGGTACCATGGCATGTTACCCCAATGTGGATGTGAAAATTGTACCGGTCGGGTTGTCCTACTTTCATGCACACCGTTTCCGGTCGCGTGCGGTTGTCGAGTTCGGACCTCCTTTAGATGTTTCATCCGAACTGGTCCAAAAGTTCAAAAACGGAGGCCCGGATAAGCGACAAGCTGTTTCCAAGCTTCTGAATCAGGTTTATGATGCTCTCAAAGCTGTGACAGTGCGCGCACCTGATTATGACACTCTCATGGTGCGTGATGAGTTAGAGGTTGTTGCACGTGCGAGCTGACCCCTTGGCAGCTCATCCAAGCCGCCCGACGACTTTATCAACCCCCTGGGCAGCACCTTACCCTCGGTCAGGTTGTTGAACTGAACAAGCGCTTTCTACTTGCGTATAGTTATTTCAAGGATGAACCCCGCATTCAAGCTCTGCGTGAAAAGGTTTTAAAATACAACCGTTTGCTCCGAGACTTGGGTTTGCGAGACCATCAGGTTCGGCTGCCAATCATGAATCATAACTTGTAAATGACTTTGGACCAGGTGCCCCGGGCCCAGAAGGTCAGCTGGAAGACGTTTGGACTCTTACTTTACCGCATCGGACTCCTACTCGTTTGGACGGTCTTTTCATTGCCAGGCGTGGTCTTGCATGCACCTATTTTTGTCACAGCATCGGTAGTGTCCAAAATCAAGGCCAAAGGTAATGTCGTAGGATTTTTCCATGCCATGTCTCAGGTACTTATGTGTCTCCAGAGGCTCTCGCTGCGTCAGTAGTAAAGGTTGCGGGGCGAGATGTCCTCGCCACGTGGAAAGTCTTGATTTCACTCGTCATGACTCCAGCCCTCTATTTGTTCTACGCAATAGTTGCAACGATAATTGCTGTCGAAGCAGATCTACCCGCGAATTGGATTCTCTGGACGCCTTTCCTCGTATTACTTGCCCTTCCATGCATTGGCTATGCGGCTCTCAAGTTCGGTGAAGCCGGTATGGATGTGCTCAAGTTGGTCCTGCTATTCACAGAAGTCCGATCAGTTAGCTTAGTTGCTTTGTAGATCACTTGGCCCTCTCATCATTGCTCTTATTCCTGGGAAGAATCGTTACTTGGAATATTTGAAGCGAGTTCGGCAAGAGTTGGCTAAGGAACTCGGCGAAGCTATTGACGAGTTCGGGCCACAAATCTGGGAGGATTTCGATAAGGTATAGTTTCGATAAAGTCCAGGCCGACTAGAATGCTAATTGTTTGTTTAATAGTACCGCATTCTTGTCCCGTCTGCAAGTGTTCCCCCGTCCTCCGGTAAACACGGGAAGAACGGAGCAGGCGCCGTCGATGCACAAGGCAACTTGCTCTCGCACCCCATGGTACGTGCCTCTGATGTCTGTGCAACGTATAACGAGATTTACTGCGCTGTGGCAAGACTTGGCTTGATGAGCGCCTCTTCGGTTGGAGTCGTAGTGCGGAGACCAGTCGTGAAGTTAGTAGAGCTGGATCTCCGAGAGGTTCGGACGATGAAGATGCAGGAGATTACGATAATTTACTGAATGTCACACAATCGGAGGGAGCGACCGCGGAATTTCAGGGTCGACGCGGATCGTACGCAGACTTGCAGAAACTACGAGCGGTTGGAAAGACGAGTTAGCTGGGTGGGATGGGAGGATACGATTTTGTTGTACTGTACGAGTAATCATATCACACGGTTCAATCGATCATGTGCGGCGGTGCTCGCCCCCGAGCTGCCAGTGCCCGTCAAACATCAATGACAGACATCTCTCGCCAACTCCGCCTCTATCTCGAGCGGTCCCCGCAGGCTTTGTCCCCCCAAGACGTGTATACCCTCCTTGACAACTTCGTCTCTGACTGCAACACATGGGAAGAGCCCGAAGTTTCAATATGCAACCTCGAGAATGAACTGCAAGTCATCCGGGGTACTCTTGACCTCAGCGAATGTGCGCAGACAGAGGACCTCCTTTGCGTACTGCGTCACCTCGAACCAGTGCTTTCATCCACATCCCTCATCTCTACCTGGTTTGATCTCGCGCTACGGACTGCTTTGCGCGAGCCAAGATTGTCTCAAAAAGCACTCACCCAAGCGAAGGATCTTGTCATCATAGCACTAGAAAAGCCCGATAATAGACACCCCGAGATACAAGGCGAATTTAGAAGACGGATATTGGACCTTTACCTGTTGGATGCATCTAATGAAGCAGACCCGGAAGACGTACTCGAGTGGGCGGACCTGCCAGGGGAGCAACGCGATCAGCGGAGAATATGGAAGGAAAACCTCGAGGACATTCTCGTCGTGTTTGGTATGGATCAGCCCGAGGTGCGCTCTTGATTGTATCGCATGAAGCCCCGGATGTGAATATTTGGTTAGCCATTCTTAATGCAGATTTTCCATTGCTTTGCCTCGCCCTCCTCGCGCCTGCAACTGATTGGCTTACTCAATCGCTACACTACGGAACCTCTATTTGAACAGCATGCATCCGTCTTGGCGTTACACCCACTTATGTCTTCTATCCTCACGTCGCTCTTGGTCGACGATTCCACGACCGCATGCACGATAAGCCTCACGATGCTTACTAAATTGTTGCCCATTTTTGCAGTCAAGGCTTGTTCTGTACTGAAGCGGCTACTTCCCCAGCTATTTGCAGTCCTTGCGCGTATACTTTGTTGGCATGAGGGCGCTCCGTCCACATCAACACACACACCTCTCCCGGATGGTACAGCGTCTGACGAAGAATACGGCACCGATGGGGGAGAAAATCCCGGACAGGCCACTGAGACCAAGCGGACTCTGGATGCGAACTTGGATTTACAATGGGAACGTCTCGAGTTATCATTTGATTCAACGGCAACATCCGCGCCCTCTCCTGAGCGATATTTCACTTTCCTGTATTTCCTGTTTCCATGCAATCTTATCGCATTTCTGCGCGATCCCGTTGGGTACCTCGCTGAGAGGAAGGTAGAAAGACCGTACGCGGTAGACTGGGAAGATGCCTTAGATCACGAACAGATCAAGACAAAAAGCGAGGTAGATATTTCTGTTCGAGTATGAGTCCATATAATCTGACGCTTATTTACGATTAGCTGCTTCTCAGGCAGCGTACCACTCACCCGCAGATAATCTGGCACAGTGCGGAGACCGAGATTAGTGGGCCCGAGTTCTTCTCGCAATATGACACGGCAAGGATTGTCGCAGAAAGCTTATTGCTCGAGTTACGACATTCGCATTTCGCGTGGCAAAGCAATGCCGTGCCGGAGGCGGCTTCCGCGGGAAACAATGACGACGTTGCAGCCCCGCCGCCGTTGGTAGTTGATACCAATGATACGGGTTTAGGATCCATGAACTCGACACCCCCGATGCGGACTGTCAAGATCCACAGCAAGCCACGGGTCTCGCTCCAAGATATGGTCAATACATCCATCGCACTCAATTCCCACCTGGATGTCGATATTGTTGATCCAACACCAATTTGGCCGTACGCGCTGTTCCCGTCCGAGGCCATGCCGCAGAGCCCGGGGAAGCCCGAACCGGGAAGCAGTGTTGTACAAGCGATTACGGGGCTCCAGCGTGAAGTGTTGCTACTACGGAACGAGCTGAACTTCGAGTCATGGCTTGCGAGAGAGAACGTGAGACAAATTGGGAGGTTGTTTGAGCAAAGGATCATGAGTCGCAATGCGGAGGTGGAGAGACAAAACCTGGTGAGTGCTTTTGTCCACCCGTTGCGGCATACCTATCACGCTTGGGTAGCACAATAAGTTGCGGGAGAACAAAGTGCAGATCAGCAATTTACAGCGAAGGCTGAAGGAACACACTGAGCATTCGGAGATGACAAAGAAGAAATACGCGGATTGGAATGCGGAACTGAGTCGGAAATTGCAGGAGCTGAGGGAGCAAAGGCGAAATTGGGTATCTGAAACCGCGGCATTGCGTTTGACAGAGAAGGAACTTCGGGTTCGTTCATTGTTATCGATGACATTGAGAGATGATTCACGATGGCGCACAGGCACAATTTGTAGCCCAGAGAAATCTACTCGCTGAGGCAGAACGGCGCGAGTCACAGTTGCGGACTTCTATTAAGGAGACAGAGCACAAGGTTGCACGACTGAAAGATTACGAACAACGGATCGAACAGCACACAGCGATGCAGCGATTATGGTGAGATAGAGGAATGCGGTACACCACTTGGAATCTATTGACGAATGATTACAGGGATGTGGACGTGCAGAAATACAAAGAACAGACCGAAGCGATGAAAGTACTGCTCAGCAAATACAAGAAGATGGAGTTACGGCTGGATGCATATGAAAGGACTCACAGCATGATGGAAGAACAAGCGCGGTGAGGGTATCTCGTGGCTTGTATGCGATGCACATATTTCACTAAGACATCTGTGTACCAGGGCATCACGACGGCAGATCCAAGCCATGGAGGCGAAGCTCAAGCTAATCCCTACTAACAGAACGCCAACGAAGACGCCCAGAACGTCCACTGGAACAGAGTTTTCGAGACTAAGAGAGGAAAATGGGAAACTACATGGAGAAAATGTAGAGCTTCAAGACGAGATAGAAGAACTCAAGGCGATGGTCGAGCTGCTGCGGGCGCAGGTAAGAGGGCATTCGGGATTGTTGAGCGAGCCATCGCGCAGTCCCGTGATTGGAAGCGCGGTGCTGCGACCGTAGTTGTGTGGTTGTGTAGTTATCAGATTTAGTAAAGTTAAGAAGGTTCTCGAAGCATTGCAGGCGTGGGAATAATCGTAGGAGGCGCGTCGAAACTTCGAGAACAAAAATCCTGTCGAGATAAATTGGCTCGACGGCTCTCCCTTTCAACCTTAAGTGTCTCCTGTTCTCCCACCTTGCGCATCAAAAAAAAATGTCTGCACCCGAACCAGAAAGCTTTGGCTTCCAGGCTGAGATCTCTCAGTTGCTTGACTTGATCATCAGTAGGTCATGTTATCTTTGCGTGATTATCGACGCGACGCCTAACCCGCCTTAACCATCCTTCAGACACTTTCTACTCCAACAAAGAAATTTTCCTCCGTGAACTCATCTCCAATGGTTCTGATGCTCTCGACAAGATTCGTTACGCCTCCCTCACTGATCCCTCCGTTCTCGAGCCCGAGAAGGAGCTCTTCATTCGCATAACCCCAGACAAAGAAAATAAGATCCTCTCCCTCCGCGATAGTGGCATCGGCATGACCAAGGCTGATATGGTCAATAACCTTGGTACCATTGCCAAGTCCGGGACGAAGGTATATTTTGGACCAATTATACACGTCTGGCTTGTCATTCTGATTTTTTGCCCTAGGGGTTTATGGAAGCGCTCAGCTCTGGCGCTGATATCTCCATGATTGGCCAGTTCGGTGTCGGCTTCTATTCCGCCTACCTCGTGGCTGAGCGTGTTCAAGTCATCTCAAAACACAATGATGACGAGCAGTACATCTGGGAGTCTGCCGCGGGTGGCACTTTTACTATTACCCTTGACACCGTGAACCCACCGCTCGGCCGCGGTACTGAGGTTCGCCTATACCTAAAGGAGGACCAGGCGGAATATCTTGAAGAGAAGCGGGTCAAGGATACCGTTAAGAAGCACTCTGAATTCATCTCCTATCCTATCCAACTTGTCGTCACCAAGGAAGTCGAAAAGGTTTGTGGTCCTTACTCCCCACATATCAATCGTTCCTGATCAAGTGTCATAGGAGGTCGAGGATGACGAAGAAGAGGCCAAGGAGGGGGAGGATGAAGAAGGAAAGGCCAAGGTTGAGGAGGTCGAGGACGAAGAAACCAAGGAGAAGAAGAAAAAGAAGGTCAAGGAGCAGACCAAGGTCAACGAGGAGCTCAACAAGACGAAGCCTATCTGGACGCGTAACCCGAACGACATTACGCAAGAAGAGTATGGGGCCTTCTACAAGTCCCTTACTAACGACTGGGAGGAACATCTTGCTGTCAGGCACTTCTCTGTCGAGGGTCAGCTTGAGTTCAAGGCTATCCTTTACGTACCAAAGCGGTACGTCACCATCGTTACTTTACATGCACGTCATTCCTGACCTAGTCGTAGTGCACCCTTCGATCTGTTTGAGAGCAAGAAAAAGCGGAACAATATCAAACTCTACGTCCGCCGTGTCTTCATCATGGACGACTGCGAGGACCTCATCCCGGAGTACCTCAACTTTGTCAAGGGTATCGTCGATTCGGAAGACTTGCCTCTCAATATCTCGCGTGAGACACTTCAGCAGAACAAGATCCTCAAAGTCATCCGCAAGCACATCGTCAAGAAGTGCATGGATCTGTTCTCTGAGATTGCTGAAGACAAAGACAACTTCCAGAAGTTCTATGAGGCATTCGGGAAAAACATCAAGCTCGGTATTCATGAGGATGCCCAGAACCGCAGCAAACTTGCTGAATTCCTGCGTTTCCATTCGACGAAGGCTGTTGATGACCAGGTTACCCTGAAGGGTTTGTATTTTATCCCACATGCGCCTTCCTTTTGCTAATTATGAATCTCCAGACTATATCACACGCATGCCTTCGGGACAAAAGGCAATTTACTACCTCACGGGTGAATCCCTTGCCGCCATCAGGGACTCCCCTTTCTTGGAGGTCCTCAGGAAAAAAGGTTTCGAGGTTCTCCTGCTCGTGGATCCCATCGACGAGTATGCGGTGTCTCAGTTGAAGGAGTTCGATGGCCACAAGCTTGAGTCTGTCTCGAAGGAAGGTCTCGAGCTCGAGGAGACAGACGAGGAGAAAAAGGCGCACGAAGAAGAGGGTAAGTCCTACGAGGACTTGTGCAAAGTTATCAAGGATGCGCTTGGTGAGAAGGTCGAGAAGGTCGTTGTATCGAACCGTATCTCCGACTCGCCTTGCGTCTTGGTCACCGGCCAGTTTGGTTGGTCATCGAATATGGTAGGCTTTTCCTTGGACGGCGGATCCGAAGAGCAGAAACTGATAACCTGCGCTGTCTTTAGGAGCGAATTATGAAGGCTCAGGCCCTTCGTGACACCTCGATGTCGTCTTACATGGCCTCAAAGAAGACCCTTGAGCTCAACCCTAAGCACCCTATTGTAAAGGAGCTGAGACGGAAAGTCTCGGAAGACAAGGCTGACAAGTCGGTCCGGGATTTGACGTATCTGTTGTTCGAGACTGCTCTCCTCACCTCTGGCTTCTCGCTTGAGGAGCCGACATCGTTTGCAAAGCGGATCCACCGCATGATCTCGTAAGTTATTTGTCTTTACTGCTCCCCAATTATGACTAAAGAAGCTTCCCTGACCAATTCTAGACTTGGTCTGGATGTTGACGAGGAAGAGGAGGCAGCGCCCGCTGTCGAGGAGGCCGCCCCTGCGGAGGCAGAAGCTGTCGCTACGTCCGCAATGGAGGAGATCGACTAGAACTGCTGCACGGACTTGGCTTTATGCAAAGGGCTCTGTAGTAAAATCGTTTAGTTCCTGTGTATTACGCTCCGACGTTCATTTCCCCCATAATGTGTCTACTGCATCATCATATAGCTATCCCACAAAAGTGCATTTTCTTTCCTGGTCGTCTATTTCTGGCCACCTGAGTGACGTCTTGAACGGTTGTACTTACTGTAATGATGGGTGCCCCGGTCACAGCGTCAAACAACCCAGTATGGGAAATAATGCATGACGCGAGGCACAGTCTTTCTCCCGATGCCGTAGTCAGAGGGCGGTGTCAACCGAGTAGTCGCCGTACCGAACGACGTGACTAAGGTCCCTTCTACTTCCTCGTTCATCTCTCCACGTATGCATGGATACAAGGATATCGACCCGTCTTCACTGCCACGAACGTGATCCCATCGACTCATGTTGATAGCCTAGTACACATGAGTCCGCGTGCGATCCTCGTGTTTCGTCCTCATGTTTCGTCCTCGGGTCAAATCTATTAAGTTCGCAACGCCGGCAATTATCCCATATGGGCCCTCGCAAGAAGACACGGGAGTCATCGAGGGAGTCATTGTTCGCATCGGAATATATTTCCAAAGAGAGCGAGATAATAGGTTACTCGGGCGACGCTGTAAAACGAGGCTCAGAGGCGCGCCATTGTTCGCTATATTTGTCATGATTTGTCAGCAAAACAGGCGGGGGCAACGTGCACCGTTTTTGACACGCGGTAGCTTACTCTCCCCCATTGTCCGTTCCCTCTCCATATAACTCCAGTCCCTCCTTTCCTAGCCTTCTCTTTTCGTCCCCATACGCCCCCCCATAAACGCCAACTTCATCAGCCCCGTTTGATAGCAGTCATCCAGCCCAAATTCGTCTCGACTAAGCAAGATCTCACAATGCCCCCGATCCCCATTATCGCCCCCCAGCCTCGCCGTTTACTCCCGCAACCGACGATTATTGACACATCGGCGCCGGTGTTGCCCATCAACCTTGACGATCCGTTCATCGTGAGCGTTTTGTGATGTCTCTGCTTACCTTATCAGAGGACTCATATCTTTCTGACGCAAGTGCCACACACCTGCCCCCAAGAACGCTCAGCTTCCTCGCCTCATGTCTCCAATCCGCATTCACCATCGTGCCAAGCGCTCTCTGGTTTGTTTCTCTTTCATTCGGACGATTAGAAACTCCCGTTGATTTCGCTTTTATCTTTTTTTTTAAAGGCATCGCGGTCTCCGACACCTTGTAGCTCTATCAAACGACAAGTAGTTTGCCCTCCACGTACCCCCCGCCGTCGGCGGCACAATATACGCCCAGAAGCTCTCATGGCGCCCCGTGTGATTAACTTCGATTCGCTTCCATGGATTTCCACTCTGGACGACCCCGTGCTTACGGCAGGAAACCCCTGGGACTCCGATCTCTCAGGACTTGCATCTGCAGAATATATGCGTGTTTCCGGTCTTGGCCCGGTCCGCCGACGCAAGTCGATCTCCTCAAGAGATCGGACAGAGCCTCTTGTGCCACTCGTCTCACCGCCGCCGTGTGCAACATCGACGCCCCCACCGCGGTTCCCGTCGCCGTCACGAGTTCAATTCATTGGTCTAATGCCAATTATGACCCCTGTTCAGGAAGCAACGTGGTGACATGTATAGCGTGGTCCCACTCCGTTTTCCCCACTTAGAAAGTCCTTTTAATCCTCACCCCTTTCATCACGTCACCGTTCCCTTTTCATCAACGGACTCTCCCATCATCCCATACAATCCGGATTCACCCGTGCCTTATTCCTGCAAGTCAGCATCATCAACTGTGACCGTATTCAATCGCATATATATTTCACCATCTTTTCACATTTCATTCATTCTTATCTCACAATTTTTTTTCTTCGACCGTTCAAATTGCCCGTCCTTGGTCGTACGACGTCCATTCACCTTAACCGTTCGTCGTTTGTACGTTCAGTCTTTGACGTTGATATTATATTTGTGCATTGTGAGCCGATCAGGTTCTGCAGCACCTCATCACACTTTCTTCCTCAATGCATCTATCTATGATGTTACAAGTTTTCTCCCCCTCCCCCCTCATCAACAGTTTCCTTATGACGTGTACATGTATCAACGATATTCTGTCTTCACGTGTTCCTGTACAAGTTGTTCCTATACAGTGTGCAATACAGTATTGTGATCAACGGTTTGATAATACATTCGTATGTCATAATGCATAGCGTCAGGAGTCGCTATATAATTTATTTTGCCCGTTAGCAAGAGATACTTCGACACTACCGTAATTTTGGCTTGGCATAACTTTTTTTTTCCCAGCATTTTCAAAAAGAACTGCCCCAGTGAGGCTCGAACTCACGACCTTCCGATGAGCTTCCCCAACATGGGATAACAGTCGGACGCTGTAACCAACTCAGCCATGGGGCATGCATTATGAGTTGCATCTGTAACATCTAAGAACAATGGTATAGTAGTAGCTCTGGGACGTCCAAGGTGACTCCTTGTTTTTTTCCCAGCCAACTATTGTACGCCAAACAAAATATTTACGCCGAAGCCTGAGAACCCGCTTCAGAAACGAATTTCTCCATGAACTGAATGAGGGTATCTGCGCTTGCTTCCGTGACGGCATTATAGAGGGATACACGGACGCCTGTTAACGCAATGAAATTCGATGAGGGCCGCTCAGGTTGCGCGAGAATGGTTTGTACATACCTCCAACCGACCTATTGCCATCGATACAGCCATGTGAAATGTCAAAAGGTCGGCAAAGGTATGATGTATACAAGCGAACGACTCACCGGTGACCCTTTAAGCCTTTCATACCCGCCTTTTCTGCGCCCGCAAGGAAGCGTGCCTCTGCTCCTTCTCCGAGGATATTAAAGACGACATTCATCCAGCTACCTGATCCTGATTGCGCCCTGCCTTGGAACACCCCGCGCTCCTCGCCCGCCCGAATAGCGGCGTATACCTTTTCCGCCTTTCTTCTGTTGACCGCCTCGAAGTGCGCGAGGCCGCCCAGTTCCTTCATATACTCGAGGACGAGGCCGGTGATGTAGATGGAGAGCATCGACGGGGTGTTGTGCAGGCTCTTGCTCTGCGCGAGCGTCGTGTAGGACAGACATAGCGGAACGGGTATCGCGCCGAGCTTCGCCGCTGCGTCGACGTCGACGAGACAATCCTGTCGCACGATGAGGATCGTCAGGCCTGCGGGACCGACATTTTTCTGCGCGCCGGCAAAGATGACGGCATGCTCGCTGAGATGCGGGATCGGGCGGGACATGAACGAGGACGAGTGGTCGCCGACGAGCGGGAGGAGGCCGTTGGGCTCACGCGGCAGGAGTTTGAAGGGGAAGGACGTTGGCGCATCGGGATCCGGCGAGAACTGGACGCCATCGATCGTCTCGTTCTCGCAGTAGTAGATGAGCGCGGGCGCGCGGGAGAAGGAATACTCGCCGTGCAGCGGTATGTTGTCGAAGGAGACGTTATCCTTGGAGTACTTGCGTGAATCGACCGCGAGTCTTGCACGGGCACCGCCGAGGCGTCTGGCCTCATCGAAGGCTTTCCTTCCCCATGAGCCCGTGAGGACGTAGTCCATGACGCGTTCATCGTCGGCGAGGTCCGGATAGAGTAGCCTATGGCGCGCAAGGAGGTTCAGCACGACGGCGGAGAATTGAGCGGTCCCGCCGCCCTGCGTGAAGAGGATGGAGTGCGTTGGGGGGACTTCCAACTGGGTCCTGATGAGATTTTCGGCATTTTGGATAAACGCGCCGAACTCCTTGGAGCGATGCGAGAGCTCGGCGATGCCGATGCCCGTATCATTGAAGTTGAGTAATCCCTGAGCTGCTTTCTTGAGTACGGGCTGAGGAAGGGAAGAGGGACCTGCTCCAAAGTTGATCACCCGTGAGGTTGCCATCGCTGGGTTAGTTGACTCGAGCAAGGTCCGGGTTCAAGATGAAATTGAATTAACTTGGCAACCGCGATGGTAAGGAAAGCGGCGGGCAATAAGGGACAGACTGCCCAGTCTCCGAGTCCCGCTCCCAAAGCGATCCCCTTCCCCAGATTATCAGAAAAGAGTCACATAAGATGCCAAACATTTCTGGAGGATCAGATTCTACTGCTAAGCGTGCGCCTTTATTGTCATCTTATTTTTCTAGACACCGAAACGGCGCCGCAGAACGTGCTGACTTCAGCAGAATGCCGATCTTTTGTCGACTTTGTTGACTCCCAACCCCTGGAATTGACTCCACCAAAGAAACGTGGGGAGGCAGATAGAGTCAATTGTAAGCGTGTTTCTCATTTGACAGTACTACTACAGTACAGTACAGTAAACGCCCAAACTGACCGTCGTCCGTCCCAGACAGGTTCTCCATTTCTTCGCCTGAGTTTGCAAATCGACTATGGACCGTACTGCGCCCCCATTTACCATCGTTTCCGTATCCTGCATCGACGAAACGGCCAGATTCGAGTGCTAGGGTGGCCCATTCACTGAACTCAAACGTCCGTTTGTACAAATACACACCGTCGCAGCATTTTAACCCTCACTATGACGATTCCGTACGCGATGCGAAGACTGGTACAGTCTCGGAATGGACACTACTCCTATACCTTACTGGTGTCGAGGATGGTGTGCAAGGCGGGGAGGTACGTATGATGGGATCCGTCAAGAACCTTTACTCAATTATCGCAGACCATTTTCTATCCCAACAGCAAAGCGAAAGCCTCTGAATCTATGGTGGCACCGCTAATACGGGGGACAGCTCTTTTTCATAGGTCAGCGGAGATAAATAAGCCTGCCGCGGTGCACGGAAGATGCTAATGTCCTCTCCTAGACATGGCAACGAGTGTCTCCTCCACGAGGGCTCTCAGGTCCGGAATGGCACTAAATACGTCCTCCGCTCCGATATCATGTTTTTGAATTAGGATACAGCCGATACGGGGAGTAAATGAGACGACAGGAGGGACCATAGAGGTGCTACCTTCTGCTCTTCTTTTTCTTCGTTGGCATTCCTGCCTGGACTACGTCGTCATCCCGATCTCTGACATCCTTATCCTCACCCTCACCCTTTCTCCGCTTCCGATGTCCCTTCTTTCCACCTTCTTCCCTGAGTTCTGCGGCTGCCAGTCGCCCAGCCTCGTCTACCCTTTCACGCAACAAAGCTATCTCTTCCTTGTCGGTGGGCCAAACGTCCATCTTTTTGTTGATCACGGCTTCAATGCGTTGGATCAACTCAACGTCATATTGCGTGACGAGTGTTATGGATTTCCCCGCACGCCCAGCGCGGGCCGTGCGGCCAACCCGGTGGATATAATCTTTAGAATGTGTGGGGATATCGAAGTTGATGACGATGTCGACCGCCGGAATGTCGAGACCACTGGAAAAGTTCCGCCTCTATCAGCCACTCTGACTTCCGCATACACGGGGACCTACCGGCTAGCCACGTCTGTAGCTACCATAATTTTTCTTGATCCGCTCTGAAATTTACTTAGAGAGCCGAGGCGTTGACTTTGACTCAGCTGTCCATGAAGAGGGATTGCGGCGAAGCTCAGATTACGCAGCACAATTGAGAGCCTGTTCGAAGCTCCTATCTCGTATGTTGTATTAGAGGGATGGCAAGACATACCGTTGTGCATCGTGAACGGTCCGTGTAAAGACCATTATAGAGTTTTGCGCCAAGGAATTTGCAAGGTAGACGAGATGAACGTCCTTTTGTGATAGTGGTATGAAAAGGTAGTACTGCAGTAAAGTGGACACCGTGGAATACCTGCGCGACGACGAAAGGTCAGACTTGCGAAGGGGCACAAAACGGTCGAGAAACTCTTTTACTTTGTCGAGACCTCCACTCGGACAGGATTTGACAAGCTTGCACGCTGGAGTTTAGCGACTTTTGTCGTCATCGTCGCCGAATACAAGTATGTGGTTCGCTCCTTCGGGATGGCCCTAAGAATAGCGTCGATATCGAGCCCAAAGTCCATGTCCAACAAACGATCCGCCTCATCGAGGACCTGCGGGGAAATAAGTTGATGGAACGCGTGCAACGAACGCATGGCGAAAGGAAAGGAAATGGTAGCATAGTATTTGCTCACCAGAAACCTGAGACCACGCAGACTGAATCCCTTCGTGTTCTCCAAGTGATCCTTCAATCGCCCAGGAGTCGCCACAACGATATGCGGCTTCTTAGCCAGCGCGATCGACTGCGTTACCATGTCCATGCCACCGACGAGGACCGTGCAGCGTACGCCCATAGCCGAACCGAGCGCGTCAAATTGCTGTGAAATCTGGTAGGCCAACTCGCGCGTCGGTGCAAGCACGCACGCAAAAAGACCCTTTGGTTCATCCCATAGCTTCTGGAGGATCGGTAGCGCGAAAGCTGCGGTCTTTCCGGAGCCAGTGGAGGCTACACCGATTATGTCTCGTCCCTCAAGAGCAGGGGGAAGTGCCTCAAGCTGAATGTCTGTTGGGGTTTTGTAATCAAGCCGTTCGATTGCCTCTAGAAGAGGCTGTATGAGCCCGAGTGAGCCGAATGACGGCTTTTGTTTTTGGGATGAGGTTGATTGCTCTGGCTCTGCTGAAGACATAATTGAATTATGTAATCTGTCTACCTCGACTGCTCGCCCATCCCAACAATGAATGTACTCCGGCCACCTCTAGGAAGTATAAGCACTTTCTCAGCTCCATGTACCTGATGGGTCTCAAAGTTCGGAAGCGACAATGATCCCATAGTCATCTGCCCTTCGAGAGGCTTGGGGCAAACCACCACTTTTGGCAAGGATAACTCGCCATGGTGGAGAGCAATCAGCGTCATCGGAATCGTCAAGGTTGACCCGTCCTGGGCTGATTCAGCCGCCAAAAGCTAGTCACATAGATGCAGACCTACAGTTGCTTCAAAGTCTCCACGTTTTCGCCCACCTATCAGCCAGTCTCGCACCATCTCTTCAACGTCAAACCGCATCTGATATGATTTGCGACTGGAGTATTGTTTCATGCCCCAGTGGAAGGAGGTCTGAATGGTTAACGAAACTGAAATGGGCTGTCCGGCATGTAACGGAGGTAATGGATGTAGTGGCGTCGACTCCCCTAAGGAAGGCGTTGCTAGAATGCGGAATCGCACTGAGGCAAGTATCTGCGGTATTAGAACGCGGATGAGAACGTGATTGGACGCGAACGGGATGATGAAAACTTGCGTCCATAAGTGGCACATCAACCTGGATACGGATCTCTCGCCAGGGACAGCTCATCACCGCCCCCGGCCTACCCTTTTCTAGGATCTACGGAATGTTCACATCCTCGCGATGGGTCCCATCGTACTTGGGTAACTCACCTCTCGAATTCGGATTAGGACTTCCTTTAGCGTCGCGTCATCATCGGATGCTGGGACCTTCAGCTCGCCCGTAATGCTATAGAGCTCGACCCAATTTGCATCACTTTCGAGGGCCTGAATCATGTGTGCGATCAGGCGACTGCGATCAGCGCCATGTTGAGGAAATTCATCGAGAGCTTCATCAACAGCTTGTTCGAGTACAGCTTCAACCTCTAATAATCAAGGTCAGATGATATATTTGAAGACGAGATGTATCCCAACCGTCTCGCAACATTCGATATTTGATGCATAAATTCAACGGGTCAAATACTAGTATTAGTTAGTCTATGAAATCGGTAATAAGACCCAGGAATCTTACCTCGGCCGTGTCGCGAGACAAGTTCAAACAAAAAGTGTGCGGGACGCGTAGGGGTGATAGTCTAAAAAAAACTTGAGTGACACCTGCGATCCCATGTGTCTTGGGGACGAACAATAATTTCGCGCATTTGTGAGTGCGTGCCAAAGATGGAAAGCCCTTGTTCGTCCTTCTCAGTTTCCAAAGTAGCTGAAGATACACGGATATATTGTTGCTGAATCGCTGATATCGTGAACCTTGAAAACAGTCTGATAAAAAATATGAGAAGGGTGAATACGTCCGGAAGAGTCTTATCATAACCTCTCGCCTCGGAAGAAATCTTGGACATTAACGGTGACTGGTAGAGATGCCTGCACTCTGCTGCTCTGAAACAGACTGCGATCGACTGATGGCTCCCGTTGGGTGTTATATGTCACATGAATGGTAACTTGCTTTCATACAGATCATGAACGTACGTCCCACCCAAGTAATAAGGAGCAGACTTACCATGGTGTGGAGTGTTGACGCATCACCGTGAGGTATTAATATTGAGACTTCGGAATGTTCAGCAAGGTTCAGTATTGAGATACTCTCGGCTGTACGCTCAAGAGATACCGAAGTTTCTGATAGGTAACATTAAGCCATGTGGTTTTCTGACATTCTGTGACTCACCACCACCGTCTAACGCAGAGTCCTGGACATGGAAAGTGACACCTGGTGGCCCGGAAATTTTGAGCGTAGCCTTCAAAATGTAGTTTCGACCAGAAGAGACGGCCAACAGAAGTTTAGAGGACATGCTTGGTCCTAATTCAACTGCCCAAGACGAGTTAAAGTTAAAAAAGTTCAGCCATGTCGATCTACCTGCTTACCAGTGCGGGGCCGCCTCAACCGAACATCGAATGCACGCGTGTCCTTTACGAGCCGGATCAGGGTCGGGGCAGAATGCTTGATCCGTGAAGCCTTGCTGGAGCTCTTTGGAGTCGGTCTGTGATTCCACTGCAGAAGGAGATTTGACACAACCACTTCGCTCTGTTCTAGAACATAAGTCCCCCAAGAGGAAGTCTTGGGTAAAGTAAGTCGCTCAAGTCTTGGACGACCCAGGGGACAACATACTGGGCAAAACAACCTGAACGTTGAGGTTCCGGGCTCTATGGCATCCACTCCGATGCTGAATCTAAGCTTGTCGGATTCGCCGCCCGATAACCTCACGTTGATTTCGCTTGCTGGGAATGGCTTTGTGTACGATGGTCATAAGACAAATCGCCCTCGAAGACAAGATAGGCACTCACGCAGAGTAAGGAATTGTGCACCGAAACACGTAGAAAATAACCGTCTTCATCCCCTGTGGGCACCACTGTGGTGTCTAATACCCGAACGGAGAGGGCGGGATGCTCGAGATGTGACAATGCTGAATTAAACCTCAAGTGAGACCACCGATCGGGCCCGGGGAAGGAATAACGAACGTTCGCTGAGCTGGTTTACTGCTGCCTTCAACGAGTCCACTAGATTCGTTATGTACGTTGCACTGTCTTCTTGATGTTTTAACAATTTGTCATTGGGGCCACTCTCGCACACTTTGAGATACGAGAGGGCAATGTTGATCCATTGCTTATTTCTGTCGGTACCTGCCAGAGCATAGACGTTGAGTGCCTGCGATAGCATATAAGACTCTAATGATGTCCATTTATGCGGCGCATAATGAGCTGGCAGCGATGAATATGTTTGAAGAGCGGAAGGCAATCGACTTCGATGACTGGGAATGGGATCTGTGAGATGAGATCAGAGAACTCGGAACAACAGTCATCACTAACACGTCCATCGCTGCCAGACTGCCGTGCAGCCTCAGCGCAAACTTGCGACGTCCAGCCTTTACATAGGCATCGATCGCGCGGTTGGTTAGTTTGACATATATATCGTAAAATGCCATTTGGTCTTCTAAGCACTTCAGAAAATCGGAATTGCTGATGGAACGAGATTCTTGTTTCGCTCCATCTGAGATGATAGGTACGCTGGGTAATGATAGCGAGAATGGTGATCTAGATGGCAGAAGGTCCAATTGTATACCAAAGACGTCCAGCTGGGAATATGTCGGCGATCACACAACCCGAGCGAAAGGATCGTACCTGATTGCGAGCCAGCTCAATTAGTTCGCCCTTGCAAGCATTGAATTGGTTAAGCACAACACCCTCCAGTTTGATGTCTTTCGCCCAGACATCAACCTGCTCCACTGTGCTGAGTGCCGAAGAGTACGTCCAGGATTCGATGAAGTGCGGGGGTAGAATAGCCTAACGTAGAGCACATTGGAAATGAATCAATAGACCACCACACAGTCGACTTACGCTAACTTCACGCAGGTGTCTCCCAAACGATGCGAGGAACATCGCGACTTTATTGCAAACATCAGTGAGTTTGCCCATCTTCCCGAGGAGGTTGCATTGCCTCGCGAGCATGTATATACGGAGGTCGAAGACCGATACAGTATTGGCAACAATCAAGTCACGGTATTGTTTCTTGGATATCGAAAGTAGCGGCATGGAGTCGTCTTTTGGGCCAGGAATGATAAGGGTGCCGAACCAAGACAGGTTCTTTTCCCTGAGTACATTTGCAAAAGACAATTCCAGTTCGTCATAGCACCGTAACGAATCTTCGGACAGCTTCATTCCTTCGAATGACGCGGCCAGACTTTCCTGGACGGGTAGAGAGGCATGACTAGGTGCTGAGAATGAGACCTGTTGCCTTCCGCACCTTTAGAATGAAGAATGTGCAGAAATTCCATCCCGGCATCGACTGTTGGCTTTCCGACCGCCTCACCTCATCGTCCCTCTGAGATACGGCTGTATCGAATGCGGACAACAGCCCGTCTTTGACCTTGGAAAGTAGCTCAGCCCAGGCTGCAGGATTGTCCTTGGCTACGGGCCACGCAAGCTGCACGCATCTCCAAAGAATCGAAATCACAACATTGCAACGACCAACCTGCCAATACGCACCTGTCTTTTTTGTCCGTGTTGAAGTCCGCTCGTATCTTGTCGAGTACGTTGCTCTTTATTTGGAAGAAATTCGTCGTCGGATTACGTGCATCAGAACGGACGACGTGTACGATGACCCATTCCTGGTTCTTGCGATGACTCAAGGAGGTTTGCCAGTCTTTAATCTGCTTTTTGACAGTAGTCTTATATGCATCGCTGTCCTGCACGAGAAGGTGTGAACCATCAGACGGAGAGAAGAGGTGTAGCCTTACCTCACATGTTACGACGTAGATGTTCAACAAAGGTCTCTCTAGTAGCGAATACGGGACTTGAGATGTGTTCTCGTCACGAACTGCGTTCAGAGGAACGAGTTGGACTTCGAGTTCTTGAACCGTCCTTATGGATGGACGCGTCGGTGGCTTCCAGTGAATGTTTCTGAGTGGGAGCTGAGCTGACAGTGCATCATGGAGTTGTATCCATTGGTCTGAAGAAAAGAACGGCTGAGGCGCAGAATATGTAACGACGACACGTTGGGTCGACATGGACGAGCGTACGCGTAACTTAAGCTATTGTAACGGAGTAGTAACGACCTTGATCCGTTTATCACTATCGGCCTGTCCCGAGGCATCTACTGATCTTCCCTCATATTCAAACGTCGAGTATCGCTGGGTCAACCTAGGGCTCAAAACACATATGGAAAATTATGCTTCGAGCCCTGGGTTAACCCAGGGACACTTATTCCTAGTGATGTGATCCGTTTTGTCTCGCGCTTTATCAACCCGACCCGAGATGCCCTCTGCTTCTTCCCTCTGCATACCCAAACCAAATACCCCCCAAGAGCACGACATGGGATATACATAGCACCACGGAAGAGCGCGTAGTTGATGGGTAAACGTTCCACGCGTACTCTATTGCTCCCACGACAATAAGCCTAAAGTACGATCAGACTTGCTGAATACCGTACTTGATACACGTACTTTAGGATGGTAGGATAGCGCGTCCTCCACGCCAACAGGGGCACCTGATAGGTGTACCACGAGTAAAATTGGTAGTGTAACGAGCGCGAAAACAGTATTCCGATAAGATTGGACGTGAAAGCAATCGTAATGATTTCTATAGACACGTCGTGAGTATTCGAGAGACCCAGGCGATCTCGCGTACACACCGTCAGCACTGATAGGAACAGGACTTCCCGGACAGCTCGGGTGCTGTATGGCTCTGTTGAGGACTGCTAAGACCCCTCCTGAAGTCCGGCACCATCGAAAAAGCCCAAATGCGACAAGAACCGAGACATGTCCGACGAGTAATGCCTTTGCAAAGTTCGCGTCTAGGAACCTTTCTTCACTCAAAAACCTCCAGTTGACAGTCCATTTATAGAGGAATACACGCCGAAAGTTAAACGCATACTGAACATAAGGTAGCGGGTGTTCGAGAAGGAATGGGTATGCCAACAGTCCTTGAACCGAGACGATCGTCAGGCAAAGCCGAATGGTAGTATATAAGCCGCGTTGTTTGACCAGCACAACAAGATAGGCAGGGAGATATAGCAGGACGGACATCTTGACAGAAATGGCGACACTGCAAGAAAACGTCCGTGGCGCTGCAAAGGGTATACGACTGATTCTTACCTTAGAAGTAATACGGAGAGATCGGATAGACCTCCGCCAAGCGCGAGGATGGAGAGTTGAGTGAGTACTACTGCCCATACATCGTTGAAAAGGCGCAATACAAATATTGAGTGAAGCCGTTTGCTCAGAGGCAGCAAAAGCAAGATCCAATTAGGAACGTAGCCGGCCTTGCGATAGATCGCGCAGGAAAGAATGAGAGACGCAGTATATAGAAGGGCATAAACTTGCTGAGACAGTGCGAGATTCCGGCCTGCATCTGTGAGTTTGTACAGGAGCGCGTGGATGTAAATGTGTCCTGCGGGATATCTGTAACAGAAACATCTCATCTCCGGCACCAAAGGTCATGTCGAAGTATGCTTACACTAAGGGTCCTGTCGGCCCATCGATAGCAGAATAGTCTCGCTCTCCATCCAGATAAATTTTGATATGGTACATATAAGTTTCCCAGTCAATTTCGGTATCTGAAATGTACATCTGGTGAAAAACTAGGACACGGCAGGTAACGAGGATTTCATACATGGAACAAAGCGGATGATAAGTTGCGTAAGTGCTACATCCGCGATGATCACTAGACTTGCGAGGACCCAAAAGAGATTGTGATCGAATAGCAGTCGCTTTGATATATGTAGGATAGAGGCGACGGTGAGTCCGAAGCGCGAAGGGCCATGACGGCCAGGGGAGGAGTCGAGAGTACTTGAGGTTCCCAGCTTGACTGATCAGGTGAACGTCACGATGGACGTTGAAGAGGCTGGCGGAGGTACTCTGGCAACTCGAAGGCGCTGTGGCACATTGGTTTTTATTGACGACCTCGGACTTCTCACACGCCAACGCTACACACTACCGAGCTCATAGGGATTGGGCCTTCTGGCACCCGCATGCGCCAGCGGCGTTCCCGACCGCTCACGGAGACACACCCTGAGCTCCTAGTGATAGAGACACCGGGTTTATGTCGCGAGTATCGGGTCGAAACCCGGCAATCGTCGGGTAGTCAACAACATGGACGCCTCGCTGGTTTGCCATGGATCTCATGGGTATTCTCGGTGATATTCGTTGGATTGTTATGGCCTTCAGTGCGTCCTTTTCAGAATTTACCTACCTCCTCTATCGGTGACTCATAATACTTGTAGATGAAAGGGAATGCAGCCCTAATGATCGGAACCGGAATAGGGCTCAGCTTCCTCATATATTGGAGGGTTACACAGGTCCTTTGGGGTGCGTGTCATAGCGAACTGATCTGTCATTTGGACTGATGTCACCTCCAGAGTCTGTCCTTGTTCTCCCCCCGTACGGTGTTCAGCTCGAAACACATCGCGGGCTTCCTTCTCTGCCACTCTTTGTGTCAAGAAGGTTTATCCCGTTGACTGAAGTGCAAGAAGTGCTAATCAACGAAGGGCTACGAAGATGGGACGTGCGGTACTACCTTGCAGTCCTTTATTTTCCTCGTCAAGGAGAACAGCGCCTGGCGGTCGCCTACGAGGTAGAATGAAACTTGTCTATATATCTGCTCGACGCTCGCTCATTGCTTGCCAGAATATCTTACCCCGGTTTCCTGTTTTAAATAGGGTATACCACGGCATCCATGAATGTCTACAACATGGCATAGGAGACGTCCATATATCATAAACATGTGAGACGGACCGCTGCGCAGCCTCGTGTCATGAGTACGTCTGGGTTATCGTAGATGTACGCCTCGTTGGCTACCGAAGGCCAGAAACAACTAATGCACAGCGCGACGCGCGAAACTGTCTTCACTCTCATATGCGCTTAATAGTTCATCGTACCCTTCATCATCGCCCTCTTCAGCGCCACTATCAACACGCTTGGTTGACCTGCCTTCCGAGACCTTCCGTGTCCTTGGGGAGTGACTGCTGGATGAGATCTTCCGAGTACGGGGCTCGGAAGCGTCCCCATGTGCCTTGCGACTCTCGCTCGAGAGTTTTCTTGTTCTAATAGGTGGTAGGGCTGGAGAATTCGGAAACGCGGAAGGCGTAGAATTCTCATTAGGTTGCTGGAAGGCAGTTGCTCGTGGGGTCACGACATTTTCATGATCGAAGGATTCCGGCAGGGTTAAAGTATTCGATATGCCGCTGTCCTCGGGCGACTTGTCTTTTTGAATGTGAATTGTCGCGGGGGTGTGCGTGGCACGTCTAGATCGCTGGCGCGGGCTCCGGGAAAGTGCATCTGGTGCAGCAGACGAATCTGAAGTTGAAGTATAATCCATATGAGATGGTGGCGTTTTTTTCCGGGCCAGTTTCCTGGCCTGGATTGGGGCTTCTAAGACGCGAATATTTGGCTCTGAGATTACTAAGGAGCCGCGCTGAGAGTGTGCCCCCGACACTGCAGCATGGCTTGAAGTGGCGGTTGGGGGTGGAGGTGTATACAGGGGTGGTGAAGCAGGAAGCGTTAGAGGGGAATCGAGCCGATCGCCCCTACTCCAGCCCCGACTGGCCGATCCATCGCTGCGTCCAGAAGGTGAATTTAGCTCCCGGTTCAAAAATAAATCTTGTCCATTGAGGCCCCTCTCAGACGAAGAAGACAGTGGACCACCATGTACTGTGCGGTATTGTGGTGCCATGGGAGATACTGAGCGGCGATTTAGGGGAACAACGCGACTTTCTAGGACGTCAGACTCCCATTCCGAATGGCTGTCATGTCGTCGGGGCTTCTTTTTCGCACTCTCAGGCGCTGTACCGGCAGATGACAGCGAGTCACCCCTCAGACGCGAAGGAGGGGTGCGCAAAGGAGGGGTGCGCACAAGCGGGGAAGACGATGGTCTCGTCGACGGTCTCGTCGACGGTCTTGTGACTAAAGAAGTGAGCAGGAGCGGCTTAGGGGCAGATTTTGGAGACGGCTTTGACGGTGTCGGAGCCGTCATCCCTGCAAGAGATGCAATTGAGTCCCTGAGGCTTTTCGCTTGCGTGTCATCGACCAAATCTGGTGATGTTGGAGAGGACGGGTCATTTCTTCTAGGTTGCGGAAGCAAGCTGTCGCGCGGCGGACGGAAGTGAGCTGGGCGAGGGGGTGGAGAGTAAGTTTCACTGCGAAATGCGCCAGAGAATGATCTTTCGCGATGAGCGTTGAAAGACCCTTCCGAGGATGGACGTCTCGCTTGATTAGTTCCGCGATTGACATGTGAAATATCTGAAGCATCAGGGGTGGGTGGTGTGGATGTCTTATTCCACGCTTGTATAGCTTTCACCTTCCAATTCGTGCTAACCTTCGACAGGGAGGCAGCAGCGTCCGATTCCTTGAACTTTTCGGCATAACTCCACAAGGATGACGTAGCAGAGGATAAAGGGGTTGGCGACGTTGGAGAATCAGGTGGCAACGGTGAAGGTGGTGAAGGTGGAGGCAGGGGTGAGACGGGAGGAGATGGACATGGTGACGCCGAGGAAGAGGGGACTGGGGACCCAGGAGATGGAGGTGCTTCCATGGCACTTTGATTTGTTATTCCCAGCCAGACGACGTTGGCTAATCGCGACAGACCTGATGCAGAGGAAGAAGCGTCGACAGAGGGTGTCTCGGTTCCTTCGCCCTCATCTCGTGGTTCCTCGGCTGACTTCTCAGACATCTCTAGCGAGGAAGGGGGTGAGGTACTCGGGTTGGTAATACCTTTCCAGAACGTGTCACGTAGGCGAGAACCCAGCGTGGTGTTAGTTGTCACTGCTTTTGATTCGTCCTCCCTTCGTCTTCTGAGCTCCACCGCAGTTTGAAGGATACTATCAATGCCACCTGCAGATTCTAGGGGGTACGCCTGGAGAAGGCTCATGCCGTCAGGGAAGGCGTCATTAAGTTCCCACGCTCGCAATGGCGACGGCGGGCCGAGTAACAAGTTTTCCTCGGCCCAAAGGCTTCGTGCATGCTGCACTGGCACTGTCTTCCCGAGGCTGGGATAAAGTCAGCGAGAGACAAGAGGAGTGATTATTGTGCAGCATACCGAAAAAGCGGCCCCCTTACACGGATTAGCATACTTGTGCAGATATCAACTAGAGCCTCAAGTTTGGCTGATGAAGTTCGCGTTGTCATAGGGCAAGCGAACAACGCATCCCACACAGACAGGACGGACGGAAGTGGCAGCGTGTGTGTGAGTAAAGGTGCCAGCCATCGGCTACGTAAGTAGGGTCAGCGAATTGTCAGCTGGTCAACCAAAGTCGTACTAGGAGTAGTGAGGAAGTCCTGGGTCAAGACCCTTTAAACGCTTTGAAATAGGACGTTAGCACACCTCTTCCTATCCCAATATGAGACTTACAAGATCTGCAGACAGCTCTGGATCCGCCCACTGAAGTCGATCGCCGAAACGGCGCATCCATTCATTTCCGCCGTCCTCATCCTCAAGGTCTGCAAACTCCCCTACCATCTCTTCGAAGAGCCAGAATGTGTCTGCTTCAACATGAGCCACGTCGGGAGACTCCACCTCTTGATGGAGCACAGAGTATAGAGGTATTAGCAAAGAGGCCATATGGGGAGAATGATTAGCCGGATTCAAGCACGAGTGGATGTACAAGAGGCGTATAAGGGCAGACGCATGCCTAGGATGTGCATTTCCAGTGTTGAAAGGATGAGAAGGAAAGAGGGTCCGGTGAGAGCCCGGAGATATCACAGATATATCAGGGACCATGTCTACCTCATTCTCCAAATGAATTTCAGGGAGACCTTGGGAATCGTTACCGTCCTGGTTGATTGCCCTGAGACGGTCGTCCAAAATGGCAGAGCAGCGTATTTTTACACTGTCGACGGCTGAGGGATCTAGAGGACAATCATCAAAGCTTTCTGGCTCCTCCTCCAGACCAGAAAAGAGAGTAGCCGGAACGCGAAACTGATCTTTGATGGCACTAGTAAGTGCCGCGTCAAGAGGAGCTAGAGGCGATGTGGGAGGAGGAAGGTCGGAAAATGGCTCAAGCAAGCGGCGCACAAGTTCCTATAAGTAGGACCATCATGTAAGAACGACATCGACAATCAAATGAAGGCATGGCGAACGTAGTAGTTTTCCCTGTGCTTTCGAGCCTCCGTCTCCCACGACGACTTGAGCGTTGGTAGCGTTCCCAATAATAGCCTGACGACGTCTGTTATTGGGAAACAAGCCACCCTCGCAAGTTCTCACCTCCAAATCCGAGGACGCAACCAGGAAGGAGAATCTGGGATTCCTACTGATGGTTGAGTAAAGGAAAAGGGGGCTATAGTCAGACTATACCGTAGGTACAAAGCTTGCGTAGCTGAGACAAGTCAACTGTGGGCATGTCATTCGATTTATCGAGGATCTCTGAAAGGGCGCCTAGGCTGGTAGAGCATCAGAAAAGTAGCAACATCCTGCTAGGATGACTCACACGTCACTCGGCCGATATTCTGGGGTCCATTGAACATTATATGAGCGCGCGATGCCCGCAAGGTACGTGTGCATGTCTGCAGCTGAGATAGGAGGCGCGGACAGTGCTCGAACAACCTTCGATGCAAGCTTGCAGTTAGCCAACACGTAGCCGGAGGCTGTAGTTCTCGCAGACCTGTGCGGATACATAATGATCCTTGTTCGTGCTAGCAGTATGAAGAAAATGTGGTCCTAGGCGAATCCCGAGCAACTCGCGGCAAGTTAGCAAGTCTGAAATACTAAATGTCAGATACAGTTTAAGTAGAGTATTGCAGAAGTGTCATGCCTTTTGAATCGACTTGTGGTGCAGCGAAGATGACAGTAGACGCAGCCTCTACGACCACGGGGCTCAAATTGCCGCTGGAGAAATTTGTTATGTAGGACGAAGAATGAAATGGTGGGATACGTGCCTTTCCAACTCTGAAAAATGTTCGAGAATAACGCCAATTTGCACCTCCAAGCTCTGTAGCAGGTCCCCCATAATTTCATCCTGTATCAGCCTCTGTGCCTTTGCGCGAGCCAACGTTTCATTTCCCTGGTAGAGGAGGATGGATATGTCTCTGCCGATGACTTGCCCTTGTGCATCTTTGCGATTTCGAAGCTGGCCTAACCGTTGGGCGGTAAGGCGGAGCTGAGCCTGTGAACTGTTAGTCTCTCCGAAGACAGTCCCTAGAAGCGCGAAAAGTCCCACGTACCTTTGCATTCACTGGATCCCAGGTTATCATCTCACAACTGAGTGCTGGGAGAACTATAGTATAGACCTAAGGAGTGGAAGAGACTATGCACGGGAGTGAAGGCTCATCCAGTGTTACAGATCAGCGCTCAATAACCGCCTGTCACGACGGCGTTAAAACTAAACTGTATGAAATTCCGCATGCGAGAAATGCCGACCGTTCCCGACTCTGAACCAGCGCCACCGTGACGCGCCAAGCAAGCCACTGCCCCTGGCAGCGCGGGTCCCCGGCGGCACTGCGCAAGCGACCGCGTGGCAAAATCACACTCACGGCAGCGTAGCGCCAATATTGCTACAGTAGACTATACGTAGATTATAGCGTAAACGTGAGATACACAGTCATATGTCTTCCTCAGATAAGGCGCTGTTTTTCTAACCGACTCCTTCGGCCAGACTCCCGGCGCGAATCACGCACACCGGTGCTAGGGGGCGATGATATGAGCTCTGATAGATGTCGCATCGAGGAGGAATCCCAAGGCTCAGTAACGGGATCACTCAGTAAGCCGGGCTGTACCCCTCCCGTTTCCTCTAAGTCATCTGCCAATAATTGCTTGGGCTTAGTAGCGCAGCGCCACGCGTATGTCGCAAGACCAATCCCATAAAGGATGACTTGGAGATACAGGATTAGGTGCAATCGAACATTCAAAGCAGTTGAACTCACGCAGTAACGGAGGGACCCAGCTCACCATGATGATATATATGTTGAGAAGCTGACAAACATGCCGACTGTGAGGTGCTTACATATCTGTGAGAAGGAATAGGTCACTGTAGTAGCAGGAGGACTCACTATCATCAGGGCAAGGAATCGTTGGATTCCACATAACGAATGATGAGGCTATGCCGATGTGACAGACCAGCAAGAGAAGGAGACGCGCAGCATCCAGCCAAGTCCTAAATTTCACGAGTAATCTAGACAATCCTTCATCAGTTGACGGCTAGGAAATACAAAGTGGAAGAGCACGGACAGGATTGGTAACATAATCACGGTAAGGGTATTAACACCCAGAAAAAGAAAGAGGAAAGATCCTGTGTTTGTGTACGTTAGAATTCCTCAGACTATGCCACCATAAACGACTCACGCTCGGACAAGCTAGAGACATCCCATCGAAGGAACAAGATGCAAGACAACAGAATAACCAAGATAAGGCATATGAGAGTCGTCAAGGCTATCAGGTAGGCCTAGGAATGAGCACGCAGAGCCAAGAATTAATCATTAACGTACAGAAACTGATCAGCCGTAGCTTTAAAAATAACGGCGAGTGTTGCATATTGTGCCGACGAATGCAGCAGGGCCGGGGCAGAGCGCACGACTGGGGTCGAGATATAGTCCGTATAGTGCTGGCCAGCCAGTACCGACCGGATGCTACGAATAAGGAGATCTAATAAAGGAGAACGGAGGGGGGTGAGTGCTTGGACCCCACATAAGGACAATAGAGGTGTGAATGGCGTCCATAAGTACAAAAGCAACACGAGTGTCAAGTGAAGAGAACTTGACGGCCGGCGTTGATGCGACGCGTGACGGACACACCCTTTGTTCCCATGTGAGATTCCCATGTGAGAATTTGATGCCCTCGCGCAATCTAGACGTGGACAGCTCGGGGATACAGTACACTTTAATTATTCGCTACTATGATACATTACTGTAAAGTCTAGGTATCACATAGAAACGGGACACGGAGGAGGATATGTGAAGTTGCTTGGAATGTGAAATCAGATACCTAGTCTGACTCAGGTGACTGTAACAATCTCGCCCTTCCCATCCTTGAGTATGACCAGTTCACAGTCCAGCTTCTCACCCGTATCGAGGCATACTATGTCCGTGGGGTCGATAGGATTTGTCTTGATCTGTCGCTTTTCCATGAAAGAACGCCCCAAGACCACATCAAAATGCGACTCTTCAGACAGATAGACCGCATGTGTGGTTTTAGTCTTGCCAACGGTGATTGGTAACTTTCCGGTACTTACAATGCGATAAAAAAATTCGACGATGAATAGCATGTCTAGAAGAAAGGCCAAAGGAACTCACTTGACTAGGCCACTGTACCCATAGTGCCCTGGTGCGGCATCCTCCGGGATGAAACCGTGCCTCATAGCAAATTTTCGGGATATATACACATGGCGATATCCAGTCTTGAGCAGCATGCGCACTGGGATCTAAAATCAGGACGACATTCCAGAAGATACCATTGTCCTCGTACCGTTCTTTACTGGACCAATACTACCAGTAATAGTGCGAACCCCATTGCTAGTATGAAAGTCCTCAAACTCTTTCTTGTGTTTGGGAACACGTCGGCCGACGAAAACATGGAGATGGTTGGCAGGTGGCTCGGGCCATACTTGAGAGATGTTTTCATATGACGACAATTCTGTTCGTTGTTCGTTGGCATCGAGCTTATATCCGCCTTCAACTTTTGCCTTGCGCGTCACCTCACGAAGGTCTACATCAACCTGCGGATGTCATAAGCCATTCATCGCATCGAGGGTTACATAGAGATCATGGATAGCACACCTTTGTTAGAATGAGATCCATAGGGGCACAATCGCCAAAGTAACTAGGGGGCCCCTGGTTGTAGATTTTCTTCTTCAGGTTTCCAATATGATTGCTAGGTCGAATGGGAATGGAGATTTCAAAAACGTCGCGTTTGCCTTCGATGTAGCACCAGAGTCCAGTCATGTTGTGTTACAAAAGGATGGGGGACAGCGAATTATACGGCGATCAACATCAACTGAAATGTGAAACGTAATATATTTGGCTAACTACGCTAGTAAGTTAAGTTAATTGCCAAGATGCCTTATCTAGAGTCCATTTCTCGAGAATAAGACATACAAATACACTGTAGTGGGTTCAACGAATTACATGTACAGGTGAATGATAGACAAAGGAAAGCACTGATGGCGCGCGACATGATCATTGGTTTGAATCAATCCAAGGTCATCTAAACCCACACAGGGACACCCAGTTTTGTTAGCGCTCAAAGACAGCTATTCAACACCTACTTGTTACTCTGTATCCATTTCCATCTCAATGTCGTCCATCCCAAGAGACTCATTCTCATGCTGATGACTCAGGTAAGTGCCAAAATGAATATACAATAGCTTGTGCCTACTTACATGGGGTTGTACAAATTTCAAACCTTCAGGAGAATATCGGAATAGGGAATGTCAAGGACTGCAGTGCAAATCGAAATCGGAATTTTCATTTCATCGGCAATTTTATATTTTTTTGTCCCCAACTTGGCCGCAGTGTCCTTGTGATCGGTAATAAAGATGTGGCACCAACTTCGCTCGTTCCGAAATCGCTCTGGGAGATATTTTACCAGACTTTCAAAGCCTTTTTTTTTAATGCAATGTTTGGCGGCAACTGTCACCTGGATTGTAAAAATGGTTTTGTCTGTGCAGACAACAGCATCAAAGGAGGCATCCGACCGTGATGCCGGTATCCAAGCGAATGGGGTTTGATGTTTGTTTGCGGTCCCATAGCCCCTTTCACCAGCTTCTCCTCCGTATACAATTACCTTCTCCGGTCTAAGTCCAACTGGTTGGAGATAGAACCGTTCCTCCTGTTCATGGGCTGTGGACCCTGTAGACTCTGCAGGCTTGGTCCATCTAGTACACGATACTCCATTTTCCGGGTTGGAAGACAACCAGACATAGAAGAGTTTCTCAAAGACGTAACCAAACGCGCCTCGAAAAAATGGATGGCTGCTCGTCTTGACATAAAATGATGCCTGTTCGTTTGCATCGATCTGAGCGACTGCCTTCCGGAGAAACTTCTCGAGGTGTTGCGTTGGCACTCGCAAAGTAAATATGTCCCTCTTGGAACTGTTCGGAAAGGCAGTGAAGAGCCAGTGGGAGGGGGAAACGGCTACAGAATCTGCCTCCATGGTTATGGCGGAGGGATTTTCAGCGAATTTTTTGGCGACCTGGCCCACATCATATTCGAGCTGGTCTTCGGTAATCGACCCGGACGCCAATCTAAGGCAGGTGCGCGCAGAGGGTCCCCACGTCTCGTAGTTCTTTAGGAAGCCTTGGACATCAAGTCCACGAATAATGCTGTGGTAATAAGTCAGACAGAATAGAATGCTTGCGATGAAGACCGACCTGAGTGCTTGTGATTCTTCGCGAGTGAAACAATCCATTATGAAAATACCTGCATCACACACCTTACGCAAACGATCGTAGCGTGGTTTTGCTGGAGAACTCGCTAGGACAAACCATGCACATCCCATCCGACTAGCGTTTTGAAATGCTATACATGGTTGTCTGCTCCTTTCAGTAGAATCCGTGAAAGCCCAAGGTTTCTCATCGGGACGAAACGACAGCCCATCGGAATCGGCTTTATGCATTTCGACGCCGTCTTGACGGAAGATGAAGTACACGGTATCGCGTTGTAGAGCAACGGGCTGCCCTTTGCTTAGGAGGTGGAGAAGGGCGTAAAATATAAACACCGATTTACCTGGATGTTATGAGTACGTGGGCAAAATTATCCTTCTGCAACAAACCCGTACCAATCCCGGGGTGACCCGTTATTACCATCCCCTCCATTTCGTTCTGGCGCTCCTCCAGAGCTTTCAAGGTAAAAAGATATTCCTCGCGGACGAGGATACCCCATCTGTCGCATCCTAGTTGTGGAAGTTGTAATTCATTGGCCACAGTGGCGGGCAGGTATTTGAACTTGCATTGAGGAACATTTTGTAGTTTACTTCTGAGATCCTGTCGCCACATAGCCTTGTGCAACTTTTTGGCCGCGTCATACAATTTCCAACTCGCGGATAGACCTGAACAGAGGAACATGACCAAATCGCCCAAAAACTAGAAGAAAAAAATCCAGTCGTACCCGTATCAAGAGCAGTCGGCCCGCCCAGCCCGCCCAATCCTGGTTGACTGACAACAACGTGGACGTGAAGATGGCCAGGGGCAGGTGGCTCGGGCCATACTCCAGAAACAATTTGCATCGGGTTCAACACTTGATCGTTGGAAGTGGGCTGATATACGCGAGCACGAATTCTTTCCTGCACCTCCCCTTGGACAATAACATCAACCTGCGGATGTCAGAGGCCATTCATCGCATCCATGGTCACATAGAGATCATGATATAGCGCACCTTCGTTAGAGTAAGCCTTGCAGAGCCACACTCGACGATGAACTTGACCTGTTCGTCATAAATTTGCTTCTTCAGGTCATCAATATTATCGCTAGGTAGAATGAGGACGCTAAAAATGTCGGGTTGTTTTTCAATGAGGCACCAGAGTCTGGTCCTTGTGTTGGGGGCCAGCAAGTTGGTCATGGTTGGTGAAAGGTGGTTGGTCGCGATCGATCAAATGAGTGCCACACCTCACGTAACTCGCATCTCACCATCAGCGCGTTCCCATACAATGATACACATAAGTTGATCTGGCTATGTGTGAATATCAGGCCCTACTCTTTGGCTTGTCTTGTTCTACAGTTGTCAAAAAGTGCTGGAATGAAGGGGAACGACAGCTTCAAAGTCAACCAAGACCTCGATCTTACATTCCCTTCCCAGACATTGCGGATAACCTCAACTCGTAAAGCGTAAGTAGTAAGTACATCTAGTAAGTCCCCACGTCGTGCCTCACTAAGCTAGGCCGGCTTATTCTACCCACAATATTATGTATGCCTTTCGTGGCAGACCTCCGTGCATGCACGGCTCCCGAGAGAGATGCTACTTGATCGGAACTAGGTCGACGACCGAGAATATCTCTCACTTCTGCGTCCCCAGATATAGGTTCTTCGCCGCACCGCCTCATGATCACTTTGTGTTGCTACCAACACCGTCGCTTTTGAAGCCACTGTCGCATATATCTCGCGCGGGTACATCAGCTCGTGAAAGTGCGACCATTATCCCTGCCCTCTTTATCCCGGATGAAGAGGAGGGATGATGGTCACCCCGGTCGCCAATACGCGAAGAGGAGCGTATGGAAAAGTGGGGTCGCATGCTTGTGCCACATTCGCGTGATGCAGGTGGAAATGTTCAGATGTGGGCCATTAACCTGGTAAAAGAGCACAAGCTCTCACGACGAGCCTTCAAGGGCATCCCTGACAGGTGGCGCGGCGCAGCCTGGTTGCGTCCATCGGTCAATTTGCTCACGCCGACGAGGATCAGCTCATCTCTCTTTCAATTGGATACCGTGAAGCTCTGAAACGCGCTCGCGGTACGATATACATATCGATTTGGATGTACCCCGGACTATCAATGGCATTTCGGACGCGTTACGGTCTCGGGTTTAGTTATGGCAAGTTGCGTGCTGAACAAAGTGGCATCAGGCAATGATCATTATTCCACGTCTTACATAGCTTCTCACTGCGCTGTAGTGTAGGTACTGTCAAGGTATGGGATCCTTTGCCGCAATGCTCCTCTACTACTTTGCGCCCGAGCGTGCGTACACATCACTGGTTCATCTCCATGATGCTTACCACATGCATGGCATCTTTAGCCCGGGATTTCCTGATCTGCTCGAATCAATATACGTTCAGGAACGTATCAGCGAGGAAATGATGCCAGAGAACTACGCGGCTTTCAAGAGGTACATGGTCTCGACGATTTCGTACGCAACGAAGTGACACATCACGCTTCTTGCGAATCCCATTCCGTACCAAACCCAGTATAATCTTCAAAATTAACTTTATTTATATATTCTTTAATGCTCAGATAGGAATTTAAATGACAATCTGGCCCCCATCTTCGGTTGTAGGATGTGTTCTTGCTTGAAGGACGGGATCTGTTCGCCATTGTCGTGGTCTCCGTCATGTGGGCTCATCGAGGTATGCTAATGTGTATGTCCGACTCTATGAACTGGACAGGTGGTGGGCGGAGGAGAGGTGGATTGTCCGTACAGCGCTCGGGCGGGTCGTTGCTGTTAACGGGGCTTACAAACCTAACTTAGTGCCCCGTCCGCTTAATTATCCTCGTTGTCGAGACCTAGGTACAGTAGTGTTACTATCGTGTTACTGTAAACATCCGGCGCACATCGCTGCATGTATCTGGCAATAGCTGCAACGTGTACCACTCTAATTTTTCTGTCATGGGCACATGTGTAGATATTACAAGGTAAAGACACGTCTATAGGCTCTAATGTAACAAGCACCAAGAACAAGAAAGGATCATTAAACGCGAACCACGCGTCGAGGTATCTGTCGTTCAGGAAATTCTGCCGACATCACCTGATGTCGGCGAGTACTCAAAGTTTCTGCTTCTTCACCGGGGGAGCGTTCGTGTTTTCTCCGTCTACTTCCTCTGTGTCTTGCAGAGATCGCTTGGTCTTCTTCTCGACAGCTACGTTCCCCACGTCCGAGAGCGAGGCGGCAACTTGAAGCATTGACGAACGCTGATCGGGATTATGTGTGGTCAGCTTCTTCGCAGTCGTCCTCAGGTCCGGGTCTTTTTTCCTGAACCTGTCCAGAAGAAAGAGAATAACTTGCCCGCTCGACCACCGGTCGGCCTTGATCGGGCTGTACATCCACTTCTCCTCTACTATCTCGGGCGCCAACCAACCCTTCGTCCCGCACTGGCCATCGACTTCTCCGACATCAGACAGCCAGCTCTACCGCGAACCCACGATGACTCAACCTGCCTCACACACATTGATGACTCTCGTCTGACTCGTATCACATTCTCCCCGACCTGATTTAGGATTGCCCGAACAAAAGCCTCATTTCTCCACCATCAACAGCTCGCAGCGAGTTGTTCAGAACGTTTACCTGGTAGTCCTTGCCCATTACAACGTGGTACAAATTCCGAATTTCTGTGTGTAAGGTTAGCTTGACAAAAAGGGAAATGAATTGGACAGATTCAATTATACACATACCAGTGTGTCGACGCTTTGGCCACGTCTTACGGAAGTCTAATATAATGTAGTCGGACAGCCCTAGAATTGTTCCATACGCCCCCTTGTCTGAAAACCGACTCGAGTGCTTCTCAAGTTGATCACCGTCACGCAGAAGTTCCACACCCCATTTCTTAATGGGGATGTAAAAGTCAACTCGTCCTTTCGCCGTACCGAATTCGGGAAAGGTTAGCAGCGATCCTTTCGAATACGCGTAACAACTACGGTAGAATTCGTCTTGATATTGGGCCTCCGGTGGTCGCTGAATGAATCCAGGGCCAATTCGGTCGGTGGAGACGAGGCGTGCCGAGAACCCAGAAATAACTTTGAGCGAAAGCTCAAGTGGAGTCTTTGCTTCAAATGGAATTGGATCAGCGGTGTCCCGCAGCTTCCATTCCACGAACAAGCGATGGAGTTCGGATGGAAAAGTCAAAGTTGTTCCTTCGTGGAAGGGAATCTTGTCGGCATGGAGCCAACCATTGTGGAAACATCTACGAAGCTCCGCGTCTTCTTTGATTTCGGTGTCAGATCGATCTATTGAACCTGTACCAAGGACACAGGAGAAGATGTGAGCGGTAGGAACCTTCTTTAAGTCGTTTGTCACTGGTAGGCCCCTCATGAAAATGTAGGCTGATCTTCCGAGCTGGTCGATCAAGTCATGCATATTGACTTTTTTCAAGAATAAATCCCACGTGTAAAGTTGGCCAGGAGCAGTCTGCCTGAGTAGACGATAAGACTGAGATAGAATGTCAGGTAATATGTTCCAACACATAAAGAAACGTACATCAAGACCAGTAATAGTGCCCACAAAGTCAACAGTTGCTCCCACATGGCCTCCGGTGAGACTAAAGACGCCATTGAAGAACGACAAATCGAAGTAATATCCGGATGAGAATTGTTTTTGAATAAGGTCATCAAACTCCGTTTGGGTGAAAAGGAGTCCAGCAGCACCAAGCCCATCCCCATGGTCAACAGGGCATAATGAGACTCTCTGTGTGTCCGTGACAATGACCGGTATACTTTGTATTTCAATGCGAGTACTTGGACTGCCATAGCTTGCGAAGGCGATGGCAAATCGATCATTGTACTTTGGTAGTTCTTTGATAAACTGGCCCCAAAGCTGGCTGTCTTTATATGACACCTGTGCTTCATCAAAGATGAAGACAGTCTTCGTGCCTTGCTCCCAACCTTTGAAATCCAGATACTCTCGCCATTCGCGACCCCCAGTATCCCACCCCCAGAGTTTAATAACATGCGTGGTCGGTTCTTGGTGATAGATATAATCCGCAAGTAAATCAACGAGTGTTGACTTGCCACTTGCGGGGGTGCCACGAACCTGCGGAGTATCAGAAAGTGTTGAAAATATTCAACATCGTTGCAATACCAGAACAAAGGAGTATTTATTGATCTTTTTGTATAATGCAGAGACAGTCTCACTTCGCAAACATGTGTTTGCTGATGCTGATGTGAGTAAAGAGAATATGGGTATGAATAGTACCCACGTGGGAGCGGGTCAGGCTTGTAACGCTCTTTACCTTTAGGCAGCGGATTCGTCAGATATCCTGAGCTAGGGCAAAGAGACATATGAAGCACTCACCAGGTAGATGGATGAAAACATGGAGATGCTCAGGATGTGGCTCGGGCCATACTTGAGAGATGTTTTCATGTGACGACAATTCTGTTTGTTGTTCATTGGCATCGAGCTTATATCCGCCTTCAACTTTTGCCTTGCGCGTCACCTCACGAAGGTCTACATCAACCTGCGGATGTCATAAGCCATTCATCGCATCGAGGGTTACATAGAGATCATGGATAGTACACCATTATTAGAATGATATCCATAGGGGCACAATCGCCAAAGTAACTAGGGGGCCCCTGGTTGTAGATTTCCTTCTTCAGGTTTCCAATATGATTGCTAGGTCGAATGGGAATGGAGATTTCAAAAACGTCGCGTTTGCCTTCGATGTAGCACCAGAGTCCAGTCATGGTTGTGTTATGTTACAAAGGGATGGATGTGGGATTGGTCAGCAGTACGCTTCAACACACTCTCATCCGACCAAGGATCGAAAGCGTGAGGTCATCCCAAAAAAAGTTGTTCGAGATGTCTGATCCCACCACCCGAGGAAAAGCATGGCCTCTTGCTGATGCCCAGCTGAACAATCAGGTGCATATGTTCTCCATCTGTGAACATGACCCTTTCTGACCGCGTTGTGTTTTGTGTTTAGATTCTCGATCTTGTGCAGCAGGCTTCCACGTACAAGCAACTCAAGAAAGGGGCAAATGAGGGTACGCTGAATAACTTCTGATGATAGATCACCAAGTAAAATACTTTCGTTCGCAGCAACGAAAACTCTTAATCGTGGCATTGCCGAGTTCATCCTTTTGACGGCTGACACCGAACCACTGGAAATTCTCCTCCACCTTCCGCTACTTTGTGAGGAGAAGGTACGTTTACTCTGCCGCATTGATTGTGCACATTGCTGATGGATCCCTTACAGAATGTGCCGTACATATTCATCGAGTCCAAGGCAGCTCTCGGACGTGCATGCGGAGTCACCCGGCCTGTTATCGCTGCCAGTGTAACCACGAATGAGTCACGGGAGTTACAGAGTCAGATACAAACGATCAAAAAAGCTATTGACAGGCTCATGGTATAGGACACCATTCCTTTATACATAATAAATAGTCCAATCTAGTCTTTCTCTGATCTCTACCTCGTGGCGTCGCGTGTTCATAAAATTCTCATTGCGCTAGGAGATGGTTACAAGGATAGTGTGGACATAAGGAACATGGTCCAACAGATAGACCGAAATGAATAGGTGAGGTTGAGCAGCCTGGGCTACTTTGGAACGTTCTCACGGGCCTGCTGTCGAATCCTACGCCTGAAATCCAAGGTTTCTCGTTAGTCCACATGGAATCTCGACTACAGTCAGAGAACATACTCGTAAGCTACCTTGTCATTCCTACCAAGAAAGTTAATGGTCTCCAAGCGGCAGTAAAACAACAGGACCCACTTGAACATGGTATAAGCCTCGCTCTGGGCAGGATCAAGTACATTTGGATCATTCAGCAGAGCCTGGACACCCAAAACAATCTAGAAAAGAGCATTCCGATATCACCATTAGAAATTCATTTCAAAACACCTACCTGTTTGATGGTAATAGCAGGCTTCCAGGATTTCTCCTCGTCAAGTATAGATAGACAAACAGTCCCTGAAGGGTATACGTTTGGATGAAACAGTGGCGGCGCGAATTTACCTGTGCAATAATATATAAGTTCAACTAGAAGTTCTACTCGAACTCCACGCGTACATTTAGGAGGCTTGGATGGATAGTCTGGTTGGTAGGTTCAGTGGCATGGTCCGAAGCTCTTTGTGAATCATCCACGTACCTTCAGGGAAGGTCATGGACAATTTGTAAAGCCCACCTTCCCATGGGGTCTAGAAGAGGTTAACTCGTATAGGGATCAGCTAGGGCACACCTCAACACGCGCTCACCCCCTCCTTCCCCGGTATTCCGACCTCCCATTCCATCAGATTCATGGACCCATCTGGAGCCTTAGTAGGTTTCGCGTAGAATCCCTGTAAACTAACTGATTAAGGCCCACAAAACGCCTCTGCAAATAGCACGTACAAATGGATGGTCCTTTCGCCATTGCTTCCTTTCTTCAGCGAGTCGGGGGCGACAGATGCCGGACATGATGAATGAGAGCGCAGAGTATTCGTAGATTCCGATCAGAGGGTCAGTTGGGCCAAATGTGGCCAAACAAAGAGGATGCTCATGGGCTGACGCGGCACCAGCTTGTCTTACTCGTATCAAGTACAGAATGAACGCGTTCGTTAGCAAGTTCTCGACAACTGATGCAGACAGCGAGATTAGGACGGCAATGGACATTGCTGAAAATGATGGTCTCACAGATGCCATGTGGGGATCACAAGCCGGGTTCGGTCAGTTGGTAAAAGGACATGCATTCAATATCCCTCCTGTGCCGGATGTACGTTTTGGTGAACACCTTTTCCTGTCGATGGTTGTCTCATAGCATATTATTCGCTCGATTCTAGCCCACAGCATTCCTGAGGCTTCACACTGATGATCATGCCGACCCCAACTGCAAGATTAAGATTCAACACGGCACTACCACCCTTGCCTTCCGGTTTCAAGGCGGAGTTATCGTGGCTGTTGACTCTCGTGCTACTGCAGGAAGCTACATAGGTAAATTTCTTATTTGGGTTGGGTTGATTTCTGCTTATCCTTTACTCAGCGTCTGGCACCGTGAAGAAGGTCATTGAGATCAACCCGTACCTCTTAGGAACGATGGCAGGTGGTGCCGGTGTGTCATTATGCATTCCCCACGTGGACTTCTGGAAGGTTTATACCCGTGTGTAGCTGATTGTCAATACTGGGAAACGTATCTTGGCATCCAGTGCCGTTTGCACGAGTTGAGGAACCGGGAACGGATATCTGTTGCAGCCGCTTCCAAGTATCTCAGCAACCTCGTCTACGGCTATAAAGGCATGGGCCTCAGCATGGTGTGTTTCAGCCCGTTCTTATGGAAGATAGTCGTGATCCATATTTTCACAGGGTACCATGATTTGTGGCTGGGATAAGACAGGTCCCACCATCTTTTACGTTGATTCAGATGGCTCTCGTCTGAAAGGCGATTTGTTTTCTGTGGGCTCGGGTAGCACATTTGCATACGGTGTTCTTGACCAGGGCTACCGGTGGGACATGACGGATGAGGAAGCTCAGGAGCTTGGACGGAGAAGCATCTATGCTGCAGGCCACCGTGATGCATTTTCGGGTAATACCTGCAACTTGTATCATGTGAAGGAGGACGGCTGGAGGTTCATCGGTACGTCGTCGCTGCTATTGTGATTCCTTGCGTATCCTCACGAGTTCCTAGGCAACTACGATATCACGAAAATGCACTACGATGGACCTGGTGCGGTTCCCGGTTCGCTAGGTAGTGGGTATGGCTATGATGTCCGCACTAATAACCGGCTCGCTGTCCTCTCCAAACCGGTCTCAGCATAGATACAATGTAGTTACATTGCAGTCTGTAGTGCAATTTGTATTTCATTACCCACTTCAGCACTTCCTAATTTGGATGAGGTTGATTACAATCCCGTTCCCGGGCCCACCATTGTTGTGTACCTGTAGCTCATGAGGCGCTTTTTCTCCAAGTCGTCGAAGAACCAGCCTTCGACGTCTGCTGTATCACCGCACAATGACCTAGTTGTTCATACGCCTGAACTGCCCCCGAAATTTGTTGTACCTCCCGTACCCCACCCCCGACCACACGACCATATCGCCGTCTTACCTACCCAAGATGGACTCCTTCTGAGACCGCATTTAGCTGGTCAAGGCGAATCAGATCATTATGTTCGCATCACTTGGGGTAAAATACCAGAGATTGAGGAACTGCAAGGAGCCATGCAGAATGCGAACGTCAACTGGGCCATAGCCATAATTGTCTATGGCATCGTCGGCATTCTAGAGCTATTTACCGGTAGCTTATCATCATCACATTTCTTGAAATTTATCTCAACGACGTAACCCTCTGCAGAATCATATCTGCTCGTTATTACGTCACGGTTAGAAGTTGGAAATAGTGAGTTCTTTCGTTCTTCTTTCTTGACGCTAACGTTAAGTTTGCCTAGTGCTTCACGAAAGTCGCAAAGTTTATGCCGTCAAAGACGTCACCGCTATACCCTTGGGCGGGTTTCAACAAGCTGCATCCGTGACCAGCACCATCGCACGTGCCAATGCCGCAAAGGCTCGCTCGTCCCTTCTCGTGCCAGTGAACCCGTCTCGGGATCATTCCAGTGGCAACGCCGGGTCTATTGATGACGTGGGAAACCGGGTCAAGTTTTCAGAAGAATGCGAAGTCAAGGTCATGACCCCTGTGGCCGTCGATGAGTTTTCTGCACGGGATACGGAAAGGCCATCGTCTCCTGCTTCGATGGTTTCCGTTGCTTCCTCCGTATCGTCTGAAGTCTCCGCAGCACCTGTTACAAAAGTGTTGGCGACCCGCTTGTCATTCTGGAACAGGCTCTCCAAGACGAGCGATGCTAAGACTTCGAATGTCGAGTCTGTTGTTGACGAAGAAGATCGGCCTTTGGACTCTTTGATCCACGAGGATATGTCTGAGCCTCAGGAAGTACTGAGTAGAATAATCGAGACTGCGGCCCCTCCGCCCACTACCATCAGGGAAAAGTACACCGAGCTAGAAACGAAGATTCTTCGACAGACTATCAAGGAATTCGCCAAGGGAGAGATGTATTTTGCATACAATTTCGGTAAGGTGATACATAACTACCGCGGTAATTCCGAGTCCGCTAATTAAATTGGCGTCAGATATAACGCATTCCTTGCAGCACAAGCAAGAACAGATCGCCAAGACTCAGAAACAGAATGTTCTGCTTGCCGAGCTCGATGCCCTGGATCCATCGGCCCAGTCTATAGCCAGTGGCGAAGATGTTGATGTATTGGCGGAGCCTTTACCAACACTTCCACTATGGCGTCGGGTAGATCGGCAATTTTGGTGGAATGAGCACCTGTCAAAGCCGTTCATTGATGCTGGAGTATCCGCCGTTTTTCCCCCAAGGGGAGACCATGACTTACTGCTATTTCTCTAGCTACATCCGTACATACTGCCACTCGTACAAGGGTACTTCCAAGTTGCCTCTTTTTCAATTCCGCAGAATCCTGGGCCCGCAGAGCCCAAAGATCCCACTCACGTAGATTATATCATAATGTCTCGGCGTTCTCGGGACCGTGCTGGTCTTCGGTATCAGCGCCGAGGTATAGACGATGTTGCCCACGTCGCCAATTTCGTTGAAACCGAAACTATCACCCGAGTGGACGTATGTACAACCAATACTTTCATCAGACATATTAACCCCGGCTTACCGATTTTTAGCGAGAGAACGTCACCAATGTTTTCAGTTACATTCAGATTAGGGGGTCTAGTAAGGTCAATATCGCTTCCGTTTCGCCAGTACATTCACCGTCCATAGTACCATTGTTTTGGATGCAGTCGGCTGCTGGTCTGAAGCCCCCGCCTCAGTTATCACCCGAAGCAACGCACGAACAAAACTTGAGGGCACTTATTCGTCACTTCAAACGGACGTTGCCAACTTATGGTCCCCATGTAGGTATTCTAATAGCAGACACCATTTCTAAGAATCACCCGAGGACTGTAGGTCGTCGTGAACCTAGCAGAACAACATGGAAAGGAAGGGGTGCTCACTAATGCATATCGTGAATACGTCGAAGAAGCGAAGCTGTCAGATGTCAAGTACGTATTCTGCAAACTGTAGCCCCTACTGTAGCGCGCTGACGATAAGGAAGATACTGCCAATATGATTTTCATGCGGAGACCAAGGGTATGAAGTAGGTCATATACTTCATATTGTTCGATTGAGGAATCTCAGAACAGACAGATACGAGAACATCTCGAAGCTTGTCGCTCAGCTCGAGCGATCATTCGAGTCTCAAGGGTGAGCAATGGGCAGAATGGTAACTTTCGATCGCAATAGAACCCCTCATTTCGCTAGGTTCTTTTGGATATGCGACCGGGTCATACTGTCCCAACAGAAGGGCGTGTACCGGGTGAACTGCATTGATTGTTTAGACCGGACGAATGTCGTGCAAGTCAGTAATATCATCCTTTTATGAGTCCTTGCGGGACTCACAAATGATGCAGTCCGCTTTCGCTCGACACGTACTAAATCGGCAATTGCTCGCCTTGGCTCTACTGAACCCTTCCGAATCGGGTTGTCGAGAAATGGATGTTTTTTTCAATGATGGTATGACATCGGGTTGAGCACTCACGGATGTCTGGATGTTGATCGTATTCTAGTTTGGGCAAATAATGGAGATGCCATTAGTCGATGCTAGTATGTGCTGTTTTCCTGCGATCTACGTATGCTCATCCAAGATTTAGCGCAGGAACCTCGGCTCTAAAGGTCAGTGAAAGATGATAACACACTTCTTGAGGTATTGATTGTGCATTAATAGGGTGACTTCACACGGTAGGGTCCCAAAAGCCCACTACTTGGCTTTTCCATACCTTCTGATTTCATTCTGCCCCACAGAACCGGGAAGCGTGATCTTGGGGGATTGTTAAACGACGGGATAAACTCCCTGGCAAGGTTCCTAACGTTCTGGTCTCCTTTCGCCCTCTCCCTACTTACTTTGAACTTGAAGGATGTATACTTCGACGTTCAGCGATTGGTTTTGTCAGGTCGTCATCGACTACATGCTTGGTTTCCGGACACTTTCAGTTTTTTCAGAGTTCTTGTTGAAGCTACAATCAACCGATCCGCGCGAACTTATACGATTGTCGAACATCCGAGCAGAAGCTATCGCGACGTGTGTCTCGCGTGCCCTAGAAGAGGGGGAGACACTATTTTCCGGGTGGACTTTGTTCTCTCCAGTTACGCTGAATACAAAACTGGGGGAGAAGTTCGAAGAGAAAGTGTTACTCTTGGTTCGTCAATTTCGTTTAATTTTCGGACTTTTCTCGGTTTACCGAGACCTTTGCCCCAGTCTCGGGTCGCCTTATATATCATAGTAAGGGTCGAATCTCTTTGAATCCCATCCCATCGCTCAAAGTTCCCCAGAGCTTTGACTACAACCTAGCAAAAGTAAAGGTTTCGACTCGGGTACCCCTTCAAGACATCGTATCTATAATTAAAGGTACTCCTAACCTTTCTTGGGTTGTCTCACCCATTCACCCGTAACATAGGCGCATATATCATCTCTCCGCTAGAAGAGGCTTCTCGTGATCCCGTTCAAAATGCAGGATTCGTCGTCGAGTGGCGCAACACGAGCCAACGCACACGCGTGACAAGTTACTCTCTGCGTAACAGCGTCGACCTACCTTCCTCGCCCTTGCCCAGCGGGTCCAGTATCTCCCCAAACAATGCGAGTAAGTTCACGGCGCGGGGCAACCCCCATGTCTCACCAACGAGGTCTATCTCTCTCTCCCCTCTTTCCCTTCCCAGTTTATCTCAGAGACAAACAACATATACTAGGTCGCTGACCGTTGCCACGCCAAACACAATCTCACCACCGCCGTCGTCATCGACATCGACGTCGGCGATATCCGCAACGAAATACCGACAATCATCGATCTTGCGTACGCCCACCGCAACTGCTACCGCGCGCCTGTCGCGCCTGCTCTCTAGCGCCGCATTACCGACCCCGGCACCAACCGCCGAGACCAGTAGCGTCGCAGACGGCCCGGGCGCTAGCGACGCGGCAGACTCGAACACGACGAACTTTGCCGCGTTCAAGGCACTGCCGATCGATCGTACGCGACGCGATGTCAGCGGCAGTGCTTTTGTCGAGCCGTCTGCACCGGACGACCTAGCTAGCGTACAGACGTGCCAGGAGGCTGTCGATCTCATGGTGGATGCCATCGTCAGTGCCTGTAGGGACGCTCATGCTCATGCGCGTACACACGGGCACAAGTATGACAGCGCCATTTCTAGCCTGGGAAAAGGCGATGTCAACGTCGATGCTGGTCCGTTGGTCCGCAATGAGGACATCGTGAGGTCTGTCTCTTTTTCTTTTGCTTCATGTTTCGTGTCGTTCCGTTGACTTAGCTCTTTCTTTCCTTGGTTTTGGTGAACCATTTAAAAGCTTGGCCGAGGCGAGAAAAATGACGGGAATGTACGCAAAGATGGAATATGGTGTTAAGAGGTTGCTTTGGCTTGGTGGTTGAACGACAACTGGATAGGATAGGATGGCCTTACAACTGCTAACTTTGAAATGTCGTGAAGACCATATACAGTATTTGATCGAATAATATACATCCGTATCATGAATGATGGATCCAAGTAGTGTAAAGGTATCGACATTTTGCCATTCGCTAGCTGAGGTTGTGGCAGGTACAGCCCCAATAAGAATAAAGGGTAACTATGGAAATCAATAAATGGAGCAGAGAAGGGCAAAATGGGTATTTATGGGCAGATATGTGTGGGCAGGCATTATGGCAGATCCGAGTCCGTGGTCCCTCCGGATATATATATAAACAAGGAATGGTTGAGATGCCAAAAGTCGTGGACAGATGAAAGGAAATAGATACATATATATATATACAATCAATGGTCCATCGTGATGGAGTAGTTGGTAGCATCACATCCGACCCCCTGAGCAAACGTTATCATCAGCGAAACAAATGAACCAAAAAGTAAAACTCACACGCTAGCGCAGTCCGGCGAGATCAATGAACCGTGTCTTGCGCTTCATCGCTCTCGAGTCTGAGTTCGTCGCGATCCTGTCCAATCCGACACCCATCATGTCCCGTTCGACCACCCACCGCATGTGTCGCTCACAAAGCATGCGCCCTTCGACTTCCCAATAATCAACGAGACGTTCGTCGCATCTCTCCCCATCTTCGTCGTCTTCGTATTCGCAAGTGAGATGCTCGGCATGATAGCGGTCACCCGCGTGTGACACTGCACAGGGGCCTTCGATCGGCCGTCCGCAATCGGGCGCAGCACAAAGAGAGTTGTTCGCCTCGTGATAGTGGTAGTCGCAGAACGGCTTTCCGTCGAAGACGTAGAATGTCTTGTCGGGGAACGGTTTCTACATCAAGGGTTACACGGTAAACGTATGTTCCAGGAAACAAGGACGGAGAAGCCTCACATGGCAAATGTGACAGTTAAAGCAGTCTCGGTGGTACTTTCCCTTGAGTTGTCCGTCTGACGATGACACCGCCTGCTTCTCAATTGGCAGGTTGCAGCGACGGCACTATGGGATGATCGTGAGTGGCGATGACCAGAACCGTCCAACCTCTCATACCTTCGGCAAGTACATGTATTTCCAGCACTTGTCACACAACACGCCTCTACCATTCTCCACGCTGATCCATCTCTTATCCTCGATATCCTTGGAACACCGTAAGCACATCAACACTTTCCCGTGATGCTTAGCCAGCCCACTTGCAGTCGACTCTTGGGACGATCTGTCATTTCTCGACTTGTCAGACGAGCCACTATAAGCACCGGAGATCGTGGCTCCTCGTCGGACGATAGACGGTCCCTGTGCGGGCGGATCGCGCTGCATGTGCGATGTCAAAGAACGCATCGGAGGTTTCGACGTACGAATGTGTTTGGTGGAGGAGGCTGGTGAAAGTGGTGTGTCCGTGGACGTTGGTGATCGCAGGAATGCAGCCAGGGCTTTGTCAAGGCCTATCTCCGTTGAAGCTCGCTTCGTTGGTGGGTGATCATCTGAATATGTTGATGAGGCAGATGGGCTGTGGTGCACACGAGCGGACACCATTCCACGCGCAAGTAGCTCATCATCGTCTGACTCGTTGTCTCCCTCAGCGTACGCAAGTCCACCGAACTCAGATCCTTCGTCTTCTGAAGGACGACCGAGAACAGATGGGTTCACGTCATCCTGAGTCACGACCTTAACAGCATCTCCAGACAATATGGCCGTTTTCTGTAAGGGCTTCTCAGAAGAGAAGCGTTGCTCAATGGGAGTAGTTGGTGTCAAAGGTCCGGATGCATTAGACGACTTGGAAGTGTCGGATGGTTTGATGGGGAAAGGTATCGACGACGGTTTACTGCGCTCGCGTGGTGGGGGCGTTGCGGATGAGGCCCGGGATTGGGATAACGGAATGTTCGAAGACGACCGGGAATTACGAGGAGGCGAAGGAACTGAGCCCGAATGGGGAGCCGTGCGGCGCGAATACGGCATTGGCGGCACTGCGGGGTAGAGGTCGAGTCGTTAATTAAAACATAATGAGAGAAGATGGAAACAAGAGGCGCCAGGACCGAGGTAGTAGCGCTTAACATGTAATATATGGTAAATGAATGAATGACGACATACCAGTAGGAGGATCTAGGGTGCCCAAAGGAGGTGTGTTAACTCGATAATCGTCTGGGGAAGATGACAGGGGAACCCGCGGAGCGGGCATATCTGCTGCCGGCCGCTGCACGCGAGACGTGGGTGAAGTGAACATAGCAGCACGAGCCGCTGCTGCGAAGCCTCTGCGTCCAACGCCTGCCATTCCAGCAGCGCCTCCCGATTTGGTGTCGATCTCCGGCGATACGAAGGAAGATTGAGAAGAATAGCTCGATGGTGTGGGAGAAGTGACAGCCCGAACGGGATGGTGATTGGACTGAGGCATCAGCGCTGAACGCGGATCATCGGAATTACCGTAATTAGAGGCCCGAGCGAACTGAGACCGTGGGTCAGAAGGGCGACGAAGGATGGAAGAGGGAGCGTTAGGAGGAGACTGGGGGGTTGAAGGACGACGCTGGATGGGAGAACGAGAGTCGAGAGAACGCTGTGGAATAGATGGACGACGCTGGACGGGAGAACGAGAGTCGAGAGAAGACTGTGGGTTAGATGGACGACGGAGGACGGGAGAGGGAGCATCCGGGGGAGACTGTGGAGCTGAAGGGTAACGCTGGACGGGAGAACGAGTGTCAAGAAAAGGCTGTGGAATAGATGGACGACGCTGGACGGGGGAACGCGAGTTGAGAGAAGACTGTGGGTTGGATGGCCGACGGAGGATCGGAGAGGGAGCGTCCCGGGGAGACTGTGAATTAGAAGGACGCCGGAGGATGGGAGAGCGCGTATCAAGGGGAGCGAGAACGGCTGACCGAGTGCTGATACTCCCACCAGGTCGAGGAATAGAAGGGACGACGACGTTCGGGGTGAGCTCCGGTCTTTGCGTTTGCGTACGGGAAGGAGGACGAGGAGGCTGAGGTGTTGCTGGGCTACGAGCGCCATTTCTTGAAGGTGCACGACTTGGAGCGCTTCTGGATAGCGATGGCGTTGGACTGGCACCTCGTGGGTTCGTGGCGGCGGATGGGCGTCTCCGGGGAAAGAATATGGACATTGGACTACGTGTAGACGCGTTCGAAGAAGGTCGCGGGGCAGTCTGCACCTTAAGTGGTGGTGGAACGCGTTTGGTATCGCTGGAGGCGGGTGGACAGACGTGGTCGCCAAGTTGATCAAGACGGACTGGCTGTGTGCAGGAGGAACACTTGACTGTTGGAAGAAGATGGGATATGCGTTCAGTTGGGGGATTAGGAGCGAGCTGTGCCATGATAGATAATAAAGGAAAGGAGTGTAGGGGATGGAATGTGGAGGGGAATAGTAGAGAGCGAGTCGACGACCAGCGTGGTTGGAGTGTAAGAATGCTCGCTTGTAATAATGCTCGCTTCAATTAGTGACAACAAGGCCGCTACGGTACCATCCGCTGCGATAAAATGCGATGCTACAATCTCCATATCACACACTCAACTCCCGAACCACGATTACACCATGCCATACCACAACGCGATAACAAGTCCTCTATACCAGTCCACTGCACCACATTAATCAGACCCATAGGCGAGAGCGAGAGTGGCTAACTACTCGTTGGCACGGGCAACGAACAATTTTCCGTTGATTCACGTCCTTGTTCCGCCACCGCCCCCTCACCGGCCTGCGTGGCCACCACCGCGGTGCCCGGCTGCGGGAGTCCAGTTGAAAGTACGGCCGCGGCCAGAGCTTGAGTGTTTCCCGGGGGGTTGAGCCTGGAGAAGAACTCGTCCCAGCGACCTGTAAATTTATCCGCTTCGGCGAATCACTCATCGTATAACTAGCCCAAGCCACGCACCCCAGTCAAACATACCCCCGGGTATGCCATCCAACCAATTGTTGTCTACCAACGCGAGCTGCTCCAATGCTCTCATAGACGCTGGCTCAGAGTCGAGAACGTTCATCACGTGAACGTTCTCACACTCAGGTATCCCACCCTCGTTTAGCACAGGATTAACGTTCACGTTGACGTTGGCGATAACGTCCCCATCCGGACCTGACGATGTCTGAGCTCCGCTCTCAGCATCATGCACTCCTGCAGGTGGCGCACCATCTGCGCCCCGCGTGAGCCTGTCCTCTTTGGACAATAGGGACTTGACCTCACCCTCGTCATCGTCACTATGACTCTCGATGACTACGCCAGGTCCAACTCCCGTAAATGATCCCTTGGCCTTGCCATGTGCGACGAACACGCCTCCCCCTGGCCAGCTCGAGTCTTTCTTATATGCTAGTCCCCCTAAGGGTGGCGGTTTCCTGCTCGTCACATTATTCGCAGGGTTCAACGGAGGAAGTTCCTCCTGCAGTGGCGGCCCCTGCGTTGCCTCATACAGCAACGCGATGATCTCTGCTGTCTAAAAAATCACACATCAAGGGACCACTCTTTGGAATGCCTGCCACACGACCGACCTTTCGGCGTGCCGACATATGATCTGGCGAGAGTGACTTTTCCCATCGCCGGATGCAATCGCGTAACTTCTTAAGTTTCAACGCCGCCTCTTGGTCTTGGCGCCGTGCCCACGTGTGGTACTGTCAAAACCGTTATCGTCAGATGAGCGCTCTCTGAGTCATGACCTGCAACGTGCTCACCTGGACTAGCGCACATGAGGTAGCCGCGTACGCCACTAGCATCCACACGTCATAAACTTTGTCATTTCGGTCCAGCCAATCGATAGCATTGCCTGTCATATCGACCAGATTTGTCCAACTTTCGATGGTGAGGGCAAACTTGAGATGTTCCGGGCACAGGTACGAAATCCGCATGAAGACGCGCCAAAAAATCATTAAGACGCAAGTGTATAACAGGAAGAGTACTCCTGCAAAGCCATTGTTCAGGGAAACCCAACGTAAGACGTAGTGATACGAACCTGCGTTGATGGGTGTGTCAGGTCCTCGGAATTGTAAACTTGGGTGCAAATTCTTCTTCCAGTTCTCAATATCCGCCGATAACGCGGCAAGAGCCTCGTCGGTTGTGTTCATCAACCCGACCGGGCTAAATGCATCCGATAAGCGTGTTCGGAAGCGGGATAAGATAAACCATACCTGTATACAGTCTTCAGCACTCGTCCAAGGATAATGCTGAGTCTGGCAAGTTCGTCCACGTAGAGGTCATGAGGAGAGCCAGAGGAAGGTAATCGGGCATCACAGTCATTGACATCGATCATATATGGATGCCCATATGACAGGCTCACCCTGTGATGAGCGAAGTGAGCATGAGACAGCAGAAACCCGAACAGTTGTCACGGGATAAGTTGAGAAATACCATCGGTCACTGATGAGACATGCTCCCCACAGCCTGCGCCGCATTTCAATATTCTGCTTTACCGCTTCTGCACGATGAAGACCCAAATCTTGAGCCTGCGACTCGAGTGAATATTGCTCGGGAATGAGGAAAATCCTCCCAACACGAACCATCCTGATCGCAGTCCCCAATCGGATCCACAGAGCAGACAGAGCAGTTGGTACAAACTGTGAATGGCAATCCCCAACCATGCAAAGAATTAACAGGCTCTGCACGTTGACGATTGAAGCTGTCGAGAGGACGTCTTCCGCTTTGATGACGGTGTTGACCGCGTAGCGTATTGCGTCGAACACGTTCTGTGGTACTTCCCGCCGTGCAGCCGCTACGAGGCAAATAGAATACAATAATATAGGAGGAGGCGAGGGGGTGGAAAGAAACTCGGCCGGCGTGATGACTGGAAGGACGGGAGCGATCTCCGAGAAGTACGCATTAACCAGCTTTTCGACCACATCCCGTTCAATGCGCATATCAACCGGCTTTTGCAACGGCGGCGCGGTGTCGCCAGCAGTTGGTTCTAACACTTGGATGAGCCCGTCACCGCTTTGTGATACTTCCCATGTATGATGGTGTCGCGCATCGTAATTTTCATATAATCGGGAGGGTATCGTGGCACTCGAATGAAGAAGATGTGCTTCAGATGTTGGACCTGGTGAAGAATCATGTGTCAAAGTGAAGCAAATCTGCCTGAAGCCTCGTCCTCATACCATACACCCGCGAATCGGGGAGCCGAGAGGATTCTCCTGGCGTAGAAGAATCGAGCCGCTCCGTACTTTCCACACGCGACTTCTCTGCGGCAGCGGCAGCCTCCTCCTCTTGTTTTTTCTTCTTAAATCGTGTCTCCGCAATAGGAAGAAAGAAAGTGCAATCGAACCCGTACTGTTTGCAGTGTTGGCATAAAGGAGGTTCAGAATCTGGCAGAACGTCGCATCTATTTGATGGAGAGATGGGTCAGCAAGTAGGTGGAGACCAATCCGAAAAAGAGGACAGCGTCAAAAGGGCCATGGGAACGCGAGATGGTGTAAAACCGCAGCTAATCGCTGTCAAACAGACTTACCGGATTTTGCGACTGCGGCAACTATCGCACGCTCTTTGCGTCTTAGTGCGTTTCTTAGTATCTGGAGGCAATGGGTGTTGCGCGTTAGCCCTTGGACCTGATGCCATAACGTTGGGAACTGAACCCGAAGCCCCTGCAATCTCCTCTGAACCCTCCGCATCGCCCCCTTGGCCCTCCCCCGTGGGCTTGCGCTTGCGCTTCCCCGTTGAGAGTTGGACGTGTGGAACAGGAGAATGATTCGCCGTTGGGGATGGCTGAGACACGGCTTCATGCGCGGCATTTGGACGCGGAGGTGCATACATCATGATTTGTTGTGGATAATGAGAGTAGTGAGGGAAGGGTGGAGATGGATACGGAGCATGATGCACGGGATATGCATATGGAGAAGGATGACTCTGTCCCGCCATTGGAGTCGAACTCACGCCGTTGCCCGAGTGTCCTGGAGAAGAGGCGGGGTGGTGGTAGGCGGGGTGTGGCTGAGGAAATTGAGAGCCATTTGACGGGTAGGATGGATTCATGACTGGAAACTGCGCGGCTGGAAAGGAACGGACGAGGGCCGACGGACGAGAATCAGGGGGACCCGTCCTGGAAGAAGATCTCTGGGGTTCTTCGCGTGCGTGCGAGATGAGGGAAGGGCGGGAGGCTGGAATATGGAAAAAAGATGAGAGATCACGCGAAGGAAGAAAGATGATGGATCCGAAAGGAGTGGGGACGTACGGATGTCCGGAGAAGGTAAATGGGAGGCAGCAGAAGCTGACTTGGAAGGGCGTTTGCTAGGCTTGCCAGCTGACCGGGGAGTCGGTTGCTTGTCTCCTTCAGGGTCAGTTCCATATCCTGATCCTGGTTCCATAGTCCAGACACCAACGGACGCCCAGGCAGACTAAGCAGGCTGTGACCAAGGTACAGGCAACAAGTCCCAGTGTTGCTGCCTCAGCAAAAATGTTATGTAAGTGGTGATAATGCCCGGAACAGAGTGGATCCGCCTAAAAGTTGACGGGACCTTTTGAGAACTGACGTGCCCAAGAAAAGCTACAACTACAGTATCAGTATAGGTACTCGCAATCCGACCCGCTCTACGCGACCCGCGGCAGGACACGGCAGGGGGGGAAACAACGGCTGAGTACAGAGCTCATCGCACACACTTTCGGGCGCCGTTTCAAGTTCGGACCCCCACGCGAGAACACGCTGACGTCATAGTGGCCAACGCCTGGCTTTACTTTTAACCTGAGCCCCTGTTGTGCTGTGCTGCGTCCCGTAAGTCCCGTATTTGAAAAACTTTCTTACGGCCGCCGCTTCCCCTGCCGCGGCAGTCAAATTAGAAACCGCCACCGTCCTAATTTAAATTCATCGTCCCAGGTGCTACCTGCAACCAAATAAAACTACGATATACAATCTCTATGCGCGCTGATGGGTATCACTGTCTCGACCCTCTTTCGCGTCGTCGTGCACGACAAAATCAGCTTGATCTTCGAAGCCAGTGTTTACTAACCGCTTGTCTTCCGTCGCCACGGCATGCGCTTGCACCCAAGTAAATCCACTTGGTCGACATAGCACATCAGCGATATTTCCTCTCCAGCTGGAGTGAGCAAATGGGTTTGGGGGCGCCGTCCCTGGTACGATCGACTTGTGCGCAGAGTTTCGAATCTACGTAACAACCAACCCCGACGTCAATAAGACTATAAATATTAATATGCACATGGGCGCAAAGTGGTGTGATGGGGATTTGACAGCTATGATGTGTCGACGGCCATGTGATAACAAGTGAATGGCACCATACCTGTTCTATTGTCGTCACATTTAGACAGAGAAGCTAATCCCAGCTCGGTGAGTTTTTCCTACCGATCTACAGAAAAAAATAAATCACTCACCCGCACATGGTATGCCAAGAGCGCACCCACGGGCCAGACGACAATGACTGCGAGGCAGAAGGCAACAGCACTTCCCGCACCCTTGCCAAGAGCATGACTAAAGTTTTTGACACGCTTCTCGCTCGTCAACGTCGAGAGATGGAGAGCCGATGTGATGATCACAAGAAAGAGTGTAATCGTCTAGAGAGTCAGAGAGGTCAATAGGATACTCCAGGCGTTTTCACAACAAAACCAGACACACAGCTACCAGGATGAGAGCGAAGAAATTTGTATAATTCCGACGCCCTACGCAGTTATTTACCCATTGACAGTGATGGTCGCATCCATCAACACAATTATCGCACTGCGCAGAAGGTCAGCCCTCACTTGATGTGCCAAATAGAAACAGTGCATACCACCCTGCAGTGATTCGACCGCGGCGGGCGGTATGTGCGACACGTCGGACAATATTTTACGGTCACACTGGTAGTCATTCAGTAACAAATTGATTATGGTGTAGGGAAACCTCACAGTGCTGAACGGACTTTCAAATCCCGAGTTAATGGGACATAGTCGCCGCCATCAGAGGGTACCAAAGATGGGTAGGGTGGGTCAAGGTCCAGATTTCGTGGAAGAATTCCAGGGTCCTTGAAGGCCTATCAACACAATTAACTCGGGAACCCAGACCCTCAAATCGATTATAGAGTATGACCGACCGTCGATAACATCAATGAGACCGTCAGGAGAGACATATACGCGCCGACGATGGCGACAGCGGGGCTTTTGTTATGCCACCACCAGACACATGTTGTCCCGAGCCAAACACCTGCGATGCCTAAGACTACAGTGAGGGATCCTAAGAACGCCCAGGGTTTAGCACCGCCCATAAGCAAACGCCCGTGCAAGAACCATCGATTCGAGGACAATATCCGCTCATAATTCCGGACGTAGCCAGAAGCCTTCTCATGTTTCACAGGAACAGAGGAAAGAGGAAATTCAGACTTAGTTGTGGGTGTGGGAGGGTAAGGTATAAAGTTAGAGGGGGGGTGTCGCAAGTCAAGAGGGACAACGTCCGAGGTCTTGTAGTCTTCGTCCGAGCTTTCTTTAACTTCAAAAGGTGTCGCCGCATTACTCGTACTCCGAGCAGATGGAAGGTCTGTAATCCGTGATTGACTTGCGCTGGCCGAGCCAGACAAAGATCTGCGCATCGACTCGAGACTCAGGCCCTTCCGAAACCGCTCAATGCTATCACGTACACGCGCGGCTGCGCTTGCATTTGCGGCGTTCTTCTCGACAACATTCCTAGCCAGAGACGGCTTTGACCTATGAGTCGTCTGGGAACCTGAACCGGAGCGGACGTGTCCACTAATAGGAAGCAACGGTTCGCGACTCTGCTTCTGGTTTCTCACGGGTAGTTCGCTCGAGCCGTCTTGCATAGAATGGCGTGAAGTACGATCACCAGCGACAGGAAATGAATCGGAGTGTCCGTCCGAATCATAGGGCGTGTCTTGCGGCAGGGGCTGGAGCGGAAATGCGGAGTGCATGGCCTCGCGGTGGTGTAAATGCGACGGAACATGCGAAGAAGCCATGGACGAACGACGAGAGGCATCGGGAGCGGGAAGGAGCTGCTGACTGGGATGGGATGGGTGGAAGAATGGTGGAGGGGGTAGGATTCCGTGGGCGTGTGTACCGCTGAGAGGATTTGGGCCTGAACGGCCAACTGAACCCTGAAATGTTCGGCGCGAAGGGGAACTTGGGTCTTCAGATGTTGACGGGGAGGGACGGGGACGGGAAGCAGAAGAGACAGCGGACCCAGTGCGGGCATGATTTCCGGAGTTGGACGCGTTACCACGGGTGGTGACACTTTCAAATTTGGTTGAGAGTCCAACTGTGGATAGTGACGAGGGAAGTTGGGAGGGACGCTGAGAGACGGGGACAGTGGGTGTAGAGGGAGAGAAGGGTAAAGAACGCTGAGACGCCATGGGTCATTAAAAAAAAATACGACAAGCAAGTCTGAGAAAGAGGGGAGCGCAAACGGGTTGCCTCCGAACCGGCTAACACCGGCTCGGTCGCTCGTCGGATTCGGAACGGGGGTCTCGAATCGAATACCCTACGAATACCCTACGTACCTACGTACAGTCTACGTATCGTGTCTACATCTCATCCTCATCCCTCTCTTTTTTGCCGTGAAACTATCCACTGCCGAATGTACGTGCTACTCATTTTAGCCTGCTTCAGCGTCTCGACGTCTTCGGCTTCCAACTGATGCGAACTATGCGAAATCACGTCTATCACAAACGTTCTTAATCGTGGCAGGCCCTTCTCCTCCCGGCATTTGTCCACTTGGACACGAATACACGTGAACACACAGAGCAACGCAACAATCGTTATTAAACACTTACCAGCCTTTCCACCAGATGCTGTCTCCTTGCTCACCACGAGAGCTTGTATGTTTGGATCTGTCGCCGTTGGCCCATAAACGTCATGAATTGGCACGATGTCATAGACAAGGCTAGGCTTGAAAAGTTCCATAAATCGGTGGACACCTTGCATCCGCTCCGGCAGACTCTCCAACACATCCCGATTATCCTTTCTCGTTAGCAGCGCGTCGTCTGCAAAGTCAGCTTTGTAAGCAACTCAACACAGAATCGCTATCAGCCCGCTACCTGTCACGCCGATGATGACCTTTTCATCCGCAATCCATGCGGCCATGCTGAGCAATACTTTGTGACCCGCATGTAAGTGATCAAAGGTCCCCCCCAATGCCACAACGGGGTAGATAGGTGGGTCGGATCCTGGTGCAGTCGGAGAATCGGGATCAATTCCACTGTCCATGACGCGATCTGCGGACTTGGTCCATGCTGTCCGCAGTGAGGTAACAGACTGCGGCAGGGGGACTGGTATGCAGTCTAGCGAAAAGTCAACCAATTGCAACTGAGGTGCATTCCACGGAGTAACCAACACACCTCCTTCAATTCTGATAACCACCTCAAAATCCTTTCCGAAGTCCTCGCAGAGGTCTTCGTCGAAGCCACGCAGCAGAACGTCCACTTGAAGTAGGACCTTGTCCAATTCTTGGGCTACCGCCGTGGCCTGCACATAGACATAAGTTAAGAGCCTTTGGACATCATCCCAGCATCCGGTGTGCGATACCCCAGCCGAGCTGTTGCTGCGGGAAGAATCAACGCTAGGCCCCCGCTTCGCATTCTCACGGTGACCACAGGGAGGAGAGCGCGGTCTGCGGCCGGTGTTGAACAGGCGCGAAAAGAGAATAACGACGAGGCGATCGCGGACACATCGGGCCGCCCCTGCTACGGCTGGGGCGAGAAAGCAGGGGGTGCTCAAATCGTTGAGAGTGGCAAGGAGGAGTGCATGGGAAGCAGTGGCATTGGGGAGGTGCATGTTGACATGATCCTCCGTTGCCGAAGAGAAAGCTGGAGTCGGGGGAAGGTAATCGGTGTCGGACAATTTTGTTGTGGTCATAGGAGTCTTCGAGAACAGTAGGCGGATTCTCGGCCCGTTCTCGCACACCAAAACAAAAAGTATTATGATTCTGAGAATGTCGTTACATCGTCGTCATATGGGCATTAAATCATCATCATGACCGAGTTCGAGGCGATTCCCGACTCTGGTGCAGGTCCTTTACATCAAAGAATACGTTGACTCCGAAAACAAGCCCCAAAAGGCATGCTCCTGCCGATGCAACATTGTAAGCGTTGCACCTGCGAATGGAATGTCAATTGTCAGTTCCGAGGTCGCAGCCGGTAACGTCTACCAACGCACCATCCATTGAAACTCCCAGGCGAGCATCGCTCCCGTATCAAAATCCATATAAACTCCGCGGACCATAGGAAGAAGCAAACGGTGTCCAGAAAGAGCATTTGTTTGAGTTCCTTCCGGGCTGCCCTCCACTCCTCCTCGATAGCAAGTCCCTCAAAAATGCTCCGTCGCTTTGGCCGTCCACTCGCCCCGCTCTGGCTTAACGAGGACGATAACTCATCGAGGTTTGCGTTTTCCTCATCATCCGGACGGAGGGACCCGAATATTGTCGGGTCCACAATCAAGTTCACCTGGACATCTCCCCGTTCTTGCTTTCTCTTCTTTCCCTTTTTCTTCTTCTTCGCCTTCTCACCTGGTAGCCCCTGAACGGGCAACACCGCCAGGCCACCGGGGCCAAAGCCCGTGGGTGTTCGCTTCTTTCGGCGGCGTCCACAGCAGCAAGGGCGGAAAAGGAAGCGGTAGAGAAGGAACAGTGAGGTCAGGACAGACAATGCATATAGGGCGAACGTATGGGGTTTAGACTGAGGCGGCGGAGGTCGGGGGGTCTTGATCCACTGTAATACCGATATTAGTGCTGAACGAGATGGGAGATAGCAACGCACCAAAGCGGCATAAACCACAGAAACGGCAATTCCAAGAGCTAACACGGTCTCGATGACCCTGACTGCCACCCTCTTCTTTGGACCATCTGTAACAAGACGACCTTTCTCATCCACACTGCCAAGTGGCTCCTGAATTGGGGCCACGGCGCCCGAGCGAAACTCATGTTCTAACATGCGAATACGCTCTTCCTTCAGCTCTGGATCCAGAGGCAAATTGTAGTTGGGGGTATCAGTGCTGGACCAGGGAACAAAATCTCGAGTAGATGTCCCATTAGTCGCAGCATAGAGGTCGTAATTCCCAGCTAAACCAGTAGCACGATACGAAGGATCGAAAAAAGGTGCATGAGAAACTTCGGATTGTGGACCAGTCTTTAAAATGCTGCTGTCTTTTGCATACCACCCGCGCGACCAGGCAGGGAAGTGAGAGACGTCAATCTCCGAGTTCGGACCACCGCCCCGTGAAGAAGTAGTATCAAGGGGAGGATGCGAAATGTTAGGTGAATATAATGGATTGTCAGGGGGGATGTAAACGGATGGCTGTGTGTGAGAATATAAGGGTACGGAGGGAAAGAATGCCCCTTGCGTAGTATGTCGCAATGATGACGTGTTGTGGGACTGGGACGTTGGGGTACCGCGAGAGGAGACGAGAGATGGTGGATGCAATGAAGCATGACTAGCGACGGAAACGGATCTCGGAGGCGGCGGCAATAGATAATCATCGTATGCGAGATCATTTGGAAATGGGTAGCGATTCAGGGTGCGTGCATAGTCGGCGAGATCCAGTGCATCGATAGATGGCTCGGAGGCATCATGGCCTGGAGACGGGGGTGTGGCAGAGGTCCTGCCCGGGGACGTACGTACTGCAAAGGAGCGCGAGGGAGGAAGAGGATCTGTGGGGTCTGGAGACCATGGACGTGGGCGAGAGAGCGAAGGTGGAGGAGATACCTCCGATGGGGAATACATTGGTCGTTACTTGGTCGTTAAATCGGTCATGGAGGGAGGAACACGAGTCGCACGCGGCAATAATATCCTCTATCAGCACAGCACGTGCCATTTACCGCAATTGGTCCAGCCAGGCCAACAACCGTCCAGTCCCTTCCCCACTACTCTCCTTCTCCTCTTTCACCTCGTCCCTCTCTCCGACCCTTACCCAGCTTCCCACAAAATCAATGTTTCCCCCTTCCCAATCCGCAAATTTGAATGCCTCTCCCGGAGGACTAGTACACTCCAGGCCTCCCAATTCCGTGTTATCTTCCCCCTCAGTTCCGAGCTCGTCAATAGCTACCCTTCCTGTATGAGATCGACGCCGCTTTTCGAGCTCTCGTTCCATGACAGTCCGCACTCGATTGATTGCGAGCTGTTCTGAGGACGATGTGGCTGAAGCACTTCCGACCTTGAGTAGGTCGGATTTGTGAGCTAGGACGAGGATGACAGGAGGGTTTTGTGACGGCGGGATTGTGACAACAGCGTGCAGAATTTTATGCAAGTGCCTTAAGATCAAAGTGGGCCATCAGTGGCTCTGGCACATACTGTATATCCAGTGAAATTGCCAACGTACTCTGCCACAATGGGGCCATTTCGAGATACATTGCTGGCGTCCACAACGAAGACAATAGCTTTCGCGTCAGGTATATGCTCGCGGAACTGTTCGCGAATACGAGGGTGACCAGGAACATCCACCAAAGTAGTGGCTTTCTTGTTGAACGAATAAACGCATGTATTTGTTTGTAACGATGTGTGGCTTGGAAGCGTCTGGCCGTATACCAGCTACGACGAGTATCAGAATCAAATGTGCCAAAGTAGAAGGGTACTACACGCACTGTCGATAGAATAGCAGTTTTTCCTGCGCCGGATGCTCCGACGAATACGATGCTGTTTGCACGAGACTGCGATCTCCGACGAAATAGATAAAGGGCGACTGTAGTCGTAGCTCAGAAAGTAATCAGCTGGTGTCTCCAGTAAAGCACGCACCCAGAGCAAAGATAGCAGCAAACAAAGAGATCACCAATAGCCTTGGTTCCATGTCTGTCCGAGCCGTTGGCAGAGAAGGAAGCGGGTGATGTATTATGTAACTAAGAGAGGGACCGAAAATCGATACGATAAACCACTATGGCAGTCCAACCTGATGATGAAGAGGCCACTGCCCCTCCCTCAAAAAGAGCTCGTCCTTCATCTACAATAACTCAGACTGCTTCGCGCCCTCTTATTTCTGAGACATCCAATTCGCGGCGGCTGTTTGCCCCATTTCGCGCTCTTGGACTCATAACAAATCAAGTGCCATTTGCACTTCAGGTTCGAGCAGTCAAGGGATCAGCTGCGGGACCGCGTTTGCATATACTGACATGTCTGGGAAACTCATGGGCTCTGTGGGAAGGCGAAAAGATGACCCTTCTATTTGTCGGTTAGTGAACAATGTCGTGTCTTCGATTCACAGCAGTTTTTCAAAGCAGACTTCCCTTGTAGGATCGGAAGCTCAAGACTCGATTAAGGGCCTAGCTTTTGACAGTGATTTTATATGGGCATCTACTGGTCCACATGTTCTCAAATACATTCGAGGAAAGGAGGTCTGTGTGGGTTTGGGCTTTTACTACTCACCACGCTCACCTTTCAAGTCAAGGTTGGCCGCTTGACCAATCCTTTGGGGACACAGATAACCGCGCCACTCGTGTTTGGCTCTCACTTACTCTCTCTGACGGAAGATGGACGAAACCTCCTCATGTGGGATGGCTCTGAAGAAGGTGAGTGTATGTTATTGTGTAGAGATCGTACTGAATGTCTGTGAAGTATTTCATAGTCAGATTCAATTTGAGCCTGGTTTCACCGCCACTCACCTACTACACCCGGCCACATACCTGAACAAAGTCCTCGTCGGTGGTAGTGACGGAAGCTTGCAGTTGTGGAACATCCGTACCCAGTACGTACCGTAATGAACACTTTGAAAGAAACTGATGAAATATCCTTCTTAGGACTTGCATACACAAAATATCCTTCTCTCGCCTCTCGGAATCACAACCCAGTCACTTGCCTTCAAGCATGACGGCATTGGCGCAATCCCCTGCAATCGACGTTGTAGGCATCGGTTTTGCATCAGGAGAGATCTCAATTTATGACATACGCGCCGACGAAAAAATCATGCGAATATTCGTACGAGAGGGCCCGGTGCGGGCGCTTGCCTTCCGAGGCGGTAAGAGAGGCCCAAACATCTGCGGTCTCCCGAGTCTTATTCCTTCGCAGATGGACATCCAGCACTTGCCTCTGCCTCGGAAACAGGACATATATCCCTCTGGGATCTCGGCTCCGGCGGACGTCTGTTACATACGATACGAGGTGCTCACGACGGCAGCATATCTTCAGTGCAATGGATCCCCGGCCAGCCACTGCTCATTAGCTCGGGAGATGATAATGGTGTTAAGGTTTGTATTCAAGATGGAAGAGATCGCATATTCAACTGACCCATCAACAAGCAATGGCACGTTGATTCGCTGACCTCGCCGCCCCGCCTTCTGAAGTTTCGGTCGGGCCATCAAGCGCCGCCGCATCTTATTCGCTATTACGGTGAAGATGGTAAACAGCTGCTTACAGCATCGAGGGATCGTAGTCTCCGATATACGTCTGTCGTGCGCGACTCACGATCATTCGAATTGTCACAAGGTCGGCTACTTTCTCCAGCGGGAACTTTTCTTATTGACCAGTCTCGTCACAGGCTCGCTTACGAAGAAAGCGACAACGTTAGTTGTACCACTCGCTTCGCTCAAGCACTCGTCCGTTACAGCCGTGTCATACTCAACGACGAGATCGAAAGATTGGGATGATATTCTCACAGCACATTCTGATGAGACCTATGCCAGGACATGGAGCATGTTGAACAAAAGATTGGGCCAGCACCCACTTGGCATCACAGAGAAGAGCAAGATGAGGACCCAGGGTATCATCAAGGTGAGAGTTCACAATCAACTTTGTCTCTTCAGGCATGTCTCAACCAGTGATAGGCTGTCTGCGTCTCAGCATGTGGTAATTTCGGGCTGGCAAGTGCCTCTACAGGCGTCATTCACATGTGGAACATGCAATCTGGCGCCCACCGTAAGTCTTTCAACATCGGGCCTTGTCCAGAAGGCGTTCATACAAAATATCGGCGTCCTCCTGGGAAACAAAGGAGTGAAGAGCGCAGCGTTACGGGTCTCGCCACGGATTCATTGAACAGAGTACTGATCGCTTCAACTCTCGATGGAACTGTCAACGTACGTGCTCATGCAATGGTCGTCAAGGAACCTAAACTAGAGATTTGTTCCCAAATAGTTTTTTGATTTCCACACATCGAAACTAGAGCACACGCTCGTCATATCCGCCGCCATCGTCTCTATGACCCTCCAGCGAGACAGCGGTCTGCTTGCAATCATATGCGATGACCTTGTTGTGCGTCTTTTGGATATCGAGACCCGCAGAATAGTTCGAGAGTTCGGTGGATTTGGTGGACGAGTTCTAGACATCGTGGGTCTACCCATGCTTGGCCTATTGTTCTGGTCTCATCCCCACAGCGCACATAGACCTTCTCTTCTGACTCGCGGTGGCTTATAACGACGTCACTAGACACGATTATCAGGACATTTGACATTCCATCGGGACACCTCATCGATGCTTTCCGAACGACGAGCGTTGCCACCAGCGTATCGTTTTCACCCACTGGCGATTTCTTAGCTACTGCCCACGTTGATAGCGTAGGCGTGTATCTCTGGCACGTCCATCACTGTGCGCGTCGTCAGTACGATCTGATAATGCTATTACAGGGCGAATCGAGCCCAGTTTGCGGGTTTCTCGTTCCGTAACATTGCCGAAGAGGATGTCGAGCGTGTCGATCTACCATCGATGCATGGCTCTGGCGAAGATGAAGGTTTGTTTCAAGGTTCATAGTAGTTGCTTGTGACCAATATTCCTTTCTTAGCACTAGAGGATCTATCTGCCCTAGTGGTCCATGATCGTTCCCAAGACATCTCTGGCCCCATGCCCGATCTGGAGGGCGAGGTCGTCACACTCACGCATCTACCACGATCGAGGTGGGAGACACTGTTGAATCTTGATGTAATTCAGGTCGGCTTCTACAAATTACTTTCCGTTTCGTTCACACTCACTCACTGAACTCGGACAATTAGCAAAGAAATAAGCCAAATGAGCCTCCGAAGGCTCCAGAAAAGGCGCCCTTTTTCCTGCCTACACTTGCAGGCGTTGAAACACGGTTTGTGGTTCAAGAAAAAGAAAAGGAGACGACATCCGCGAAAAGATCCAAAAAATCTGTTGCCAGTGCTAAGAGCGTGTTCCTTCAAAAGTTATCGCAGGAACCACAAGATGGCAAGTGTAAGTGTACTTACTTTTGGCGAGGATCGACATTCACATCCCCGCCAGACGAAGCATTCTTCACTTTCGGGAAATCACTCTCCCCTGCAGCAGCAGACTTGGAAATTCGCTCTTTAGCGACCCTCCAGGATTTGAGTCTTTTTCTGCGTGCCCTTTCCCAACGTTTAAAGTCTCGTCGAGATTTTGAAGCTGTCCAGACGTATCTTAATTTGTTCCTGCGCGTGCACGGAGAACAACTAGTCTCCAACCCGGAGTTACGAACTGACCTCGAAGCCTTCTTGTTGTTGCAGAGGCAAGAAAGTAGTCGCTTACTAGATTCTATTGCCTCGTGCTTGGGTACTCTAGCGTTCGTCCGAGACACCCTCTGATGTTGTATCTTTTGTTCGTGCGCATGTAATAAAGCACAGTATAGGCATGGGTCGGGAGAAGCCGAATATCTCGCGTCTTGCGCGTTCCGCTCTGTCAGCTCTCATTCTATGGTATTATGGGCCAGTCGACTCCAATCAATGTCGCTACTGGGACAATAGTATCATGCACGTTCGTCTTCCTTGTCCCGCGGGACATCCGCACCGTACTCATACCTGTCCCCCTTCATAGCCATCACTGGTGCCTTGATCGCTGGCACCTACGCTTTAGCCAAGCAGAGAGGACAAGTCGTAGCTGGCATATACGCCGCGTCAGCGGCTCTTAATTGTGGAATTGCAGGGGCCACCTTCTTCAGTACGTTAATCGTGTACCTCTCCTCTAACCCCCGGCTTCACTCTTTGTAGGTATTCGGGGATATGTCATTGTACCCCTTCTGGACCAAGCATTGCCATCGAGGCTACATGAACGGGAGTGGGAGAGCCCACGAAGAGCCCCGGTTTCGCCTGAAGCATCTACAAGTGATGGCGCGACATGGGGAGCGATGAGGTTACAACGCGTGCTTGACTCCGCTCTAAGTGGGGGCATCACGGGGAGTGTTTTGAACACCTGGAGACGTTCGTCCCTTCCGGTCTTCTACTTCAGGTCAGATTAAGGTGAACGGTCTTTCCTTTAGGTGGTACACGCGGTACATTCACGGGGATGATGTTTGGATCCGTCTTTTGCACCCTTGGACAGGTGCTCTACAATGAGATGGGTGTACAACGCCTAAAATTTATCTCTCGTAGATATTCTATCCCCTCCCAGCCACCAACACCATCAACTGTTTCCGGGCTGGCCGTACCCTCTGTGCCTAAGAAACCTCTGCTGGACCGGATGATCCATGCCATTGGTATTAACAGGCTTTCTGACGAGGAATACCTGGCCCAGATGAGAGAGAAACGTGCTGCGTACCTGGGGAGGATAGAGAAGTTGGAGGCACAACTAGAGGAAGACAAGTCCTCAAAAAAGTCGTAGATGTGATGCTGTGTACTCATCTTACTCCGTCCCGGCGGTGTCTATCGCGATAGCATTATTTAGTGGCGAGATACGAGTCACGTGAGGTGTGGCAGTGCTGTGTTGTTGATTGCTGATTACGCAAGCCTTTCCACGACATTCCCACGAGCATCTGCACTGCAACATGTCCGATAAGACCTATAATCTTTGGTGCTCTATCGAAAGAGACAATACCATCTTTCTTGCCACTGCCTTATCGTCTACAACCATTAATGACTTGAGAGAGCTGATCAAAGAAGAGAGGAGCAACTACCTTCAGGGGGTTGACGCCGCAAGCCTCAGTCTCTCGAAGGTGCGTTATTTCTAGTGATTAGTTCTGACATTACGGGTGACTATCGACGCAATGAATGGCCTCTGCTGGCTTATGACATCCTCGGATCAATGCAGATATTAAAGTCGTGCGGCACAGGATAATGAGTGGCGATTATCGGCCCGATGCCGACCAGCGCCAATCGTCGCGGGCGGCGAAAATAATAATTTCTCCAATTTCTGAAGTATGGCCCGAGCCACCTGCCCCTGGCCATCTTCACGTCCACGTTGTTGTCAGTCGACCAGGATTGGGCGGGCCGACTGCTCATGATGCGGGTACGGCCGTTCTTCTAGTTTTGGGTTTTTGGGTTTTTGGTCATGTTCCTCTGCTCAGATCTATCCACGAGTTTGAACCTGTATGATGCGGCCAAAAAGTTGTACAGGGCCATGTGGCAACAAGATCTCGGAAGTAAACTACGAGATGTTCCTCAATGCGAGGGCTTCAAATACCTGCCCGCCACTGTGGTCGGTGATTTACAACTTCCACAACTAGGATGCGACAGATGGGGTATCCTCGTCCGCCAGGAATATATTTTTACCTTGAAAGCTTTGGAGGAGCGCCAGAACAAGGCGGGGGGGATAGTAATAACAGGTCACCCCGGGATTGGTACGGGTTTGTTCCAGAAGGATAATTTTGCTCACGTACTCATAACATCCAGGTAAATCGATTTTTATATTTTACGCCCTTCTCCACCTCCTAAGCAAAGGGCAGCCCGTTGCTCTACAATGCGGTACCGTGTACTTCATCTTCCGTCAAGACGGCGTCGAAATGCATAAAGCCGATTCCGATGGGCTGTCGTTTCGTTCCGATGAGAGACCTTGGGCTTTCACGGATTCTACTGAAAGGAACAGACAAACATGTATAGCATTTCAAAATGCTAGTCGGATGGGACGTGCATGGTTTGTCCTAGCGAGTCCTCCAGTAAAATCACGCTACGATGGTTTGTGTAAGGAGTGTGATGCAGGTATTTTCATAATGGATTGTTTCACTCGCGAAGAATCACGAGCACTCAGGTCGGTCTTCATCGCAAGCGTTCTATTCTGTCTGACTTATTCCCACAGCATTATTCGTGGACGTGATATCAAGCGCTTTCTAGAGAACTACGAGACATGGGGACCCTCTGCGCGCACCTGCCTTAGATTGGCGTCCGGGTCGATTACCAAAAACGAGCTCGAATATAATGTGGGCCAGGTCGCCAAGAAATTCGCTGAAAATCTCTCCGCCATAACCATGGAAGCAGCAGATTTTGAAGTCGGTTCCCACTGCCTCTTCACTGCCTTTCCGGACAGTCTCGAGAGGGACTTACATACTTTGCGAGTGCCAACGCGATACCTCGAGGGTTTTGTCGTGAAAGCAATCGCTAAGATCGATGCAACCAAACAGGTATCGTTTTAGTAGCCATCCGTTTTACCGAGGTGCGTTTGGTTATGTCTTTGAGAAATTCTTCCATGTCTGGTTGTCTTCCAACCCGGAAAATGGAGTATCGTGTACTAGATGGACTCATAAACCCACAAGTATTCCCGCGAGTTTATTTATGGGTACTCGCGGATCATTGGGACTCATGCTGGTCCCTATTTTTTCCTGATGTGTCTAGGTTTGCTAAGGGCAGGTGTAGATCCATCCTTGCCCAGTGTGGGAAACACCACAGTTCAAAAGGAGCCCATCCAGCAGATACGAGTCATGTGAGGTGTGGCAGTGTTGTTACTTTGTTGATATTTGTTGATCGCTGATTGCTCGAACCAATTACTATTTCTCTTTATTCCCTAATGGGCCAGCGTCTAACAGCCATCATATGTGCCACGAACAACATCTGCAATATGTCCGATACCTATGGTCTTTGGTGCTACATCAAAGGAGACAAGACCCTCTTTCGTGTCACTGCCTTATCGACTACAACCGTTAATGACTTGAGAGAGCTGATCAAAGAAAAGAGGAGCGACGTCCTTAAAGGGGTTGACGCCGCAAGCCTCAGTCTCTCTCGAAGGTGCGTTATTTCTAGTGATTATTTCTGACATTATGGGTGACCATCCATGCAATGAATGGCCTCTACTGGCTTATGACATCCACAGGTCAATGTAGATATTGATGCGGTGGGGGACAGGATAACGAGTGGCGATTATTGGCCCGATGCCGAACAACCCCAACCGTTGTGGGCGGCGAAAACAATAATTTCTCCAATCTCTGCAGTATGGCCCGAACCACCTTCCCCCGGCCATCTTCACGTCGTTGTCAGTCGACCAGGAGTGGGCGCGCCGGGCGGGCCGACTACTCATGATGCGGGTACGACTCGATTTTTCTTCTAGTTTTTGGGTGATTTGGTCATGTTCCTCCTCTGTTCAGTCCCATCCGATGCTTCGAAATTGTATGATGTGGCTGAGAAGTTGCACGATGCCATATGGAAAAAGGACCTTGGAAATAAACTACAAGATCTTGAAGAAGTCGAGGGCCTCAAATACCTGCCCGCGAATGTGGTCGATAACTTACGACTTCGAGAACTAGGATGCAACGCAGACGTTATCCTTGTCCGCAATGAATATCAATTAACCGTGGACGCTCTGAAGGGGCGCCAGGACAATTCTGGGGGGGTAGTAGTAACAGGTCACCCGGGGATTGGTACGGATTTGTTGCAGAAGGATAATTCTGCTCACGTACTACTAACATCCAGGCAAATCAATATTTATCTTTTACGCCCTTCTCCACCTCCTAAGCAAAGGGCAGTCCGTTGCTCTACAATGCGACTCCGTGTTCTTTATCTTCCGTGAAGATGGTGTCGAAATGCATGAAGCCGATTCCCTGGGGCTGTTTTTTAGTTCCGAAGAGAGACTTTGGGCTCTCACGGATTCTACTGAAGCGAGTACCCATCCATGTAAAGCATTTCAAGCAGCTAGTCGGATGAAACGTGCATGGATTGTCCTAGCGTCGTCTCCAGCAACAAGACGCTACGATCGCTTCCGTAAGGAGTGTGGAGCAGGTCTTTTCGTAATGAACTGTTTCACTCCCGAAGAATCACGAGCGCTCAGGTTGGTCTTCATATTCATCACAACCATTCTATTCTGTCTGGCTTATTCTTAGCATTATTCATGGACTCGATGTTGGATGTTTTATAGGGAACTTCGAGAAATGGGGTCCGTCTGCGCGCACATGCCTTGATTTGGCGCGGGGGATAGTGTCCAACGAGGAGCTCGAAAATAATGTGCGCATGGTCGCCAAGAAATTCGCTGAAGGTCCCACTGCGATAATTATGGAGGCAAATCCTAAAGTTGCTTCCCACTGGCTCTTCACTACTCTTCCGGGTCCCGATAGGAACTTATCTACATTGCGAGTGGTAACGCCACACCTCCGTCGGTGTGTTGTGGATGCAATCAATAACTTTGATGCGGCCAAACAAATATCGTTCTATACTGATACAAGCAGCCATCCGTTTTTCCGAGGCGCGTTTGGATACCTTTTCGAAAAAAATTCTACGTCTGGTTCTCTTCCGACTCGGGCAAAGGACTATCATGCACTGCATGGCCCAGGTCTATGGAGTCCACAACGTCCACAATGTCTACGGAGTCTATAAGGTCCACAACCCACAAACAAGCAGAACCAGAACAGCTCCATCTCCGGCCTGTTGGGTGGGAGAAAGTGATTATACATGGAGGAGAAGCAGGTAAAGATGGTTATAAATTTGCGAATAGATACCAAACACCATTTGGCTGGATCCCGGCATCACGGTCAGATGCCACATTTGATGCCGTCCTCTGCACAGCCAAAGAAATCGTTACAATTCAGGTGACAGTTGCCGCCAAACATAGCGTGAACTGAACGAAAAGGGTTTCGAAAGCTTGGTAACTCATCTCCCAAAGTGATTTCAGAAGGTCCGACGTTGGTGCCACGTGTTCGTCACAAATCACAATGACACTGCGGCCAAGTTGGGGAGAAAAACAAATACGTTCCCCGATAATTTTGAAATGGACACTTCGATTCACACCGCAGTCCTTGTATTTAACTTTTCTCCCGAAGATTTTGAATCGTTCAAAGGCACCCAGTGAAGTAAGAACAAGCAACTATATATTCATTTGGCACCTACCTGAGTCATTAGGGCGAGTCTGTTGGGATGGATGATATTGGGATTGGGATGGAAACGGATGCTGAAGGGGTGTCAGAGGTGGGTCTTGAATAACTGGGCTGTATATCCTAGTATGACGCCTTACCCGTCAGCTTTCGTGGTCCTCGATTACCAACGAAAGCTCTCCGGTGTCTTCTCCCTAATGGCGGGTACGCATGCGATGTCGATCTGTGTCTCAACTTGACTTGTCCCAGATGTGGTCTCTACCTCCCGATGGAACAGCGAGAAATCGGTCTTTGCTGTGTTGGGATGTTCTCCGTCTCTATCTCAGATATCACCCACCTAATCCAACTTGAATACTATCACCATACATCATCCTACGACAACACTGCAACAGACGTAGAAACTTTCCGTCTTGAACCACGTAGGGTAAGCATTCCTCTTGGCCCCGCTCTTATGCAAGGGCTGATCGCTGTGCCGTGTTCAGATATAGAAAAAAGCCTCGGTGTAGCTACGCCACCTCTGATCCATGAACATCCCAATACGTCTCTTTACGATGCCGCCCAACGTCTCAAACCCACGCTCGTCTCCTAGCACTACTCGATAATGACTCAAAGACTGGTCACCAAGTCGTCGCCTCTGTCCTCACGTAATATCGTCTCTTCAAGTACTCCTCTACGCGTGAAGCATTGCGCATATTTCGTTTTAGGCCCGTGAAGTAACGATCAAGACAGTGTATTCTATTGAATGATGCATACAACGCTCTGTAGAGCGCGGTCGGACAGAGGGAGCATTAAGCCGTTCTCCTGTGCCCACCCACATTAGGGCTGTCTCATATTCTCACTGTGTATCGGCCATTGGACTCAAATAAAGACGAATTTCCTTCGTCCATCCAACCATCCAGCACCACCGTGCACACATCACTTTGACCCCAGATTCTTAACGGTTTCGCGTCAAATGTAACGATTTGCACTGAGCAGCGATCCCTTAGGAGAGAAACATGCCCAACTTGAATACCCATCCCTTCGTGACTCTTAATGTAACTACAGTTCAGACAGAACCGGGAATAATGTTTTTTTTTCCCCTAGTCACTATTTATACCGATATACTTCTGCCAAACCCTTTCCGTCTTCCCTGAACCCCCCCACAGCAACGCCGTCACTGTGAACAGCCAGCGTATTCACCTTTGCGATAAATTGTGTCTGCGCAACGGGGCTTGATTCGATTCTCCAGTCTTCTGCATTACCTTCGGTGGACAGAATGTGTCGAGAAATAACACCGAGTAGGGTAGATGTAATGATTGCTGTGGGATCTAGGAAGGCTCTAAGCGCGTCTGAAATGAGTGCACTCAAACACACCAGACAAGGAAAGGATGACTCACAGTGCGACAACTGGACCATCAGCAATTTTAGAAATAAGACTCATACCTTCACGCAGGCCTCCCCATTTTCGGGTCTTCTTCACGGACATCCTCTTATCTCCACCCAGACCGATCACGAGGCATCCATCTGCAGTGCCTGCAGCAATGGTTCCGGTGGATGAAACGGAGAGGCAGAGCACGAATGGGGGAGACAATGATACAGCGGACGACTCGAGCTGCGGCAGGATGTCTGGAAATCGGTGTGGTGTGACTGCGCGTGCGGACGAGCGTTAAAGAGTCACCTACTAAACGCTCGTCTCGAAAGTACTGTGCCTTGCCTAAAATCAAAATGGAATAGAGTGGAGTCATAGCCTCCGCTGATGAGTTCACTGGGGCGATCCGGGATGAACCTTACAGCTGCGCAGACCTAAAGAACAAAGACGTGTTCTATCAAGACTACAAACTTGATTTATTTAGACTCACGCTATTATGCTGCGCCTTCATCCTCCGGACGCTCTTTGTTGTCAGATCCACCACACCCACAACCCCACTATCCATGGTGAATGCGAGAGTCTTCTGATCCTCGCTAACAGATATCTGAGGGTAAGTTTCTCAGAGAAAGTTGACGGTATGTCAAGGGCACATGCCTCGTTCGCATCTCCTTCGCTTTCGCCTATATTGATTACGGTCAATGCATTTACACTTGATTGAACGAGTTGTGGTGTATCCAAATTGAATAGTTTTACCTGTAATCGGTCATTGAGTACATCATGGACATCCACGACGAACGGGACTCGGAAAAACGGCCGCACTGACAGAACTCCCGCAAGCTACCCATACATGACCGAAGCCATCGTTGTTCGGCGCGATAGAAAATACCGATGAGACCTCGGAGTCGAATCCTCGAATAGCTCTGACGACCGTAGTGTCAGGTGGGCAATAGAGTCGAAGACTCCCGTCATCTTTCGAATGTAAGCGACACATCCTGTTGACGAGTGCGAGGGCTCACCGGAACCCAGGATTAGCATACCATTTTGCGTATACGTCAATGTTGATACTTGGGCGGGTATCAGTAAAGTATGCTGCAAGGTAAAGGTGTGTGTGTGTGTATCGCTCATGAATGATATCTGACTGAGGTTGATTGTCCCATTTAGGTAATCTAATCTGACCCTGGCTTTCTCTCATCCACCATGGCGGCAGATGTCCCCACGAGACTTGCTACAGATTCACTGAATCGATTGAGAGACTTCCTACAAGACGACAACAAGGTGAAAGTGGCAGGTTGTGTAATTATATGTGTGCACCGCCCGGTCCCCACTGATCCAGTCACTCAGGTTTCGACGGTGGGTCCCGACCACATTTTCTGACCCAACGTCTGATCGTGAGTAGTGGATGGGGTTTTGCGCGGAAAGTTCATGGTGCGTTTGTTGGTGGCCCACCTCTGTCTGCTGGTTTGCATGGCCAACGCTCGAGTCCATGTAGTCGAAGGACAAGTTCTTGAGTGCAGTTACGTCTGATGGCTTTGGGTTCTGCAGCGTTATTTTGTATGTCTCCTTTTACGTCGGTAAAGGCGCATTTACGAGGGACCTCAGCGGCTGGGACTTGCACGATGCCGTGTATTCAAGAGAGTTGCTCATCTCGAATTCGGGCAATGGCTATCGCGACCTCATCGCAACTATCGATCTATCCACGTTCCGCAGGATCCCCTGGGAGAAAGACGTTCCGTTCTTTTTAGTCTCATTCTTGGACCCAGAAACCAAAGAACCTGTCAGCGTCTGCCCTCGCGGCGTGCTGAGGAAGCTTGTGGGAAAGGCAGAACAAAGCGGATGGCAATGTATTGCAGGGATAGAGTTCGAGGTAAGTTATGTGCACCTGAAGTTGGGACAATACACGATTAACACTCAACATAGTATTTTCAATTCAAAGGTTACTTTGGTAGATCCTCAGCAGTAAAGCAACTGATTGATGTCCGTAGAGACCCCGCATAGTCTTGCCGAGAAGAAATTCCTCGCTTTGCAGCCTCTAACACCTGGGAGTACGTCACTACGGCACTATAACTCGACAGTAATTCAGGGTTTGACCAACCGTCTTCGACAGTGCACGGCTATTCCCTACTACGAACGCAGCTGAATAATGATTATTTCCATGATATATTCGATGTGGCAGAGCGATTCGACGTTCATCTTGAGAGTCACCGTGCGTATATCCTCGGGTTTACTTCTCAGACATGATAATATCTTGAATAGACACGGAGACTGGCCCAGGAGTCTTTGAGACGGCGCTCGCCTATACGACGGCCCTTCGTGTGGCTGACAATGCCCTACTATTCAAGTACCTGGTCAAGAGCTTAGGGATGAAACACGGTATCACGCCAAGCTTCATGGCAAAGCCCTGGGGTAATGTAAGGTTATCCTTTCCTGCGATCATTCGTATTTCTTATGTGATTATGGCGATTGGCCAGCTGCCTGGGTGTAGTGGGTTTGTGCAAAATCGCGTGATACATTAACTACCGTTAGCTGACGGAAAGTTTGCTCTCGAAGCCACATCCACGTATCTCTCCGGGACAGTAATGGCAACAACGTCTTCGCTATCAAATCCGAAGAGCTACAGGAAGGACGTACAGGGGCCGCTTATGCCGAGCTCAAATACATCAGTCAGACAGCCGAGTATTTCCTTGCTGGGGTATTAGATGGTTTAACCGATGGTAAGTATCCAGTATCTCACGGGGCAAAGGGGTGCTGAGGTATTCCTAGTCATGCCCACGGTAAGTAACATCTTCTAGGACTGTTTCCTTCGTCATGTCGAGCTCCTTGCCAGCTCGTACCAACTATCAATGGTTATAAACGGCTTGTCGCAGGCGAGGCTTTCTGGGCTCCAAATGCAGTGACTTATGGTTATGATTCACGCGCTGCTTCGGTGAGAGTCATCTCTCCCCCCGCTGTTCCACCGGCGGCGACACGCTTCGAGATCCGCGTCACGGGCGCAGACGTCAACCCGTTTTTTGCATTGAGTACAGTTTTCGGACTGGGCTTGAGAGGGATAGAGAAGAAGTTAACACTGCCCGTCGCACCGATCTCACATTTCAGCCTTGAGGACAAAAAAGCCGGAAAGGCGAGTGTCCATCACTCAAAGTTAGTGTGAACATATTCAAATTAACGTTGTGATTGGAAGATCACCATGCTACCGCAATCATTGGAAGCGGCGACGGAGAGGATGGTCCGACCAAACAGCATTGCACGTGAGGTCTTTGGAGATGAGTTCGTGGAGCACTTCGGTGGCACGAGAGAGCATGAAATCAAGCTTTGGAACGAGGCGGTTACAAGTTGGGAAGGTGAGTCCAAGTAATGATGTAATCTATATGGCGACTAATTTGAAATCAGTGGAGCGCTACCTGGAGCTAGCGTAGGCTGTATTGTACGCAGCAAATGTACGTATGTCCAATAGGCATCGATGGATGTCCGTTGTTACAACATTGGCTATGCGCCCGTTGACTCAACCTGGGTAGTCACGGCGGGCGCCTGTTGGTTGGACTCGGTCTTATGTCTGGTGGACTGGAACCACCGCATGAAGTGTGGGACGTCCTATCACAGGCGCATGACTAAATAAGCGTCCAGCATGGTTAAACTCGGCATGCTTACCGCGGAAATAGAGCTCGCCATCGAACTCTCTACGACAAATGCGGGTATGCGGCCACCTGGGCTGCTAGACGTGGCCATGCGCCATTCGGTGTTCTCGCTGGAAAGCTCTCTGATACTTTCAACGCTAACATAGCGACCCTTTACTCCTTTCTCTTCGAGCTTTGCTAACTCAGGGTCGCTGGACAGATCCACAGGAATGGAGACGAATATCCTGTTGAAGAGTTGTATGAGAAATTCGGAGAGCACAATGGCGATGTGAGATGGATGGATGGACGCACGCACCCAGTCCTGGGATTGCTCGAGTCGTAATGGGTGACTTGCAAAACGGTGAACACGCGAGGAGAAATGCCGAACGATGAGAATTCGTAGTACATCGTCCAGATTTCTTGCGTCGCGGAAATCTTCTTGACCAATGTCGCTTTCTTCACGGCCTCGATGTATCTATTTACAAGTTCCTCGCTCGTCAGGCAAGAAGAACAGACGTCCTCCAAGGACAATTAGACGTACTCTTTCTCATAATCGGAATGGTTGCTAGACCCCAATTTGCTCCAAAAATCGTCGAATGTGATTTGAGTGGGCACATGCTCACTGACCCTGCAGTGCCAAGGTGCGCCGTCGCCAGGACCCTTGGGGCTAGAATACGTTTGAACAGTCTTCTTTTCGTACGCCTTGCCTTTCTTCCAGTCTTTGGTAGCCTCGAGCACCTCGCGCGATGCCGCAATGACTTGCTCATCTGAAGGCAATTCTATGTGATCAATTAAGTAGATTATCATTTTTGGTGAATCGGCCAACTGAAGACAGACCGTCAAGTCGAAGCTCTTGCGCTATAGTCAACTTGAAGCCAGCAGAAGACATTCGAGATGATGGTAAGAACGGGTATTACATCCCTGTGAGAACTTTCTTTCGCCGGTGGTAACGGGGGAAACACGGGGGCGATGACATTGGAAACTCCCAGGACCATGTGGTACTCTAGACTATGGGTGCTCGACACAAGGATATTAACGTGGCTACACTATTCATGCGTGGGATGTGGACGATCGTGTGCGTCCATCGTGGAAGTGTTCAGGTTTACAAGCCCGAAGTAGCGACTGCGGCCGAGGGTTTGTTCATCCCGCGGAAGCTTTTCACCTCGATTGAGGACAATTCCAACAAATTTACGTTCCCCCCGCATCCACTTTGTCTTGTAGAAACGGACGTATCCCGGTACAGTCGCAAACAGTGTATGATCTCGACCCATTTTCACCTAGAAAGAGCAAACACGATGGGATTTGCAACGTGGAATAAGACGTAATGCTGGACCTACGTGCTGCCCAGGGTGAAATTGTGTCCCACGTTGGCGCACGATGATATTCCCAGGGATAACATATTGGTCTATTAGATGACTGTGAGCTCGAGTACCTTGTGAGGGAGAGAAGAGAAAACACCTGAGAATTTTTTTACGCCGAGACGCTTCCCCGGTGAGCCGCCATGGTTGCGCACTGAGCCGCCTGCGCGCTTAGTAGCGGTACGGATGGAGCCTGTAATGGGACGGTCGAAGGGTCAAGGGACGATCAAGCGAAACAGGAGTGAGCTGACCGATTATAGAGAAAGGGGAACGAATGGCATGGGAGGAGCACAAAAAGGACAAGAAGGACATCGGGCGGGCGGTGAGGCGGTGAACGTGACGCGGACCTGGCGTGGCGTGTTACTTTACTTTATAGGGGAATCACCTCTGTCTCCTCTCCACTTCCACCGTTCAAACACACAATGGTTCTTCTCGTCACCTCTGATAACGAACAGTTCGTCGTCGAAAAGGACGTCGCAGAACGTTCCGTGCTGATCAAAAATATGCTAGAGGGTAATTCCTTTACGCCTTATCTTACTCCTAAGACATCCCAATGCACGACTTTTATACAGATGTTGGCGAAAGCGACCAGCCGATACCGCTGCCCAATGTCTCATCGAGTGTTTTGAAAAAGGCAAGCATTTTCGCTTGCGAGGATGTCGTTTTTTTTCATCGTTGTCTCGCTTACACAGGTCCTTGAATACTGCGAACATCACCGAGGAGAGCGTCTCCCGACTACAGACGCCGAGTCACAAGATGAGACTCGCAAGCGCACCACCGACATCAGCGAGTGGGACCAGAAGTTTATTGCAGTCGATCAGGAGATGCTCTTTGAGATCATCCTGGCTGCAAATTACCTGGACATCAAACCACTCCTGTTAGTACCTCTTTGCAGCGAACCCTAAACACCCCTGATCTTCTCGACAGTGACGTGGGCTGCAAGACTGTGGCCAACATGATCAAGGGCAAGACACCCGAAGAAATTAGGAAGCTGTTCAACATCGTAAACGACTTCACCCCTGAGGAAGAGGTAACGACCTTGTTCTCTGAATGGCGGACGATTGCTGACGCAGTTTTATCATAGGCTCAGATCAAGAAGGAGAACGTAAGTCGGGTATCCTCTGTAGGATCCTATTGCTCACGACATTTCTTCCACGACAGGAATGGGCGGAGGATCGTTAGTTTTATGAAATTGTGTATAGTACCGTAGTTGACTACAACATGCCACATATCTTGTCCGTGTCCGCGGCGAAATAATTAGTGTAGATTTGGCCACGTGCTCTCTTCCACATGTCTCTCTCTTTCTCTCCGCATGAATCCCATCCCTGTCCTCCCCGGTAATCCAGTCCCAAAGAATTCAGCACAGGAGTACTCGCTCCGAAACCAGCTCGCGGCGTTGTGCGGCCTCAACCACGACCGGTCAATATTTCCTCCGTGGCACCCCACACAACTCCAACTGACTCTCTACAGGTTTCCAGGAAGCCAACCCGTCAGTTTCAGCTCTAAAGACCTCGATAGGCTTGAACATGAGGAGTGAGTCCATGCTGTCCTGGAATCTTCTCCTTCGTCGACCGACTCGTTCTTCACGCACTAGCTACTGGGTTTGCGAAAAGTCGGATGGGATCAGGGTGCTGCTCGTCGTCTTCACGAACCTAGAAACAGACGAGCAGTCTGTTTACACTGTACGTCCATGACATCAATTTAATTTTAGTCTTACTCTGCTTTTTAGGTCGACCGGCACAATACATACAGGGAAATCTCCGGCTTTGTCTTCCCTCATCATGAACACCGACAGCGGTGTCTGCGGAGCACTGTGGTAGATGCAGAGCTAGTCATCGATGTCGACCCTCGGACAAAGCGCGTATGTCGTGTTGTCGGAATTCCTCTCGTGCATTAGAACGAACGCCTCCTTTTTATGTAGGAAACCCTACGTCTACTTTGCTTTGACTGCCTCGTCGCGGACAGCCTAAATGTTATGTCCAAGACACTGGACAAAAGATATGGGGTAGGTGGTCATCTTATCGCTGCGTACAATGTTTTTTGATGTGGGTCACTTCCAGAGGTTGAAAGAAGTATTCTTCAAGCCGTACGCGAAAATGCTCCGTGATTATCCTTATATGATGGAGAAACAACCATTCGAGTTGGTTTAACTAAATAGTTTTTGCTTCTCTCTCTTCTCTGATTCCTCCCAGCATTCAGGTCAAGGAGGTCAACTGTTCGTATTCGATCGACAAAGTCTTTTCGGACATAACTAACCTTCAACACGGCAATGACGGATTGATCTATACTTCCGTTTGGACACCTTACATTCCCGGGACAGATCGAAAGTTGTATGTATTTTTTTCTTTTCCGTAAGGCTTCGTTCTCACTTTTCTCTTTCAAGACTCAAATGGAAACCGCCGTCCGAGAATTCGATCGACTTTAAGCTCGTTTTGCGTTTCCCACCACTACCTGGCTCGTCAAATCAGCCGGATTTGCACGCGAAGCCTATCTTTGCACTTCACGTTTGGTGTGGGGGTGAGGGTACGAGGGCCACTTATGAACCCTGGGACACAATGCATGTCAATGACGAAGAGTGGGAAAGGTATGTCGCGACTCGCGGGCAATTATTCGCTTTCTGAGTGGGATGAGTAATTCCATTCTCTCCCAGTATGAAGGCCAATGGCGAACAAGTCGACGACCGCATTGTCGAAGTATGTTGGGACCCTGTCGATGAACATTGGCGCATGATGCGCTACCGCGATGACAAGCCCCAAGGCAATCATCGTTCTGTGGTAGAGAATGTTATCCAAAGCATTGATGATGGCGTCGAGAAAGATGCGGTAGGTGCTGTTCTTGTGAGCTGTGTCGTCGCGCACCGTGATCTGATCAGTAATGAAATTCCATCAGCTGCTCGCTCGATCAGCCACGATAAAAAACGCTTGGAAAGCGCGACAAGGTCAGCCCATACAACAGCAACCACGACCACCACGACCACCACCTCCATCGCATAACAGCAATGGGCCGCCGCAGCATCCACCACCGTCTTTTCCTGCACCCAATCGTCAACCTCGAACCCTGTCTCCTCTACCATTGCGCTATGGGCCTCTGGCACCGTCGCCCTGGAGCAAGGTATCAGGGCCGACGGTGATTGCGGGAGTGTCCCGTTGAAGAAGTTTGAACCCCAAGCGCAATCTCTCCGCACTGTTGGACTTGCCCTTAGGAGCATTGAGGGGGTTTTACCTCGGCCTTCTGTTGGACACGAGGGCACCCGCGACTTCTCACTACGCGTATTGGCTGGTAGCTGGTGACATGTATGTGTTTTTTTATCGCCTCTTTCACTTTCGAGCCAGTCGGGTCACTGGAACAAAGAACACAACGTGTTTTGAATTGCGAGCACGGTACAAAGACATCACTTTTGGGAAGCCAGTTATGACTAGTATGCCTTGTATGTCTCTGTACAGTAGTTATGATATTATCAGGGATGCACATCACAACAAGACATCAAGCACGGTCTGAACGGATATTAAGAAGATGCGGTGAGCAAAAAGGTATGTAGTGAGGGAGTGGATGTGCGTCTAATGCGTACAACAGATGCTGCGTAGACGTCAACAAGAGAAAACGTGGAAAAAAAAAAACAAGAGGGAAAACTGCGGTCGTCAGTGAGACGAGTTCAATGAGATGCAAACACAAGAGGAGGATGAGACAAGACAACATGCATGGAAGGAAAGCGGGGTATTCGGACGCAACGGTCATGTATGAGAGGACAAGTACAAATCGTAAAATGCAGGCATGACAGTCATCAAAGCAACCAAAACATCAAGGATGCAAAGCAAAAAGCGGTAGATGACGTGTTAAGATAAACGGAGAGAGAGAGGGAGAGAGAGATAAAAGCAAGGAGAGAAAGGCGACCATATACTGATCAGAAGACCAGACTTTGTCGTAGACTTTATGAGAACCGATACGTCACGCAAGGACGCCAGTTCGTCTAGTGACTTTTTTCTTTTTCTTTTGGAGGAGGGTTTGAGGATGGAGGACGCACAAGAAGGAGGAAGGCGATAAGCAAGATATTTGGGGGGGGGGGATCAAGCAAAGGTATCTCAGGAAATGAGGTGACGCTCAAGCAAAGAGGTCGTCGTGACACATTAGGGGATCGGGGAGGATCTTGTCATCATTTAGGTCCACGCCTCCGAGTTGTTGTCCGAAGAAATCGTATTTCGGGACAAGCGGGACGGTGTTAAGAGACGCAAGGCCTACGTGGAAGAGCGGGGACTCGGGTCCGGGGTCCGCGAAACCCATGCGAGTAAAGGAGGGGCGTTCGATGGGAGTGCGAAGGACCTCCGAGTCTGGGGTGGAGTCGACGGATGACGTGGAAGACTCTGACGCGTTGCGCCGTCGCGTGGGGGTGCGGGGCCTAAGCGCGAAGGAGGACTCGGACGCCAACTGCCCGAACACGTGAGGCTATGTCATCCACAAGAAATTAGGAAGAAAAAAAGAAAGAGGGTTTTTGAGTGAGGAGGAAAGAAGAAACGTCGTTCCCTATACTTACCTGAAACGAGAATCCAAAGATGCTGTGGTCGTCGCCCTCGCTCAGTGGACTCTGCGACGCGACTGGGGTCGAGGGACGCTCGGGCTCGACGCCAGTAGCGCTCTCGCCGCGATCTGTGATGGGGAGTCCTGGGATCGCGTCATTGCGGGAGGCTATGGCCATGGCCTCAGAATCCGCGGAATCGACAGGCGCAGGGTTCTCCTCGCCGACGGCGTCCCTCTCCTCCCCATCCCCCTCCTCCTCGTCCTCCTCCTCGCCACCACGCTCACGCTGACCATCGGTGACGCGCCACCAATCGATGTCCGCTAGGACCTTGCGGTCGGACACGTCAGAGCCGGAGGACCGGCGGTGGCCCTGTGGATGGGCGCGATGGGAACGCGAGCTGGGGAGGGCGGGGTAGGGTGATACCCTCACTGAGGGGGAGGAGAAGGCACGGCGAAGAGAAGGCATGGCGTGGTGGGAGGGAGAGAGAGGGTCGAGAGCGAGCGAGCGCTGTCAGTGTCAGACACAGTGTCAGGCACACGGGGCCGGGGACCACCGTACGCGTCTCTCGCAGTCTAACTTGTTCTGAGTTGTTCCAATCCCTTATGTTCCGCGATGGATGGCACTCACGCCCTCGGTTGCAGTGTTGAAATTCGTGAATCTTACTTATCCCCATGTCTTCTTGTCCATCCGCGGTCGTAGCTAGCTCGTAGGGCTGTTCTTGTGTTATGTTTCGTGCGTAATTACACGTCTTGTTGTCGCACTGAGCGCCGCAAGTGGACAGACAGTGCCGTCATGGGCCAGGTTTGATGCCGATGCCGCAAGCGGTTGCCGATAAAATGTATATCAGCTCATGACCGCCCCTGCAACCATTCCGTATTTCATTCCGTATTTCTCCATCTCCGCTCGCCACCGATCACGCAAATGTCACCGTCCGAAACGAGGACAATCTTCTATGGCCCCCTTGTCAACCCACTCTCGCTTTCTTCTTTCCAGTCTCTGCCGAGATGTCTGCTTGCCGTCGGTTCATCTGGTCACGTTGACTGGATCGAAGAGGACGTCCACGAGTCTGCTCTCCAGAACGTCCTTGCTCAGCATGCTTCACTCGAGGTGCGCCTTGTCAGCCTTAGACACGGGGAGTTTATACTTCCGGGCTTTGTGGATACCCACACGGTGCGTATACTGAAGCTGTGCGCAATTCAATCATGGACAACGATACGTAGCACGCACCCCAAGTCCCCAATATCGGCGGGTGAATGTGCCCGTGACATATCGCGCTGTAACAAGCTTACCTATTAACTCACCTCCAGTGGCCAACAGTACGAACTGCTTGATTGGCTGAAGGAAACAACGTTCCCTATGGAAGCTCGATTCGCTGATGTGGATTTCGCTCGTCGAGCCTATAGTTTGATTGTCAAACGGATCATCAATTCCGGGGTACTTGAAACATTTGCCTCCACTCCGAGGTGCCAAGCTTTCTTAATTCTGATGCCGTACTAGACAACCACTTGTTGCTATTATGGAACGTTGCATCTTGAAGCCACCAAGATACTTGCGGAAATAGTGCACGGCTACGGTAAGTAGTTTCTCTCTACCCTCTTATCGTCTCTTCGAGTTCATACGAATCGACCGTCACTCCCAGGTCAGCGTGCCTTTGTCGGGGTGCGTGATATCTGTGGCAATGGCAACCCGCCACACCTCGGGGCCGCGCTAAGCAACTTCCGTGGAATTTTTAGAAATGTAATATGGACCGTAATTCGCCCGATGACTACGTGGAACCAACAGTTTCCGACTCTATCAACGCAACACGTGCTCTTATCTCTCACATTCGCGCCCTTTCCCAGCCGCGGCTTGTAGAGCCCGTGCTAACACCCCGGTTTGCCATTTCGTGCTCGGATCGCCTTCTGTCCGCACTAGGTGACATGGCCCGCGCCGACCCATCGCTCCCGGTCCAGACGCATATATCCGAGAATCGGAACGAAGTGCTGGAGACGCTCAAACTCTCCCCTACGGCTACTTCATACGCGGCCGTATACGACAAGTATGGGCTACTTGGCCCTCGCACAGTACTCGCACATGCGATCCACCTGGAAGAAGACGAGATTGTCTTGGTGAAGGAGAGAAATGCGGGAGTGAGCCATTGTCCGACGAGTAATTTCAACTTGCGCAGCGGGGTGTGCCCCGTTGGCAAATTCATCGACCGAGGAATTAAGGTTATATTCATTTCTATTCGCTTGTTGATCACTGAATATATCCCTCGGACACCATCACAGGTCGGCCTTGGCACAGATGTCTCAGGCGGTTTCTCTCCTTCCATTATTACCGCCGTACAGCACGCCTCCATCGCGTCGAAAGTTTTGGCGATGCATGCACCAACTGATTCGTCAACGACATCCACATACGAAGGTCGCCAGCTTCCTCTCGCGACGCTGCTGCATCTTGCAACGCTTGGCGGCGCGCAAGTTTGTGGTCTGGAGGATCGCATAGGGTCGTTTGCTCCTGGAAAGGCATTCGATGCTTTGGTCGTCAGCGTGCATGACGATGCAGGTAACCCGGGTCTCTGGGGCGCTGACATAGACCGAGAACTTCATGTGGAATATCCGAAAGACAAGGAAATAGAGGTTTGGTTAGAACGGTTCCTCTTCACAGGCGATGACCGGAATATAAAGAGAGTCTACGTTCAGGGGCGGTGGATTGGGGGAGCAGAATGGGTTCCTTATAGTTCAGGTAGGAACAATCTTGTTAACTAGGTGCTACAATAACATCGTTGGAGATATATGTCACAACGTCAATGGCAACGGATTATGACGTCTTGTTCTTGAAATTACCAAATTCCCATTTATAACAGTCCTGGGTGTAACGCAGTCGGTTAGTAGAGGGTTTTAATAACATTTCTAGATCGTTCTCACTATGCAATCACTTTCTTCAACTGCCAACGGAACGCTTCGACCTTCTTCCCACTCTCGGTCTGTCTCTAGGACATCCAAAATGAGTTTCTTAATTGGATGTTTCTGTAGCGAAACACGCCAGCCTAGCGTGCCCACTGTGTCATATATAATGCTTTGGCCCAGATGACATCGCGTCTCGAGGGCATAGCCTGCCGAAGCACAGGGAGAACGAAAGCCGGTGCAAGCACCTTGTGGTATTGGGTCCGCAGTGTGGTATACATGGGTAACTGGGGTAATCGGAAGACCTGATATGTTTGAAAGAGGGGGCATGGGAAGGTGAAGGCGTTGGGCGGCAAGGCGTTCCCCTGGAGATTCAAAGGCGACAGCGGGGAAGCCGAATGTAGTGCCCAGCAAGGATGCCAGTGCACCGCCAAGGGAGTGGCCAACTAACCACACATTGGCGTCTGGGTAAATAGTTGTGAGGTTTTTGACCAGGTTCTTGTAAGACATGTGAGTAGAACCCAGATAGATATGGACGGGACGTCAATACACACCATCCCAACCGAATAAAACAAACTATCCTCGACGAGCGCTCTGGTCAAACATCCATCGTCGCAAGTCCAGTGTCCGGAAAAGCAATCGCATACGGTTGAGAAAATCCATGAAATGTCTACGCGGGCACAACAACACGAGAAGAGAAGGTTATCGTTGTATTTATCCTTCTTGGACGTCGGTCCTTGAAGTGTGGTGCCCTTTATTGAAAGAATGGCAGTATTGTTGTCGGAAGACAAGAAAACATGCCCGCGAAAGCCTACTGTAGCGTCTTCCCAACCGAAAGGAAAGCTCTTACGCCGACATGATTAAGTCGTAGGGCACCATAGGTAACGACGACTTACGATGTTCCAAGCAGAGTCAATGTCATACCAGTTCTTCTGGCCTGGAAGAGCGTAGGCATTTCCGCTTATACGCGCGAGCTGTGAGAGTGTGTGTTTATCCTCAATGTCTGGTCCGAGGACCTCGATGGGATCCCAAGGTATGTTGTGTAAATCCTGAAGATATCTAGGGCGGTAAACCGTAGTTGGAACCGCCTTTAGTGTCCATGACGGCACAGGAATGTCCGGTAGTGATGCGATAGGGTGAAACAAGGCGTCTTGGGTATTTAGGTCCTGGCTGTATCGATGTACTGGGCTAACCACGACGGGAATAGAATGCGGATTCGCGGCGGCTGCCCCTACTACTGCTAGAACGGTTGCCAGAAATACAACGATCATGATTGTTCAGGAGCAATAAACATAATCACGGCCAAAGAATTGGGGATGCAGTCGTTGAATGAAGTTGGCCTAAAATGACGGACTTTGTCCGAGTCCTGCGGCGATGTGACGGACCCGTGGGAAGTCCGTGTGAAACACAACAGTTGCAAACAACAGACAGCAAGAATGGACGGCCCAACTCGTACTGTTTTTCTTCCAGCGCGACATTTTAGACAGTACCCGTTCTGCTGTTACCTCACGAAGAACGTGGTGATTTTTGTTCAGCGCAGAGGGAAGTTGGTTAGGTTTAAGAACACACTCTGTTCTTGCACATTGCTTGCACGCTGTTGCAGAGTGTGTGTCAGACCTCTCCTACAGTACACCTGAATAGAAATTTTGAGTTCCACGTCACCCGAGCACGTCACGGGATCAGTGAGAAAGGAAAAGACACACGCTCTAACCCGCCCGAAACGCACTTTTTGACCGCAACGCCGCGAGCGTCAGCCAGCCCGCTTTTTTCCTCGTTTTCCGCATAATGTTCATCATCAACTGGTTCTGGGACGTCCTCGCTCAACTGGGTCTGCCAGACTTCTTTCCTTTTCTCCGCCTCTTAGACTCAACCTCTGGGCAGGTCTCCTCCATAAGAATGCGAAGATCCTTTTCCTAGGCCTGGATAATGCCGGAAAGACAGTACGCCTATTTTACACGTCAATTCTGCTCGTTCAATGAATTGGGTCGCGCAGACACTCCTCCACATGCTCAAGAATGATAGATTGGCTACCCTCCAGCCTACGCTTCACCCAAGTCCGTTCATTCATGCCCGCGTGTTTTGGCATTGCTGGCTCAAGAGCCTCGTTTTTAGCTTCGGAGGAACTTGCAATCGGCAACGTAAAGTTCACTACGTATGATTTGGGTGGCCATCAACAGGGTGCGTGCGGGGTGTGCGCTGCCTTCCTACCATAGTTCCGCATCTGAGCCCATCTCTCACAGCACGCCGTCTCTGGCGTGACTATTTCCCCGAAGTCGACGGCATTGTCTTTCTCGTCGATAGCGCCGACTTTGAGCGCTTCCCCGAGTCAAAGGCCGAGCTGGATGCCCTCCTTTCAATTGAGCAGCTCGCCAAGGTACCCTTCCTCATACTCGGTAACAAGATCGATGCTCCAGGTGCCGTAAGCGAAGAAGAGCTTAGGCACCATCTGGGTTTATACCAAACTACGGGCAAGGTGAGTGTATACCTGCTTTAAGCACATGCAGAGGGCTGACCTGTGTCTTAGGGCAAGGTACCGTTGAGCGATATGCGCCCAATTGAGATCTTCATGTGCTCAGTTGTTCTGCGACAAGGCTATGGCGAGGGTTAGTCCCTTTTCTCTCGTCTTGTCCCGAGTTATCGTTGACGTCATAAACAGGGTTCCGCTGGGTCTCTCAATACGTGAGTTGATATGTCGTGTGCGTGGTCTGTACGCTCACTGGTGCCATGCGACAGATCTAAGGCTACCTTATTCACTGTCACAGTTTCTGGAGTAGTATTTTTTCTACAGTAGAACCTTTGTGCTTCGATTGTGTTTTTTTGAATGGTCGTGGATATTACGTTTTGCCACGTCAGATGGGTGGACTGCAACAGGGCGCTTCAAAGTTGTGCCCCTCGAGATGACTATGTCCTGATGAAACTCAACGTCCCCGTTCACGACATCATCTCGATTACACCTCTTCTGGTGTTCTCAACCCTCATTCGCATCGTTCTTATCCTTTATAGTGAATGGCATGACCGTCATTCACTCGTAAAATACACAGATGTCGATTACTTGGTCTTCACCGACGCAACTTCCTACACCCTGACCCCCGGGCCACTAAACCGTGCCCAGGGTCCACTTGGGAAGTGGGTCAATATCGGGGAGTGAGTATCGTATCAGTTACGTCCTAAGCAACCCCCTTGACGCTACAACGTCCATCGATCAGTCCCTATCATCGAGAGACCTACCGCTACACGCCTTTGTTGACAATTCTCCTCGCACCCAACAAGTGGCTGCACAAGTCATTTGGGAAATATCTCTTTTCGGGATGTGACATTCTGGCAGGAATTCTGATGCACAAGCTACTCGTCTCTGCGATTCTTCCGCATGCTGCTCCTCGTCGGCCTCGCAGCACAGATACAAGTTCCAGTCACGCGGCACCACTCGCTTCTTCTCACCTCACATCCGAGTCCGAGTCCGAGTCCGAGTCTAAATACGATGCGAGTGGGGCGGCATTCCCCTCTGCGAACCCGGATTCAGACGTTGGCAGAAGAAAAAACGCAGTATCGGCAGCATCTATTCTATCGGAGGACGACGGCGGACGCCGTGCCACCCTCCTGGTGGCCCTCCACCTTCTGAACCCCATTGTGATCGGCATCTCTACCAGAGGGTCCTCCGAGTCCGTACTCACTCTCTTGGTGCTTCTCACGCTCTTCTGCGCTTTGCGGGGGTGGTGGGATTGGACTGCGGTCTTGCTCGGGCTGAGCACGCATTGGAAGATATATCCGGTTATCTACGGCGTGTCGTGCGTCGGCGTCATTGGCACGGAATATCTCCAACGTGGTGGGAAGAAGACTACGGCGCAGAAGGCGCAGAAGGGGGTGTCGAGAGGCGAGTCGTTCCCCAGACCCCGAATAGTCCGATACATCGATGTCGTTGTGAACGCAAAGACGGTAAGATTCACAACGATCAGCGCCGGAACTTTCTTCCTACTTGGTATTCTCATGTACTCCATGTGAGTAAAGGGGTTTTTTATTATTGGCAGTTGGGATTTTCCCGCTAATGTCTTTTTTCTGGGCCAGTTGGGGATACCCCTTCGTTCATGAAACGTATCTCTACCATCTCCACCGGTTGGATCACCGACACAACTTCTCTCCGTACTTCTATCAAATTTATCTCAATTACCCAAGTATTTCAACGTCCGATGCTGCGCGGTCGTCGATGTGGAGGGCGTTTATTCGGTCCCCTTTGACAAGTTTTCTTACCCAGCTAGTCCTATCGTTGAGTTCGGGCCTTTTCTTCATTCGTACAAGACGGGATATGATCATGGGGTGGTTCATCCAGACGGCAACATTTGTTATCTTTAACAAGGTTTGCACTTCACAGGTATGTGCCATGTTGTTGTTTTTATCTCTTCGTTACGTAGATTGATGCTCACATCCTCGAACGCAGTATTTTCTTTGGTATATGTTATATCTACCGCTCATTATTCCTTACCTGTCATGGTCATGGCCTTCGGTGTTCAAATATCTAGCGTGTTGGATGGGGACACAAGTATTGTGGCTCAGCCAGGCGTACAGGGTGGAGTTTTTGGGAGAACCCATTTTCTTTCGTCTGTGGATTTGCAGTGTCATCTACGTCCTCGGACACAGTTGGGTGCTCGCGGGCATTGTAAATAGCTACCGGGTTCAGGTTTAAGCCTTACGTATTCGATGCTTCACTACGACGATACAAGTCTGTTCTTTGCATTTCTGCCTAATATACAATGCTCGGTACATTCCCGGCAAAGATGCCTCATAGTAGCGGTTGCAATTGAACGTCTTGTGCGATCCCTCAGGACACCAGCTTGGCCTCAAGGATGTCCTTTGTCAGGCCCTCAGCACCATCGCGCACTTCCAGGCACTTGGTGACGTCCACCTAGTATAGAAAACATCGGTGAGTAGGCTACTGCACGTCGGTCGGGCGTACAGTGTTCTGGAAATCCAGCAAAGCGCTTGCATGTAGGGTAAGGAGGCCGGTCTCGCACGTTGGGGCCCAGTTGATGAGGACGAGGGGAGACGAGGTTCGGCCATCTTTGTGGGTGAGATTATAGGATAGCACGACGTATCTCGGTGAGGACTCTGGGAGCTCTGCCGCGTAGACAATGGGAAAGTAAAAATCAGACGAGTCTAAGGGCTAACTCCAAAAATAATAATATGCTACCATACCCTCTGCCAGTTCTTCGAGCTCGACATCGTCAAATCTGTCCACTTGCTCCATGATCAACTTTTGCTTGTTGATCTTGACGACGAGCGCAGCGTTGCCTTTGTGTCGAGTGAACCTGAACTTGCGGATCGAGTCCTTGAGTTCTTGAGGGATGTCTACGGTGTGAGACTGGGAAATTGGTTAGTGTGAGGAAGAGGCATCGTGGCTCGGAATCGGAATCGGGGGGGAGGACGAACCATGGTAGGAGAGGACTCGACTCGACAATGACCAGAGTGGAAACGATAAGGCTGCTGATAGGCGGGTGCCGCCAGATTGGGCAATCCTGATAAGGCAGGGTGTTCCAACCAGGAATGGAACGGAACGAAGACAGATATACATCCGAGAGTGGCACCCGCAACAGTGATGAACCCCGATTGTTAGACCACCAATTTGGTGGGCATGCCAGCGAAATGCACACGCTGAGTACCCAATTGTCACTGGACAACGACTACAGTACTAATGGGCACAGAAAAAAATTTGGCCCCGCCGCTTGAGAGAAAATGAATCGATGACGATGACCCCGCGATGACGAATGCAGCCATATCGCTTCATGTACAACATGTCACCGAATCGACAACGTGTTCACGCCCCTCCAGGGCAGGTCAGAACTTTGCAATTTGGCATGCAGCAGGTGATCACACGCATGCCCGACCATACGTCTCCGCAGGGGCGATTCCAGCGGCAGTGGTGATATCCAATCTATTCTGAATGAAGGTAACAGGCAAAATAAATACTGCAATCATTCGCTCGGTCCGCGATGTACTATGAGAAGTTACGAAGCAAAAAAAAGCAAGACCCGGACAGGAATAGGAGAGAAACACCTAACTTACACGTTTGTGGAGCCATTTCCCGGTTTCGACCGCCACCATGTCCAGGCACCAAGGCCCAAGATGAAATTGCAGATGCCAAACACCGTGTAGCCTGCCCCGATGAAAACAAGCGCCGACCAGACCAAGCCGATGATCCTATCAAGCATACGCCCGATATACTTCTTGAGGGAGACGAAGGGAACTGGCTTTGGGGTGAAATAATGGGGAAGAGAAAGCAAGGGGATGGCGTCATCCGGCAGGTGTGCACGAGTAGACGGAAGGAGTAGAAGTGACACAATAGGTTTCTGGGAATACGTCATTATTTCACTGGAAAGGGAGAATTGAGGATTGCGACGTACATGATCGGAGGTAGTATATGATGGAATAGAGGTGTATAAAAGACTTGTTATGCTCGAGCTGTCTGTGATGTCAGGTGAGTCGGAATACGTCGCATATAAAATCCTGTCAGTCCAAGAAGGTGTTCTGTGCCCGCTGTATCCAGACAACAAATGGAAACAAGAGTCAGAGTGGCCTAGAAAACCGACAGGACTACACGAACCTATACTTGTCTACCTCTCCCATATTGTACTTGTAGGTACATTTGAAGGACCAAAATTCGGCCTCCCGAAAGCCATGGAAGATTGCATTTTTCCTCCGCTCCTGCAAAAGTTGATCGAATTCCTTGAGTTCTTCTCGTCCAGATTGTGTGTCAAGTGCAGCCTCGACACGGTGAACGTTGGCACGGCCAGCAAAAGGGCTGGTTGGTGGGAAATCAAGCCGAAAGTTCAGGTCGCCCAGGAAGAATAAATGCGAGGTGGAATATATCGTAGTAGATGCACCAGAATGGAAGCCGGGCAGGGGAGGAAAGAGCAGGGAGCCAACGATGTAGTGGTAATCCGCAATCCGGCTCGTTAGATTGTAATCATGCGCAGTGAGGTGGGCGCAAACAAAGCTGGGTACAATTTAGCGTGGAAAAGTTGGAGGCAAACTCACGGACTCACGTATAGACTTCTCCTAGTCCACCGTCTTTGGTCTGCACTCTAAAACGCACACCCACTGCGCCCTTGTTTCCCATATAGGCTGGACCACATCCAGTCCATTGTGTCTGGACATCACGGACATGGCGAGATACACCATCGTCAAGCGCATATACGAGTAAAGCGACACCAACGTTTACGACATAGGCCACAAGAGAGTACCGCTCCCCATTTGGAGCGTGAGCCTCTAATTGGGATAGGATGAGGGTGTTGCGGTCCTGGATGACTTTGCTTGAGCGGCCGGCAACTAATCATCCACGCTGAGACGGGATGAGTCAAAGAGGAGCAAGGCGGTACGGTACATACGGCCTTGGTGGAGGGGGAGAAGTTCCTGAAAGCCAACCGCGACAATGTCAGGAGCGCGGGGCTGCCGAGAGAGAAACTTTGAAACTTTGAGTGTGGGAGAAAGCCAATCAACTAGGTCTTGAGGTACGCCGCGGAGACCCTGGAGGGCCGTATTATAGGAAGCAATTTGTACGAGTAGTCTATCCGAACTGGGGTCAGCAGCTGCAGTACTAGTGGTCATGCTCGTTGCCTCCAACTGTGTGAACGTGACCTCAAGCGCCAGTGCGTGTGTGTATGCGTGTATATGCGTGTCGCGCGCGATGTTCGTCATGATGTCCATCATGTTTGCCTAGACCTACCGGGTCGCTTTAAATCTCTTTGTCCAAACCCCACCGGATCTTCTGTGTGAATTTCTTCATCCTAAGCCCTCACTACCTCTTCAATTCCCTCGCCAGTTATGCCCTCCAGTGCATTAAAGTCAAGCCAACCGTCATTAATGGAGAGGTTTTATGCCTCCAGCTTCTCCTATACCATCTTCCTACTCATATGGACTAACGTTGTCAACACCTTTTTCCGAGAGATTCGCCCCAGAGGCGCATTCAATATCCCTCGCAGTGGTCCAGTCATATTCGTTGCTGCCCCTCATCACAACCAGGCATGGTCTCCTGTCCATCTCCATACCAAATTCTGATTGATTTTCTTCGTCTTAGTTCCTCGACCCCATCCTCCTCGCGATGGAGGTATACCGTGAGACCCGGCAACGCGTTAGCTTTCTTATTGCAGCTAAAAGCATGAAGCGGAAAGCTATCGGCTTTTTTGCCAAGGTCATTTCGTGCAGTACGTTCGTTTGCTACTTTCCTCTGTATTGTGTGCATCATTGTCTCACTGTCTCGAAGTCCCTGTTGTTCGTGCTGCCGACTATGCAACCCCGGGTACCGGGAGAATTCGACTTTCCCCAGACGATCCATGTACCGTATTGGGGGAGGGCACAAAGTTTCTGTTAGAACTCACCCCTAGAATGCAAATTATGCTACCGAAATCTGTCGGTTCCCCTGTTGCTGAAGTTACTCAGGTTATCTCGGACACCGAACTGAAACTAAAGCGCGTGTTCGGAGGTGAGACCGGAAAGGTGACGAGTCGGATTCGAGAAAAGACAGACGAGTTGAGGATTCAAGGTGTTAATGGAATGGACTTCGACCGCCTTCCCTTCGTCGATCAGCAAGAAGCATTCCGTCTTGTTTACCAGAGACTTACTGAGGGTAAATACATCGGAATTTTTCCGGAAGGTTTGTGTATCCGGCCCCTTTCGCAGTACAGCTTACTGACCCGGTGAAGGCGGCAGCCACGACCGCACCGATCTTCTTCCTTTCAAGGCTGGCGTATCTATCATGGCATTAGGAGCTATGGCAAACAATCCAGACATAAAAGTAAAACTAGTGCCGGTCGGGCTCTCGTATTTCCACGCCCACCTCTTTCGCTCTCGTGCCGTCATCGAGTTCGGGCCAGCGTTGGATGTTCCCAAAGAATTCGTCGAGAAGTTTAAGCAAGGAGGTCTGGAGAAGCGAGAGGCAGTATCCGGGTTCTTGGACTTGGTATATGAGGCCCTCAAGACGGTCACTGTCCGGGCACCTGATTATGATACTCTCATGGTGGGTGGCACGAGAGATATTACTAGTACGTGAATCTTCTTAACGCGATATTTAGCTTGTCCAAGCGGCCAGACGATTGTACCAGCCTCCCGGGCAGCACTTGACTTTGAGCCAGGTGGTCGAACTGAACAGGCGTTTTCTGCACGGCTACAGTGTTTTCAAGGATGAACCTCGTCTGCAAGCCTTGTTGAGCAACGTCCTTAAATACAATCGATTCCTACAGGATTTAGGTCTGCGGGACCATCAAGTGAGCCTTATCACCGGATTCAGGCACGGTTTGGGACTAATTCCAACCAAAGGTGCCAAGAGCCCAAAGGGCAAGCTGGAAAACGCTTGGCTTGTTGTTATACCGTGTTGGGTTGTTGAGCGTCTGGAGCACTTTCGCTTTGCCAGGTGTGATCTTGAACGGACCTATCTTCTTAACGGCTTCTATCTTATCGAAGAAGAAAGCTAAAGGTACGCGGCGTTACAATATGTGGTATACTTCACATTTCATTTTCATTTCTTCATGCCGTCTCAGAGGCCGTGGCAGCATCAGTAGTCAAGATTCACGGTCGCGATGTCATCGCGACTTGGAAAGTATTGATATCTCTTGGCGTCGCTCCAGTGCTATACGGCTTCTACGCCGCTATCGCTACCATACTTGTCATCAAGGCGAAATGTCCGTGGAAATGGAGGCTGATAACGCCACCCCTGACCATCGCCGCGCTACCCGCGATCGGGTACGCAGCACTCAAATTTGGTGAAGCGGGAATGGACGTTCTAAAGTGAATTCGGGTGTCTTTTTTCGGGTTTCGGCAACTGAATGATTCTCCAGATCTCTAAGGCCGCTCATCGTGTCGCTCATGCCCGGTCAACAGCAGTACCTTGAGCGATTAAAAGTGATGCGTCGAACACTCTCAAATGAGCTGATGGACATCATTAATGAATTTGGTCCCAAGCTCTACGATGACTTCGATAAGGCATGCAGCTTCCCGCGGAGCTATAGATCCCTCTTGACAATAATTTCGATTTAGAATCGAGTTTTGTTCCCTTCGTCCAGCGTTCCGTTGTCAAGTAGAAAACCGGGGTTGTGGCAAAGGGACAGCGGAGCTGCTGCTACAGAAACTCAAGAGAATCTGCTTGCACATCCGATGGTGCGTATTCATGAACGAACTCGGACACCATTTTCTTTACGTTACATAGAATTGGCTCGACGAGCGTTTGTTCGGATGGAGCCGTAGCGCTCGGCGTGGGACGAGCGCATGGGCTGATGCGCTACCCCGGAGTCGAGATGCCAGCCGTGCTGCATCGCCGGAGGTCTCAGATGACGAGGACACAGGGGATTACGACAACGTTCTCGGCATTTTGCGCTCAGACGATGGGCGTGTCACTCCCAATCGTGTGGGATCACGAAGCCTGCATGGCTCTTACGCAGACCTGCAGAAGCTCAGGATGTCTGGGGTTCAAGGGCAATCATCCAGCAGACCTATGTGGCCGCCCGGGTCGCCAACTGAAGGTGGCTTACACCGACGGGAGCGGAGGGCAAGCTTATCTGATCGCGTCACGGTGGAACGGATCGGTGCACTAGATCCGCGAGAACCGTTCAAGGACTGCACCGAAGACATCAACAACGAAATCCGGGAAAGCAAACCCTCAATATCGACGTTTGAGGAATGATTGGATCTCTGTACTGAATTTATCCTTAATGTATACCTGTGATAGTCGATCTTTTAACGGACACTTCTAGCTGGCAGTACGTTGTATGTATGCATATGTATATGCTTGTGTGCCAGGCGGACCCGTCTGCCGATCCGAATCCGAGCACACGGACCTCACTTGCATCTAACCACTCTGTTGTCAATTCCATGGCGATAAATAATTATCTGATTTTAATCGGTCGGGTCATCACATCCGCATCATCTCACCCGGTACCCGCATACAGCATTAATTTTAGCCACAACTCCGACCAGCCAGCAGCGCCTTGAACTTTGGAAAAGAGTTTCGATTTGTGAACATCTTGAACCTTACTGCTTAGTGGTGAACTTCGCAGGCCACAAGGCAACGCGGACCCCGGGATCTGAAAAGGGTTTATCCGACGCTCGGACGGGACGGAAGTGAAGTGGGAGGTGCCAGTGTGACAATCGAGTTGGGTGAACATCATCACGATGCACATCCAGTTTCGCCCAACATGTCCGAGTCTGCGAGCGTCCGGATCAAAGAAGGAATACCCATTTCGATCTTTCCTACTTCTCCATCCATTCATAAGTTGTGGCGCAGTGCGTTCAAGTTTGCGGGCAGGGTCAGGCTGGGTGATGGTTGGCGCTGGCGCTGTCAGCTGTCTGCGTCAGGCGGAAGGCGGAAGCCTGCTTCGTACTTCTCTTGGCAGGAAAGGGGGGCATCGACTTCGACTTCGCAGCAGGAAAAGGGGCATCATCATGGGTGTGGGGTGGGCGGCAACATCATCAATGTCGTATTTTTAGAGCAAACAAAGCAGGCTATAATTAAAGCGACTGGGTGCGATGCGACTGTGACTGGGAGTGTCGAATGCGCCAAAATAAAGAAAACGAGGACGAACGACGACAACGACGGCGAATGATATATCTGCAGCGTACTGTATGCTATGCGGGGACACCGCGCACCTCCATAAGAAGGTTTTGCCTGAGGTAGTGCTTGGAGAATTCCATGCCGCAATTCGTGCACCTTCTCAACCGGGGAAAGCGGGGTGGAAGCGGAAGCGGGGATCCGGGGGTGATGCAAGGCATAGTAGTAGTAGTGAAGGGGTTGACGCGGCCGGGTGTAGGATGTGATGTGTCAGCAGCAACAAAAAGGTTTCTAGGTAAGGGAGGGAAACGCACTTGAGGTCGTTGATCTCGTTGAAGAACTGCAAGTTTGGCCCGAAAAAAGGGAGAGGGGGGGAAAGGGGGATTCTCCCACCTTGAGATACGCGCCGATTACGGTCGGCGTAAGGGACCTTACCTGTATGTGCGTGCATCCACCCTGCTGGGCCTTCCAGTTACCCAAGGCGGTCATGCCGAGATCCATACAGCGTATCTCTCGCTTTTAGTGAAATGAAAAAAAAAGATGATCAGTGTGGTTGCACGTCATGGGTTTCAAATACGTGTTTGACCAACCATGCTTGAAGGATACCCTCCCGAAGCACTGGACATGTGTCAACAATGGCACTATTAAGAGGGCTGTCTCTTTTGTTGCAAAAAACTCACGGGGTGTGTTCGGTAATGACATATATTAGTCTGCCATATTTGGATCCGCATTGCTCGATGAGAAGGTATGGCTCGGTCGAAGACATGAAAAAGTAACTCGAAGTGACGGTAGCGCTCTGACAACATCGCAACAGCGTGACCGATTGGGAACGATACAATAGAGCGCTAGCATCTCAAGGAGGATGATTGGACGAACACTTGTCCCCCCTTTCGCCTTAACACCCTGCGCCCGCTCCACATCAAATGATAGGGTTTACACATGTCTTGTCCTCGACCACCATCCATGTGGCAGCAAAACTCACCTGCACGAAGATCACTTCCACAACACCGACAGCACACAAAACCTGTACAACAGCTAGGTTGATGCATGACCAAAATAAGGTAGAAGCCTGTCTTCGTCCGAACAGGCTATATCGCTACAAATCCCGCGGCTTCCCTGCTGTAAGAACTTCAACCCCCGTTTCCGTGATCCTGAAAACCGATCAATCGAGGTGGGAGTGCTCGGGATATGTGGCACACTTACAACAACGTTTCTTCAAACTGAGCACTTCTCTTCCCATCAACGGTCGTCGCTGTCCAGTTATCGGGCCAATGAACTTCATCCCAATTACCCCCAAGGTTTATCATCTACAGCGGCATGTCAGGTTATATCCGTGTCTGCTATAGCGTCGCTTCTTACGGGCTCAATTGTGAAGCACTGCGTAGCTGATTTATTAACAACGTTCTTTCGGAGCAATTAGCCACGCACCATTCCAGCTTTCATGGTTCCGACTGCCTTGTTCTTGGCGTAATGCGGCACATTGGGGGCACAATGGAACAGATCATTAATTCCGTGTCCAGTGTATGTTCTGACAGACGAGCAGCCGTTTGCCCGAGCAATAGGTTCACTGGAAATTGTCATGTCAGTTTGGAAGTCCGCATAGATTCCCTATTCCTGCGCCCACATGACCTTCCCAATGTCTCGAATCAGTGCACCGGGCTTGCAAACTTTGATCGATTCGTCGAGACATTTCCTCGCGGTTCGGATAAGCCGCTCCGAGTCTTCGTCTATTCGTCCCACAGGGTATGTTTCATTCAAATCGCCGTGGAAGCCTGGTATTTCCGACGTCATTCCGTGTTGGGAAAATGACACACAATATCTTACCATCATAGTACAATGTTACGTCTTGTGGGGAATATGAAGAACAGAACCTCCATGCGAGTAGTCAGACGTACCTATGTTAATGATGTCGCCCTCTTGCAGCTTCCTCTGGTCGGGGATTCCGTGGCAAATTACCTCGTTGATCGAACTGCGATTGAAAATCAGATCCGGGGGTTCCAATCCAGCGGTCGAAAAGCTACTCACGTACAAACCGATTTTGGGTAGCGTCGATAATTCATGGGTGATGGATATGCGTTACGCTCTATGCAAGCTTGGTGCACGACAGCATCTATCTCATCTGTTGTGATCCCAGGGCGAATGTGCGACGCCGCGGTGTCGAGAACTTCACGAGCTAGCTGCGAGATGAGCGGTATCAGGTTAGTGCCATGCCTGCAAAGTGAGACATGCACCTACCTTACAAACGGTTCTCATCTTTTCCTGCTCCTCTCGACTCAATATGCGAGGAGGTTGGCCGGCACGCCTCGTCTCCGAAATAGGAATCCCTTGAAAGTATTTGTTCAGTCGGGACGTCAGTCGTGAAAGAATAGCTGGAGAACCATCTTCGGCATAGTCAGGCCGCGGTATATGCTCGGGTACAACTCTTTTGGGCGAAAGAGGATATACAGGGCGCAGAAGGCCTGAGAAGCCAAAACTGGGGAAGGGGTTGAATGTGCCGTCTGCGGGGAAGGTAAGACGATGGACGCCGTGGTTGGACGGAAGAACACACTGTTTACGATAGAGCCATCCGACGGCGTTTGACGTGGTGTGGCGATATCATGGATGACTTTGTGCGTTTTCTGGAATTCGGAATAAGTAAGCGCTGATGCACGGATCTACTGTGCACACCGACCCCTTGGGAAACTCTAGTGAGTTCCAAGAATAGGCAAAACACGAAAGGACTCACATCCAGCCTTGAAGCATTCCTGGCCACAGAAAAAGGAACCTTTTATTCCAAGTCTGTAATAGCGTGTGATAGGCGGTTGGTCCTCCGGGTGATGCGGGCAAATGAAACTCACTTGTGACAGGTGGGACACTCAAGGCGGGAGGGAGGATTGCCATTAAGACATCTTGTGCTTTGACAGAGGACCTCGGTTGCACTCATCACGCGAAAGAAAAGGTAGCGTGCTGGTCTGCCCGTTCGTTCACTCACGGCTGACTCGATTAAATTACGCGCTGCCGGCGCTCGGCCCGGGGCCACCATTCTGTACGCGGAGTATGAGCGTCATGCTATTGCTATTCGAATTACCATGAGTTGCAAAGATATAATAAAAGAGGAAAATCGTGATACAACGCATAGAGAAGACGAATACGCGAAACACTGACGATCCCTACATATAAAGTGCACGATGACGGAGTCGATTAAAAAGCGAATAATGCGACAAAGTGATGCAGACTATACGGATAACAAACTTGGTGAGCACAGCGACCTAAATGAGCATGCGTGGCCTCTAGAATGATTATGATACGATGGTAGAAGAATTAAAGGAAGAGCAGTGTTCAACACAACTTTGAAACGGCGATGCGTAAGGAAAGGGGAAGCGGATCATAGAGGCGACAGTCGCCTCGTGGAAAAGATGCGTTGGCCCCGTTTTGATGTCATACCTGTCAACCCGCCGACGCTGGCCTTGCGGACACGGTGGACAAGGGTTCGGACACTATTCCGGTTCACGGGATGTGTTCCAGTTTGAAGGAGGTGCGTCTATCACCGGCAGCACGAAATAGCGTACGGTAATGTGGCACCCCAAATATTCTGACAAGTTCTGCTTCATGTGCGGCGACCCACTCGACGGGAGGAAGTCCACGGATAGTGCGGTACGTGCCCTCGCCCGGAACTTGTTCCTCTTTGACCAGGAGGAAGACACCGGTAAGCAGGCATTGCAGGAGGTAAAGCATGTCCGCTATTGGGGGGACGGAGTGCCGGAGATATGGAAAGACTGCACCATGGAAGACCATCTCCCACTGGACGCGTCTGTCGGGACTGAAGAGGGACGAGGCATGCATGGGGGCTTGAAGGCGGAAATTGGGAGACCGAGGAAGGCTTGGAGGGGGATGACATTCGATAGAAAAGAGCATGCGGTCGTCGAGGGGAAGCACGTCCCGCCATCCGTAATTCTGTACAAGTTGGTTACGAATTGATTGCAACCACCTGCGAGCCTTTGCATAATTGACGCCAATAGCGTCTGCGCTAATTAGTGGAATTCCGGTTCTCCTTGACCACTCGTGCATGGTGGGCACATCACTTGAAAACACAACTTCGGGGGGAGATGAAACCATGAAGAATTATGAGAAGAAGGGCAATAGTAAGGGCGGGGAGGCACGGGTGACTGTCGAGTTGGGAAGGGAATGAGAGAGAGAAACATTTATAGGGAGATGGCTTACAGACGGAAGCGAAAGCGTGGAGAGTGAAGAAGCGTGAGACAGCCAAAGAGACGAAAAAGCGAAAAGGGGAAGAGAACACGCCTCTGAGGGCAGGAGGATGGGAAAAAGAGCGCGAAAGGTGAAGCAAAGGGAGGAGTTATATGAAGAGGAGGGAGGAAACAAGCATAATCTTCTGTGAAAATTGAGGAGGATAATCGGGCGTGGTGAGAGGAACGGGGCGGACGGTAGCAACCGGTTGTGGAAGGACGGCATCTGAGGCGTCTCGGTGTGACCGACACGGAACGTGTTTCGACGACGGCGTTCCTTTCCAAGATTCGCCCTGACTGGGCCGACGCTGCCCTTTTCCCGCGGATTTCTTTCCTCCTTCGTATCTCCTTTTGTTCCTATCCACATTCCTCGGTTAGTGCCTTCTTGTCCTTTGACTTTTCTGCGCCAGCAGCATATATTGCGGTCTGCCAGCGTTTTCGCGTGCACAAGACCAGTCACGAGCCTTACGCGAAATGGTCAATTTTAATATCTAGGTTCGACCCGCAGTTCCTGGCTTATTATTGTATCAAATCGTCGCTTACATCCGCCCTTATTTCCCACCTAGTCAAGCCATTCAAAAACTTGCCGATCTCACGGCCACCGCGCCACCGCGCTCCGTGACAAGGTGTTTCTATCCTGTATCCAGGGAACCATCTCAAGGAGAGCGTCCGAGACAAGAGGCAAGGGGCTAAAAGGAAACCACAATGGCGGTGCTATTGACCAACCTTTGTTCCCCCTTACAATAGTGCAGATTGTAATACAAGTGACGTCATTGTGAAGGTGTGGCCTTATGGTCTTGTTGACAGAATGTGTGTTCGTTACCACAATTGTCGTCAGGGTAGCCTCAGAATTGATAGGTTGGCCAGGGTCACTACAAAACTTGAAGGGCATGCATGTGGAGAGTGTACACCTCAGCAGGGAAGCCGTCTTGTACTATAGAAGGGTGCTTCTTGTGAACTGGCTGTTGTTTTCGCCTCGGCAAAGCCATCACGCAGTTAAGGGGCATGATGAGGGGCAAGCAAGGGATGAATGTTCGTTCCGGACCGGACCGAGCTGTCCGTCCCTGTGGCTTGACGGAACTGCCACGGGTGTAAGTCACAAGAACATGACCCTGACCACAATCTATCCGACTGCCGTTCCGTCTGAGGGCGGCGAACCAAACTCTGATCTCGATGCAACTCAACGGGGCTTCGACGTCTACGAAGCCTACCAACATGCCCTAGCTGATGAAGAAGTGAGCCAGAACTCTTCCTTCACTACCGAGAGCCGAATTCTCATCCAAACATCCAGATATCCCCCCCTCTAGCGGCCATGCTATCACTCACGGAGCTCGTCACACGTTCTGATGGTACAGCCAGGCATCGTGGCCCCTTTACGATACCTTACACTCTCTTTAGCGGGCACAATGTTTGAGCTCGTGCAAGCTCTCAACGACGGTGCAGAAACTCTGAAAAAGCGGGTACCAAATCCAATAAGCCTGACTGCTGGCTGCGAACTCTTCATCGGATTTGTGACATTATTCCCACATGAGTCAGCGGTAAGCCACTGAAATGCATTAAGCCTATCAAGCTATCTACCTCAGGATCACAACCGTATCTAAGAATTTCTCCGAGCTCAAGAGGGAAATAGTCCACCAGGGGAAAAGCTACACATCTTATGCTGTCAAATTTCGCACCAAGATAGCCGAACTCGTGCTTGGATTTATCAAGGATGACTCTGTCGTACGTTCAGCGTTTATCGGCTGCTTTTGATGCTTCTGAGCTCCTTTAGATACTTACCCACTCTTACTCCCGGGTTGTCACCCAAGCTCTTCTCCATGCGCATACTCGCAAACGTATTTCTGTTTATGTAACTGAAGCTCGTCCCCGTTGCCTCGGGTGCGCAGAATTCCATTCATACTTCCTTTAACCCCGCGCATACACATCCTTAAATAGCCTCAAGACGTACGAGATTCTGACGGCAGCCGGCATTCCATGCACAGTGGTGCTTGATTCCGCAGTTGCTTATGTGATGGATAAAGTTGACTTCGTCCTCGTTGGCTCGGAGGCAGTTGTCGAGAGTGGTGGGTTGATCAATGCCGTGGGGAGTAACCAAATGGCTATTATTGCAAAGGCGGAAAACAAACCGTTTTACGCATTGGCGGAAAGGTAGATCCCCACATAACGTTACTCTTCGCGGTCATCTGACACGGCGACTCTCAGCTACAAATTCCACCGGTTATTCCCATTATCGCAATATGACCTGCCGACGCATAATTCTGGAATTCTTTCCTTTGCTCACCCGACGAACCGGCCCGCATCAGAACCCACACGGGCACCAAGAGCATCGCCACAGCGAACCATGACGTCGGAACAAATGGAGAGAAACCCCAATGTTGATTACACTAGGTTTGGCTTGGTTCCTCTGCTGACTCTCCACAATCTGACGACGACAACAGACCAGATTTGATCTCCCTTGTGTTTTCGGATGTAGGTGTTTTGACCCCAGGGGGTGTCAGTCAATATCTAGTGGGAATGTTCGCAGGTCTATAAATTGTTTTTGCCTGTTTCAGCTACGGTCAATACACGTAGCAATACATTTCAGACTTATTTATGGGCAGTCGGCGCCAGTTGGCACTTATCACCTCAATTGCGGACCACTTTGGATAGGGGGCACGTAATATGTACAAATCCTCACAAAGGCGAACATGTCCCCGTGCTCATCTCTCCTGACGCTTGACGCTCACCGGTGTATGAACCAACGTCGGGGGTTAGAGTTGCCTATCTGCGCAGATCCCCTGTCCAAGGTCACTACAATTGTACAGCCTTACTGCCCCCCGGTATCTAGATACTCCGACCGGAAAGACACGGAAGGGACAAGTTTGTGCATTGCGAGATCGAGCGAAACGCCGTCATCGAAGAACCTCTTTATATTGTGGCTGTATGATGAGATGACATGCTGGCAGGGGTAAGGCGGTCGTGCACTTATTCGTGCTTGGCCATCATTGGACGCGAGGTGAAACGCCACTGCGTTTATGGCCGAGTAACGTCCTTCACAAGTAGTTCCGACGGACCCTGCGACCCATTGGCACCTCACTGAGGCGCAGGCGAAAGCGCTATCAGGAAGGCGTGTTTTGCCTCGTGAAAGATACGGATACCCAACCCCTGACTCGCTGCCGCGCTGGGATAGGCGAGTCGACTTTAACGTTTTGGCGATTTGCCTGCGATTTCGCAGGTCGGTGGCATTTGGCGGTTACGGAAGCAGATGAAAAGATGCCGTTTAATCCATGGCCTCTGAGATCCCCGCGCGAGCACTCTGAGATCACGGTTTTATGGGTCCTTCGTCGATTGGCCGGAAGTTGCTATCGAAGAGCATGATACTATCTAATACGCCCGAAACTTTTTTGCTGATTGTATGTATCCCGGTGCCAACCTATCGGGTGAGCGGTGTTGTCTAGGATTTAAGGCATCTGTGGTCGTTGAGCAAATGTCATTCGCTTTCTCCAATATGTGCCACTGGAGGAGGTGAGTAACACCCCTCTTGTATGTCCTCGTCTGTTCTTACGAGGGCCATTGCGAAGAGTAACCAACACCTACCTTCGTTGCAAGCACGAAGTGCAACTGGTCAGTGGGCCGACTATGACGCTCTACTTGCATGTTGCTGACCTTGTTTCTACAGCAAGAGGAGCAGGTGAGCAACGGCGTTGTGAAGGCGTTTTCATGGCGAAAGTCAACTTGAACCAATTCTTAGATTCGGTGTGAAAGTCGCTGGTGCAAATTTAGCTTGACGCACCCTGCAGATTGCATCCCTCCACAGTGCCAACGAACTTGCAACCAATTGTAAGTCCCCATTCGTTTGATCCACGGCGGAGTGATCCGTGGCTAATCGCCTTTAGCCGGGCGTTCCCCCAATCATATAGTGGGTTTCCGGCACTGTATGATTCGTGGAAGCGACAGTTAACCGTTGGGCCTCGTAGATCCGAAAATCGATAACTGGTGCCAAGCGTGCTTGGGAAATGGATCAGTTGGTCGTTAACGCCCACCGCTGTCGCGTGACTAGACGGGGGCCGCTTATCTGTGTCTGTGTGGAAGTCGGACCCCGTTTGGCTGCTTAACCAAACCGCAATCGCCGAAGAAGCGAGAATGGGATAGGCAACAATGTACAGGATTTGGTGGTCGTTTCTGTTTTGACCGTTGAGGTTTGGGACCGATGGCATCGATATAGAGAATCATGTGAACTAAAATAATTGGCCACGCACTATACACGACCTTTCTTCGCTGCGATCAGAGATAAATTCATCAAATAGATATGAACCTGTCCATGAAAATTTCTCGCCACTTAGGAGTGCAGACAGGAGTGAAAGTGGTGGATAGTAATCGCACCGCCATCGCGTCTCCGTCGAACGCAGATTCAGTTCGTCCGTCCCAAGATGAACACAGAGTCCACCACCAACTCGCAATGGGTTTTCCCGATTTCTGCTCTGTCCTGCACTCCGACCGCTCAAGAAAGATCTTTGCACGAGGAGATGTATGACAGATCCAGAGGCATCGAGTTTTTGTATCGCCTCGGCACATCGATCGGCCTGTTTGTGCAGCCTACTCTTTCAACCCCCCCGCTTCTGTCCATATGCTCAATCAAACCCTTGTCTCTCCCTCAGCCATTCCCCTGGCCTATTCACGGCTGCGACGTGGTTCCATCGCTTCTTTATGAGGTATTCTATGCTCGATTATCATCGCCAAGTCAGTCTCTGTCCCAACTGCTCTCGTGGCCTCCTCATCCGTCACTAATACGTCATCAGACCATCGCGGCCGCCTGCGTATTTCTTGCTACAAAGACAGAAGAGTGTGGAAGGAAGCTCAGGGATGTAGCTAGGGTATGCCAGTCCAAGGCAAAGGGAATAGATGTTCGAGACATCCCAGAAAGTGGTCCAGTACGTCTTTTTTTTTCGTTATCTTTCTCGTAATATGCTCGAGATGGATCTTTTCACTTTTTTTGCTTTTCATAGGAAATTGATGAAGTTTCCAGCCAGATCCTCGCCGCCGAGGAGGTCCTCCTAGAGGCACTATGCTTCGACTTCGTCATCGACAGTCCACATGCCGACCTCGTCGACTTGTTCGACGCGCATGACGTGGCATATCGGTTTCAAGACTACGCCTGGAGCATCGCACACGACTCGTCAGTTCTCGTCCATGCCTATGCCCATGCCCATGCCCATGCTGTGTTCTGACTGTGATACATCTGATTTTCAGGTACCGCACTCCCCTTTGCGTCCTTTACCCACCGAAAATCATCGCTACTGCCTGTTACATTCTCGCTCAACGGATCGTCGATGGCCCACATTCCCTATCCTTAGATGCCCGCGTGTCGCCATCGGCACCATCGGCTTCGTTGCCCACCCCTCCAACCCATAAACCTTCTTCACCTGATGCTTCCCGGTTCGCGATAGAATTCTTTGGTCTCAAAGAGAGTGAGCTGCTATCTGTCACAGGTACGTATGTCGTGGCCTTGCGTTTGTAAGCATCAAGAAAATTCATGTCACAGATTCTTTGGCCATCCTCCTCAATTTTTATGAGTACCAAGCCGCTCTCGGCTTGGCTAGTTATCTCGACCCGATAACAGATGTAAGCGTCTTATTCCTATCGTCTATGTCGGGATGTTCATCTACCACCAAGGTACAGCCACCAACGGTTGCATCATATCAGATGAGACTATACCCGTCCTCCGCAGATCCCGCCGAATCTGTCCTTACTACTGCTCAATCGCAATCATCCATCCCACAAAATAGTACACCAGTGTCTGCCCACGGCGGAAGTAGAACCCCCGCCCAGACAAGCTTATCTGAAGAGGCCCTTGAAAAGACGGAATAGTCTGGATCCGTCCGGCTCGTATGCATCGACATCACAATCTGGGGCTCAGCTAAACATCAATTAAGATTCAGCTTACTACGATTGGAGTATTTACATAAACTGTATTCAAGTCACTACGCTTCCCTAAGGCTAGAGGTCGCGGCCTTTCGTAGTGGCGCAGGTGCAGGGTTAATCCAATTACCGGCCCTTACAGTCGACACGGAGAACGATGACCAATGACTGGTCGCCTCAGAGGCGGCGTCGTCAATAAAGGGCCTCTCGCCGGGTGTTTCTCCCTCCCAAGCTTCTTGACACGCAACGAGCCAATCATGAGGCCCATAATTCCGACGAGCTTTTTTCGGACGGTAAGTTACCGTCCTATCAGAGTCGGCATGCGATATGTCACTCCGGGCCGCAAAGCTGTACCCGGATCGTAAGTCTGGGAAACGGATTGGTGATCTCGTCGTGCATGCTCTCACATCCGAGAGATGGATCTTACCATCATCTTTCCCATCCCAAGTGGATTCCGTCTCTGATTGATTATAACCCGTGTCATGTGCAGGCCCGAGCCCTCTGTCTAGTTTTTCGGGAATCAGACCTCGATAAATGTGCGTTTCGGGGACCTACTCAAGATGGTCATCAGTCCAGTAAGTACAATGCGAGGGCCGCCCGGGGGTTCTTCGCCATAACATCATAGACGAGACACGGGCATTCCTCAGATGGGAGGACGCGCTCGTTACCCACCTCGGGACGGTCATATGTACCGGGCTCATTCATGGAAGATGATAGCCAGTAGAGTAAGTGTTCAAGTATTGTTGGCGAGTTTCCTGCGTACGTCTGAACCTCCCCAATGTCGGCCACACCCCAGCCTAAACAATTGTGGGATGTGAATAAGTTTCGCTACAATTTGGAAAGGTTCGACTACCTACCCTTTGAGAATACACCAAAAACCCAGCCGTAATAGTTGGTCACAACGAAATATGGGCTTTCTTTAGCTATACAGATATCGTATAGCTACGTTACACAATCAGGATAGTGAGCAAGACGTTTAGAACGGAAAGACTAGCCTTTCCCCATATGCGTTGATCGTCATTAAGGCGAGTACGCCCAGTTTCGCCGAATTGAGGGAACTGCACAAAGGGTCAGAGGGTTGGTTCAGATAAAGATGGTCGCATTTCTTGCCTCCTTGCAAGCAGCGAAACACTGTAAATCTGTTGGGGTCAACGTCCACGGAGGCATCGCCATGACTACTGCAGTCGTTTTCCGCCCGCTCGTGCTATGAATGCAAGGTGCCAGCTCCCATGCGTAGTACTTAAAGTGCGCGTCATCCAAGTCGCCACTTTGGAGGACGAAGGACCAGTGCCGTGATTCGGGGTGCACGAGATGCAAAGCGCGTTCCGTCGTTTGCAATGGCAAATAGTCAAGCCAGGATGAGAAGCTGAAGAAGAAAGAAGGTATTTCAGATTCTTTGAAACCCGATCAGTGATTCAGAGGATGTCGTCGCACCGATCCAAGTCAGTTGGAGGAATCATAGGTGGTTGCGGAATATCAAAAGTCGGATTGCAGGGGATGCGGATTGCATTCCCCGTCTCCGAATCCGAATCTCCGCCGTCTAATGGATAGTCCGGGACTACCTTGCTTGAGTCTAGTATCATTCGGTTTGCGCGTGAGCACAACGGCTCGCATTCGGAGATTGGTTGTGAATACATACACTCTGATACTTCTGTTTCTACCTTCCTCCTGAGAGCTCGGACAGACTCTAGGCGTCTGTGTCTTTCTGGTCGTGTCGTTAGGCCAATGTTGTGACTCCTGTGCCCGGAAGGTGGAAGTCGCGGTGCATTGCGAGGGATCTTCATGAGAGGAAGTGTTGCCTGAGAAAGGTATAGCCTCAGGTTTTCTGTCGCTGGTATGCCGATATCACCCGGGATCCCCATGTTCGCGTACTGAATGTGTGGTGTGGAGACTTGAAGACAAAAATTTACGATCTTCCCAAAGGACCACCTAGACTGCTTTTATACCCAAGCTCGCCATCTTTACCGCCACCAGGACACAAAGGGCCAAGTCGAAGAACATTCAATAATGTGAGTCAAGGTGGAAAGAATAAACGGCATTTAGAGAATAAAGACATCCGAGCGGGTAGAACCACATTAGCCAAATCTGCTCGCCGGGCCGGATGCTCCGCCAGAGAATAAGGACATGCACACAATAAATAAGGAATCAAGTGTCCAGGACTAATACAAGGAATAAACATAGGGTGGTTATTATAACTACGGTAGCTTAAGGGGTAGGTGCAAAGAATTGCTGTATACCATGTTAGATAAAATATAATGCGTCAGTGGTTGAGTGTCACGACTTTGGCTCGGACTCAGTTTTCAATCTCTCTACCTGCACGCAGTCGGGACATCGTGTTGGGCTAAGCCGAATGGGGTTTAGGATAGGTGCGTCCATTGTTCGCTTGCATCTGCAAGTCCTCGAGGTGCAATCTGTAAGGCTCAAAGTCAGGACGATAGATCACAGGACTATAACCTCCACTACCGACGTACTAGCTGGATGGCGATAGCTGAAGAAGCAGATATGGCGCATACAGTCATGGCGGCGCGTAGACATTGCCTTGAAATGGCAACAGGTTTGGTGGAACCGCCCATCGATTATCTGGAGTCAGTGATCAGTATATCACGGGGGTCAAGGTCAATGCGTCTGTCCTACATTATAACACATGGTAATCCCTGTTTTCAGTCAGTTAAATAAGTTGTACTGGACTGAATAAGGACTGGCACACTATGACTGCTTTCGTCTTAACAGGTCCTGTACTATATAAAGTCTAGCTCAGGTATCATCGAGGAGAGACAGGACCCACATGTGTGCGCACATGATGTTTGCCGCCAGGCCATCGCCAGCTCGGAGAGGATCCGGCAGCCGAGATTTTAATTATTGCACATTTCAGATGGCGACCTGTTAGGAAAAACCTGAGTCGAAGTGCTGACCGGCACGTGCATGCGATCAGAAATTCAGTCAATGTAGTTCTGCCCTGCACCTCATCCATATGGGCAGCACTAAAGACAGTCAGCAAAAGTGTATACAGCATTCACCGAGGGACCCTAGGAAGAGTGATCGAGAAGCGAGATTAGGCTGGCAGTCCACCACTCCTGCTGGGCAATTAACTGAAATGGTAAATTGCTTTGAATGTTCTGTTCAGCGTGTGCTACACGAGGCGCTTTGGGATGACGTGCGGTCAGGGAGCCGATGGGTTTAAGATAATGTGGAGCGGTCAGCCTGCATGTAGGTACGGAAATAATGGAGCACGTCAATATGTTAGCACAGGTTTGAAGGGCGGAGACGGGCTACAATTACGTTGAAGACGCATGTAGCATGGCATTTGAGGCACGAGCTATCAGAAAACGGAGGTGACCGAGATGTCGCTTAGAGCAGGCAGCTATTCGCCGTTTCCTGAAAAATATCGTTATACACGCATCATGTGAAGCTCTACATCAAAGTGATCGCTACCACGAAGGAGATGCGCGCTGGCTTCCCGGCTGATCAGCAAAGTGAGGAGAGACACACGCCCGGGCGTAACCATTGGTTGAGGATTCGCAAGTTCGTACTGTGTTCATAGATCGGTGTTTACAAGTCATGAAAATTCATTTTGTCTGTTTGCTCGGAACAATGGACGCATTTGGTGCAAAGCGCAGCACCGTGGATGAAGGGGAATAATGCGGTAGAAGGCAAGGGTAGGACAACCGAAAGGGTAAGCTAGATCTACGCGCCTCGAGCACGTATCTTGTTCACAAGTTGAACCTTTTTCCGCACCTAAAAAACGCTGATCAGGATACGTCACACCGTAAAAAACTTGCCCATACCTCGTGTGCAAACATCCTTCGCCAGCGCTCACTGCTCAATCTCCTCCGTTTATAACCTTTCTTTTCGTGTCGTGCAGTCAGCCTGAGTTCTTTGACAACCCTGTTCCTCTGCAAGGTGTATTGTAGCTGATTCAGTGCTTCGGCAACGTTTCCGTTTTTCACTTCAATGCTCCTTCCTGGATTGATATATGAGATAAGGAGAAAAGCCTTGAGGTTTGAAGGGGAAAAAAACGGTCGTACCGGCGTAGGGACCCTTGGGTGGCTTCAGATTTGCCATCCTGGAGCGACTCTGCATAGCCCACCTCTCATCTGGGGTGTTGGGCTGTTCTGTTGACTTCACATCCACCACTCGACTGTAAACGTCATTCAAGTGACTCCAGTTGGCCGTTTGGGACTGGCTGGACAACGAATAAGTTCGGAAAATGTGGGAGCATTGTAAAGGACCAAGTGTGGACGGTAGCCGTGGAATGAAAGGACGTGCTCCACGGAGAATGGCGTTGGTGCGATGAACTAATTGAGACAACATCTCCGAGTTGAGTTTGGGTGTGAAGTGAATGACGATGGCACATAGACAGGCACGGCAAAGCCCGGTCCGAGGAGCCGCCAGGCGTTGTTGGTCACCTCAGTGTCACCTCCATGTCGTCCGATGTCATCCTCGAAGAATTCGAGGTACAGTAGCAGACCTATCGTGGTTATTTGGCTTACTGCTACCCAGGTTCTCGAATCTATCTATGCCGATGAGCTCATAAGTCTGTACATCACGTCTGTCATAGCTCCTTTCGCTGAAGTCCCACCTAAGAGCTGTCCGAGAAGGAAATAAGAATCGATATCAGACCGGATGACCTCGAGGATGGGGAGGAGTCCCGTACGTTCATTGAAGTCAATGCGATATTCATCTCAACGCCCCTCTAGTCAGCTTATCGTTGACTGTGTACTATACCGACGGCTACCCAGATGAGTTACCTAAGCTTTCCTCGGAGCTACTAGAAGGGGAGATAGACGAGGAAGAGATGGATGGCTTGCTCAATAGTGCTCAGGCCGTCGTGAGCATACTAGCCTGTCTATAGGTTCCGTGCGTTGCACTGACGTTAGACTGTAGGCACAGGAAAACGTAGGGATGGCGATGACCTTCACTATCGTCTCGCATCTACGAGAGCAGCTATCAACGCTTATTCGGACTAGATCAGAACGTAGAAAGAAAGAAGCGATGGAGTTGGAACGAAAGGCTTTAGAGGTAGGCCCGCGCCTTCGGGTTCTTTCTTTAATTCATCTAATCTATCATTATAGGAAGAGGAAGCTCGCACTCGGGGCACCCCAGTGACAATACAGTCGTTCAAGGAGTGGAAGATCATATTCGATAGAGAAGTACATCGGCGCAAGATGCGCGGCGAAGAAGAGAAACTCAAGGCTATGACCACGAAAGAAAGGGAAGAGCACAAAAAGATAGGTGCTCGACTGACAGGTGGGCGCGTGTTCCCTTTTTGGCTGTCGTTGCCAATCCTCCGTTCTCCAGGACGTCAACTTTTCGAGCGCGACAAGAACCTTGCTGCGTCCGATGCTTCCTTGTTGGAAGATGGAACCGTGTCCGTTGATGTAAGTCAGTACGAACGAACAGGACCAGTGGAGGACAACGAAGAGGATCGGCTCGAGTTCAGCGATAGCGATTGAGTGCGGCGTCATTTTGCATCACTGAGAAATCTCGGAGTCGATTCGCGTGTATTGAAGTAAATACACTCCCAATCAATAAGCAAGGAGCGAACATGGTCTTTTCATTGACCACAAGAGTCTTAGGCTGGCTGGCAAAAGTCAACGCATACCGATTGCTCTCCAGCTATGAGTTGCTCAGGAGTTGCTCAGGTGATAACTTTGAACCTGTTCCTCCTAACCGTCGATCACGGCTTTTGCGCGGGTCACGACAAGCGCACCTCAGTTATTGGCTGATCATACTAATGCACACTTGAGATGCAGACATGGTCCCCAATCACCTGAAAAAACGTTGATCAATAAATACCTCTCAAGATACCTTCCTCATTCTATGGAATTCTCATAAGTACACGTTGTTTCCACTCGGTTATCGTTACCATTGACACCCGACGTCCAAATCTGCGGTTTCTCGGCAATCAAACGTGATTCACGTACTGTACAGGCTCGGATCATATATCCGAAATGGTAGACTCCGCGAGGCCCCTCAGTGTCGCGTTCAACTAATCGAGAGCAGTTCGCTTGAGCCGTGCATATGATTTTGTGGGGGTGCCCAGGCTTTCAGGACCTGTGAACGTGAATAGCTCAACCCACCTCCGAGTCTTGTACGCCATTTCGCATGGTATCAAGGCGACACCGGTGACCCGTGGCACATTATCTCGACTGGCGACCGATCGTGCATGCGCATAACTTAGGACCGCTTCACATCATATGCACGACTTCTGATTGAATCGCAACAATGAACCATTTGGGTATTGGAAATAGAGGGAGCGTGGTGTCAGCATGGACACCCGACGGCTGCAAAAACGGAATAAATTAAATCAAATAAATTAATCAAATTGCCGCCGGGGAACTTGAGGGTCAGTGTCTCGGATTTAGAGATGACCAGACATTAATGCAGCGAAGTCAAGACGTAGCTAGTGGTTTATCGGCTGCAAACGCATCACTGATTCCTCGATGCTTGTCCGCTGCAACAATCAATTCATCCGAAAGGGCGAATGAACTGCTCCCGGAACCTCCTGTGCCTGCCCGATAACCCCCAAAAATAATCGATGCTGTCAATCGGCCGACTCATTCAGATCTTTTGCAACGTGGATCCGCTTGCCTGGTGCAACGTCCCTTTTTTTCTGTCAACATCATCCCTCAGACTTGGCGCAGCTCCCCGCGGTCGTTTTTTGGGGGCGGCAGCAAGCCTGAATTTGCCCCACGAGTTGGGGTACATTGCTATTTTGCCGCCGAGACACGATCTGCTCGTGTTCACCACCCGGCAGCCGGGGAAAGGCATAAATAACCCTGTAGAAGGGTCATTTCCTGGCCGCTGGCGGGCTGTAACCGCCCTCTGCCCTATTTCATTGCGCGAGGCTGAAACCACCTGGCACAAGGGTGAACACTGTAATGCCAAGGAGGTTGCCACGGGTCACGGGCTGATTTTCCCCTGTCATCTGGAGGGTTGATAGCCAACCGATAGGGTGGCTTATCAGCCTGCCACCTCGAGAAGGGTGCAGATGTGCCGCCTCAAAACGGGGAATGTTCACTTATTAAAACGCACGCGCAAACAATGGCTGATGGCCGAAAACAATTGAAAATAAAGCAATCTGCACGCAGCGTACATAGACATAAATATAAACCTATTTATTTGGTGATACCAACGTTCGAGGTTGTTAGTCAAGTACTTCTCAGAATAATTGCAGCCACTGCCACGCTTAGAGCGAAGGCCCTGAAGACCTAGGCTTTGAGTATAACCAACGTTATCGTCAATATCAAGCTGACACATATTACGAAAACAGAATAAGAGTTTAGTGTCGCTGCACCTGCCTACTAGTAGCATTTAGGAACGTGGTGGTCAAATGATCTATCATAGTAAAAAAAGCTCCAGGAAGTCTACTCACCAACGACCTAGTTGCCGGCTGACGCAGCCAGACCGCTCATCTTGGCTTCTTGACTATTACTGTCCACGCAGCAGGAGGTCGTCAACGACCGCCCACAGGGAGTGGGGCAGAGTGAGTAATAACTAGGAAGTGGGCGTCTTAGGCAGGAACAACTGCCTGGAGGGAATATCGTGGCGTGAACTTGGGTTGGTCGAGTTTGAATCACAGAATCAGATGAACTAGCAGGATAATGACTAGGTGGATAGTGGGGGAGGTACAGAGAAGTACAGGAAGACGGCGTGGATGATAGGGTGCGGGTGCATGTGAGGGCAAGGACTTGAACAAGTTGAAGAACAAGAACCGAACTAGTTCAACCATGAGAAGCCGACAGCCGCTGTTTTACAAGTCAAGTCAAACTGGAACTGGAGATCCAAAGCGGTCCAGTTGGTCCGGAAGACGCTGAGCGCGCAATGTTGGCAGGATTTGGAAATGGGTCTTCAAACAACGAGTAATTTATTGTTTTTTTAAGGGTTAATTCCCCCTACCAATCGGGCGGTAAATCAGGTTCCGAAACCAGCCGTTTGCCGCCCCTGGAGACTTTCCCCTTTTAGCCTTTTAGCGCCATCAATGTCTCTTTGAAATTCATAGGCGCGTTTTCAACCTCTCTTCCCCTTCGAGTCCTGCCTGCCATAACTTACTGAATGCGTTGTGACAACCATTACGTTCGGAGTGAGCTGTCTCGGCGTAAAGGTTCTGTCACCGTATTTGCACACCTTACTGTGAATTTTACCCCCTTTACGTAGCGAGCGACGAATTTGTCCGAGGTTCGCCGCTGTACATGTCAGCTCTACCACTAAGCTTGTCGCGGATTTTCTTTCTGCCCACACATATCTACAAATGAGCTCCGTTAGTATCTAAGGGTATATTAGTAGCACTCTGCGTCTAGTAGCCACGACGGCCACGTTTATCTAAAATAAATGAACAAACTCCACGATTGTCTGTCACAGACCAGCAATCACACCCTTCTGCCTCGTCCCCTGCTCTATCCTCCCTCCCTCCCCATTGTCTTTACAGCCGAGGTGCTCCCTTCCACTTTCCACTAACCACCCATCCACTATTCTTATATCACGCACAGCCCGCCGCGGCACGTCAATTTTCTCAGCTGTGGCCCTAAACCACTCAAGAGCTGACTGCGACGTCCACCTCTTACAACCACTCCCCGTCGTTTCGAACCAGCCCAAGTGTCCCCCGCCGCGAGTGACCACCAAGACCACCCACTCGTTGTCGGTCTCATAAATGGGAACGTGCTCCACTATAGGATCGTCGTCCGAGTTGACTGCGAGGTACGGTATGCGTATATCGCCGAGTACCTGGTGAGACGCGGCATACTCGTAATAATGTTGTGCGTCCTTGAACGGAAATGGAGGAGATGTACCGCCAGCGTGTACAGTTATTAAGTTATCAAACTGGGCCAGTGTAAGGGATCTTCGGGAGAATAGCTCTGGGAGAGACTGCGCGAGTCGTGAGTCTGGGAACTTCCTAATAGTATCGACGTGTCCTGAGACCAGTTGCCTTAGGTTCCCACCCAATTTTTTAGCATAGAGATTGCGCCTGAACCAAGTTCCATGTAGGCTATGAGGGATGTGAGTCTGAGTCTGAAATGTAAACGAGGTGGTGAGCATAGACGCACGCGATTGAGTTTGCGACGAGATCCCATGGCTGAAAAAGGCTCTTAAATGAATCAATTTTATTGAAGGAGGATAAGCTTACACAAGCGAGAGCGCAAGCCGAGATTAGTCTGCATTCTTCTCCTTCTTCAGCGACATATCGCGTCAAGATATTAGCACCTAAAGAGAATCCGACACCTAGTAGTGGTGCCCGAGGATATCGATATGAGATATAAACTAGAGCCTGACGGATATCATCTGTATGACAGGAGGAATAGAGCTGTGGACTGGTGAGTGGAACTCCTGCACCTGATGGCTCCAATAAATGGTCTAGACTTTCACAACTAAATCGAGGGCGTACATCCACGGGCGTTGACCACTACTGCTCTGTATCCGAGGCCACCTTCGTGAGCTGACATTACTGTGGGAGCAAGAACGGCGCGAACGTATGATTCGTGAGAGCCTACGACTGCGTCAGGCCCAACGATTAAACAACACTCAGATTCATGAACTGACCACCGGATAGGCCGTGTAAAACTACAATGATCGGTGTTTCGTCCGGGAGGACACGGTCCGAAGCAGGCGGTGTGAAGTCGAGCCCCCTGTCGCGACAGTGAGCGGAGCTTCTCAAGATCAAACCAGATAACCTGACAAGGTTCCTCCATCTTTGGTTTGGAGAAGCCGCCTGCGAAGGTGAATATGAGTTGACGATTGGTGTAATAATGAGAGACGACTTGCCTATCGTATACAACCGGATCGACGGCGGAAAAATTGCCTAAAGCGCTATATATGGTCTGTAAATGTCCACTATGTTTGCGTTAGTACGTGGAAACACAGGAAAAACGAACTGGAAATCTACTCGCTTGAATAACCACCAGGCTGGACGGAATGACGAAAGAACGCTTGGGCAATGTGACTCGAGCAACGCGCGAAGAGAGGTGTTCTCTGAAGCGGCGGGCTGCTTCAGCGGGAGATACGCTGGCCTTGAAGAGAAAAATGCCTTTGAAGCAGGCGGATTCCTCAGCGTACCGAGGGCGGAAATCATGATACGATCAGCGGAAAGAGGTCGGATCCCAAAAGAGGCATTATATTGAAGGAACGAGACAGATCACATGACCAAACGCGTTGAATGTTTTGTTGGCCCGCCTCGAGGCGTCCTCGCTCTAATGTCCTTCAACGTCGCACTGCAGTGCCAATCTACCCCGCAATCCCCCACTTGCTCCTCCGTAAGCAGCACAGATGATGATGTTAACAATCCTGCCGCCCGTGTCTATTTCGGTCCAATTCAGTCTCCGGAGAGGCTTCTCATCGCCACTCAAGCCACTCATAAGCGGAACAACCTCCAGTCCACACCCGTCCGTCGTTCTCCACGGCTTTCAGCTCCTCAAAGCTCGCAACAACGTACCTCTCCCCCTCCGGACGAAGGGAAGCCGGTGGGGGTAACATTAAGGGAGAAAATGGGTCCTAAAGTTGCCTCGCCCTCCGCAACGCCCACTCCCGACGAAGATAGCACACAGGACGGTAAGAACTCCTGTTTCTCTACTCTTTCATTTTCCTGAAATGCTCTATGAAGACATAGATCTAGAACCGGCCTCTGCCTTAGCCACCAAGATATCTCGGGCACACGATAACCCATCACCTCCACCCAAGATGCAGCCGCTTGCCGATCCAATACCTCCAGCCCCTACAAATCACCATCCTCTCTCTGACTCCCTCATCCCTGACTTGGCTACTGTAGATGAGCCATTGCTCACAGCGCAAGCACCTGTCTCGTCACCAGCTTCTGAACCCGTCGTGCCCCTCGACCACAGGCTGGCATCTCCACTCGCCAGTTCCTCCACAGATCTGATAGTATTCGATGATGACCACCTTCCAGATGTCCCAAAAGTCGTGGTGCGTCGACTCAGTCAGTACATGTTGCCTATCATCTTGACTGATCCAAATGTAGCCTACTGCGGAACCATTTCCCGACCTTTTAGCCCCCACTCCGCTAAGGAAGCCCGGCCCCTTCTTGAGAGGATTGGAGTCCATCTTTCGGACCACGTTGTCCAGTACACGGATCTTTTCGCCCGCGAAAGAAGAGACGGAACGAGACTACGCCTCAACGGATGTCGTGACAATGCCTGTGTTAAACTCGCCTGCCACGGAGCCACCCGTCCAACTCCGTCGTTCTCCCCGCCTCTCGTCACCAGGTTTCCAATCCGTCCCTGCGAATCAAAGCGGTCTCGTCTCACGGAATGAGGTAGATCTTCCAGAGGCACATACGTCGCAAGCCGATACACACTCTTCCGAGACGGTTGGACGTAGTGTCGTGACTGAACCACCGCGTCAGGTTCGAGAGCTCGGATCACTGTCTCCAGTCTCAGAGGATGTTCTCCATAATCTACTGTCAACCACAGAAACCATCACGACCGCACACCTGGACCAAATACCTGCCCTCGCTTCCGTAACCCCTGCCAACCAACAGTCTCACGATCGACCATCCACGCCTGAGCGCCGATCTTCTCCCGGACAGCCAAGTGGTGCTGTGGCAATCCACAATGTCCAACGACCGCCTCCTGAGCGTAGTCCATGGCGTAGCCACATCGCGAATCTCGGATCGCCAAACAAGTTTGGTTTTACCAGTACACTTAATGACCCTAATCGCACGCCTGCGCGGAGGATACCTATCAGAGAAGCTATCGCCCAGCGTTCTGCTTCGCCTCGAAAGGATTATTCTTCCGGCCCATCTACTGGCTTATTCGGGGGTCCTGTCTTTGCGCGTCATACACAGGAAGATCGGACACGCAGCCCCGTTCGACCACCTCCTGACGAAACACATCATGCCACGGTGGTTTCTTCCGGAATAGCCAGACCTACAGCTTTGGCTTCACCTGGGAAGGTGCGCGGTGGATCCGAGGAACCTCAATTTTCGAGAAGGAATAATTATTTAGGAAGACCATTTCAGAGGTCCGCGTCCGACTCTGAAATTTCGAGCCCTTCTAAGATAAGGAGAACCCCGGCCTTTCCCATTCGTCCTGCTGTCGACGCGAGATTACCCGGCACTATTCCAGAGGTGCATGAGGCGGATTCCCCAATGAAGTCAACGCAGTCAAACCCGCCATTGAAATCCGCGTTACGACAACCGTCTTCCATGGCTAGTAGTAGGATTCCCCGGATCGGTGCGAAGCCTTACGCCAGACCACAAGAGAATGAGAAACAGCGGAGCAAAGGAAAGGAACCTGTGCACAAACTACTCATGACGAAACGCCCAACGCCTTCTGGTACAACACTGGTGAGTGGCAAGAAAGTCGTACAAATGCTCTTGTGCTGAATGGCTCGGAAGACGAAGCCGGTGCGACTTGTGAGAAGTGTGAATGCCACCGGAAGCGGCAGCAGCTCTGAAGACCTTGCAGATTCCCGTGCTGCGACCCTGGGTGTTCCGTCCAACTCCCAGACGAGCACGTCGGCTCTTCTTCAGTCGTCCCCGTCGTTAAAGCGGAAGCGTTCAGCGAAGACGCTCTCCCCTCCGGCTACTCAGCCCACTTTTGCACGTCTTGTAACACCCACGTCAGGGCAGAATCCATCATCCGTTCTTCCTGCACCACCGCAAGACCCTGGCGTAGTTGTGAAGAAAGCAAAGATCGGCCACGTCAGAAGAGTTGGCGGAGATACCACTACGCAGATGCGCGCAGCGCGCAGTCCCGATACACAAGCTTCTGCTTCTGTGGTTGCGACTGCTATAACCAGCGATCGGCCTAGAACAGATCTTGCCTCCGATCCTTCAGACTCTCAAATGCTTCCGCCACCCCCGCCACCCACTCTCTCCCCAACACCGCATAGCAATCCCGAAGGTCTCTCTCTACCTGACGTGCAAACTGAACCTGCATCGCCCCGAGATATTCAGCCAACTACATTACCGTCTGAACCCAATGCGAGTTTACCCAGCTCTCCGTTATTACCACGTACTACACGTGTCACACGCTCGTGCCGAAACCCGCAACCCACGAGCGACGTATTCGGCCCGTTCCGACCCTTACAGCCACGCCGACGACGTCCCATAGAAACACCAGGGGGAGGCGCGTTCTCGTCCATGAGCGCGCTCGCACTCAAAGCATTAACTACGTCAAATACTGCGAAGAATCAACAGAATCTCGTCGCTGTCCTCGAAACGGAGGTCATCCGCAAACCAGGTAACCGCCCTGATAGTCCAACTACAAGCGCGAAATCGATCGAGGAGAAGCGGAAGCTTGAGCAAGGCCAAGGACGAAAGGAACGTGCCGAGCGCCGGGCACGGCGTAGCTCTGAGCAGCCTCTGGATGATTCGAGTTTGACGAGCGAGGATGAGGAGAGCTTACCACTCGGGCCTAATGGTCAACCCCTACGGCATCGACGTGGAGCTGGGGATGAGGAAGACTACGAGAGTCCGGAAAGAGCAGAACGACCAGAGAAGAAAGCACGCATTGGCGAAGCGGCAGAGTCTGTGGAGGAGGTTGGAGCGAAGACTGTAAGATGGGACCGCGGACTGTTTTCAACAGTCTACTTCGACGACCTGCCATTACAGTCGCGGGTGGGTGACAACCCGCAACCACCCGCGAAGGACGTCAGAGGAGCTCTGGCCGGATCAGCCAAGGTAACACTGCAAATTCTTGAGCCATTCACACTCGCTGATCTGGTTGCATAGGCGCTGCATTTGGACAGCCTCGGTAATCTGGTCAATGCTACCTCGCCGCTTAAGGATCTCGTGCAGGAGAATGTCGTCGTCAAAAAATTTGTCTATGATGATGACGCTGAGGCAGCTGACATTGATGAACCCAAATATTCGGCTAAAGGGAAGGGCAAGAAGTCGAGGGGATGAAATCTAGATATCGCCAGCTAATATCTACTACTAGTCCAAGTACTAATGGTGAGTCCTATCACTTGGGTCCGCCGCGGAAAACTTGCGTGGAGCCGGCCTGGTTGACTGGGAGGACGAAAACCTCAGCGATATTGACGTGCGGCGGGCGGGCGGCCGCCCACACGATTTCCTCCGCAATGTCTTCCGCTGTCACTGAGGGACCGTGAGCGGACAATCAACGGGAGCAAGAAGTCGCATACATGGCTGCAGGCCTTCGTACACCTTGTCCGCTGCAGACGTGTCTCCGCGATAGCGTACGATGGAGAATTCAGTCTCTACGAAGCCTGTCGGGCAGTGCAGAATTAAGAACAACACATTTAGCGGGGAGGAGACGGGGGTGATATGCGCACCAGGCTGAATTTCTGTCACACGGATGGGTGTATCCACTACTTCGCGTAAGAGGGAGCTGGTGAATGCGCGCACGGCAGCCTTGGACGCGCAGTACACGCTACCGCCCGCGTATGGTTCCCTTCCTGAAATCGACCCAATGTTGATAATATGGCCCGCGTTGCGGGCTTTGAAGTCTGTCGTGATCTCTTAGCCGTGCTGCGGGACCGTAAAGGTGTGTGTGCGTTTCGGGGAGGTGGGTTGATACTGTAAGGTGATGTGCGGTGTGGTGAGAGGCAGACAGACCTTTGATGAGGAGCTGAGTGAGGGAAATGAGGCCAAAGACATTCGTCGCAAACATTGTGTCGATGTCCTTATCTTGTATATTGCCGACGATGTCGATGCCGTGGGCGCCGCCGGCGTTGTTAACTGCCACGATAGTTTCGGGCAGATGAGATCGAAAACGAAAACGCGGGCAAGTGGAACTGAAGTGGGTGAGCTTACCGAGGATGTCGACATTGCGGAGGTTCTGCGGTACTTTGGTCCATAGCGCAGATACCTGGGCTCGATCTGTCACGTCGAGCTGCACGACGGCGATCTGCCCGCCTTGCTGTACGCCAGCGGACTCGTGCGCGGCGCTCGCAGCCTCTGCGACTTTCGCCAGCTGGTCGGCTCGGCGCGCGAGGAGGATCAGGTTTGAGCCACCCTAGATGATATGTATGATAAGGGTATATATGCGTCAAACTTGCCCCTGAGCATTGCGACAACCTGGCCCCGGTGGCCCTGGTACCTACCTTTGCAAACAATATGGCCGTTGCCTGAAAGGTGACGCACATGCATATATATATATCATCAGCCGCTTATTTTACAGTGCAATAAGAGAACGCCTTGGGCATGATGTACCGCGCCGATACCGGCACTGGCGCCAGTGATGAGGACGGTCTTGCCAAGCAGTCTGGATGCGTTGAAGATGGACATCGATGAGCAGGAGGAGGAGATTGAATGATTGAGTTTAATGATTAGATAAATAGTACTAGTAATGGGGCCGCTTCCCGGCTCTTATCATGTGTACTTTTCGTATCTGGAAGCGCCCATACGCCTGATTACACACGTCAATGAACCTTTGACACCTTGACGTCGCGCGTCGTGTCCGACGCAAACATTTATTCTTCTAAATTACTTTTCGACCAAAACCGAAGAAGAATATGGTGAGAAAAAGGTACAATTAAAAGCTCTTAAAGGGCTCGATCATAGAGCTAAAAATCAAAATCAGTTTTCTCGGGATCCCCCCCCTGCGCCCCGCGCCCCGCGTTGCGAGTTCGAGTGAGTTCGCTTTCACGCGCGTTTTGTTCCGCCCTCGTCGCTTTCCTGACTTGCTCGCGCTTCTTTTTTGTTCCGCGTCATACTCGCGTATCGTCGCGTTTATGACTTCGGCTAACCCATAATTTCGCTTGGGTATTGTACAGCAGCCGGTGGATTTGATCTGATAACGACAGGGGCAGAGAGCCCCTCTCGACCAGGTCATTTCCTGCGACCATGACCAACTCTGGTCTGAGTGACTGCAATGAGCGACGATGGAACGCATTAATAGAGTGGCTGAAAGGGCACGGTATGATGGTCGACGAGGATCATCTACTCGTTCGACCAAAGCACCTCGCTGGTACATGCCTGCCGTCTCTCGTGGTCGTCGAAAGTCTCACAATTTATGCTCGATGCTTCTAGGTGCAGGGAATGGTCTGTTTGCAATCGTCGATATCCCTGTTCGTGCCCGAATATGCTCGCTGATTGATACTCGACCTACTTACGACGCTGTTGCTGTTGCTGTCTGCAGTCTCGAACCCTGTTGCTTACACTGCCCAGCAAGGCCAAAATTAATATGACAACCCTGGGTCATTATCCATACTCGAAACGACTGACAGCAACTCAACTCATCTCCTTGCACTTGCTACTGCACAAGCCCGCACCCGGCTGTGAGTCGGACGACCCTCATTTCGGGCCATATATATCTATCCTGCCGCGAGACTTTGGCGGCCACCCTCTGACTTGGGTCGTACATCGGACTCTGGGCGCAGAATCCCGAGAAGAACACACCCTTTTGCGTTTATTACCGCCTTCCGTGCTGTTCGATCTTCTCCTTCTCGAAGGGCGTTTTTGGAAAGATTGGGAGGCTGTCCGTCAATACCTGGTGGGGCAAAAGCACTCTTTTCAAACACTCAACTGCCATTCTAAATGACATTGGCCAGGACGACTTGCCTGATCTGTCTTCACCGCGTCTCAAGCCACGGGTGCGATCAGACTTGATCTTGGACTTTGTGTGGGCATGGCTGAACGGTAGGGATGCCGCGTTTCAACTTCTAATAGTATTACCTCCGATTGACATTGCAACAGTAAATACACGCTGTCTATACGACGATCTCGGACTAAACAAGGACAATAACATCAGCCTATGCCCCGTGTTCGATTTTGCGAATCACGTCTGGAAGCATCCAACGATGGAGCCAGTGCGCGCGGCGAGATCCGAGATCTTGCAGCGTTCGCCTGACGGAGGTGGTAACACAGACCTCGTGTGTGTTTCATGTGAGAAGGGCATTGCCTGCGATCAAGAAGTAACATTAAGTTACGGGTGGCATTCCAATCGGACCCTTTTCGTTGAATATGGATTCGCAAACGCGATCACGTCTGAGGAGCTCATGTCCGGAGCGTACCCAGGCGAGGTGAACGTCCAAGATATTGTCGCTGCCTGGTTGGACCGTAGAGGTGAGACAGGCTCATTTATAAAGAGAACCCTTGAAACGGAGGGATATTGGGGGTAATTGATCGAGTTTACATTTGGAATGGGTGCTGACGTGCTAACGAAGGGACTGGACGATACATTCTTCTCCATTGCCAACGCACGCTTCTTTCCGTCTTATTACGGCGTTAAGGCTGTACCACAGCTTACCAGCAAGTGTAAGGGTGTGGTCAGAAGAAGAAATGGCCGCGGCCTCGAGGGGATGGCGAGATACGATACTGGGACATGAGGAAGAGGTGTCGGAAGAGAACGAGCGGGCTTGCAAGGAAAGTATGAGAAAAATATGCGAGGTCGTGATAAAAAGGGCAGAAAGAGGGACAGAGGCTGTGAAGGAAGCGGCTCGGATGCGGGCGGAAAGTGAAGAGAGGTATTGTAATGTGTTAGCGGCTCTAAAGATGGTCTGGCTTGAGGAACGGGTCGTCGCGAAGGCGATGATCGTTACGTAATCTGTGGTTATGGTACCCGAAACAACCGAATGAAATGATGAAACTCCGGCAAGTCCTGGGTCTGGGTCAGCTGCCTGCGGCGCACCTTGTCCTCATTCCTCATCCCTCCTTCTTCCACTTTAGATATGGTCGTAGAACCTTTCCTTGGAACACGCGCACAACGTTTCTTCATCGGCGCAAGTCAGTATATTGTCCTTTCTCATTCCGTTCCGTACTGACTTTTCTATCTCCACAGTTAGCATCCGTAAGGAATTGTATTAGTAAGGAAGGCTCGTCATCCTAACATCGTTTGCAGAGGCCATTGCAGTCCTCGCCATCATCTCTATTGTGTTCCACTTGGTCGGTTCATATCTCGATATCGCCCACGCGCATACCTGACTTTCAATTAGGTCGAGGAACATGTCGACCTCGGCAATAGTTACTACAGGGTATGTACAGACCCGGATAATCTCATGCGCCTCTGGTCTAACTGTACTCAGACTATTCCTTGTTACCTTGCATTGTTTACCCTCGCCGAGTGAGTGTACCCTTGAGATCTTTTCGATCGTTCGTTGCTGATATTTGAGTAGGATATTTGAACTACTGATGGCCTTTGATGCCCTCCGTTTACGAAACGTGATTCAACTCGTCGGCATTCTTTGTGCGTCATCTTCCTTCTACTGAGAAAAATATGTGAACTCAACGCATCTGTCGGATCAGTATTCCATGCGGCACTCATTTTCTTCGCGGCGGTTCAAGTTCATGAAACCAGGACGGCCTTAGTGCGACGACCCAATTGCGACGGCACTGTTGACTATGTCGTATGTTTAATCCATTAACGTCCTTATGGCCTTGCGAACTCTCATGTTCCTTTCTCAAGTTATGTGGTGGCCCTGGCACATTGTACAGAAAGGTGGAGCATCTACTGATCGCTGTCCCGGGTATCATCGCGGCCGCCTGGATTGTCTTAATTTTCTTTGTGAGGGCGCTCTACTTCGAATTTGGGTAAGCGATTAGCATTAGACTCGGACGTTCAACGCTGAGCGGACTTAGCTGGGCTATCTTCCGGGTCGTTGGAGCAAACCCTGCTATGAAAAGTCAGTATGTCCGACATTGTTGCGAGTGGCTCTCCTGACGGCCAATTACCAAGCGATGTACCAGTTCTACCAGGTGCTGATTTGCCTCCTGAAATTCGACTTCTTTGCCTTTACCGGTGTTACCATCCAAGTAGGCATTACCATACACTTTGCTTGTGATCTTACCGAGATGATTTTCTGCAGCTTCTCATCCTCGTACTTTCCAAGAATTCAACCGAGTTCGGTCTGACGATACTTGCAATTCCCGTGGTTCTTGTCCTTCTCATTGGTTGCGGTTACGCCGTACAACGTGAAATCAACTCGTACGTACGCCGAGGCAGATGTCATTTCTCATCCTGACATAATATTTCCCTGGAGGTTGATGGTGTTTTCCTTGTTCTTGATGTTGGCATCCGAAACCTACTGTAAGTTTGTCTTTTCTCCTATTTATCATTCTCGATTACTCACCATTTCTTCCGTAGTTGGTGTGTTGTTTTGTGGTCCCATTTGAAGATCCCTTCTCATACCTTCCAGTCTACAAGCTGGTTCGTTTCTATCAACCGAACTCTGAGGCTGAATACGTTTCGACTCGAGCGACGTTGACCCTCTTCAGTGAGTTTTTTTCCTTTTTTTCTTTGTCAATATGTCGACATGATCTCCCTCGAAAGCGATCGTCTCCATTCTTTTGCTTCTGACAACGTTTGGTTTCGGCCTAAAATGTTTCGCCGACTTTGGAAAGGGTCTGTATGACTCTAAAACCTCTGGTCAGTTGGTCCCTAGCTGTTGGTGACACCATTAGTATATCTCTGAGGTTGACACTGAACATGCACTATAGATACCCTCCTTCGAAAAAGGAAAATACCTATTTCCGATGGCGATGGAGAGAAGCCTGACTCCGGTGGTTACCCACTGCAACAACGTTTATCGATTGAGTGATATACCTACGGATCCTTTACCCAGTTTCGACAGCTTGCTATGAAACAGGCTATGGATTAATTGTCGAGTCTGTCATACAAGGACGTTTTTTACGACCCTGTCTTATGCATGTAGTGGAGTGGAAGTATGTAGTTCCCGTTTTGCCCTTTCGCCCTTTCACCCTGGTTACGCCCTGATATCTGTGACGAGTATCATGATATATATATTTTCTTCTTCCTTCCTTTCCGCCTGTCACGGGAATAATACAGTCACGTGAGCCGTGACAATACGCGTGTGAGTCGCGTCATCTGGACTAGTCACGGCTTTTCGTATGGACTCAAACAATCCCGCTTCATCCTTCTTCGACGAGGAAGACGTATATTTGTACGCTGTCCTTGGACTCGAGTCTACTGCAACAGACGAAGAAATAAAAAAGGTCTATCGCAAGTTAGCTCTCATCTACCATCCAGATAAGCACGTATCCTCCACCGAGGACGCCAAACAAGCCGCATCTCGAAAATTCCAACAAGTGGGCTTTGCATATGCCGTTCTCAGCGACAAGAAGCGCCGCACTAAGTACGATGCCACCGGCAGCACCGAGGACGGTTTCGATCTAGCAGGGGGCGAGGATGGTTGGGAGGCATACTTCGAGGCGCTGTTTGAGAGCGTGACAAGAGACAAATTAGACCAGATGAAGAAGGAATACCAAGGTGAGTGAGGGACCTGGGATCTTCTCCAATCCGTCGTTCGTCCATCCAGCTAATGTGTACGGGGTCGATTGTTTGTTCGACGACAGGCTCGCGCGAGGAGATCGATGACCTGAAGGCCACATACGAGGAGACGGGCGGTTCTCTGGGCGACATCATGACCCACATACCCCACTCCACCCACGAAGACGAAGCGCGTTTCGTAGTGATCATCTCGGACTTGATCGTAAAGCGGGAGCTCACGGCAACCGCCGCTTGGAACAAGAGCTCAAAGGACGAAAAGGCCAGGCTCGTCCGTAAAAAGGAGGCTGACAAGGAGGCCGAAGAGGCCGAAGAACTTGCTAAGGAACTTGGCGTCTGGGAAGAGTTTTACGGGAGCGGTAAGGAGGGCCCTCGTAAGGGCAAGGGTAAGGGTAAAAGTAAAGGTAAAGGTAAAGGCAAGAAGAAGGCGGAAAGTGGAGGAGAGGGTGGTGGTGGGGACGAGGAAGAGGAGGAGGAGAAGGAGGATCATTCGGCTTTGCAAGCTCTCATACTGAAGAAGCGGCAGAACGCTGGATCGTTCCTCGATAACCTCGCCGCAAAATACGCGGACCCCCAGCCGCGTCGTGCAAAAGGGAAGCGGAAGAAGGATGCCACCGCTTCGGGAGATGCTGACGAGTCGCCGGAGAAAAAGAGGCGCGGTGCTGAACCTGATCCTGGAGATATCGATGACGAGGAGTTTGCAAAGTTACAACAGAAATTGTTCAAAGATAAAGGTGCAGCAGAGGCTGACAAGTCTACTGGGAAGCAAAACCGAGCCGGACGTGGGCGGAAGTCATGACCCACTCTGGTCTGTTCATAATTTTTATTATTATGATCATCTGTATCCCATGCATATGGACGTCGCTGACTAGCTCCTTTACATGTTGTAACCCTCATATATTGCCTATGTCTATGATATAAACAGCTAAATCCAAATACCTCCATTAAAATATGGTTACAGTGGGTATAGCTTACACACGATGAATCTATATGTATCGTACTGCGTCAATACCGAGAGCCCGCCTCGCCTGCATGATAGCAGCCATTTCTTTTATAGATTCCTCAAGGATAACGATATTATCCAACAATCGCGACAGGGTCACTGTTTTAGGACCCTGCACTGGTTCCTCCGGTTGGGAGCTCGAGGTGGCTGTGTACCTAGGTCTGTCATCCCAACCTGAAGAGAAAACATCCTCTTCTTCCGCCGAGAATTTGAGAGGGCGTGCTGGCGTCCATGGTCCTTCCGATGGACTCGGTGCCTCAAAGGGTTCCACGGTGACCGCACCAGTATGTTGGTAATGAGAACCAAAAGGCCTCGCCGCAACAGTCTTTGAGGACGTCGGCATCGATGACGCTCCTGATTGTGTGGTTTTGGATGGTGTCGACTTTGACTTCCTTGGTGTCAGGAAGGACACGAACGATGCAGACGGTTTTGAGACTGATTTCGGGGGGCTCCCCGAAATTGGCGGGGTGGCGACGACTGGTGACTGGAATACTGGGGGGCCACTGGTGTCTTCGAGATCAAGCGCCAACGTGAGTGCGTCGGTTAAGTTTTCAGAAAACAAAAGGCCTTGTCTTCGCTCAAGAAGGTATTTATCGAAGTTCGCAACGCTCTGGCGGTATCGATCAAGCTGCGCTACGAGACTCTGGAAGATGGTGAGGACGACGGGTCGGGATGCATCATCGAAACTCGACGTAGGTTTTCTTGAATCTGATGCGAGCATCTCCTCGATCTGGTAATCAGCTGACCTGTCGTCGCCATCTTCCGGTGTAACAAGACCAAGGCCACCCTCTAGAGGCTGGGCTGTGCCGGAGGCATCCTCTCCGTGGTCAGAGTTCAGCCACCCAGCGAGGGACCGGAATGGGTCGTGAGCCAGCGACGCCAGTACGCCTGTCAACGCGATATTACACTCTGGGGAATTCGAAAATAGCTTGCGGAGCCAATCCAAAACTGCAGAGAGGATAGGGTCGTTCGGATCAAGTCGATGTTTCATCTGGGCTTGCATTTCTGGCAGGACGTTTAATGAAAAAGAACTATGATTCTGGATAGCTTGAATTGCATCACAGACGTATCGGTCATAGCCGGTGCTGAAACTATCGCTCGAATGCGCGGGGTCCAGACACGAAACAAGCTTTAGATAGAAGTCCATCTCGCGCTCGTGGGCGGAATATGTCGTCCTTGGTTGCGCAAAACTAGGAGGTGGCGGGGAGGCATCGGGTTCTTCGGATGGATAAACGAAAACCTCATCTTCTGCTTGATCAAGTGGTGTATGCAGCGGCTTGTCGTTCGAAGTCGGTTCGGGAAAGCTGGTTGCTGTTGGATCACGAACGACAATCAATAACTTGTCTACGCAAAGTGGACTGTAGTATATCAGCAACGCGTTAAGAAGCTGCAGGGCGGCGGCGGCTGTAGGTGGGTCATTGGAACGGAGGTTGGAGATGAGGAGGTCTTTGAGTGTGAATCGACCGAGACTCGTAAAGTAGTCTGACTGTTTGGTAGACGCTGGAGCCTCGAGCTCCAGCAACATCATGGCGCTGCTTCGCCGTCGACGTAGCTTGTTTTGGGCTTCACTGTTCTGCGTCTCGCGGGGACCACTGGACCCCAGAGTCAGGGTGCTATGTGGTCGAGGCCGAGGTTTGGGTACATCGTCATCGTCCTCGCTGACCAGAAAATTGACGAGGAGGTCGGTAAGTTGTCCCCTTTCCAAGGTGCGGATAATTATTTCAACGTATGACATGACGGCTACCGCGCTCCCGTCTATATCCGAACATTCTAGAATGGACGGATACAAGACGTTTTCCAGGAACGTTTGGCGAATGGCAGCCAGGATGGAGTTCACGACAGCTGTACCGACAAGTGCGGAAGGGTCGAGATACGTGTCAGGATCTTTGGGGACATTGCGTCGGAAGATGTCTTCAAGAAACTCGAGAAGTTTCAAAAAGTGATCTAGACGAGTCTTGAAATCCGTGGTTCTTGAATCCTCCACTCCAAGCGGTCGGTTGTTTTCTCGAATGTCGTTCTGAGACTTTGCGTCCTCGTCGCCTGTAGGGAGGCCACCAAGTACCATGCTTGCACCTCGGTTTTCCTCGGCGACAGTGGGCGCGTGGACTTGGAGTTTGGAAGGAAGTTGAGAGTAGACGGCACCAAGACCAGCGCCAAGCACGTCGGAAAAGTCACCGTCGAGGATGTATTCGGCCAAGGAGAGCGCAGCATCAGCGATTGGGTCTGCTGCTGACTTTTCGGGGTTGTCTTTGGAGAGTCGATGCTCCTGGTCACCAGGTGACATGGCCACGTCCATGATGAATAATAGCCCAGCCCGCGCGAAATCGCCTATCTGGCCTTCTCGGTGCACAAATCGTAGAAGATAGTTAAAGAGGAGAAACTCGTATTCCGGCTTCTTGGGTTTTTCAGACACTTCTGATGTTGCTGCAACGTAATTCGAACTGCCCGGGTCGGGAATGGTCTCTGATGGGTGTTCTCCTGGTTCAGTATCGCTCGAGTCGTCACTGCTATCGTCTTCTTCATCCTCTTCCTCTTCCTCCACGGAGAACAAGGTATTAGAGTGATACCCGTGCTTGTCGTGAAAAAATATTATGAGAAGTTCGCGAAAGGTCCGGATACGGCTGCATAGGATGCATAGGAGATTGACAACTGCATTTCTGCGTTGAAAGGGCTGCGGTTATTGAGATGGGCAGAAACTCACGATCTTCCTCGTACTCAGATGGTGAACTTCGGACGATGTTCTTAGCCGCGCCCATCACTTTGCGGCTCCGGTTATCCAGTTGCTCCTGGATATCGTCGCCCACACAATTTCTCAACAACCGCAGGACAGCCTTGTGAACCGCAGAATGAACCAAGAACTGCTCGTCCAACAGGATAACCATGTTTTGAACAGCGCGTAGTACCTCCACCTGGATGCCAGATGGGCGGTCTGATTCGCTCAGTCTGACGAGAGTTCCCAAGACGTCTGAAAAGTTTGAGCAAAACATAATGGAGGAAGTGGTTGAGGACGCACCATTCTTCAATAGGTACTCCAGACAGACACCCGTTTCTCTTGAAGGTTGTCAACGTAGGATATAAGAGACAAGAAATGCACGCACCCCTCCTCCATCCTCGTAGACTCGCGCACAAGTAAATCCACCATTGCCTTGAGATTTGCAGGCACATCAGTCGACGTGATACCCCGCGAAAGTTGTCGTTCATCTGGTTGTAAGAGGGTATTCTGATGTCAACATGAGAAAGGTGTCAAAGGTAAACATGTGTTGGAATATACCTTGACAGAGGTCCACGACCTATGGAATTCTGTCGCGTTATCCTGCACCGGTTTGGGACCCGACTGGTTGCCAGACCGAAGAAATTTTGAGAAGTAGTCCATCCAGGTAAACTGGATTTGACGAATAATGATGCTGTGTTGAGGTAGAGATGAAGGCTACCGTATCGTTGAGCCGCCTGACAAGCGCATTCATAATACTGTAGTTCCGTCACGCCAGCCGAGTGAGCTCTCAAAGACTATTTCGTACTCGGTCACACTGACAGCTCGACGTCTGCACTCTGCACCGAAATATAAAAACTGTGCTTCTATAACGGACGATTGCACAAAAAGTCCCTATGTGTACAGGAAGCAAATGAATGTTGTACAGGGGCCTATCCCCGACCCCAAAACGTCCACCGGACCTAGTTTTACGACTAGCGACAAACAAGATTAGTAGATTAGATATTCTGACAAAGCGTGCAATGGAAGCCGATCTCATTTCGAAAGAGGGCAGCTATGAATCGCCAATCAGCAGCAGTAAGAATCATTAGTAGATTCTGAACTCACGCAAGACAACCAACGACGCCAAGAAAGCGACCACAATAATGTAGAGAATGGTATACTTGAAGATCTGTGACAAAAAACTCAGGGTTGTAAGGCCAAGCAGCCATCAACTATACTTACGATCCAGCGCCTCTGGCGTTTCTGCTTTGTAGAGAACAATGGCGGACGGATCTGCTTCGAAGGTCGAAGCCAGACTGTGTACGTATCAGTAGGGGTAAAGAGGATAAGAGGGTAAATCTAATCTCACAGAGCATCGTCGAATGCAGTCTATCGAAGAAGGGGATCAAGGTTGGTGGTGTCAAAATTATCAGGAGAATATGGCCAAGCAGAAAATCATTGGACCACAGCGACATTTCCACGATTTTCACAATGAACTCGCGGGCTGGTTGAGACATTGCAGAGGAGCCAAGGCCACGCCCATACCATTTACCAGTCCACCATGCCCGATTGGTCTCATCGTGCTTGAACTCGCGGGTCAAGAAGACAGCTATGAGGATTTTCTGAATGGCCCTTTGGATGGCAACGATTGTAATGACACCCAACACTGCATGCGACCCGTCCCAAAGCTCGAGGAACCACTGAAATACAGGGATAAGTAAATCGTATCAATGCTTATGCGGGGGTACGTACGAAAAACTCGAAGAATCCTATGATTCCAATGAGCGCACAAAGGTGAGC